>OX579639.1:24931809-26131809 GCA_951230915.1 Antitrichia curtipendula
GATTCGCATTCCTCCCCCTGTTTCTCTCGCCATTTTCATGTCCACCACCATTTCCATTTCCACCACCATTTCCATTTCCACCCGCCATTTCCGCCGCCATTTCCTGGAGGGAGGTTGTCATCATCGTCGTTGTTGTTGTGGGAAATACCATCATCAACGTTATCGTCATTTGGATTGTCGGTCTCCAAAGAAGACGACAAAGCTGGGACTTCTACAACCCCTTCATTTTGAGGAAGTGGAGGTGAAAGACTACGACGAGGATTTGGTGGTGGTGGTCCCCTATGACCACGAAGGAGTTCCTCCTCTCCATCATCAGCATCTCCATAGTAGTTCCGCGCTTCTTCAAGGTGATCGGCTCCTTGCCTCCAAAGATCTGGGTTTGCCGGATACTCTTGAGCTCCTCGGTTGGCTTCTCCATCAACCTCTTTTTCTTCCTCTGATTGCAGTGCGTCAAATTCCCGATTGCGTTCATTCACCGGAATCGGTCCAAGGGCATCTGGATCAGAATCCTCTGAGTACATATTCGCATCATACCAACGAACTGGATCGGCTCCTGGTCGTTGGCGAAGTACACGGCTATTGGTATAAATATATACCAGGGACTCTGCCTTTTCAGGGGCCAATCGATTTCGGATCTTATTGTGAACAAAGGAATACATACTCCAATTCCTTTCACAGGAGCTGGCAGAACACGTGAGGGGATAAAACAAGCACGGCAATTTTCGAAAGAGCCCGATTTTCAATCCTGTGCCACCATTGGTGGGGAAGCATTTGTGTCGTACGGATGTTGGATGTCTCAGCTGGACTGTAGGGTCCAATACCCTCCTCGAATTCTGTTAATTCCGCCATCACATCATCAAAATTGACACCCAGGTTCCCCATCATGTTGCGGATGACTCTGTACAATGCACGTAGGGCAGTTCGATCTTCCCTGAGCGCCACGTTATCCAAAAGGTATGGATTCAAAAGGGCCGCTGCGTAGTGTGTATCTTCAAAAACCATGTGCCATCTTGCACTGAAAGATTCTTCCAAAATGACTGCTATGTCATCACGTAAGCTGAAAGGTGGTTCTCTTAAAGAAAACACATGCCCTCGCAAATTGTGCATTACGAGCCACGCCCGACCCATGGCTGGTTCTCGTCCATCAAAACACACGCAAAGCCTTCAATACATCTTCAGTCATGTACACGTAATTCACACATCGTTGCCAGAAAGCCACATCTTCAATGGTTCTTTTGACATTACGTGAAGCGGTAGCTGCTTGCGGTCCATTTTGTTCATTCTTTAGGGTATCAAAGAAATTTAGAATACGTGGGTGGTTATTCAACCGCTCCAAGACTCCTCTGAGTTTCACCAATCGCTGCAACATGAGGAAATTACAAGCGAAGCGGGTTTCGCTAGGCACTACGAGTTGCAGATTCGGACTCAACTCGCGGAAAACCGACATGGTCGCATGATGGTTTCGAATGTATTGGCACAATCTTTTTGCCCTGGCAATTAAATCGGAAAATTCTTGGACTTTGGCCTAATCTTCCAACATGAGATCTAGTGCATGTGCCATGCAGCCTTGCGCAAAAATATGCGGGTATGTGTTAGTGATGTCCTTCAATGCGCCAAGCATGTTTGCTGCATTATCTGTGCACACTTGTGTTACATATTTGGGACCCACCTTCTCAATGTACACGTTCATTTGGTCCGATATGTAGCGCATGGTTTTCTTTTGCGAGGTAGTATCAATTGATCCCAAAAATACATCACCTGTGGGGCATGACATCATCACATTTATGAGGGGTCTCCGATTGACATCATCCCAACCATCGGTGCATATCGACACCCCGTAGTGCTTGACAACAAATCCAACCTTCTCTTGAATCTGCTTCTCAATTTGCAACCTCCTCGGTTCAATCAAATTAGTCCTAAATTGATGGTAAGAAGGTGGACTATATTCAAACTTCGCCAATGAGGTTGCCCTCACCGCTTCAATGAAGGCTGGATGCCTTGCCACATTAAATGGCACATTCGCTTCATAGAAAAAACTTGCCCACTTCTCATCCAACTCCTTCCTCTTTGCAATGTTGAATGCGTCCGCCATGCGTTGTTGACGTAATGATCCAGATCTCGTAGAATTGGATCCAGCAAGACTATTTGACGTTTGTAGAATATCAATTCCTTCTGAAACGTTTGCCCCTTCTTCCGCTCTTCCACCATTGATCCCACCCGTCACCTCATTTTCAGTGGCTTCACTTGAACTTGCAAGAGGAGTTGCTCTAGATGGCGCACTTTGAATTGGTTCTCCTTCATACATGTCCCCGACATTGATTCGTAGCGGGACAAATCCTGCACAATTGGCAAATCTATGTCGCACTGGACAAGGCATACTTCGACAAATTGACCTCTCCGATTTGGAGCCATATCCAAAGTGTGCAAAAGCACGCTCACGTTTGTAACTGAAGGTCCCAGCACAGAAAACACAAGTCACTTTAACCCCATTCTCCGTAAACTGAAGCCACGGCTCCCATTCCTTGGTCTGCTTCCTTTGACTTGCCATTGCGTTCAACGATCCAAGGATATTTTCTTCCGTCTTCCTCCTCCTTTATATTGAAGTTAAAAAGATCCAAGATATACCAAACACAGTATCAATAACAGCAGTTAGCGCTACTCCACTGCTTGAACTGATTTTGACATCACCTCAGCAGCAAACTAGGGCCATCTGCCACCCAAGTAGACTCACAAGGAGCTCAAAATGAATTGAAGTCCAAGAAATAGAGGCCAGGTGACAAATGTGGGGAATGCTGGGTCTTCCTTTCCTTTATATACTTAGCGGTTTAGGGGGCGCGGACGTCTTCGTCACCAAAGTATAGGGCGCGGACTTGAAGTCAGGGCGGGGACTCTAAGTCAGGGCAGGGACTCTAGGGCGGGGACTCGAAGGCAGGGCGGGGACTTGAAGGCAGGGCGCGGACTCCAGGGCGGGGACTCGAAGCCAGGGCGGGGACTCCAGGGCGGGGACTTGAAGACAGGGCGGGGACTCCAGGGCGGGGACTCGAAGACAGGGCGGGGACTCCACGGCGGGGACTCGAACGCGCGGACTCCAGGGCGCGACTCCAGTACAGAAATGCAGGTGTGCTCACGAGGATGCATCAAAAAGTACGTTGACCTTCGCCATCCTTAATGGTCTGGGAAGATTGTATCCCTCCTTTTTATGGAAAAAGGAGAACATTAAATGTCGTCACGCCCCCAAATTCGTGGGCAAAGAAAATGGCTTTCACTCCCCAATGTTTTCGCTGAATGGATTGTGCTAGGGCGCGGACGCAGGGCGCGGACAATTCACACAAATGGAGGAACTTGAGAGAGCGCAGCTCAATCTCAGACTCCAAAGAATGGACTCAAAGTCAGGGCGCGAACTCGAAGTCAGGGCGCGGACTTGAAGGCAGGGCGGGGACTCTAGGGCGGGGACTCGAAGGCAGGGCGCGGACTCCAGGGCGGGGACTCGAAGGCAGGGCGGGGACTCAAAGGCAGGGCGGGGACTCCAGGGCGGGGACTCGAAGGCAGGGCGGGGACTCCAGGGCGGGGACTCGAAGACAGGGCGGGGACTCCACGGCGGGGACTCGAACGCGCGGACTCCAGGGCGCGACTCCAGTACAGAAATGCAGGTGTGCTCACGGGGATGCATCGAAAAGTACGTTGACTTTCGCCATCCTTAATGGTCTGGGAAGATTGTATCCCTCCTTTTCATGGAAAAAGGAGAACATTAAATGTCGTCACGCCCCCAAATTCGTGGGCAAAGAAAATGGCTTTCACTCCCCAATGTTTTCGCTGAATGGATTGTGCTAGGGCGCGGACGCAGGGCGCGGACAATTCACACAAATGGAGGAACTTGAGAGAGCGCAGCTCAATCTCAGACTCCAAAGAATGGACTCAAAGTCAGGGCGCGAACTCGAAGTCAGGGCGCGGACTTGAAGGCAGGGCGGGGACTCTAGGGCGGGGACTCGAAGGCAGGGCGGGGACTCAAAGGCAGGGCGGGGACTCCAGGGCGGGGACTCGAAGGCAGGGCGAGGACTCCAGGGCGGGGACGTACTCGTCCAGCCCAGGAAGCATGACTTTGAAATGCGCTTGTGCTTGACATCCTTCAACCGCCTTTTCCTTAGAGCGGGGGAAGCATTAATTTTAGCCTCAACAAATTCTGACAAGACAATGAAAGCAAGATGCCGAATAAAGAGCTCCACGGCCTAAGATTTGGAAGAAACTCCATGGAAGAGCATGTCCCCTTCGTTGTGATGAAAGGTATTAGGAAAACTCTCCTATCCCAAGTTTGTGCCATTCATTCGAGGTCGGATCTTTCTCTCTCCTTTTTTTTGGGCTTCATTCCTAGAACTCTCCCATTCCAACTTATTCTAATTTTTTTTCTTTTGGTTGAATCATTCTTTTTTCTGTTTTGTTCCTAAAACTCTTCCATCTCAAATCAAAGCCAAATGTTCATTTTTGGTTCCATCATTCCTTTCCCTATTTATTGGATCATTCCTAAAACTCTCCCATCCCAATTCATATTTTTTGGGTTGTTTTGTTGAATGATCTCCTTTTCTAATTTGTTTTGCTTCAAAACTTAGCAAGTCTCTTTTGTAGTATTCTTCCAACACCATGCCGATCTTTGTTTCTTGAATCATGCCCTTTCCTACTTCATTTTTGCTTATTTCTTGAAGTTCTACCACCTCAATTCAAAGCCATAATTTATTTGTTCCATCATTCTCTTTTTTTTCGTTTTTGTTTCTGCTTCATTTCTAAAATTCTTCCATTCCACCTCAATGCCCCTTAGTTTTTTTGGCTACATGAACTCCTTAAGCACTTTATTTTCAACTCAATGCCATTTTATTTTTGTTCCACCATTCCCTTTCCTATTTTGTTTGGCTTTATTAATTCCTAAAACTCTTTAATTCCAATTGCATGCCAATAGTTATATGTAGAATCATTCAATTCTCTATTTTTATATACGTTCCTATTTTTTTCCTTCTTTAATTCCTAAACTCTTTTATTCCAAGTCTATGCCAATCTTTTTTTATTTAGTCATTCCCTTTCCTATATTTGTTCTTTGCTTCGTTCCAAAAACTCTTCCATCCTAAATCATTGCCATTCTTGATTTGTTGAATCATTCCCTTTCTTATTTTTTTTGCTTCATCCATAAACAAATTCTTCCATCCGAAGTTCCAAACTCAATGCCATTTGTTTTTTAATCCATTATTCATATTCCTATTGATTTTTTATTTCATTCTTGTCTTAGAACAATGAGAAGTTACAAGTTATAGTTTGTTCTTCATGTAAAGGGATTCATTTTTTGGAATACTTGGCACAAGGGACTCTTTTTTAATTGAATGTATAGTACCCTCCAAGAACTCTTGCAACCCCATGTCTAGTTCTCATCCGAGTAGTTTGATTACAAATCAAACTCACGGTAGGTAAATTTAGATATTTGATTGAGATTTTTTGCCCCAAACTAGGTGAGTCATGCACCTTGTTGTAACTCATTCCACTTCTTAGAAAAATCTTTCTTTGTGAAAGGTGGTTGATTTTGAAAACACTAAGCTAAATTTAAAGAGACAATGCTAATTTGAAAATTTCATTGTAGAAGATCATAGGTAGTGGATTTCAACCGGTTTTGCGGTTGAGAGGATCAACATTAGTGCATGCATGCTTCTAGTGATTGTTGCTTGTAGACATAGCCTAGAAATTTTGTGAGAAAAAATTAATGTTTGTCTAAAATATTGTATATATGATGTTGTTAGAAGTTCTATAAGCAAACTTGTGAAGTTCTAAGCAATGTTGGTCAACTTTGCACCATGACATAATGTAAAATTCATTGAGTGGCCACCAAATTCTTTTGACCTTAATCCTATAGAGAATTTATAGAAGCAAGTCAAAGATCGAGTACAAAAAAGATGTAGATCCTACAACAATGACTAAATGTGGACATTAGTGAATATGGCATGCAAGGATATACCTCAAGAAAGTATTCAAAAGTCAATTTCTACGATGCCAAACCAAATCAAAGCTAAGATAGCAGCTCAAGGTGGTAGTACTTGATGGTAGTAGGTGTAACACTTTGTTGCAAAGTCGTTGCTAGTCAGCGAGACATACTGTAAAATTCATGATATAGTAGGCTTCTACAATACCATAGCTTCCTAATGATATCCTATTTGACAATATTTATTCAAATGTTTTTTAATACATGACCTTTGCCTTGAACATGTATAAAAGGAAATTGCAAAATACATTAAAGCCAAATAGACAAAAAATTTACCTACATAGTATGCATCTTTGTAATATGAAAGATGTGAACAATGATGTTTCCTAAATATATACGCAATCAGATCTTAAAAAATCATCATACACATTTTCTAATTAATTATTATGTAATATCGTGAAAAATAAATAAAATAATTCACCAAAAATGGAGTTTCTATTTTTAGACATTGAAATTTTATATGTTGGTGAAGGTTCCATAAAGCAATAGATTTAATAGGATATTTTTCATAGTATGTTCTTAAAATGGAGTTAAAAAGGAAAATTTGAAGGACTTCATAATGGGGTTGCAAAACTTTTTGGAGGGTACTGTACAATAGGGCGGGGACTCCATGGTGGAGACTTCAAATAAGGGTGGGAACTCGAAGTCAGGGCGGGGACTCTAGGGCGGGGACTCGAAGTCAGGGCGGGGACTCCAGGGCAGGGACTCGAAGGCAGGGCGGGGACTCCAGGGCGGGGACTTGAAGGCAGGGCGGGGACTCCAGGGCGGGGACTCGAAGGCAGGGCGGGGACTCCAGGGCGGGGACTCGAAGGCAGGGCGGGGACTCCAGGGTGGGGACTAACTCGTCCAGCACAGGAAGCAAGACTTTGAAATGCGACATCCTTGAACCACCCTTTTCCTTGGAGAGTGGGAAGCATTAATTTAGCCTCAACAACTTATTTTGGATTCTGACAAGACAATGAAAGCAAGATGCCGAATAAAGAGGTCCATGGCCTAAGATTTGGAAGAAAATCCATGGAAGAGGATGTCTCCTTTGTTGTGGTGAGAAATGTTTTTCCTTATTTCTTCTAATACTTCAAACTACTTTGAACAAACATATCATTTAGGTTGTAAAAAACAATGTAAATTCTTTGATTTAGGAAATGTTTAGGACACTTTGAGGAAATATTTAGTAAATGTTTAATCAATATTTTTGAAATGTAGTGTACTAGATAAAAGGATAAAATTGCATTGTATTTGAAATGAAAGAAATAGTAGGGGAGTTATTTAAAATTCTAGGCCTTCAATATGCAACTGCAATTTTTAATTCCATCATTTCCTTTCCTAATTTTTCGGGCTTCATTCCTAAAAGTCTTCCATTCTAAGTCACTGTCCTTTTTTGGGGGGCATCATTCCCTTTCCTATTTTTTTCCAGGAATTAGCACAGGTCTCCCATCCCAACTTGTCAATTGTATGGCATTCTTTTTGGGTTGGATCATTTTGTCTTCTTTTTCTGTAGATGCTTCATTCGTAAGACTCTCCCATCCCAAATTATATTTAATTTTTTTGGTTTAGTTAAATCATTCCTTTTTCTATTTTGTTCCTAACAATCTTCCATCCCAATTTTCAATTCATCTTTTTTTGTTGAATCATTTCCATCTCTATTTTGTTTTCACTTATTTCCTGAAGTTCTCCCACCCCAAGTCCCCAACTCAAAGACACCATTTTTTTCTTCATTAATTCATAGAACTCTTTTATGTGAACTCCATGCCAATATTTATTCATCCAACTCACTTCCTTTCCTATTTTTTTTCTTCATTAATTCCTAAAATTGTTTAATCCAACGGTAAGCATTTTTTTTTTGCTTATTTCCTTTCCTATTTGTTTTATTTATTAGCACAATTATTCCATCCTGAGGGATTCCCTAAATTTTTTTCTTTATGGTACGAAATTGAAGTCTATCCATTCACTTCCCATTTTTCATATGACATAAGAGGTAATGTGAAACAATATTTGTTTCATATTTCTTTCACATTTGTTTGTTTTTATTAGCAACATTTAAAATGCACTTACATTTCTTTCCCTTCCTAATCTTTGTAAAATTCATTAGCAAAATGCCAAAATGGCTCCATTCCATCATGAGCCCGAAGGCCATTTAAATAATTTAATTTTTGTATTACCTAAGCCCTTCTTATTTTTTGTTAGTGATTTGCAAGATTATTGTATCCCAAATAGATGCCTTTTTTTTGGGTATATCATTTACTTCCTAATTTTATTTGAACTTCATTTGCAACATTATCCCATGCCATCCCAATGGCCAATGCCCTTTATTTTTTGTATATCATTCCCTTTCCTATTTCTTTGGGATTCATTCCCTTATCAAATGTTTCTTGGGATTCATTCCCTTTCCTTTTTGGGGGGGATTCTTTCCCTTTCCTAATTTTTTGAATTCATTTCTTTTCCAATTTTTTTTAGATTGATTAGCAAAATTGTTACATCCCAAGTTATATAAAAACTAAATGGCATTATTATTCTCTTCCTAATTTTTCTCCAACTCAATGCCAATTTTTGGCATTCAGTTTACCTTCCTACTTTTTTTGTGCTTCATTAGCAAAATTGCTCCATCTAAAATTCTCAATCAAAGGCCATTTAAATTTTATATTCTCTAAACCCATTCTAATTTTTTTGGGCTTCATTTGTCACGTTATTCTATCCCAACTAAATGCCATTCATTTTTAAGTAGGTAATTACTTCCCTATTTTTTGCTTTTCTCTATCATTCTTTTGCCTATTTTGCAAGTGAATTTTTACCTATTTCAATCCCTTTGGGGGGGGAGTTCCATCATTCCTTTGCATATATATATTTCCATCAAGGCATTAATGACATTTGAAAAGCGTTTTTTCCCCTAATTTCAAGTTCGGGCCACTTCGTACCTTCATAGTCCCTCCAACCTTCCCTACTTCTATTCATTGAGTGGAAATTGGGAATGAATTGTACTCCAATTCAATGACATTTCATTTCATGGTATAAATAATTTTAATATGTATGAAGTCCACAAGTCCATTCAAATTTCAAATGAGTACGTGCAAAAAATAAATGAAGTCACTTTGGGCAAAATCATTCAAAACAAAATCAAATATATTTCATATGCATAGTGTAATACAAAGTAGAAAAGTATATAAGCCTATATAATATTATAGTGCTAGGAAAATAAGTCTTCTAAGAAAACCTAAGCTCACTAGCTAAAACACTCAAAACTATACTCAAAACTATACTTAGTCCATGTTCATTGGACTACTTGCACTGCCACTTGGTCCAGCCTCATTGTCATGTGTCCCGGCGCAAATTGGAAGGTCTTCATCTGTTCCCAAACGAAGTCTACGAACTGCGGATCGAGTTCTCCTCGCTGGTCCGTCTTCCTCTAAAAGAGCCTTCAATATTTGTGATTGCTTGAGGCTTTGAAGACATTGGAGAGTTCCCGGGCTATGTTGTTCCAACAAGAAGTCCATCCCATCATTTCGAAAGGTTTCTCGCCACTCTGACTCCGATAGTTGTGCAAGTTCAGCAGGGTCTGGCATGTCAATGTCTTCCCCCCTCCGCATCCCCTGGTCGTCAGTAATGCGAACTCCATCAACGCCCCACAACCATCCAAGAGGATGAGGTCCAAATTGGAAGTATTCTTGTGCCTCATTCCAATGCCCATTGAAGCATTGGAAGAAGAAATTCCGTCGTCCGTGGCTAAAGTTGTCCTTCAATGGAACCAAGTGGTGGCACACCTCCACAATTTGAGTCGGATCTTTTTCCCAACCCCATTCGGTACAAAGTTGTTGTTTGCCCAACGAATGGATGTTCAATTTCCAACTCCACACCAAGTCTGTTCCCCACTTCTGAGAATGATCAGGGGCATTTTCAGCATTGAATTCCCAATGTGGTGGCATGTAGGGAACTAATCCAAACAACTCATACAAGCGCTTATGGAAAGGAGCCTTGCATAGTGAACAACGTCGGCGGACAATCATCAAGCTAATTAGGCAGAATGGGTGGTACAAATGTTCACACATGCCTAAGTGCATTCCACCTTCCGGGCCAAATGGATTAAGGCAAATGGGACATGTAGTTCCATCGTGTACGAAGGTTGAAGGGTTTGGCCACAGTAGTAATGGATTGCCTTCATGGTCCACGGCAGAGCCAACTTCATTCTTGAAATCCCAATCATGTTTGGACCAGTCGATGGTTGTTTGTCCACCAGCAATGTCAATGGTTGCCATTTCATCCATGTTGAAATGATCATCCACCAGGGCCCACGATGTCAAACCAAAAGCCCTCTCTTGACTGTGTACTCCGTAATTGTGGTCAATTTTTTTGAATTCCTCCACCATTTGCCTAGTCCTGTCAACACTGAAGACACATGCCAGTTGCCATTGGTAATACTGCTCCATCAATGCATACAATTGATTTTTCAATGTCAAATTCATTGCAAGTGCGTCCGTCAGTTGGATGCTTTGGTCCACTGGCCCTGCTGCACCTACATTTGCGGGTAATTCTCCAAAGGACAAAGAATCATCCTGAGTATTCATTGTTGCACCAACTTCTGTAGGTTCCAATGGAATTTGAGAATTATTTGAAGGCCCTTGCGCTTCCCCTCGTGGATCTTGACCACGATTGGCCAATGTTGTTGCCTCAAGAGCGTGCCGAAGTACCTCCATCTCACGTTGTTGTTGATTGATAATGTTGTCCTTCTCTTGCATGTCTTCTCTCATTTTGTTAACATCATTATACAAAGAATGCAATTCCTCATTCTTCTCATTCACTTCAATCAACAAACCCTGGATTCGGTTTGTAGCAGCTGTAACATCCACAATTCCTACCACTGGTTCGTCAATAGGTGGCACCTGTTCCTCCACAACATTTTCGTGTAAAACCTCAGCAGTTTGACGCGAAGCCCTCCTCTTTTTAGCTCGTAGTAGTTGAGTTCTATGGCTGACTACAACTGGTACACGAGATCCATCTGAGTCGTCGTCCGTAGATGAGTCTTCAGTGTCATATCTTCGTGGTGCTTGAACCTGCGTATTTGTTTTCCCTAGACCACCTTCCGGGTATCTTTTTACCCCCCTTGGAATGAATCCATTTGCTGGAGTAGGAATATTGACATTTTCTCCCATTTGCTTCAAAGTTGACCAATCCACTCTCTTGTTCAACTTCAGCTCCGCATAGACCCCTCGTGCAAGGAAAAGTTGCACTTCATTGCGTATGACGTTTGAGAGAGCATACAACACTTGGTACACCTCAATGCATCGATTTGTAAACTCTTCGTCCAGGCAGTATTTTAAATTTGCCTTGTGGAAGCGTCTGTGACAGTTGTGTCGCTCTTCCGGGAACAACTTGTCTATGTGGCACCACTCAATGTAATTGGCGCAGTCATCATATGTCCATGGTTCAAGCACGCCCTCCCACCCCCTGAATGCAAGCTTGTCAGGGTTTCGTAGAACATGTAGTCGCTTGCGATGTTTGTTTCCGGCTCGTGGTCGGGTCCTATCTCGTTCTTCCTTGGTCATTCTTGGTGGTGTATCCATTTTTGTAGAAAAAAGCGAAATCCTCCACGTGGCAATCAAGTAGACCCCGCACAACGCTCACAACCAACTCAATGAAGAGATGGAAGACTGAGAGTATGCAGGGCGGGGACAAATGAGGCGGGGACGGCCTTATATAGTTGCAGCTGGGGGACGCCAGGGCGGGGACTCCATCGAGTTGGGGCGGGGACTCCTCCGAGTGGGGGCGGGGACTCCACCGAGAGGGGGTGGGGACTCCAGACAGTGGGGCGGGGACTCCAGACAGTGGGGGCGGGGACTCCAGACAGTGGGGGCGGGGACTTCAGAGAGTGGGGGCGAGGACTCCAGAGAGTGGGGCAGGGACTCCAGAGAGTGGGGCAGGGACTCCAGAGAGTGGGGCGGGGACTCCAGAGAGTGGGCACGGACATGATTTAAATATACGAAGTTAATGTGCTTAGACATATTTCCATTTCCTTAAGTAGAAGGCTCAAAAAGAGTTTTGGCATTAAGAACTGCCCCTATAAGTGGTTGTAGAATGGACATGATGCAGTTTTCAAATTGACCTCAAAAGACAAAAAGGAAGGAAGGAAAAAAACATTCTTTATCACAAGAGCCAATCATTGTCTTTGCTATCCCCATTTTTCTTTAGAATTGCAATATGAAGGACGTAAGAATATAAATAGGGACCTAGGACACATCTCCTTTGAAAATTTATAATTAATTCAATAATGTTTAAAAAAATATGAAACCGATTGGGCTACATTCCTCATCAATTTTTCTTGGTTTCAAGGATGAGCTTAAAAATATTCCCATGTAAAGAAATACTGTAGAAATGCGAACCAGCCCTTAGATGAGTGATTTCTGAGCCTTCTACATTACTCCATGTTCTAAGTGACTCTAGCAGTCCATATTGAGATTTAATGTTAGATCATATCACTCTAACACCCCAATAATTTCCATATCCTAATCAATCCACCATTCCATATTTTTTTTGGGTGTTAAATTGCTTCATTATAAGTTTGTAACCCCCAAACCACTTCCATGTCCAAATCACTCCACTATTCCATAGATTTTTTGGATGTTACATTATTTTATAGTGACACCCAAATCATTTCCATATAAGAAAGCACTCCACCATTCATATTTCTTTTAATGTTAGATTATTTAAGTCCGTAAAAATAATTCCCCCCGCTAAAAATCCTAAAATAAATTGGTATGCTTTTCTAAAGCTTTGGTCACTCCATCTCCCCTTTTAGACATTGATTTTTAAAGCACACTTCCATTTCAAGTGATTGCCATAATTTTTCTGGTGTTTTCATTCTCTTCCCTATTTTGTGGGCATCATTACCAAAAAAAATTATTTGAATTCAATGCCACTTGTGTAAGGTGGAATGATTTTTTTTTCCTGCTATTAGCAAAATTGTTCCATCCCAACTCGAGGCCATTTATTTTTGAATGATCATTCCTATTAATTTCATTTTTTGCTTTTATTAGCCAAGCTCTTTCATCTAAAGGAAATTCCATTTACTTTTTGTGGTAACGCAAATCTATCCGAACTAAATGGTAAATTTTTTGGGGTGTTAGTTGAAATCACTTTGACACACTATTTTTTGTGGGTCTATGTCTCTCACAAAATTATTCCATACCAACCCTAAGCCATTTCGGATTTGTTCTATGATTTCCTTTCCTATTTTTTTTTCATTAATGAACAAAGGAATTCCCATGCCAACTCTATGCCATTCCTTTTGGCTTGGATGATTATCTTTTTTTGTTCGCTTCATTCCTAAAACTCTCCCATCCCAACTCATAGTTATTTTTTTTTTTTTGTTCAAACATTCCATTTTCTATTTTGTTTTCGTTCATTAAGTGAGAAGACTATTTTATTCGAATTCATAGTTTAGCTTTATTCGTTCAATCTTTCCTTTCCCTACTTTATTTTTTTCTAATTTACTAAAGTTCTTCCACCTCAACTCAAAGCCATTAATCTTATTTTTGGGTTCCATCATTCCCTTTCCTTTTCTTTTTTTTGTTTTATAATTTTTAATTTTTTTGAACCTTTTTTGTGTTCATGATTAAAATTATCCCAATGTACTTCTATGTTATTCTTTTTTTTGTTGGATCATTTATTTTATTTTGGGGGGGCTTCATTAACTTCTAAAACTGTAAAACATAGACATAGTGAAAAGATAAAGTGTATGTATTTTTATACCAAACTATTGCATTCACTATTTTTATAAAAGTTTTATCATCAATTCATAGAACTCATAAACATGCAATGAGAAAGAACAATGACATAGCAAGTTAATATATTCACATGAGATTTTGAATGTACAATGCATCCGACTTCATATATATTTGAGGTGTTCGGCAATTGCGAAGTACATACACATGGTTCTCTATGAGGATGATTTACCTTCTATGCCTGAACTATATGCTAAGCTACAAAAAGTAAAACAACTAAATACTATATACGATAACAACATTCTGGCATAGTCCAACAGTGGGGGGCCTTCTTCAATGCGTCGAGAACATCTGGCACTGACGCCCTTTCACTCACATCCTCTTTTACGAGGCTTTCCAATTTGATCTTGAGGTTCTGATACTGCTCTGGATTCTTCGTTGTAAAGTATTTGGAGTCCCACTCTTCCTTCCAAATTTGTGTTGCTATCCATCCGGCCGCATATGCATCAGCTGCTATAGAATACAAATGCATTTTTTGCATGGCCTCAATTGAATTTGCCGAACCTTGCTCTCCGTATATATAAAACAATTCAGGGGCTGCAAACCTTCGCATTCTCTTCTCCTTTATTAGGATGTCCTTGTTGGGAAAGCCATACCTTGACAGCTCCTTCTCTATAGCTCGGCTAGAAAGTCCCCAATCACATATCCCTATATACACCGTGTGCTCTTTATAATCATCAAAATGGAGCAAAATATTGGATGGAGTAAAATATTGGATGGAGTGATGTCGTTGTGCATGTACTGCGCATCGTGGCATTTCCCCACAATGACAAGCAAAGAGAGTGCCAAGTTCACTCGGTTCCGTCGGTAAGTTGCAACCCATGTAAGCTCCTCTTTTGTCAACCCTGTACCTTGTTCATGCTTAATCTCATCGACATCCAATGTTTCGCTTACTTTCGAATTGTATTTGGATAAGAAAGAAATTAGAGAGCCTCCATTCCACCATAACGTGTAGCCTTCCATCGTTTTAGGGTGGAGGTACGCAATTCGAATGATGCCAGGATGTCTCACTGAACACCCGCCCGCCTCATTGATGATTCATTGGCGCTTCTCCTTTTCATTCGTGGTTTTCAAGCTCTTCCCAACAAAAAATATCTAACTAGGAATGCTCTAAAGTTTTGTAAGCATCACCTTCCTCACGGTCCCATATGAACCAACGGCACTCTGTTCCGGCATGGGGATGACTTTTACTGAACTTTCAAGCCACTTGAATGTTCCACTAACACAATGAGCTGTTATGGTATCTTCAATTGTCGCTTTCCAAGGTGCTTGCTTTTTCTTACGTGATGAAGAAAATTGTTGAGCAAAGTTTTGAATGATTTTCAACTTTGCAACCACCTCTTTATTTTGTGTGTCCCAATCGCTACCATCTTCTTTCTTCCCCATGTGGTAACACCAATTTGACACTATATTGGTTGTGAAGGCAATCACCTGTTTATCCAGCCAGTCTTGGTGCAACCAATAATCGGAGAAATTGTTGAATTTCTCAGATGCTTCAAACTTTGACTCCAGCTCCGTTCGCAGGTCCCTCGTGAGTTTGTGGTACCCTTCTTCGTTGAGCGCCACATACTCCCTGGTCAACATAGTCGTACTGCGACGAGTGTAGAACACCACAACTATTGCTCTCCCTTCAACTATGAATTCATGTGGAGGCATATGGGGATTGAGTGCTTTCTTGCGTTTCTTTTGGCTTGATGAAGAAGGGTTCGATGAACCTGAGGCCATCAAGTTGTCCGTGGATGGAATTACCATCTCACCGACATCATCTAAATCTACAAACATAGGACGTTTCTCCGCCGATGCACTCTCTTCCCCCGCCATAACGAAAAGAAATTGTTCAATGGGCCTCTGTAAGCACAAAAGCCCCGAAAATTTGAAAAAAACCGGGTCACATATGAGGGCCAAGTCCACCACCCACCAAACTCACTCACATAGGCCGTGGGGACGAACTAGTGTGTGAGGCGTAGGGCGCGGACTCGCTTTATATAGTTCCCCCGCTCCTCAAGTACCTGCCCCGACACGTGCCGTCCACGCCCCGTCCTCCTCACGTTCCCGCCCTAGTTGCCGGAGTTCCCGCCCCAGTCGCTGGAATTCCCGCCCCAGTCGCTGGAGTCCCCGCCCCCACGCAGGAGTCCCCACCCCACTCTTTGGAGTCCCCGCCCCACTCTCTGGAGTCCCCGTCCCCCACTCACTGGAGTCCCTGCCTCCACTCACTGGAGTCCCCGCCCCCACTGTCTGGAGTCCCCGCCCCTACTGGATGGAGTCCTTGCCCCCACTCAATGGAGTCCCCGCCCTGACTCTGGAGTCCCCGCCTTGCATGTTCCTAAATCCACGTGGCATCCCCGTGGCGTCCCCGTGGCGTCCACGTGGCCTACTTTTTTTGTTTCATAAAGTCAACTTTGTGTTGACTGTATCGGGCGGGTGAGACCTCTAACGGACGTCCTGGACGGACGGACGGGCGAACCGGACGTCCGTACAGTATGACAACCATGCTTTCATTGTCAAAATCTTGGTGTCTTTGTGGTCAAAATTTCTGAAGTGTTATTATACATACTTTCTTAGTAGTGTAGGCAATACAAGTTTCTATACTTTGATAAATTAGTGAAGCACAAAAGTATAAAGTTTCTTGCTTTTTCGCATATAAGAAGCTAATTTAGGTGTGTTTTGATGAAATCAAAGTCAAATTAATAAAATTTATTGCATAGAACTGAAATAAAAAAACTGAAGACATAGAATTTTCTGTCAAATTTAACACTAATTTTGAAAGAAACTACAATACAATAAAATGTAGAAGTTGGAAATATCTTCAAGTATGTAAAAGTAAATAAAAACTTAATTTCTAAATCACTTCAATCCGCCTCTACAGAATACCAAAAAACTGAACAAAAAAGAACGAACATATACTTTAATGATGTGAAAAATCAAATGTCATAGAATTCCATTTTGGAAGCGACTTGAACCAAAATCGTACAAGTTGGAAATACCCCCAAGTATTTGAATAACCACAAATATTAAATTGAAAGGTAATTGCATCCAACCGCACCTCAAATCAAAAAAATATAGAATAAGGTCGAACCAGTACTTTAATGGTATCAAACATCAAATGTCATAGAATTCCATTTTGAAAGCGACTTGAACCAAATCGTACAAGTTGGAAATACCCCCAAATATTTGAATAACCACAAATATTAAATTGAAAGGTAATTGCATCCAACCGCACCTCAAATCAAAAAAATATAAAATAACTAAAGGTCGATCATGTACTTTAATGGTGTCAAACATCAAATGTCATAGAATTCCATTTTGGAAGCGACTTGAACCAAATCGTACAAGTTGGAAATACCCCCAAGTATTTGAATAACCACAAATATTAAATTGAAAGGTAATTGCATCCAACCGCACCTCAAATCAAAAAAATATAGAATAAGGTCGAACCAGTACTTTAATGGTGTCAAACATCAAATGTCATAGAATTCCATTTTGAAAGCGACTTGAACCAAAATCATACAAGTTGGAAATACCCCCAAGTCTTTGAATGACCACAAATATTAAATTGAAAGGTAATTGCATCCAACCGCACCTCAAATCAAAAAAATATAGAATAAGGTCGAACCAGTACTTTAATGGTGTCAAACATCAAATGTCATAGAATTCCATTTTGGAAGCGACTTGAACCAAAATCGTACAAGTTGGAAATACCCCCAAGTATTTGAATGACCACAAATATTAAATTGAAAGGTAATTGCATCCAACCGCACCTCAAATCAAAAAGATATAGAATAAGGTCGAACCAGTACTTTAATGGTGTCAAACATCAAATGTCATAGAATTCCATTTTGAAAGCGACTTGAACCAAAATCATACAAGTTGGAAATACCCCCAAGTCTTTGAATGACCACAAATATTAAATTGAAAGGTAATTGCATCCAACCGCACCTCAAATCAAAAAAATATAGAATAAAGTCGAACCAGTACTTTAATGGTGTCAAACATCAAATGTCATAGAATTCCATTTTGAAAGCGACTTGAACCAAAATCGTACAAGTTGGAAATACCCCCAAGTATTTGAATGACCACAAATATTAAATTGAAAGGTAATTGCATCCAACCGCACCTCAAATCAAAAAGATATAGAATAAGGTCGAACCAGTACTTTAATGGTGTCAAACATCAAATGTCATAGAATTCCATTTTGAAAGCGACTTGAACCAAATCGTACAAGTTGGAAATACCCGGCCTCAAGTATTTGAATGACCACAAATACTAAATTCATGTGTAATTGCAATCCACCCATACATCAATCCAGAAATAATTGGAATGTTAAAAGTAACCTGTGCGAGACCTGAATGTCTGCTAATACTAATTGTCATAGAAATTGATGTGACAATAATTAGTGTCTTTCATATTGGAGTATCTTTGCATTAATTTCGTAATGTCATGCCTTGATTTGTATAGGCAGACTTTGTTTTTATAAATCCAAATCTCAAATTTGCTTCAAGTGTAGGGAAGTTAAATTCATTGTAATAAAAATAATTTGATCTTGAAGTGGGAATTGCTTTAAAATGACCGATGATAGATTTCCACGTCTTTTTTTTTTGCAAGAGTATGCTTTAAATAGGAATGACATTGAATATGAAACTGACAGAGGATGTTTTCTCAAGATTTTAACAAATGCATTGGAACCATTATTTTAGTTGGAGGTTGAAATGTTAATTTGGATTTGTGATAAAGATTCACATGTTCATTTACACGTGGTCCATGGTTTTTGGAAAGTGAGTTTATAGCTATTTAGGACTTTTAAACATAGTTCCACTGTAGTCAATAAAATTATTACCTTCCTATCTTGTGCACATTTTTTTGAGAAGTCCCCGGAGTATCTTGTTTAACTAAAATCCTAAACTCTATTTTTTGGAGGCAGACGCTAAAACCTATAATTGAACTCATGAACCCTACATTCTAAAACATGACCTCTGAACATCCACTGAATTTGAGAGTCCCTTTAGTTGAGACATAAAGAATATGAATAATTCTAAAGTGAAATAAATAGCCAACATGCGTGAAAATAATTCTAAATTCGCATGAACTTCTCAATATCTTTTGGACACAATCGAAATAAATAGATTTAAACTTGTAAGGTAGGACTCAGATTCCAAAGTGGTGCAGGCTTGAAAATGGAGCCCTACCTTTTAAGTGTGCATTGTCTGTACATTTTTTGTCCCATAGCCCTCATAAATGTACAGATAGTGTACATTTTACACGGGCAACTTTGGAGCCCTATGCCCGTCCATCTTCAAAATTCCGTATTTAATTCCGAAAAGCTCAAAAAAATGTGAAATGACTTGGGTTATATGCCAAATCCACTTTTCTTTCAGGTAAAATTCACTGAAAATTATTTCAAAAAGTTATATGTTCCCCTATTTCAATTCCAGATCTTAGGTGGGTGGATTATGGACCTGCTATTTTAGTCAGATACAGAATGTCAACGATCTCACAAAAAGCGGCTAGAGAATGTGGAACCCATGTTCCATCATGCCGAGTGCGCATAATCTTTGGAAAAGGCACTCCAGAAATATTTGTGGGAGAAGTCTCCCCGGGGACGCGGCTCCTTTTCATTTATTGCAACGGAATGTAAGGAAAAATCGTGCATGATAAGGATAAGCACAGCCTGCGCGCAAAATTGGAGTCCGTTTGAATTCAAGAATGTGGCGCGCTATTCTTCTCGCGTCTTCTTCCCGTCTTCTTCCCTCTAGCTTGCACGCTTAGCTCGGATCGCTTACGGCGATGGAGGCGTTTTGCAGTCATTCTCGTACTTGTTGTCGTTCCTTCTCCGCCTGACCAGATGAGAGCAGAGATGCATAGATTTCGAGACTTACGTCCGTGTTCGCTGTTTCTGGCACTTGCAAGTGACTTGTGCACATCTAAGCAGTTTTCGTAGTGAAGAATGGCCTGTAAGGAAATCCTGTGTCTTTTGTAAGGTTGTTTAGTCTACATTTTGCGATGTTGTTCATGTATTTGCGTTTTTCAACACTTCATTGATACGAAATGACAGATGCACGTCTTATTGAATTCGTCTACTTATGTTTGTGGTAATCTGTGATTGCGCCTTACATTGTATGTTTGCGGCGTTGTCAATATAATTCATGAACTGTACCGATTTTTACGACGTGAATTTCGGAGCGAGGTTACGAATTCAATATTATCTTCGACTCGAAGGTAATGTAGGTGTAGCGTTGAACCATCACCATTTACCCTCGAGTCGAAGGTAATGTAGGTGTAGCGTTGAACCATCACCGTTTACCCTCGAGTCGAAGGTAATGTAGGTGTAGCGTTGAACCATCACCTTTTACCCTCGAGACGAAGGTAATGTAGGTGTAGCGTTGAACCATCACCGTTTACCCTCGGGTCGAAGGTAATGTAGATGTAGCCTTGAATCAACACCGTTTATCCTCGATTCGTAGGTATGAAGGGGAAGTAGAGTGTTGTCGTCGGAATCCACAGTGTGCTGAATTTACCTTCGTCACAAAGGTAATAAATGGAAGCTGCAGTTATGCTATATATATTCGGGTGACAATTGAATATTGTGTACAACACAGGAAATCGAGAATCCTGATATTAGGGTTTGGTTCGTCTGCTAATTTTACTTCGGTTGAGGGGTAGTATGATGACTGTTCTTTTTTATCTTTAAACAATGTAGGTTCAGAGGGGCGTCTCATGGAAATGTCTTCGGTAAGTAATTTGTATTGTTTAGTTCAATGACATGGTAATTTACCTTCGAGTCGAGGGTAATTGTTCTGTGGTACTGAGTGTCAATGACCTCTACTATGTTGCTGGTATGTGGCTCTGCAATAAATTCCTTTGTTGGTTTTGTGGCGCTCCTTAGTAATGTTGAATTTACCTTGAACACGAAGCTTAGTCGGTGTTGGCTTCCTACTATAGTACTGGTTATGCCTCCTGATTGTAGATCAAGTTTGTGACTGCTGGTGTGTGGGCTAGATTTGGCTGTACTTATTATTGCAGTGGCCGTACTGGATGAGAGGATTGATGAGTGGAATGCGATTACGTTATGACTGTATAGGGTCAATACAACAAGTACATTTTCTTATGTGTATGTTCTTGTGGATGTCAGGTATTTTCGTGTCGAAGATGAGTACTATGAAATCATCGTTACTTGGCGGCTTCCAATGACTTGTGCTTGTTTTTGTGCTCGTAGGATGGACATCCATGGTCCCGACGATTTTGCTATCCCTATTCCAATTTTGGCTTCAGATGTTGCTGACTGTGATGGAATTCCTCGTTCGTCTTGGAACACAAAATGTGTTACTTTGCGTAACGAAGCTGGAGATGACGTCGCCAAGGGAATCTGTCATAGCGTTGATGCCGATCTCGTCATTGACAGTGATGGGAAGCCCCTTGGTGATGATCGTGTCGCTGTTCAAATTGCGGAATCATTATGTGAAATGGAGGTTCCATCAGCTTGGATGTGGTCAATGCGTTCCTGGCATATTGCGCGAGTATTCTTTAACGGTGTTAGCCTCTACGATCATCAACAAACAAATTTGTATAACACTGCTGTGAATGCTTCCAGTCGTCGTGCGCGTGTGGGAGTGCGCTCTTATGAGAGTTCTCGAGAGAGGAGGGAGCTTGATCTCCCTCCTACAAAAGAATCCCTTCTCAGCACCCAATCGATTGTTGGAGTGTCCACTTTATCTTGTTGCTATAAGAATTGCTTGCAGCATTTCCCTCGTAGTGAAATTCAGACGATTCGTTCTGAATTGCATGTAACTGGTAGAGTGTATGTCCGCAAGCGATGCCTTCTTGAAGCGCATAGGCAGAAGCACAAAGACCAGGCAGGGAAGGAATGGATAACATTGAAAAGTATTGATGTTTGCCTTCCTGCCTGGTGGACTATCCACGGGATATCAAAAGCGACCTTCTACAGGTTCAAGCGCATGGCTAATGATGGAAAGGTAGCAGAGTTGCATGGGAATTTGGAGTCTAAGAAGCCACGCACACAAACTGTGCAAGCCACTGCCACACTTCGGGCTTTGGTTGTAGGGCAAGCAGACAAAATGCCGCACAAATCGAGAACATTAGCTTCAGGAGAGAAAGTACCCGCAATGGTTTTGTCCTCTGTGTTTCGATGGAGTGACCAACTACCAAAAATCAATGAAGCCAATGCCAAGTTCGATTTGCCGCCGATTTCTTCCAGTGGATTGAGTGGCATTCGACGTGCTTCTTTTCCTAAGTATTCTGCAAAGGCACGTGGGGACACTTTTGCAAGGTGTGGTCTATGCGATACTTACAAGCAGTTGAGGAGTGCTTGCACTCCATTGTCTACAGCACAGGGCAAGTGGGACAGAATTTTGAACACCCATCTTTGTGGACAAGAGGCCCACAGAGTATTGTACTATTCAAATCGATATGTGTCAGAGGAGTTCCCTGAAAAAATGTTGTGCATCATCCACGATAAAATGGATCACTCGAAGACTGCTTCTCCACACTTCTCTCACAAGACCAAAGCAACAGATTCGTACATGAAATTGCCAGTTGCTGTCACCGGCATGATTGCTCATGGCCATGGCAACATTCGATATGCGCACTATGGGTTGGAGATTTTTCCTACGGACTCAAACCATACTGTTGGGTCTATTGCAAGGTTGATGCGTGATCTTGAAGGAGTTCCGAAGAATTCATCTCACATTATGTTTTCTACGGAGGACAATCAATCCCCTTTAACCCAAGCGGTATTGGAAGGTTCAAATATATGTTTGGACTCCCTTCTTCCTCCTCCACAGGAACCAATCGCTCATTGTCCTTTACCGCCTATATTGACTTTACAGCTAGACAATGCGTCCGGGGACAACAAGAACCAATGGGTTTTTGCTTTTTGTTCTTTACTTGTGTTCAAAGGCATTTTTTGTGAGATATACATCAGCTTCCTCATTGTTGGGCATACTCATGAAGATATAGACGCTCTCTTTGGTCGATGGAGCACGATGTTGAAGATGAAAGACTACAAAACACTTCCTAGGCTTATGAAATCCTTCATGGATTGTGAAAGTCATCCCGTCATTCCTCACTTCATCGAGGAAGTTCCTGATTTTAAGCTATTTGTGTAGGGATACTTGGGTACAGGTGGAGACTTCTTGGAAGGTCATTCTACGTCCCAGTAGTTCAAATTTTACATGGATTCAAGTGGATGGCCTTTGATGGAGTACAAGAATTTGTGTACGGACAAGGATTGGTTGCCAGAGCATGGTAGAGGGATTCGGTTGTGGTCTGAGACAGAAGACGGTCGTCCCAAAGTGCCAAGCGGAAGTCCAACACCTTTGCCTCTACAATAAATGCGGGCAGTAGGTGAAATCAAGAAGGGTTTGGATGGTTTTATTTCACACTGGAGCAGAATGGCGAATATCAAAGAGTCTGGAGAGTTCAGGCTTCTAAATGGTCCCATAAAAGAGTATTGGAAGGGTGTGAGGGTGGCTTTAGATGAACCTCTAGTGGTTCGTGAGACGTTGAAAGATGGATTTTGGCCGGCTTCTAGGATCACTGAAGAACCGGAGGACCGAATGCGAGAAGATGGTACAGTGCGTGAAGAATTTGCTCAAGATAGACCTTTTGTTGGGCGTAGGCGCGACCGTCCTAGACCTTCATTTCGTATTGATAAGGATTTGTTTGCGGGATATTTTGTCGTTGTGCGACCCGCTGATGATGACCCAAAGCCCTTCTGGCTTGCTAGAGCACTTACGAATCCGGATCCGGGACATATGCATTTGATCCAAATTCAGTACTGGACACCTACATCAGGTCGTTTCATTGACTTGGATACATATGCCGGGTGGGACACAAAAGCAGGGAATGTGTGGCGTATGGATCGTATAATCCTTCCTTGTTGGTCAAACACGGACTGTATCATGACGGCATTCAAGCCACGTGGAAAGAAAGTGGTCGACGATATTCTTCAAGTGATTTCGAGAGTTACTCTTCCGAAGGCACAAATGAACATCATCAAATCATCAGTGGCGAACTTTATGCCAAATTGCAATAACGATGATGTCTTGGATGAAGATGAAGAGTAGTTTGTAGCTGTATTAGAAGAGTATTATTTTTAGATCTTTGATTCTATACGCTTTTGCATTTAGATATTTTGAGTTGTTTGCAGTTCTATGTTGTATTGTTTTTATCATAATGTAGCAATGATGTAACATACTTGATTTCTATTAATAGTATTTGTTCACCTTCTCTTTGCATTTTCATGTAGAGCATTTACATATGTTTCCCTACTTTTATCTTGTGAAAGGTTTGTGATGGAAAGTGTTGTATTACAATCATTTAGAGTAAGGTTTTGGCACAAGCAAGTCTCAATTTAATGAAATGCTTCACTTCATAACTTTTTGGTCTCTTTTATTTCTTTATCTATTACGAAATAAAAATAAATAGAATGTTTATTGAGGGATGTAGCTTCTTTTTTTAGAACTATATAATGTATTAAATCACAATTTATTTTATGTGAGTATCAATTTATTGAAGAGTCTCATTTTAATGAACACTAATTGTACTCTAAATATAGAATGCATTAAAAGGAGACCCGAACTTGTCTCATTTTAATGAATAAGGCCTTATGCCACCAATACACCTTCTTGTGCAACAAATTCAATGCTTGTTGTCTGGGCACTACACTCTTTTGAAAGCCTTTTATTTTTTCCGCAACTTGGGCAAGGTTGAAGATACACGTTTGCACTTGTGACTCCAACCAATGATCAAAGCATTCTTTCGTGCGGTCTTCATGCCACTCATCCGCGCTCATTGTTGTCCAGAATATGTGGTGGAACTTTTGTTTAATGACATCCACTCCCTGTAATCCGCGTGAGACGTACGTTTTGTTCAACTGCGAAATTGAATACTGCTCAAAGAAAACCAGTGCCACTTCATGCAATTTTCACGCTGCACCCTTGCTTGGCCACTTCTCTGGATTTGTAGCCTTGTGCCTCCTTCGTTGTTGTTTTTTCCCCTTCAAAGACTCTCCGCCCCCCACAGCAGCTCTGCACTACAAAAAAACGCAGGCAAATACAACTACGAAATATGACTGCACAGCAGTCATTCCGCACATTCACGACTGTAGAATGACTGAGAGCCCTGGAGTCATTGTGGACAAATCATTGTTTAAAATGAGTGCTAGGTTATTATCACCATCCATTAGCGACGAGGATGAAAAAGTGGATGAACGGGTGTGCGGCTTTAGATAAAGAAGAGAGCTAAAAGAAAGTTGGAACTTTGGGCTGACGTAGAAAGTGCGGTGGTGATCTGGTGATGTGGACAACCACGTGGCGAGTCATTTTGCAGTCACGTTTATGTCAGTTCTGACACCTGAAGAATCTGACGTGGACATCCACGTCAACAGTTATTTACGAGTCGTGTCCCAGTCACAATTGACCCATAAATAATCCGACGTGGACATCCACATCACCAGTCATTTACGAGTCGTGTCCCAGTCACGACTAACCCATAAAGAATCCAACGTGGACGCTCATATACGTTATGTCTACGTGTAGTCATGACAAAGTTGTATTGCGGTCGCTTTGCATGACTACCCCATTGACCGTGGCTAGTCATTTTGTAGTCGTAGTGTAGTCGTGTGAGATTAGGGTTCTCTATAATGTCACCTGTCTTATTTTAGGCGTGCTGTAGTCATTGTGTCTATTGTAGATACAACTTCGGAGGGAGGTCCAAGTCTTTCGGATCTACTGACAGTGCAATTGTGGAGCAATACATTTCCAGATCCGTTCCAGTGAAACGCAACTACCTTTCTGATAGCAGCACTGGCCTTGTACTTGCCGTGCAATACCATTCCATGAACTACACTGATTGGCAACAACAAGATTACAAAGATGGACAGACAATGAAAAAAAAGGAGAAAAGACGATCTTCGCGAAAGTTAGTAAATTACAAATGCGCGTCGACAAAAAGGGCACACAGCTTGGCAAAATTGATGTATGAGAAACATTTGTAGTGCCTAAGAATATTTACAAAAGCACTGTGGAAGTTCTAAAAAAAAATTGAACATGCTATTCCCCACCTGTCATTTGTAGCCTACACACGCCCTGGACGATCAAGTTATTAGTTTCATGTACTGAGAGTGCCATAAAGCTGTAGATCCTTTCGCATGTTCCACTAACAACTGGTCTGCGGCATCATTGGGGTACATCAGGGACACTCCCTCTTGCAGAACATCACGCACATCCACCTTAAACCAAGACTCCGGAATGTCTTTGAAGTGGAACTTGTGCACACTTGGAACTCCCATGATCTTTGCATTTGCCACTCTCTGCCGAATGGCACGCGGGTTCATGAAGAACACTCCGTCTCCAAGGGTGAGTGCCTTCTCTCTCGTACCCTGAAATACATTACAGCAATAAGTACAAGTTGGGACTCCACAGTCTCTTCTGCGTGATTCACACATGATTGCATTGGGTTCTGATAACGTTACTTCAACGTCACTACTGAAAGACTTCATTCCAACTGGTTACCTTCACGTTTCTAAACTTGTGGACGCATTGAATCTGCAAGCAGCGAAGCTCTCCATAGGAGACAAAGGAACCATGCTGGTGCATACCATATGAGTGGGTGCTGAAGGTCGACCTCCGTCTACAATTGAAGGGCGTCCGCTGACAGGTGTAGTGAAACTTGGTATGCTAACCTCTATGACTACGTGTAGGAAACAGATGACATCCACATATATTTCTGTCTACAGTAAATTAACGAACGAAAAATGTAGCCCTCTGTTGTAATATGTGCAAAACATTGCACAGTTGTCTATAAAAATATATCCTTGCTTCAAGTGGGACACACACAGACACACTGAAGGTAATACGAAGTCGGTTTAGGATCATCATCCCTGCACACCGGGATTGCAACATCGGGTGGGGGCGCCAAACATTCATGAAGGTTGTCACTACGTTCTCTTGAACTGCTACCTATGATTTCCACTAACTAATACGGTATGCGGAGATCCTCGTAAGAGATATGAGCTCCGTATAGACGAGTACGTACAGGGTCTACTTAGGCGACTAAGTTCACTGCATCTCCCACGGGTTTGAAGACTCCTACTTGCGATCAAGTCCAATATCCCTTCCCTGAGGACTGAATGGCTCTAGAAGGATCATTCGCAACGAGGCGTGATGACTGTCATCAAAGCGGTACATGATTGCTTCAGTGGAAAATAAGCGCAACTACGGAATGACAGCGATGCTACTCGGAGAGGACTTCTACGCCCTGGGTAACTAGAACACTACTTCCCGGTGACTTCCTCAGACTACAGATTGACTACACAAGATACTATTTCCAATAACAAGGACGGAGCCCTACGCACCTTTCTGGTTCGTTCGTCATGTTTTGAAGGCACGGCGGTTGCTGGATTCGGCCTCAGTTCTCGCTTTGATGCCTTCCCCTACATATGCACACAACATTTGTAAGCATCAAGCTGAAATGAAGGTGAGGGGACTCGACATGAGCACAACCACATGGTTTGCACGTCCCCTCACCTTCCACAACATCCAGAAACTCATAAGGCGTTCCGGTTCTTTGTCTGTGTAGCATTTCAGCCAGTGAATCAGTGGCAATTCGGGGGTACTTTGAGCGGAAAGACCTGACGTCGAGACATTTCCAAAATGCCTCCAAGAGGGGCTCAGGTAACATTTCAAGTAATCCTTGTCGTCGGTCAAGGTCCGGAGCCACTTCACATAGAACGGAGTACTCATTAGGACATTTGAGGGAGGATTTCTATGTACCCTACTACTCTTAGTATCCACTATCACTGTGTTGTCCACAGAAAATTCAGGCCAGGATGCATACACATCGTTCAAATTCTTCCACCCTGGACATGGTGAACTGCCGTGAACTTCCTCTACGTGTGGGCTCTCACCAGACCAAATGAAGAGGGTTTCAGGATTTCGAGCCCCCTGCACCAAGGACAGTATGGCAAGAACAACATCTTGCAGCGAGCAGTTGCAGATGCTTTCACCACTGCCAATTCCATCCACGAAAACATCATGGGAATGGGCCCACTTGAAGAAGAATGCAATGAAGAATGCGGAAACATGGCCGACGTTGTAGACACAACGGATGCTAACTTCGACGCAGCAGCGGTGGAGGAATCAATGGATTTACTTTATGATGGCGCAAGGTCCAGCCAACTAGCGGCAACAATGCTGCTGATGAACCTCTGCACAGTCCATGGGGTCAGCAATCATTGCGCCAATGAGCTCTTTAGCCTACTGCACCTCCACCTTCTACCCGATAAAAACAATTTGCCATGGTCTTATCATGCTGCAAAGTCAGTTACTGCAAAATTGGGGCTCACCTATAACAACATTCATGCTTGCGAAAGAGGATGCATTTTGTTTCGTGGAGAACATGAAAATGCCATCTGCTGTCCTAAGTGCGATGGCCGCAGGTACAGAGATGAAGCTTGCCGGTGCTTCCCAATGAAAGTTCTTCACCATTTTCCAATTATTCCATGACTTCAGAGAATGTTTCGCAGCCTTGCTATTTCAAAGTTGATGTTGTGGCACTCAGAGTACCGGAGCGACCAACCTGGAGGAGACGGGCTAGTGAGACCCCCATGTGACTCAAGGGCCTAGAAGCATTTTGATCAAAATGTGGATCCTACATTTGCCCTCGACCCCCGAAACGCTCACTTCGTGCTAGCTGCTGATGGAGTCAATCCCTTCAAGCAGCACCGTTCTTTGTGGTCCACGTGGCCAGTTCTGCTTTTGAATTACAACTTGCCTCCATGGTTGAGCACCAAAAAATTCTTTGTCTTCTTGTCCCTGTTGATTCCCGGCAAAGAATCCGTGACATCTGAGGTGTTTGATGTTTACCTAGAGCCCCTTGTGGAAGAGCTACTGCAATTGTGGGCAGGAGTGCCAGCCTATGACATAACAAAAGATGCAGGTCATAGGTCATTCTCTTTGCGTGCCATGTTGTTGTGGACTATACACGACTTTCCAAGTTATGGCACTATAGGTGGATTTTCTCACCAAGGCTATGCCGCTTGTCCATGGTGTGGTATAGATTTAGAGGCTGAGCATTCTGTGGAGCTTGGCAAGTGCATGTATGGTGGTACGAGGCGGTGGTTGACTGAAGGTCATCTTTATAGATCAGAGGATATGAAAGACAACTTCAATGGAGAGATAGAAAACCGGCCACTACCACGCATTGTCACAGTGGAAGAGCAAATGCAACATGCAGAGGACTGCGCGGTATGGAGGGCACGCGGAAACAGAGATGGTGCATCTGGTGATCCCTGTAAAGTACATGGTGTCAAGCGACTCAGCATACTGTTCAGATTGCCATACTGGAAGGTGCAGTGAAACTTATCTTTGATCAACTCGGTCACGTTTCTATGACTGTGTAGCGTCCTTGAAGTAGTCATGAACTGACGAACGAGTCATTATGCAGTAATATTTTTTATTAATGACTCTGTAGTGACTCCTGTGTGACCTCATCTTGAGTCAGTTATCCCTCCTACTGAAAGCTATGCAGTGAGGTTAGGTGAGGTCACTTTGGAGTGCGTGAAACTTTTGGCGGTTATGTCTAAGTGTGTGTATACTGTCCCTCAAGCTGCTCAGTGAGCGATGTCTCGTCAATTTGCAGGCCATTTCTATGGTGGAGCCAGAAACTTTGAATTGACTTCTGAATGACCCCTTCCTTGCAGCATCTTCTTATTCGCTACACATTGGACGTGATGCATTGCGAAATGAATTTGTCAAAAAACTTCCTGAAGACAATATCAGGGAAGAAGGACACCGTGAAGGTTCGGAGAGATTTGCAGCGGCGCAATATAAGGAAGCATCTTTAGCTTACTTCCAATCCCCGAAAGCCGGGCAAGATGCTAAAGCCACGGGCACCATACGTTTTGTCAAAGGATGAGTTTGAAAAGTTTACAAGGTGCTTGGAGTCACTTAAGACACCCAGTGGTTACGCATCAGACTTGGGGAAGTGTATCAGGAAGAAGAACTTTGGAGGCCTAAAGTCACACGATTACCACGTGCTAATGCAACAGGTGATGCCACTAGCACTTCGTGGCTTGCTGCAACCCGGACCACGAATGGCAGTCATGCAAATGTGCAAGGTTTTTCGTCGATTGTACACAAACGTCTACAATCCCAATGACTTTCTGTCTCTTGAGAAGGATGTTGCAGAAAGTATGGCACTCTTAGAAATGGAATTCCCGCCTTCATTCTTCGACATTATGACACATCTTCCGTATCATTTAGCAAAAGAACTGGACCTTTGTGGCCCAGTGAGAGCGAGGTGGATGTATCCAATAGAAGGGTACATGAAAGTCCTGAAGAACCATGTTCGTAACATGGCACGCCCCGAAGCATGCATGGCTGAGGGGTACTTGAAAGATGAATGCATTGGCTTCATTACTGAATACCTCCGCAGATTTGAGCCCACACAAAGACGTGTCTGGGATGAAGATGAGGAATATGGTGATGCAGAGGAGGCGCTTCAAGGCGCTGGAAAGCCATACATCATCAGCAGTGAGCTTAGGGACACAGCCCACCAGTATGTCCTCAGCAATGTTGCGGTCATGCAGGATTTGTACGCGTAAGCATTTCACACTATGTCTGTACGTGACGGTAGTCTTTTTTTTACACAAAAGTTGTACATCGTAAACCGCAGACTGCAGTTTGGTCGTGGTGCCTGAACCACACACCAGTCATTTCCAAGTCACATTAAAGTTGCAAACCTATCGTCCCTTTGTAGGTGACTCTTTTTGTCACCTTATAACGACCGGGTGAGGACTGTACCTGCGGTGACAATAACCCTCTTTAAGCAACTTGATGCCGATTCATGTATGCATGTGTCCATCATTCTGTACAAGCATCCTATCCACTTGGGATAACATTCAATGCACACGTCTGGATGCAATAAGTGGATGGACGAAGAACGTGTGAATCCGTCATGTCCAGCTCTTGCTGAGTGGATTCAACAGACAATACGAAATTCTGCTCTGGATTTGACAAACCCAGATGACATGGACCGGTTGCTTTTGAGCAAGAAGCCGTCGCTCCGAGCCACTCATTTTGCTCGGATCACAGCTTTTGGGAATCACTTTCGAGTAGAAGACGAGACAACCTCCCGATTGGTAAGCTACAACAGTGGTGTGGCTTCCATGTTTCAATTGCCAACAGACAATGATGTGGACTCTTCTGTGAATTATGTCGGTGTATTGAAGGACATACTGCTATTAGATTATGGTGCGTTGCACACACAGATTATTCTTCTACGGTGTGATTGGGTGAAATACGAAGACACTCGACGGAATCCAACATACATTCTAGATGAGTAGGCTTCCTCATTGTCAATTTTCGTCATAAATTGCCTCGTATGGCTAAGCCTTTCATCTTCCTTGGTCAAGCCACCCAGGTGTTCTTCTTAGACGTTGTAGACAAGCCTGGGTGGAAAGTTGTTCTATGCAAAAAAGCTCGCGCAAAACGTCAAGTGCTGGAGTCAACAAATGCCTTCATCAGCACAACGCTGGAGAGCGCAGGCCTCACCCCCCCTGAAAGGTGGCCTATTCTAACGCAGGTTGCTAATTTAATAGGTGCAATAGAATTGTCTGTGGAAGAGAACATTTTGGCTCAAGAAGAGTATTAACATCTTATTGCCCACTTATGCTTATGGTATTGCAGCCGACAGCACAGCCATGTATGTGATGTATTCATTCGTTGTCGTTAGGTAGATCTACTATGGTACATTGGTCCTAAGCGTGGGTGTGATGATAGTTGGAGTAATTTCTGAAATCATACTAGGCGCGCAGTCACTGACCCGTCTTAGTGAAGTCATGTTCAAGTCAATATTAAGTGACACCGTAGACGTGTAGGAGTCGTCAATGTAAGGGCAACCGCAAGTCTTCGGCGTGCAGCAGTATTGACCATCCCAAAGTACGTGTTACGTGGAATCTGAATTTGATTGTCAGTGTAGTTGAACTGCAATTGGTCGACCATTGTAAGTTGGCCTGAATTGGATTTAAATAAACGCGGAATGGGCAAGTTGATTTGCTTTTGTGTTGGAAAAAACTACTTGCATCCCACTTCAACATCATTTTCCCTCCTCTGCCCACCATAGCGCTCATTCATTTGTTCTCCCACATCAAAAGGAGTAAGAGTAATGCTTTGAGCTGAAGTAGAGCAAGAAACCTGAATCGCTTTAGTATGAAGCACCACCTGCCAATAACATTTGATTCCGCCCTAGTGTAGAATTATAGAAGATTAAATGTGAAACAAATAAAGGCACAAAGAGAATGTTATAAGAGTGTTGAAAATGGGAGAAGAGGCTAAACAAAAGAATAAACAAAAATTTGTCTGCCCTGAATTGTATATCCAATGTAGTGGAAACGAAAAAGGGAAAAGGTGGAAATAAAATAAAGTCCATGACAATGCACGGTAATACTTTATGAAGCGGAAAACAGAGGAACGAGGACCAAGAAGGAAGAAAAAATACCTATGAGCAAAAAATGAAGTCATCCTACCAGAAAAAGATGGAAATTGAAAAAAAGTGAGAAGGCAAAAATACAATAAAGCCAATGACATCACATGATGTATAGTAATTGCAAAGTTGCCAAAATAAAATATAGATAAAAGAAGAGTGGAAAGAATTAGAGCTGGGTGGAGACGTCGGAGCAACCAAAAAATATAGGAGTGTGATTTAATTAAATTCAAAGGAATTATGGAAGATTAAATGATGCACAATTAATAATTAATTACATGTACATGAACATACAAGGAGTATTATTAAGAAAAAGGCGTGGAAAGAAAGAAGATGACAAACAGAAGTAGAAGAATAAATTTTGATGGTCTTGATGTTCATTAAAAAAAAAATGGAATTCAAGGAAGGAAAAAAATAAAAAAATAAATTAAAGGTGGTGACAATGCATACAACACAGTAATTAGTATACGCAAAGGGAAGAGCAAGCAAATATTGTAGTGATGGTCGGAAAAAAATATTGCAATGATCAACTTAATTATAAAACAATTCAAAAAGGATCACAGACCGGCCACAAAAATATGCCATGAGAATTTGAAAGCATTATAGAAGATAAATGTGAAACAATAATTACAGATGAAAGAGAGCATGTTACGAACAAGGAATGAGAAAAAGCGTGTTGTGGCACAAACAGAAGTTCTTAAAAAAATCCTTATGACCCTAAACGTAGTATACAAAAATCAATTTAACAAAAAAAAGAAAATATATAATTAAATAAAATAAAGCCAATGACGATGCATCATAATAATTTATTAGAAGGATAACAGAGCTCCTAGGTGAGACTCATGATGCCTTCCACGTTAATTTTAGAGTCACAATGTCCACAACAGTACTGGTTTCTTCACTTCCCTGCATTGTAGGGAAAGAAAAAGAGAAGAATGCAGCCACATCATCCATCTTTAACCATATTCCTGTCGAATCCCCTCCCCACTGAATCCCTCAGTCATATTTCAGTTGCATGAAAGTTGAACGTAGTCACAAAAAGTGTCTCGAAGTTGTATTGCAGTCGTTGCCCTTGATCTGTTCTCGGGAAACGGGACATCATCCGGACGTCAGAGCCGTTGGGGACAAAAACCTGTTTCTAACAGCGGTCTCATGAATTTCATTCATCTTGCAGTCGCGTCCGTTACTTCAGAATGACTTCGGCGCAGTGGTCAACTGTGAGCCGGTACAAATATAGAACGCCAGTCATTATGGAGTCACATAGGACAGGAAGTCATTCTTTTGCAGTCGCGTTTATAGCCAATTTCTTGTAGTGTTCACTGAGGTACGTTTAAAGCATCCATGAACTTTTGTGTCTTACCTCCCTTGAATTTATCTGGGCACTCCTCTTCATACCTCACATATTTGGTATGCAACGACGCAGTGGTTTCCGACTCATAAAATTTGACAATGCACTCAATGAGAAATGCTTTGCAAGCGAGAGAGGGAGCATCCATACTCGCCTCAGTGTCCGGCACCACTCGTTTGTTCTTCGTAGCCTTCTTTGATCTCGGCATCGTGATGGAATCAGGATTAGAAGTTCACTTGCAATTTCTAATCCACTAGGCAATATACGATTTGTCAAATGATCATACACAAAATCTGGAAAAAAAAAAGCAACAAGTACCCTCTAGAAATCACACTCTTATCTTCCCTTAGAAAAGAGCCAATGGAGGATAAACCATCAAAAGCTCCCCGCTCTCTCTTGCATGACACAAGGGGGAAGATAAAAGTGAGGATCGGATGGGCCGTCCGACTCTTTTATCTAAGGGGTGGATGCATGGTTGAGTGGCTCATTTTTGGCAAAAGTCCAAGTCCAAAAAGTCCTTTCTTGTAAGTAAAATGTATGGGAGTGAAATACTTGGAAGTGAATTCTATAAGAAAAAAATTCTAAAAAAATTCAAAAAGTCCTTAGCTTTTTGAGCGCCTCTAGACCTTGAAAATCATTACACCTTAGAAAAAATCATTTTTGTAAAAAAATATTGGCTATAAGAAAAAGACTTCATAAAATTCAGTGTTTGAATAGTCATTAAAAAGTCCTTTGCCGACATTCAATACGTATGTACACAACAAGATTATAATTTTGTAAAAATTTACTAAAACATCCACTAGAATCATAGTCCTTCGAATGAATTTAAGAACCTAAACCATCTTTAAAAAGTCCTTGAAAAATGTGCTGACAGCAAATTTGTCACACCCATCTTTTTTTAAAAGTCCCCTATACTTTCATATTTTGCCACAAAAAAAATTCAACAACATAGTTGTGTTCATAATCAAGTTTAAGACCCTAAAATGAATTTTTTTTGTTTCAAGTTAAATTTTTCTAATATACCCAAACCGCATTTGAAAATTTGATAAGTGCAGTTTTCAAAAGTGTGACACGATTTTGAGCCCGTCAACCATGCATTCACCCTAAGGCGGACGCCTCAACCGTACGCTTGATCGGACGGACCCGACAAGGTGGACGGACAGTTGTCCGCCTCGTCAGGACCGCCCAATCAGGCGGACGCCACCCGTCCGACTCATCGGACAGCCCCGATGAATCGGACAACCGCCGTCTTTTCTGGGCCGTCTGACTAATCGGACGAGTTCGGCGAAGGCGTCGGAATATCGAACGAACTCGACTCTTCAGCGAGCGCGTGGGCAATCCGTCTGGTCGAACAGCCCCTCTCAAGTGGAGATGAAACTGGAAGATTTTTCGAGGCCGTCTGACCAGGCGGACAAGTGCATCGTCTGACTCCTAAAACGACCATACCAGCAAATAATGACAAGGATGGGAAAGACAAAATTCTCATCGAGATCTACTTTCTTACTTAAAAAACATGAATCATTAAACATAACTCCAACGATTTTTTAATGCAATGATCTTCAATCTTATACCCTAAACCCTACACCCTAAACCCTCAGTCTTGGTACATTTTGTTTTTTATTTTTTCTAAAGAAAAGGGATGTTTTCACTTCTTTAGGATTCTGCTATATTTATGAAGATATTGTTATTTTTATAAATATATTATGCTAATGGCCTAAGCAATATGATGGGCTTTTTAGTATATTTAAATGGTATGAAGATTGAGGCTATTAAATTATACCTTTTAAAGTCTTGTTTCCTGTATGCCCCTCCCACCCTCCCATCTTTCTTGATATTTTATAAAAATTACTCTAAGCTTGTTTCAATTGTTGAGGTTTGGTTGAAGCTTTTTTAGGCTCAATCAGTTGGATGAGTTGATGGCATTGTATGACTTGACTTGCCATTAGCTTGAATTTAACATGACCATGTTAAAATGATGATTTTACATTACATGGCTCAACCATGCTATACCATGGAGTTTTTTCAAGTGGTCCTAATTTAAATCATGGGTTTTTATGATTTAAAGCTAGAATAACCACATTAGGTGGAGTTTGGTACAAGTTGGTTGACTTGACTGGCTTCTTTCCTTTCATTGGTTGTACATTAAGCGGTGAGTATAATTACACTTGACTAACTTGACATTATGACAGTTGGTGAATGTGAATTTGAATGAGTGGTCCAGGTTCTTTCCATAGGTGGGAGGATTTGAATCCACCAATGGGATTGCCTTCTAGAACAAGTTTGACTTGACTAGAGCCTGTTTCCCTCCAATTTGGCTATCTTGGGGCCCAAGGCATAAACTACTCTCAGCCATGGCTGAATCAAGCCATGGCGGAAGTCTATAATGTAAAGAGAGGGCTAAATCTATTCTGGTACCAGCACAATTTGGTGTTTTGGCTAGTCTCTACAAGTGATTTAGCAAGGCTTACAGGTGTTTGGAGTGTGGTGATCAGAGATGGCTTCTTCACAGGTCTTTCTGTGATGCACAATTTGTTAGACTGGGAGTTGTTGGCCATTTTTTCTTGTGTGATGTTTTGAGCTTTGCTGGTTGTGTTTTTTCTATTGTGATTGCAATAACAAGCTGTTGTGGGCTGTAGACACCTTGCATACGGCAACTAACCTCATTTTGTGATGTTGGATGTCATGGGTGCAGGTGAGGTCCACAGCCTCTTTGGTTAATTCACTAAGCAGACAGCTTATTCCAAGACTATGGCAACTTTTCTTTTCTTTTGTTTAGGGGTTCTAAATCACTGTACTTGCAGGATTTAGATGGTGGCTTGATTTCTTAGTTGATTGTCACCTGACATTTGATTCTATTAAGAATCTTACCATGTAATGGTCCTGATTTGATCTATATTGGTTCATTTAAATAAATCTGTGCATTAGTTAACTGAGAAACTTTGAGATGATTTGATGGTATCTGTGACTTGATGGCTTGATATGAGAGGCCTCTATCTTGTTTGTTAGATTTTGGAATATAAGAGTCCTGTAAAGTTTATGATTGTTTTGAAATTGATAGGATGGGCCTTGTATGAGGATGTCCCTCCCACCCACCCGGGTTGCCTAAATTGTATACCCTAAAGTCACAAGTGTAAGAAATCACAACTAATTTAAAATATGAAAACAAATGCAAATTAAGTTCCTCAAGAAATATATGGACCATCTTCAATTAAGGACTTAGCTTGAGGATTCTTGATTGGGTTTAGGTATTTAGGGAATTCAAAGCACGCACAAGTTCGCAAATAAAACTTTGAAGTCAATTTTTAATTTCTTAGGTGAATATTTTTTGTTAAACAAATTCAACAATAGACTTTTTATGTAACTTTATCAACACCATTGTCCCACAATTGTTGAATGAATTTATACCTCAAAGAATTCACCAATGTGCAATTGTGCATGGAATTTAAAAATTAAATGTTTACTTCTCTAGCTTTTTTAAATTGGGATGTTTGGTCATTCAACCCTTTGAGGAATATTCACGTACGTCTTTCACCTTGTGCATTTTAGCCAAAATTTAGGCAATTGAGTTATGAATAAATGATTAAATGTGAAATGTTTAACCCCTATTTTTTAGGCACCTTGCTTAACTACATTTTTTGGCTTTGAACCTTTTTAACTAAAAAGGTCTGCTCTAATGATGGTGAATTTCTAATTTTATATGATAAACAATTGAGTTGAGAATCTAGAAAAAAAAATATTTAAAAAAAAACACTTAGTTTTCACTCATTAAAAAATTGTTAAGTAGAAGTAGATTCAAGATTGAAGGAAAAATTAAATCATTAATAGCTCTAAGATAGAATTGAAATATACTAATTTCAAATGCGATATTGTTCTAGCAAGGAATCTTGACCTCATGAAACTTTTTCTTTTTATTAACTGCTAGAATTCAATTCGAAAATGAATCCTCCTAGTTATTTATTCTAAAAGATACCTAAAAAACTCAGAAAATTACAAAAAATATTGAGGCCGTAGGAGCCTGCCTAAAAATCTGAAATCCATTTTGTCCCCCGATGAGACAACGGGACTTAGGGGTTAAACTCAAAAGAACTACTTATTTTTCTTTTCTAAATTTGTGAAGTAGAAATTGGTGCACTATTATATGAAAAATAATACGCAAATAATTTTTGGAAGAATTGAAAAATTGTTAATCCAAATGGAAAAAATATTCTAATAGACAATTAATATTCTTTGATATCAATTTTGAATAAAGAATTTTGAATTTTAGAAACAAAAGACAGCTCTATATGTTTTTTCTAACTTCATGGTCCGCACTCCGCAAGACCGCAACATATAACTCCGAATGATTTTTGACAACATTATTTCATTTATTTGACATTGAATGGGGCAATTTCTTATAAGTAGGTAATTAATCTATACTATCATGACCAAAATGATTTTTTAATATTACATCAAAATATTATCAAACATCCATTTTCAAAATACACTTCTAAATTGGACAACATTTATACAAATGACCTGAACCCTAAACCCTAAATCCTAAATCCTATACTACAACTTTGCATACAAATATCTTAAAAGATCGTGACTTTGATGCAATAGTATTATATACGTACATAGCAATTGTTTCTAGTTTCATAACATTAAGTCAGATTTGGCTTACTTCAACAAATTTCTTCATAAAAACAATTACTTTAAAATTGAGACGTCTTACAATATATAGTAATATATGGTTAAAATCCAAATAAGTTTTTGAATAAGTAAATCTATCATCTATCATAGAAAAATTAGGAAAAAAAAATTTAGAACTATAGGTAGCATTTCATTTTTATCTTTCAAGATGGTCATTTCAAGTTATCATTGAGATGTTTAATTTCAAGATTGAACCTAAAAACATGATGTGCACATTGAAGAATGAACTTTGATGTTTGGCTCGTGAGGAGTTCAATGTCTTTGAAGTATTCACATTGGATGCTTGTTGTCATGAAGGCACACTCTTTGGAGGTGACCTGGCAATTTTAGGAATCCTATACTTCACCAAATGAGAAAAACCATGAACTTCTAAGTAGACGAACACCTGATCCGATGGTCGGACAGGATGGTCCGACCAAAAGTCGGACAGGAAGTCCGAAAGCTAGTCGGACAGTCCAAGGCAGACATGATTCAAAGGATTGGCCGCACAGTGCGCAGACAATCCGCTCCGCGGACGGGATGGTTCGACCGAAAGTAGGACGGGAGGGCACGAAAGCTGGTCGGACAGTTCGAGGCGGACACAATTCAAAGGATTGGCCGCATAGTGCGCGGACGGAATGGTCCGTCCGAAAGTCGGACAGGAGGGTCCGAATGCTGGTCGGAAAATCCGAGGGGCGAATCGGATGGTCCGAGGGGCGGGTCAGATAGTCCGAGGGGCGGACGGAAGTGACCAACGCGCGGACGGGCCAAAAGGCGGACGGGCGGACACTTGGACAAGTGGAGAGACAGTCCAAATTCTTTTGAGAGAATAGGTATTTGAAAAAATAAAATTTTGATGGTGTGCACAACATTAATGAGCAAATTTGTATTACAAATGAAAAGTTCAAACAATGAATTATCATAACATAATGTGTTTAGGGGAAGAAACTAAACACCCAAGTTTACATCTTCTCAATTTTTATGGACTATGGCTGGTAATCATTATCTCCTTTCACTTCAGCCCCGCTACTATGACCTGTTGTATCCCATCCGGAATCATTGTCGTTAGATGAATTTTGCATACTATCTGATGAAGATTGTACAATCTTCCCTCCTTCTTTTTGTACTTGTTTTGATGCGCCTGATCTCACTAGTCTACCTAGCTTATGATCCCTTTTGACTTTTAGTATAGACTTTCCAATACCTCCCTTAAGGTCGTGGATTGGTTTCACCTTTCGCTTGGTTAGAAGTAGACTTGCATCAAGGGGGATTCTACCTACATTTTGTTTTTTCAATGGAGAGATTGCAAAAGGCTCCATTATTCTTTTCCTCTTAGCTTTTTTGGACTCTTTCACCGCGGGTGGACGTGCTTCCGAACCTCCTGGAATGTTTGTCTTCTTTGCGGACAAAGCTTCCACAATAAAGTTTGAAGATTTGATCGGAGAATGCTTTGCATGGCCAAAAAATCGACGAAACATAGGCTCTAATGTTTGCACATCATCATTGTCTGATGAAACGGATGGATTTGAATTGGCACCAATGCGCAATTCTTTCAAATTGCTCAAATGTTGTTCTTTAAATCGTGAGTCTCCAGGACCATTCAAAGTCGTGCTACCGCTTGTATATAGTGCATGTCAAGGACCGCTACGTGGTGGTAATTGAGGATCTCGCACGAGGTGCTTCATGTCTTTGGCGTTGCAGTCTGGCATTGGGCACATGGACTCCAATACACGTAGATCTTGAATTCCCTCTGTTCGAGGTGCTTGGACATTTTGAATGCCGAAAAGTCCAATAGTTTCACTTGTCAATGCTCCAAATAATTCAATACTTTGGTTGACCACATTTGTGTGAGACTTCACCCCACATTCTCTCATGTCTTTGAGTTGATCATTTTCATCCGCTCCTACCGTTGTCATGGATGGACACTCGGGAATTTGAATCACTTCATCCATTTGGGGAGTTTCATCACCTATAACCATTTCTTCATCTTCCTTCGCTACCTTCGCATGAGTATTTTCCCTATTTGCTAGAATGTTTTCACTACGCAATAACCCGGTTCCATCTAAGTATTTAGCTATGGAACACTATAACAAAACATGGTAAAAAAAAAACCGCTCTCAAAATCGAGTGCAGTTCTTTTTGTCACGTTTTTGTGCAAGCGCGTGTAGTGGGCAATCAACTGCTTTTGCAATTTCCCACTACATTTTTTGAAATTTGAAAGCGTGTAATATACCGTTGAAAAGGTATTTTTAAAACCTTTTTAATAGTATATTACACATTCTCAAATTCTAAAAATTGCAGTGGGAAATTGCAAAAGAAGCTGACTGTGCGTGTAGTGGGTCTGCACAAAAACGTGGCAAAAAGAACCACACTTGATTTTGAGTGCGGTTTTTTTTACCATGTTTTGTTATAGTGGAAGGTCCACCTTCATCATATTCATAGTCGTCCTCATCCAAGGGATACTTGTAACGGTTTTCACAATCATCTCCGATGTCTACATCATAACGAGATGGGCTTCGAAGCGATTCATCATCAAAATTGCGGATGCCGTGGTCATCTTCATCGTCCATGAGGGGATCAACTTCTTCGCCGGATTCACCACCCTCATCTTCCGATGAAGACAAGGCCAAATCCTCCGACTCAAGGTTCTCATCGTACTACTTCTTCTCGTCATTTTGCTTTGATGCAACGAGGACTTTGGAATTGGTATATTCATATACCAAATCCTGTGCTTTTTGTGGCTTCAACTGGTTCAGATATTTGTTGTGAACAAAAGAGTAGCTACTCCAATTTCGTTCACATGAAGACGATGATACCAGTTGGGCCAAAATCCTCTTGGCAATTGGAGCAATGAGCTTCCCGCATGCGCCTTCAAAATCCCACCAAGCATGCGCCGACAATTGTTGTTCACCCAGATCCAACATGTTGTGGAACGGAGGTTCCCTATGGTGAAAGGCTACAAATTCCTTCACCACCTTCGCGTACTCTGAAGATGTACATATTTGCATCAAAACGCGCTTGCATGCAGCCATGGCATCGGTGTCGTCGGCTAGTTCTTTGTCTTCAAGAAGGTAGGGATTCAAAAGTGCTCCTGCATAATGTAAATCGGTCTTCACAATATCACGTCGTTTGTAGAACGCCTTCACCAACGGGATGGCTTTGTCCAAAGCCAAACAAAAAGGCTCTTTGTCTAAAGCAAAGACGTGCTTCTTTAGTTTCTTCATAATATGTAACACTTTGCCCATGCATGGTGTCCTCGCATCCAAATCACGAAGAGCATTGACAATTGGAGCTGTCACATCTTCAAAATTTTGACAACGATGCCAAAAGTGCCCACTTAGAATGGTCTTCTTCACCCGTTCGGATTCTAAACGAGTTTTGGATTTTCGCGAGTGCTTTCTAGCATATTCCTCTCATTGCGGATCCGTCACAGTTCGTTGCAATTGTGCTTTCACCTTGAGCATACGTGCAACCATGTTGTAATTCGAGGCAAATCTTGTTTCCACTGCCAACAACAAGTTGTACTGCGTCGAATATTTCCGAAGTATCGCAAGCGGCATGTGCCTCTTTTTGAAGAATTTGACTGTCTTTCAGGAATCTTTCACAACATCGTCAATCCATTGTTCGTTTGGCCAATCTTTTAGCAACAAATTGAAGGCATACACCACGCAACCTTGGAAAAAAATGTGGGGATAGGTAGTAGATACCAAATTCCATGCTGCTGGATTTACAGCCGCATTATCTGTATTCACCTGCACTACGTTTGCAGGGCCCACTTGTTCTATAAAACTCTCTAATATAGAGGCCAAATATGGAGCATCTTTAGTTTTCTCAGTTGTATCCACCGACCCTAGGAATTGCTCACCCGCGGATGACACAAGCATGGCATTTATCAATTGTCGATTCAAAATCGAAGTCCACCCATCAATAGACAATGTGGCTCAAAACTTCCTAATACTGGTTTCTGTCCGCTTACAGAGATTGACCTCTAAGTCTACCTTAGCTTGGTCAAGCAATTTATGACGTAGATCATGGTATGATGGTGGGCTATAAGGTTGGTGAAACTCCGCCGTTTTCTTCACTACTCCTTTGAAGGCTGGATTTCGGGCTACAGCAAATGGTATGTTTATTGCATAAAAGAAATTGGCCCACATTGCATTCAAAATGCGTTTATTTGCTTTTTCGAATCCCTCTACAAGCCTACTCTGTCTTTGAGGCCTACTGCTTGATGTCCGCTGAGTTCCACGTCTACTTGATGCTTGTATACTTGGATTTCCTTGGGAAGAACCACCAACATATTCTTCTGGTGCCGTGCATGAGTCTTCTTCGGTAGAGTTCACAGTCTCTCTCGCATTTGACATAGCACGAACAACCATAGGCATAGGTGTGTCGTTGCCATCCACATTGTGTGGAGTACCTCTTTGTGGAATCACTCCATTGCAACGAACAAATAGACCTCGAACTTCAGATGTCATTTGAGTACAAAGGCTGATTCCTTTGTCACGACTTCCCGATGTGCCTGCATATTCCAAATGACTAAACATACGGACCACCTTCTTGGCAAATACTAAGTTGCAAGCCTTGCATTTTACTTTTCTATTTGATAGGATTTCGTACCAAGAAGACCAATCCTTGCTCATGGTGGCTGTTTTAGGCTCTTTATATTGGAATCAAAAATTTAGAACGTAATGATAACAGTTGGATAAAATCGTTCAAATGTTTATACACAAAGCCTTGAAAAACAAGGCCCCCCTTTCCACTGAACTATGCATTACCAAGCAAGGGACACAAAAAATTATAGCTCTTAGCCCTTGGAAATCTTAACGTTCAGTTTCTTAGGAGTGCTTGTAAATGTCAATTTCAAGACTCTTATAGTCTTCATCTGTTGATGACTGTTGAATATGGGGGGAAAAAAATCCTCCTTCAACGGTCGAGCGGACGGCGGACGGACAGTTGGGCCATCGGAACAGCGACGGTAGATGGTAGACAGCAGACGGCAGACAGGAATCTGGGCCGTCGGAACAGCGGACGGGAAGCTGGGTCGTCGGAACAATGGACGGGCAGACAGCGGAAGGGAAGCTGGGGCGTCAGAACAACGGACGAGCGGACGGCAGATGGGAAGTTGGACCGTCAGAACAGCGGACAATGGACAGCGGACGGGCGGACAGGTGGACCGCAGACGGGAAGCTGGGACCGCAACCGTCGGAACAACGAACATGCGGACCAGACCGCGGCCGTCGGAACAACGGAAAAGCGGACGGGCCGACGGACCGACCTAAAATCGAATAGGCGGACAGGCAATTTTTGCAATTTCAATAAAATGTTTGAAGTGTGCAGACATGCGGACAAGTGGATTACGCAAATAGAAATGTATGTGCAAATGAAAAGGGGTGATTTGTAGGCACGGGGTTATAGAAAATAACATAACAATAACATCAAATGATCTTGTACAAATCTACAATAGGTATGATCTTCTACAATAGGTACGCAAAAGAAACATATTTGACAAATAAATAAGGCAAAATTTATCATGATGAAAAAACAAATCCAAACATATTTGTATTGCATAAATATTTATACATTAATTAAAAGCAACTCATGACATACCATGAGTGTTGTCTATTACTAATATTGAATCCTCATGAGATCCAAATAAGTACAAAATAATTTTTATTGGTTAACCCTCTAATACAAACACTATTTTGCATCACCGCTACCTTTTGCGATTTTAGGGGGAGCACCTTTTTGTTCCTTAAGTCTTCGACTTGCTCTATGAGGACCACCCGACCCGAAGCTTGTGCCCCCTCTTGATCGGACTTCCATGTTCACAGCGATGAATTGTCGTTTGGTTTCTGGAGAGTAGTCATATTCGTCTTCAATCTTCCGTTTATTTTTCCTCGTGGGAGACAAATCTACTTCCTCTACCTTTAATGCTCTCAAAGCTAAATAAATCTTTTCTATCATAACATTTACCGCTTTGTCATCATCTCGAGGGGTCAACCAGATCGCTTGCCCTGTGCCATGTAGAAAAGTCCTCCACGTTGTTATAATGTTGGTGATCCTCTTATCAAATGCACTTGCCACCTCCACGAGTGCATGTTCTGTGCTTGATTGTTCATCTACATTAAAAGCAGCATGAACTTGCGCAGCTTCTTCCAATTTTGATAAGACAAGGGCCTTCCCTATTAAACTGTGATTGTATGCCCCATACTGCTCACTGAATTCTTGGGATAGCTGCACTTCTATTCAGACGCCATCTTCTCCTTTCCGCACTTCTTTTTCAGAAAATCGGAAGAACTTTTGATGTGAGATGCTCTAGTGCCCCCCATGCTACAACAAAACAATTCTTGAGCCTCCAAGTCTTCAATACCTCTAGCCCACAACTCCACCTCTTTTTTGCACGTCATCCAGTCAAAGTCATCCAATTCGTCATTGTAGTTCTCACAAACATCATGCATGAGTTTTTGCGCATTCCAAATTAGAAGTCGCCCCCAATGAATGTAATTTTGGAATAGAAATGGCTTTTGGCCAAGTGGAAGGGTCCATCGATTGTATTCGTGATTAGGGGCATATTCTCCTCGTGCCCAACCATTTCGAAAAACCTAGGGCTCAAAGAAGAACGACACTCGAGACAAATCAAACGAATGAGGGATGATTTTACCATACACATGATATGGAAAGTGTGGCGACATTAGCCCATGATTAAGGCGCCCTCGGGACCAAAATGAAGTAGACAAATGCTGCATTACCCACCAATATTTCTTTATTTGAACTTTCACCATGCACTACTATCTTGTCCGCCTCTTTGATGTGCGTTGAATGCGTGTTGTAACGGGCCCAACCTTCTTCTAGTTCCAAAGTCCAATTGATGGACTGCAACGCAATCTTCTGCGCGTCATTCAATTGCTCAGACATTGCATCCATGTCCCCCCAATATGTGACGTCAATTAAACCCTTATGATGTACCTCAAACATCCTTCTAATAGATAGGAGGAAATGGCATCGCATTGTTCCTTCGACTTCATGGCTAATTTGAGAAGCCCCTTCATTGCACAAGTTACTACAGACGGTTTGTCTTGTAGTTTTTGAACCCACGTCAATCAACGAGTGTCGGAACTACTCTTTGGCAAGCATTTATCTAGCTCCACTACTTGCATCATTTTCTAATATTCTGCCTTCAAATAAACGTTTTGTTGAGTTACTGACTCTAATTCATGCTTCACCTCTTCGAACTCGCGGCCTTCCGTTTGCATAGATGCGTCTTGGAATGTGGGAGGAGGATTATCCATGGCGGTTTCGGATATTACTTCCCTTTGGTGTTTTCCTCAACCACTTCTATACGCACGGCTCCGCCGATCTTTGGAAGAATACATCCCCCATCCTTGAAATTCTTTTGCTTCAGCACTACAATTTTGTACTCCAATTTCTCGATCAATTCCCTTTGAGCAACTAGAGTGTCATATCGGAGGTTCTGTGCATTCTCAACTGTCCTTGATGCACCCTTCAATTGCTCATTCTCCACCTTCAATTGCTCGTGCTCTACTTTCAAGGCCTCATATTTTTCATTCTCTTGAGTCAAGATGTGCAGCCTGCGATAACTTTCGACCTGCTCCTCCAATAATGGTTTCAAAGACGTGGTGAAATCCAAAAAAGACATGGCACCAAACACCAAATCGGGCCCGAATTTGGTGAATTCCTCAGCAACTTCCATAAGTTTGGGGGCAATGCTAGCTGCAAATTTAGCTGTAACCGACAATCTCTTTGCGATATACACAAAATTAGACCATTTATCACTGTATTCGGCGAAGAGATTACTCGGACCGGCCTCGTTTGCGATTTCATTCAAGCCCGCTTCATTTGCTTGGTTACTAGGGCAGGCCTCGTTTATCTCGATTACTTGGTCTGGTTGAAGAGAGATGTCTTGTTGATGTGCCCTAAACAAATAAGAAGCTTCCAACAAGCTTTCCAATTCACTCGCCATTGGCAAATGACGAAGATCCTCCAATTGTGCCGTATTTTGAGTTGACAAATGCGGGTAGCTCTTATCCAATGGGTTGTCATCAATGGACACATTTTGCGCCATGCCATCGAGTTGCTTTTCTTTTTTTGGCGACATCTGCCCTTCAACTATTGGGCTCGATACGGGACCCAACACGGGGCTTGATACGGGGCTTGATACGGGGCTCTATACGGGGCTCGGTGTGGTTGGCAAGTCTTGATTGCAAAGTACTTATGTCATAAAATTTATAGCATCGCTCTCTATGAGATGATCAATTGATGCAATGGCCCTTGCCATTTGTTCGGGACAAACCTCTTCCCGACGTTTTTGTAGTGCAGATGGGGCTACTGATTCTTCAAATATGGGCCGCATGCTTGAAGCACCACTTTGTTCACCCACGGATGTAAAATTGGGTGTGCATATCGAATCCGCCCGAGGAGTTAAAAACACCTCTTCGTCAACACCTTCCACCGTGGCATTTGACATTGTAGTTGGAATCTTCGTAGAATCCAAATGTACTCCAATATTTCCCCCCTCCATGATCTCTTTTTTATATTGCATTATACCATCTTTTTGCCGCTTCTGTGATTTTAGTGCCTCACTTGGACTTGCCTTTGGATCGTACAAATTGGGAATATCTTTATGCCCTTCTCTAATCAAAAGTGGAGCCGCATTTGTCGTTGAAAATGTGCTCCAGTCCACCTTCCGAGCCAATATGAGCTCAGCATACACCATAGAGGCCACGCTGTAGTTTATGTATCCCTTACTCATTGATTTGTTCCCGAAGAGGGTCCGCCAAATCTCGAGTGATCGATGTATAAAATGTCCATCCTTGCAATTCGATGGCTTGCAACATAAATTCCGTGTATGAGTAATGTGGGCCTCACGAGGTCACAACTTGTCGATGTGGTACATTTTCACATATTTTTTGCACATTTTGGAGGTCCAATAATTTTCTTCCTCCTTCTTCCATTCATTCTCCGCCTTGATATTTTGATCATCTAAAATGTCAAAGTGAAGCTCGTGGGAAGCCCCCTTTGATTTTGTCTTCCCGCAATTGCCACTTCTTGAAGTCATTGCTACAGTACCCTCGCTCGTACCTTCCGCCATCATGACTGACGACAAGTGATATCAAAATAGTTGACCTCACTCTCCATCCGTATAGGAGCAACTAGCACAGTGAAGCAATAGTTGCCACTTCCGACACGGGTTTAACCTCTAAAGGAGAGAAGAAATGAGGAAGAATGGAAGGGCCGTCCGTCTTTATACCCATCCGCAACCAGACCTAATGTAGGTCCGGCGGCAAACGCCCTCCCAAACCTCCCAAAGCGGACTCAGTCGTCCGCTTGATCAGACGAACCTATTGTCCGCTTGATCGGGCGGCCGGACTGTCCGATCGATTGGACGGTCAGACCGTCTGAGTCAAATCCCCTGCCGGTCGTCTGCCCCGTTGCGCCACTAGCCGGTCCGCGCGACTACCCAACCGCCCATCCACCCGTCCGCACCGTCCGCTTGTCCCAAAAACCACCTGTCCGAAAAACCGTCCGCTCATCCGGTGGTCGCTGTCCGCCGGAGGGTGACTACTACGTCCGTTGCGTCCGCGACAACGGACGCGGACGTTGCGTCCGGACGTCCGATTTTGGGACGTGATTTGCCCCCGGACGTTCTAATTCGTCAACCCTGTTGGCAGCCAAGTGGCGTCAAAGTGGCAGCCACATCACCTATTTTTTCAATGGCAAAAAGTCAACTTAGTGTTGACCACATCGAATGGACAAGACCTCTATCGGACAAACGAACCGGACGTCTGTCCGCTATGACAACCCTGAAAAACACATGTTGGTCCTTTAGGGGTTAATTGCCTTAATTTAATGAATTCTCAAATTTCTTCAAAGTTTTCAAATGGAATAAAAAGATAGTTTTTTAGGCTTTATTTTCTAAGTTTTTATCAAAATGAAAAAATGGGAAATTTGAAAATTAGATTCAAGTTTGATCAATGTGCATCCAATCTTTGGATGTTGGCAATCTTTACCTAAGGTTTAAGCCTTCAATAAATTCTATATTACGTATATAATAAATTTTATTTTGAAACCTCTATTCACTTATATGAAACTTAGGCACTGTAGACTTCAAATTTTATATTTATTTTAGCCATACTTTGAGAATTTTATGAAAATTTAGGGCATCCTTCCCAATTTTGATGTATGCATAATGGCTTTCAAAATGTTTTGTACACTTACAAAAATTGTCATAGCTAATTGAGGAATTATAGATTTTCAATCAATTTGCACATGTTGTGGTACAAATGACACATTTGCACTAAATAAATTTTGAAAATTTTGAAAATGATTTTTCAAAATATTTTGACATTTTGGAGATTTTTGGATTAAATTACAAAGAAAGTAAATATTTGACTTTTGTTTGAGTAATATTTAATTCAACACAATTTTAGAATTTGTAAAACTTTGTCCGCAAAATTCCAAAAAGAATTCTCATTTCACTTAGTAAAAAATCTTGAAAAAAAACTCTTGTATTCCATTCTTTTCACTACTAGATTTGATTACATTATTTTTTTAAATAGTCTATTTTAACCCTTAAAGTCCCACTGTTTATTCAATGGACAAAATGGATTTTGGGCAGGCTCCTATGGTCTCAATATTTTTTTTAAAGTTAGAAAAATTCATTAGCTTTCAAAAAAATATAATTTTTATTTCAATCAGAGTCCGGGAGCAAAATTATGGCACAAAAAGCCCTTTTCTTAGTTCAACGGCCAAAAAAAGCCTTCAAGTAAAATATTTTAAAATTTTGTTTTGTATAGATCATATTTTTATGTACATGGGAACCTTAGATTTATTCCATTTGGATTTGTTATGTGAAAGTTATGGACAATCTTGTTTTTTGGGCAATTAGAGTATTTTCTTGAAATAATCACTTGTAGGATTCATTTCTAACCTCAATTTTCACAACTCTTCAAAAAAATAAAGTTTCAAGGTTAAGATCTCTTGCTTGAACAATCTCACCGTTGAGATTAGTATATTTTAATTCCATCTTAGAGCTATTAATAATTTATATTTTCCTTCAATCTTGAACCTACTTCTCCTTAACAATTTTTTAATGAATAAAAATTAGGTGTGTGTTTTTTTATATTTTTTTTTCCTAGTCTCTCAACTCAATTCTTTATCATATATAATTAAAAATTCCAAATTAGTAGAACAAAAAGTATAAGCACTGAAGGTTCAAAGTCAAAAATGTAGTTGAGCAAGGTGCAAAAAACCTTGTTTCTTTCACTTTAAACATAGGTATCTTGCACTCTATACATTCAAAGTTTGTGAAATTTCCTCCAAACATTCTTATACTAGTCTAGTACAAGTTCCTACGGTTAGATATTCTAAAAAAACAGTTAAAATTTTGTTTTGGCTCTTTGCTATAGAAATGGCCATTTTGAGTGTTTTTTGATGGAAAAGAGGCCTTCGAACTTCAGGGGTAACAATTTTGGAAAAGCGTTTTGTACACATGTGGTACTTACTGTACTTGTACCTCGTACCACATGTCTGGAATTTGTAGAAGAAACCGACTTTCTCCGTTAGTTGTGGCCCTTCAGTTTGAAGTGAGAGAGAGCCCCTGTCTGTCACTTGTTGTGCACCCAAGTGACCTGCACGTCGCCTGGTATGAATGGGAATAGGAAGGCTTCTGATTATTTTATGGGGAACATAAGGAAAATCGCACTGTTGCGGATATGTTGTGTGCCCCATCCTCGTCATCGAGGAAGATCATTCTGTCCCACGGCAGCCCAGTGCAGATTCCAGTCCAGCCACTTGCATCCAATGGTCACTTGGTCACGGCCCGGCCGATGCTTCTGGGAGGTGGTAAGAAATCGAAGTTACTACTGTAGCGAACTCACTCCCCGTGCAAGCCAAGTAACTTACCGTAAGTGAAATACAGTAACTGAAGGCTTGTGTCCGTCATCTGGGGATTCTGGGCCCGGTGGGCCAAGTGCTTCCAACATAAGTTAAAGCAGTCATTTGGAGGTGGTCTCCTCGGAAATTCATCAAATCAGTTGGCCCGGCCACTGCTGTCACGTGGAATCCCCTCAGAATCACGGACTTAACTTACGACGAAAAACGGACGGACGGAGCGGAGCCGTTTGCCGTGGGATGAACAGCATTAACCCCTAAAGGCCCGTTTGTCCCCTCGGAGGACAATTTGGGTCCGGGTAGGTTCCTATGACCCCAATTTGTAGAGAAATTTTTTGGGATTTTTTGAGGTTGTGCAATTTTGCAAGAGCTTTGTGGATATATAATTTTTATTTCAAATGGTGCCTAGGAGAAAAAGTTATGCCAAAAATAGAGTTCGGCGGGTAACACAAAAAAATCACAAAAAGTCAAAATAAATTTCTTAAATATTTTTTCCAAAATCTATGTCTTTTTGTGTACATTTGAAGCTTTGATTCATTCTATTTGGACTAATAATGAAAAAGTTATGGACAATCTTTGTTTTTCGGGCAATCTAAGCATCTTCTTGAAAAAATAACTTTTAGGATTCATTTTTGAATGCAATTTTTACAATTTTCAGAAAAAAACTGTTAGAAAATGTTGAATTTGCTTGCTAGAACAATCTCACCGTTAGGATTATGGTATTTCATTTTTGTCTTAGAGCTATTAACGATTTAGTTATTCCTTCAATCTTGAACTTACTTCTACTTAACAATTTTTTAATGAGTGAAAATTTAGTGTTTTTTTCTTGAATTTTTTTTCCTACATTCTCAACTGAAGTATTCAACATATAAACTTAGAAAATCAAAATCAGCAATACAAAAAATTTAAGTTAAATAGGTTCAAAGCCAAAAAATCTAGTCAAGCAAGGTGCAAAAAAACTTGTTTTCTTCACTTTGAATGCAAATATCTTGCAATCTATTTGGTCTAAGTTTCTGAAATTTCTTGCATACATTCTCATACTAGTCTAGTATAAGATCCTATGGTTATAGTATAAGATCCTACGGTTAGATATGCAAAAAAAAAAAAATTTATAGTTTTTTGCTCTTTGCAATAGAAGTGGCAGTTTTGAATGTGTTTTGATGGAGAAAAGGCCTCGGGGCTTTAGGGGTTAAGGGCCTCCTTACATGTATTGGTGGGTGGGAGGAATCAATAGGGTCGAAATAGAGAAAGCACTTTTATGCTCCTTCTATAGTGTTTCCTACACCGATATCGGTGGAACTATCTCTCCTCCTTCCGCACTTACCGATCATCGGTGTCACTGTTCTTGTCTTCTAGTTGCTTTTCTTACCCACCGGGCTCACATGTAAGCTGGCCCTAAGTAATGTCAAGAAGTGAACCCCAACCATCCAATAGATAGTGACGGGAATTACTAACCCCTAAATGACGGACCTATAACCACTGATTTCAGGCCTCAGTGCCTATCACTCAATTTGCTGCCATTTTGCAACTAGATATGTATGAAAAAAAAATTCCTTTTTTTTTTTAGACATGAAATTACATGTCTTCTTTACTTCACAAAAAATTTAGATTTTTTTGTGGAAAATTAGTTTTTTTGAGAATTTTGAAGAAAAAGAGAAGAAAAATCACATCAAATAGAAAGTTATTTCAAAAAAACTGAAAATTTCACCATGTGTGTATATTACAATGACAAACATCATGTTGTAAACTCAGTTTCCAATTCCATTCTATAATTAGAAAATAATAGACATTGAAAATACACCAAAGTTCAAGTTGCAATAAAATATGCAATATTAAGAATTTTTTCAAAATTCAAATTGGAGAAGAAACTAGATTAGATGACCTTCATTTTTTTAGTTGGGCTCAAACTCAAAAAATATCATTTTTGTGGAGAAATTTCAGATTTAGAGCAAGGAACAACAACTTCCCAAAATACACTAAAATAGCATATTTTGTGATCCGTTTTTTTTAATAACTTCTCATTTATGTGAAGATAGACACTTGCATGACTACAAATTCAACTATAAACTCTTTGTAATCCACCATGGAGGGTGAACAAAAATGAAATGGATGAAAAAAAGTTTCCAGGCAATGTACACATGACTGCACAATCATCCAAAAGCCACAAAATGGCTGTCCCGGCGTTACAGGGTTAATAAGAGTCTGTGCCTTCCTCGATCGGTTCCATGGAAAATCACAAGCTGCCGGCGTACCTCGCTTTGTGTGAACCACCTCCAGATCCCTTGCTTTGTAAGGTAAGGTCTGCTCTATTGTACTGTTGGGGGCACTAGAGTGGCTTTGGCAATGTCGGTTTCATACACTTACAAACATTGACTTAGATGATTGAGGAATTAGAGATTTTCAACAAAAAGGGGGACATGTTGTGGTACAAGCAACATTCTTGCAAAAAATAAAATTGAAAAGATAGTTATTGATTTTTTAAAATGTAGTTAATTTAGTTGAGAGAAAAAGGTTTCGTGTAAATCAAATTTTTTCAAGATTCTTGACGAAGTGAAATGAGAATTCTTTTTGAAATTTTGGTGGAAACAATTTCATGAATTTTAAAATAATGTGGAGTTAAATACAATTGACTAAAAGTATGAGTTTGAAACATTTAAATTTTTCATAATTTAATCCAAAATTCTCCAAAAATAATCATAAATTAGAATATAAAACATTTTTATATATTTTATTATATATTTTAAGGACATTTTGGGAGTAAATTATAAAATATATAAACAGTTGGAGATGTATTTTAGTGAGTAATATTTCACTCTATAAAATTTCAAAACTCATGAAATTCTTACATTCAACAGAAATTCCAAAAAAATTCTAATTCCACTCAGCAAACTTAAGAATCTTGAAAAAAATTGACTTGTATTCAAAGTTTCTTTTTGATTAATTTGATTACATTTTTGTAAATCAAAAAAAATTTGAATTTTTTTGAAATTTTATGTTTTTTAAGCATGTTGCTTGTACCAGAACATGCTCAAAGTTTGAAGAGAATTCATATCAAATACAATATATCTATATACTATAGTGTGGAACATTTTGGTGTAGTCCAAATTTTTGTATCATTGTATAATAATTAGAAAAAATTATTATACCATAGTTATAGGATCAAAGTTAAAATATTTACAAATAGTTCAATTTTATAATTTTTTCAAAATTTGAAGTTTTAAAAGGAGGTAGTCTTGGTTTTCATTACATTTGTTGAAATAAAATTTTAAATTTAAAAAAAAAATTGTTTTTACTTACATTCAAATTTAAAGCAAAGATTTACAAATTGCTAAAATAGATAGAGAAAGCATCTTTTGTGATTTTTTTCATTATTATCTTTTTTTTTTGCAGAGTAGTCAATAACACCTCAATTATGAGGAAATTTCAACCAAAAACCAATGAAACCTTAAAAATTTGGATGGATATGCTCCCATTTTGCAACTACATATTAATGAATTTAAAAAAATTTATACTTCACATATATAATCACATTTATTTTTCAGATTTGAAATTGCCTTGTTTTGTGTACTTCATATTTTTGTTGAAAATTTCAAATTTTTGTGAATTCTAGAAGAATAAGTGAAGAAAAATCATATTAATTATAGAACATGCTTAAAAAACTGAAAATTACACATTAGAAATTCATCTTACAACAAAAAATAGCAATAATAAAAAAAAACTTTCATACTATTCTATATTTAAAAATGTGGTAGTAGACTCTCAACTTTGAGCTTCAAAACTTTTAAATATAATAGAAACTATACTTGTGAAACTTCATATTTTTAGTTGTGCTCAAAATAAAATAAATTATTTCAAATATCAAAATCCAATTTTATGAAAAAGAAGCTCAAAGAACTGAAATACTCCAAATAGTTGTACCATTTCTTTTGAAGAGATAGCCCTTATAAAATTAAAAAATAACTAAAATGACTTCAAGTCTGCCTACAGGGCACACTTGAATGTGTTGGAATCAGTCTGTAGATGAGACCAAATATTTTCTAAAATTTTCTATAGAAGCATGCATTACTTATAAAGGGAGAATCAAAATAATTTGTTAGACAAATTACAGGAAGATGCCTATGAAAAGTGGTGAGAATAAATTTTCAATTTGAAAAAAACTTAGTTTTACATTGGACATGAAATTGTGGGTTGCTTTCAACAGTTCAAGAGCAAGACAAAGCTATTTCTAAATTGTAGCTTACTCACAAGTCAAAGTTGTTTTTAAAATGTAATTATTTCCTAACCACATGGATGTTTAACCCGTAAAAGCCCAACTGAAGGGGTTTGGACAAAACACAAATGTGTTATAAAATATAAGTTATATAATTTTTTTGAAGTTTGCATCAAAGAAGATAATGTGAAGTATAAAAAGTAGAAAGTATTAGTACAGTCAAAACTATACAATTATTTCTAGATTATCTTCAAATGAATTTTAAAGATATAACTTCAAAACTCTCTACATATACAATTTCTACCTTTAAAATTTTAATTTTTTTTATTGGTCAAAATTGCAGTTTCTTTTGATTCGAAAAAATGCAATAAGATACAGAAATGAGAACACCAACACTTTTCCGAAATGGTAAGTTTTTCAGCACTAGCCAATTCTAAATACTTTTTGCTATTCTTCTTATAATTTTTGTTTGACCGTAGCGATCTTAGTTTTAAATATAAATATTGAAGACAATTCAATCTTTGGGAAGAAAAAATAAATAAAATTCTAGAAAAAGTGTTTTTTTGCCCAAATTTTTGCCCAAAGTTAAGCAACGACCCAAAAATGGTCATTTGAGCGCTTAAGGGTTAAACCATCTTGGAAGTTGGCAAAAGCAACTCTGATTCTCAAAAACTTGAAACTTGTTTTTTAATTTTAACTCCACATAAAAGTTTGTCCTTAGTGGTCTATTATAGGAAGAATGAGTCAATCATGAGTCGCTACTTGGATTGTTTACTCAAAAACGTATTATTGACATTGAACTACTAGTACCATTAATCATAGAATTGGCACTATGGGTAGGTCCAAAGGACATATGGTAACCCCAGAATTCCCTTATGCCATAAGATATCCTCACCCATTTGCAACACTAGCCATTTACTACTGGAACAAAATTCTTCACAACTACTCATCGACCCAAATATGGCAAAATATTTGCTCAAACTTAACACTAATTTTAAAAAAATTAGAATTGAAGTTGAAGATTAATTTCAAGCAATCAATGAAAGTTGAATCATTTTGTACTGCAAACGATGTCCAATTAAGGGTATGAGTAGTTCAATGTCAATAATACTTGTTATTGTCACCTTAACTTTGAAAATTCATATTATAGTTATCCAAACTTTAAGAATTCTCAAATGAATTGCATTCATTTTTGCTTTCATTTTCTAAGATTGTGTTCATAATTGTTGGTTTAAAAAAAGTTGTCTGTTGAAGGTATGCATATTTTAATATAGACTAGTTTGCATTGTGCAGTTGCCATAGTTGAAATGAAAATAAAAATAAATTTTTATTTTTTTAATTTATAAAAGCTTTGAAATTCAATAACTTTTACACTGTAGGTCCAAATGCCATAAAACCAAGCCAATGCACCCCTCCTTGTAGAGAGCTTTATAAGGCTACCTAAAATGTGACTGTCAACTTTGAAAATTTGTAGTCTAATTATAGAAACTCTAAATTTTTCAAATCAATTGCATTCACTTTTGTTTTCATTTGCTAACATCTATACCTTAAGTTATGTTGTTTGTTTTGTTTTGTTTGATATGTTGAGATCTGAGAAACTATGATGTGTCTAGTAGTATTTTTGGTACTGTTGGAAAGCTCTTTGCAAGGAGCTATGTTTCATGGTGTTTGGACCTACAATGTAAAAGTTTATAGAATTTCTAAAATTATAAAATTGAAAATTAAAATAAATTATTTTTATTTCTAGAAAAAACATAACTTTCACATAACAAAAGCTTTATATTGGTACTAAGAAGGCAAACTCCCACACTACAGTGTGAATGTTATTGAATTTCAAAGTTTTAATGAATTAAAAAATTATCTTTACTTTTATCTTGGTTGTAGCAATAGCACTTGGCACACTAGTCCATACTTTAAATTAGGTTGTTTGTTTTGTTTTGTTTGTTTGATATACTAAGATAAAAGAAACCATGAGTCCCTTGGCCGCGTTCTTGGTACCATTGAAAAGCTCTCCACAAGGAGGGGTGCACCAACTTTGTTTTTATTTAGACCGGTGTGAAAGTTATTGAATTTCAAATTTTTTTATGAATTTGTAAAATCGAATTAAACTATCTTTTATTTTGAAAAAAACATAGCTTTCACAGTGCATGTCCAAACACCACGAAACAAAGCCCTTGAACTCCTTTGTTCATAAAAGATACTGAATTTTGAAGTTTATACGAATTTTAAAATTATTATTCTAAAATTTTGGATGTGGCAACGGCACACTGCCCAATTGTTGGTTTGAAAAAAGTTTTGTCTGTTAAAGTTGTGCATACTTGAATATGGATGGGTGCCGAATGGAATGGGGTGGAGGGAGAAAGGAGGAATCCATGATTGGATAGATTCTCGGGGAGCTGCCCGGGGTTGTTCAGGCAGGCAGCAACTGAGAGTTTCACGTGCCCCGAACATGCGTGGATGAAACTCGCCACTAGGGACCATCGCCGTAGTACCGACGAAAGCTCGAGTTGTCAAGATAGAAACCGGCCCCACTGGCCACTGTGGCCAGTCTTCCAAGGCAGCACAGCTGGCACGATGCCGCGGGAGGACGAACAGAACCACCGCCACTCATTCATCCACCTGGGCCGCTGGGCGTAGAGTGCAGTGCAGTGCAGTGCAGTGGAGTGTAAGTTAGATGCGAGAGAGGAGCCAGTGTGGTGGTGGGGCAGTTCCGTCCAGGGAACGGAAGGTGGGGCCGCGACTCCGCAAGGCAGACTGAGCGAGCAAGGGAGCCGGGGTGAAGAAAGAAGGAAATGGTCGAGCGAAATAGAAAGCGACCCGCGCAGTGAGTAGTGATTAAGTACCTTAACTTATTAGTCGATTGCCCGTGGAGCCACCGCCAGCTCACTGTGAACAGCTGTGATACCCCAGACTAGAATTAAATATATATTCGTAGATGGCGATGGATACCCTGCTCGGCGTGAGGATTTGCGAAGGTAGGAATAAGGAATAAGGAAGGAAGGGAGGCAGGCAGTGCTGGGAGGGCACAGGGACGTGTGAACCGAAGTTACCGAACTGAACGAAGACCACAAGAAATCAAAGCTAACTGAAGCTAAGCTAAGCCAAGCTAAGCTACTGTAAGCTTGGCTAGCTAGCTACAGGAGGCCGCAAACGTTCGTCGCAAGGCGCTGGAAGACGTTTCCCGCGTGAGCTGGATGAGCACGATTTGGAAGGTCTGTGGGTTTCTGTCGGGGAGAACAGATGCTTGCTTGAAAGTTCTTGTACCGGTACCGGGGAAGTCGATCATTCCGTCAGGTTCTGTATCTGGGCAGCGAGTGGACCCAGGTAAAAAAACACGGAGGAGAGGAAGAGAACACGAAGCTTACTCAGCAGACCGGGGGAATGGAGCCAGTAATTCGCCAGAGAATGGGAATTCGGCCTGGCGGGGAGCCGGGGACGCCGGGGGGGCGCTGCCCGCAGCCCGGTGCCCGAGGCCGCGGGGTGCGGGCGAGGGGCTGGCGGGCTGGCACTCCTGGCAGGCAGGCGCAGCGCCCCCATAGCTCGCCGCCTCCATAGCTGGCTTCCTGTTTTGCCAATTCCATTGTCTGGCACCATCCCCTGTCTGGTGTTATTGCTCAGCTGCCGAGATCCGTTGAGCTCGCTCGGGCGCCTCCTCTGCGTGCTCCTTCAGGTTCGTTGCGCCCTTCTCGCTTCCCCTTCCCATACTTAAGACGCCACCTACTATTATTGTCCATCTAGAACCCTCTGCAGGTGCACAGCGCGCTCCTCCTCGGCGCTCTCCGTTGTTGTCGTTGACGTCCTCTTCGTCAGCGTCGCGTCCGTCCTCCCGCGCTTCCCGATCCCCTTGCCCCTCTTCCCTTCTCTGCCTCGCCTCTCTTTGCTCCCCCCTTCTGACTCCCTCTGCTGTGCTTTAGTTGTTGCTCCGCAGGTTGAACTCTGTCCTCTCCACTCTCGCTGCTTCCGTTTTGATCTGACTTTCGTTGCTGTGTGCCTTGTCTACACCCTCTCTCAGTGGATATATTTGTGCTTCTGTGGGATTACTTTGGTCCGAGTCATGATTTTCTACAGCAGTACTTTGTCGGTAGAGTTTCAGTCGGCAGCGCACGCATCTTCTAGGTGAAGATGGGACAGGTTATCACGTTAAGATTGTCCCATTTTAGTCATCACTTAGGTTGTGTTTGTCCTGCTTCGAACTCGAAAGCTCGAGGCACGACTTAGAGAGTTTGTAATATTTGCTGTCTATTTTCGTCGGTGCGTATGCTACTTGAAATTTAGTTTTCGGCACGAATGCTTCCCGGTAACGTCAAGTACGTGATCGCCTTCTGATTCAGCTCCCTATATATATCTGGCAGATTTTTCATGTTCATCGCCCCTGAAGCATAACAGCTAAGTTTTCGAAGCAAGTCTATATCAGTCGTCGGGAGCAAAATGGCAGAATCAAACGTGAAGATCGCCGACTCAACCCCCGAGGTTGAGAAAAAGGCTGAAAGCGTACCGGAAGCAGCCGTGGAGTCTACCCCTGCTCCAACGCCGGCGGCAGAGGGACCCAAGGTCGAGGAAGGGAAGGTCGAAGCACCTGGAAGTAAGTCTCATATTTTAAACTTGTCCGGGAGCGCTATGGGTTACATCGTGTGGGTTTGCGGCCAGAAAAGTAGATTTCGATTCTGCAATGATATGTTTAGAGCGTTGTTGAGGCGCTCTCAAGTTAGTCAAATAATTTGTTGCTGATTTTTCTGGCATTTTCTACCTTTTCCTTAAGGATGTAAATTTTTTTTAGTGCTTCTCAGGTTTGTCCTAAATTTATGGTCATCCTTAACCAGTTATGTTCTGCGTGATAAGTTTTCGAATGACTTTTGGTGTTGTGGGACTCTTAATTTACAGATCCATGTGCTTTCTCTTAATATTATAAGTTATCACATGTAATAAATTTACTGTCTCTGTCCTTCAGCCACGGAGGTAGCGAAAACTGAAGAAGCTGCTACTCCTGTATCTGCGGAGGCAGCGAAGCCTGAATCTCTTGCTGAACCATCTGCTCCTGCCGTGGAATCTCCAGCTGTCCCTGCTGGGGAGGTTAAGCAGGAGACAACCGAGACTCCTGCAGAATCGAAGGAAGACGTTTCGGCTCCTGGTAATTATCTTTTTCTTCTATTTCAAGTGAATTTCAGCACCAGCACGGTGTAGCTCGTACTCGGTGAGTTACCTGGGGTCTACTTACCGAATATTTTTGCTCTCACAATTTATTTGTTGCAGCAGTTGAGTCCAAGGCCATCGATACGCCCGCTACCAAATCAGAACAGCCTACTCTTTACCAGAAGGTAAAGAAGGCTTTCGACTTTACGAAAAGTCACAAGAGCAAAGAATCACCTTCCAAGGAGGCCCCTGCCCCTGGCTCTGAGGCTCCTGTTGAACCAGCTCCTGTTGCAGACGCACCAGCAGCCGCTGGGACCCCGGCCCCCGCTGCCATACCGGCCCCTGTTGCAGAGGAGACACCTCCACCCGCACCAGAGGTACCTCCAGCCACAGCTCCAGAAACCAAGCCCACAGGCTCTGAAAAGGTTACAGAGAAGGCTAATGAGGGAAAGGGTTTCTTCAACAAAGTGAAGAAATCCTTTTTTCAGAAGAGCCACTCTTTCAGTGGAAGTATTCCTGATTCGAAATTGGGAGTGACTCCTCATGCACCACCTGCTGCTATTCCGGAAGGAACCAAGGAAGCCGAGAGCGTTGGTGATCCAACTCCCGCCGCAACTGAGGTGAGATCGTGATTGGTTACGTTCCACGCTCCTGTGTGTTTACCGCCGTTAAATTATTTGAATTCCGTCATGTTCATTTGATATTTTTGCTTGTTTTGAAACTAATGATTGTTTCTGTTCTGAAGACTCGTGCTCCCATTGCACCCGAGACTGCTGCAGTAGCCACCCCGGCCCCAGTCGATGCCGATGTAACATCCTCTACTCCTGAGGCGGTGACGCCGTCTGTCGCGGAGGCACCAGCAGCTTCCGCTGACGTTACCCAAGCTGCTGAGGAGCCGAAGGAAGCTGCTAAGGAATCCGTGGAGGAGAAACCCTCGAAGGAGGAAAAGCCGAAGAAATTTTTCCAGAAGATCGTGAGTAGGCTTCGGACCAAGGCCTCACCCAATAGTCCTCCGTCGGCAGCACCTGCTGCTGCTCCTGTGGTCGCTGCTAGTGCGTAAGTTTGGTGGGTGATGGTTTTGGGTGGATAGTGTAGCATAGTCGTTTTCCCCTTTTTTTTCTCAAATTTCTTTTTCATAATACGTGTTTGGCATCCATCAGGATTGTTTGTTTTTGGATGCTATCATGTTGTGATACCATAAATGAGGCTATACCCCTCCATGAAAAGGATGAATAGCCCAGTTGGTTTAGATTGGGCGCCTGACGATTAATAGTTCTGGCATTGACACCTATAGTTCTCGTTGGCATTCGCACGGCCAGTTTCAACCCCATTGGTACATGTTCATAGTGTTCTATGGACATTTTGGGATCCTATAGGATCCTGTGTAAATTCTTGTGCATGCTAATTTTTTGGGTAAACAATTCCCAACTCAAGTGGATCCTTTTTTATCTCATGATTTTAAGTTCTTTTTAAGTCGGTCACTACAGATGCAAGACATCTAGACTTCCCTGCAATTACAATTTACGCTTAGCAATATACTACACACTGTTTTGAAGTTTAAAATGCCTGATTCTGATGAATGTCAAGTCAAGTTGGACTTAAAAAATGATTTTAAAATATGTTGTAACCTAAGTGAAATCTATCTGAGAGTTGTATGATCTTGTGATGATTTTTTTGGAGATTGATTTGCACAGATTGGTGTCCATGTGAGTTCTGCGCCCTCTATTGTGTTTGGAAGTTGGTTTGTGACCAGAAAGGTGTCAGTGGTGTTCCCTGTTGTACAGTACCCGGAAGGAATGTTACGTAATCCCTGTTTTGGCATGCCAAACAAGTTTGTATAACAAAAAGTATAAAGCTCATTTCAATCTCATATTTTTGGTATTTGATTCTCATGCCTTCTCAATTGACCATACCAAATTTTGGTTACTAAAAACCAAAATCCTATTTTTGGTAAGTTGTTTTGTGTCAAAGTCATGGTTTTACAAGAAAGTTGATTAAAACGTATTGGTGGTGAATTTTTGAGATATGATTACATGGATATGTAGGAGACATCCATACACACATCTTTTCTATTAACAAACATCTTTAAAAAGTTTAAAATTTTGTCAATAGAGGTCCAAATGTTTGAATGATCATGACCAAATTTAGTAAAATAGATAATTCTTTGTGATAATTAAATTTTGCTATTTGACTCATACATTATGCTTAAATCTATACCGTTGAACATGATGATATGTTTATTTTGCCAAAATTTAATTTCTACAAAGAATTATCTATTTTACTAAATTTGGTCATGATCATTCAAACATTTGGACCTCTATTGACAAAATTTTAAACTTTTTAAAGATGTTTGTTAATAGAAAAGATGTGTGTATGGATGTCTCCTACATATCCATGTAATCAAATCTCAAAAATTCATCACCAATATGTTTTAATCAACTTTCTTGTAAAACCATGATTTTGACACAAAACAACTTACCAAAAATAGGATTTTGGTTTTTAGTAACCAAAATTTGGTATGGTCAATTGAGAAGGCATGAGAATCAAATACCAAAAATATGAGATTGAAATGAGCTTTATATTTTTTGTTATACAAACTTGTTTGGCATGCCAAAACAGGGATTACGTAACATTCCTTCCGGGTACTGTACAATCCAAGTACCCAATTGAAATTTAGTTTTGTATGCAACCCAACCATTTCTTTCTGCAGCTTCAGTACATGGAATATTGACTATTCCGAAACGTCTGGATTTGGATACTTTGATTATGCACATCGTGTGTCACTAGGGTCATATGCTACACCGATTTATCCAAATTATGCTTGTGGCGTTCATTGAATACTAAGCTAGTAGGTCCATAAATCAACCACCTAAGGGTTGGAATTGAATTTTGGGGACGTGAAACTTTTGGAAATATTTTTCAATAAGTTTTCTTTGAAATTTTAAGTGGAATTGGTATCTAATCCATGTTTAATATTTTTGGAAGTTTTGTGCAATTAGTTATGAAATTTTGAAGATGAATTGGTAGAAGACTCCAAAACCGCCTACCCTTGAAATGTACACAGTTTGAACATTGGTAAAGGCTATAGAAAACATCATGTATAAATCGTGTACATTTTAGAGGTGGGTGCTTCTAAATGCCCAGTTCGAACTTCCTACCTTAGTATACCCTCTGCCTTTCCTTATAGGCATTTAGAAGCGTTTGTGTGTTCAAAGTGGGTTGCTTGGTGTGTTTGTGTGATTGAGTGATGAGTTATGTGTGTCCTAGTTGGGATGAAGAGGAAGATGGAGGGATTTGAGAGTCACGAAGCTGTGCCAAATCGGTATGATGTGAGTGGAAGTCTGTAGTTTGCAAAGAGTGGAGAAAAGTATGATCAAGTTGGAATTTTTGGAAGTTGAGGAGTTTGTGAAGATGAATAGTGAATGTGACTTAGTGTTGTGGAAGTATGAAGATATCTTGAGACTAATTGGAATTAAGAAGTGATGAGAATCGAGTTCTATCTACAAAAGAATCCAAGTGTTTAGGAGAAACTGAAATGTTAGTTGAATAAAGACATTGTGATGAAACTATAATGTTTAACGGTAATGTATTCACCAAGTCGGTAGTAATATGAACTATTTTTGAAATTCAGTATGTTAATGGAGATGATGTGCCGAAATTTACAGAAGTTATCTGTGAGCCAAATTATGAAGTTAGAGTGTGTATAAGAGAGATAACCAAATGGAGATGTCATAATTGGAGTTTGTATATGCTTGACTAAGAATTAATTATGACTTGAGCGTAATTGGAAATGGTTAAGTGATTCTCAAATATTGATTGAACATGTATATGTTTGTTTATTCAATGGGCTGCTTTTATTGAATGTCCAAATTAGAAAATTAAAGTCTGAATGATGTTTGTTAACTGCTTCTTAGTTGTGTCTGTGAGCATATATATGTCACCTACCAAATCGGAGGAAATTTCTAAATTGGAAAATTAAAGTGTGAATGTTGTCTATTAAGTGGTTCCTAGTTGTGTCTGTGAGCGTTTGTATGTTGCCTATCTAATTGGAGGAAATTTTTGAGAGTTTGTGAGATGGTTAATTAAGTCCGAATTGGAAATTAGTATGATTAAAGAATGAGTCAAGCTCGAGATAAGAAGTGTAGTCCCAAGTTGGATAAAGAAAGATTGCAAATTTTGTCATTTTTGAAGTTGTTTGAAGACAAGTTGTGTAGAGGTTGCTAAAGAAATCTAATTGGTAAAGAAAAAGATGGTGGTTTCCAAATAGGAGACAAAGCTGGGAGTGAAAAGTGACTTGTTTCATGTTAGAAATTCAAAGGTTGGACCTGGTTAGTAAGTTGTATGGCAGAATTCCAATTTGGAGAGAAAGATGAAAGATCCAAGTTGATAAAGAAAAAAAAATTATTTGAAAGATAATTCAATCCTTGTGGCCTTTAAGAGGAGAGGAAAAAATTGTAGAATTAGTATTTACTTTGTGAGGAAAACAATTTACATGTGGTTTAAGGAACAATTTCTTTTACAATTCTTTGGTTGCAATGGCCTACTAGGTGTTTATTAGAAGCAAATCCTATTTAATTTGCTTCCCTAGGAACAAACTATACTATTAGCTTAGTTTTACCAAATAGGATCTAAGCGTATATACAAGACAAAATCCATTAAAAAGAATATTAGAATACAATTGATAAAATACTTATCAATGCAATATTTTGCCTTTAGAAGTTCGGAATGCCTAAAATGCAAAGTGCAGATTGTGGAATGCTCCAATTACTCACTTTTAGATGGATTAGGTGTTCTAGAAGAAGCATATATAGGTTTAGTTTATGATAGTAAAAGGGATCAATTGTAGAGATTTTTTCCATATTGCAACCAAGTCCAAACCTACATTATATGTGTCAAAATTCTGATTAAATTAGTCTAGTCTCAATATTTCATATGTTGCAAATCCCCCTTTAAGGTTAAAAAATTCTCATTCTTTGTCTTTTGTTAGATTACATAAAAGTTACCAACCATTATAAAAGATAGCGGGAGTGCTATTTTGTGAGCCTTGGAGCCTGAATGCAGGAGCCTGAGAGCATGTGAGCCTCAAGTTGTGAGGTATTTAGTGTACTGTTTGAGTTTTAGACCTATTATTGTAGTTTAAGAATTTAGGATTTTTACAAGTAGTGAATTAAAGAAAATATATCAATTGGCCTAAAATAAAATTCAAACATTCTCCTTATTCATTTGACTTGTCTATAATTTATTTTTTATTTTCTCAGTTGCAATTCCATCATCCCAGAGAATCAAAGCCCCCTTGAGGTACCTGGAGATTAGGACTTTCAAATTATTATTTATTTACTTATTTATATTTTAACTTTTTTCTTTTTTCTTTTTTCTAGATTTACAACTCAAAAGAGGTTCTTAGAGACACTCTTGAGAATATTATATAGTCTGCCAATATGGTCTTATACATATTAGGCACAAAAATACTAGAATACCTAAAACATGACTTGAGAAGACCTATGCATAAATTCCTACTTATATATGCATGGATATATATATATATATATATTTGTACTTATATGTGTGATTATATATTTATAGACATATCTTTACATCTATATTTCTATATATCTCTTTAAAACACATATAATGTCATTTATATACACACATAGAAGCTTCTCTCTATGCATTCTAGTATATATTTGATGCATTTTAGGAATGGTCATATGAATATATGATATTCAATTCTTACAGATACTTGTCATTTTGACTCCAAGTTTATTCTTGGAGGAAATGAAGATTTTAATGCACATTTCATGGTGCTTAAATCTCATCAACAGATCACACTTAAATTACCTCTCATGGATCTTCATCTGATCCCCTACATTTTGGCAATTAATGTTGAATACAAGTGTTATTACTCACAACTCAGCAAAGTGATGTTTAAACTACCATAACTGGTGATTTAATTAACCACCAATTCTGCAACAGCTGGTGATTTAACATACGATCTTCATCACATATGAACATATAACTAATGATGACTTTAGTTCCCACTGGATTTGGTGGTTGAGGACTCTAATTATCTGAATTTGCACGTAATTAGTTTACACTCACATCAACAGTTTACCACATGGAACATAATAACAAGAACAAACATGTATACCCAAGCTTCCTTGTGTGCTGGATAGTTATTCACTTCAGTTCTTTCTCACTCAAAGCTCTCAAGCTTCTGATTGAAATCGATTCCCTTCCTGTCGCTAGTTAAATCAACTTTGTTTGTGGTACTATGTCTGTTGAAATTCCATTGAAAGACCATATTCATTAAAATGAGAGTTTTCCATTGAAATGAGAGATAAATTAAAAAAATTGAAGAAAGGTTTTATTGCAATTTAGGTCGAGTCAAGCTAAATTGACATAAAACCTTTTAGATTTGACAAAATTGAGGAAATTTTTTATTGCAATTTAGGTTGAGTCAAGCTAAATTGACATAAAACCTTTCAGATTTGACCTAATTTTGAAAGGTTTTATTACAATTCAGCTCAAAACTCTCATTTTAATGGAAATTGGTGATTTAGGTTGAGATCAACATGATTTATTTTGAGAGGTCCTCAATCTCCCATTTTAATGAATATGATGTTTTGATTTGTTGAGCTATCCTGATTGCTACATTTTAAGCTATACTTTTGAAGTGCAAGTATATTTGTTCTTTTGGACTTTCTGGCTAAAGATTGTTTCCTCTCAAAATGACTTCCACACAGTCTGCGTCTTCTAGCCAAGTTTTTTGGATTTATTCTCTTGATCCTATCATTATACAGTAGAGACTTTATAGTTTTTCTATTTTGTTCTTTTCTAAGTTATTTTGGGTGATAACGATAACAAGTGATTAAGGACTGAAGACACCTTGCATGCACACAAAAACATACTAACTGTTTGTTTTTATTTATGGGTGTAGGTGAGGCCCTTGTCCTCTTAAAATCACTTAGAACGCGTGAACATGAATTTTTTTCTACACCTCTCTTAGTCCTACTTGAAGAAAAAAAGAATATATTGTGAGGTACTTATTTTGTGATTACATATCACTTTTTGTTACTTCCATAGATAGTAGCAAATATAAACTATATTGAGCCTTATTACACAGTAGAAGAAACCCGTGTTTTTCATGACACATTTTTGGTGACATCCACCTGTTTTTATGTCAACATTGACATTAGACATAGCGTAAGGTGTTAGTTGTAACATCAAATACAACATAAAAACAAGTGGTTGTCACAAAAAATGTGTCAAGAAAAACATGGGGGTCTTCTAGTGACATGTTCTCTTAGAACATATGTTTTGTTTAGCTGGTTAAGAAATAATGAGACAATATGTTGATCATATAGACATGTGAATATACATGATTTGAAGGGAACAGATTAATGCTCTTGATTGATAAGAGATGTTCCAAAAAAGTCTTTTTTTAATGACAATCCATAAAGTATTGGTGAGATACTTCCATTAATCTGATCTCTTCTTGTTTTATATACACTGATATTATGGATTTGAACATTGTTTTTAGAGTACTAAAGGACCAGCCTGATACCCTGATCTAATGAAGCTGGGCTACAAGGATCCACTTCCAGCTCCTATAGCTGGTATTCAAGCTACAATGTCGGTGATCAACCCGCAGGTGATACATAGCTTTGTTCAGGAAACTGATCTTAACGCAATAGCTGTTGCCAACACAGACGGTGAGCCACCACTTCTGCTTACCATTCTAGATCTTTCGCAATGGACCAGAATATTTGAGTTTCACAATGGAAGGTGGACATTATGGTTATAAGAAAAGTGATGTTGTCACAACATTTGCAAGATGTTGCTCCTACAACAAGCACTATAGAGATGAAACCTATGAAGTCTATGTATTATTTGACATACTAGAATTGCAGAATAGGGACCGAGGCATATATAAGGTTGCTACTAGAAATAATAGAATACAGGCTCATGGACATGCCTTCTTGGTCATGTGGAAGAAAGTGGGCTTTCCATTGCCTTTGATACTAATCAGAACACATACATACGTTGGCAAGGGATTAAACTAATTTCAAATTATGGTAGAGGTCCTTTAAAGTAGTAGTATATACTGTAAAGTTTCAATGTTGTAGTCTTTAGAAATGTAGGTATTATTATATTTCAATAGTATCATACATTTGAATGGTGCCGTCGTGTAGATCATTCTTAATAAATTTGATTAATTTAAAAAAGAAAAAATATTGAAAATATTTCAAGGCATAAAGAATGTCTTCTTTATTTTTGCATGTTCATAAAGTTTCAAATCATTTATCATTTCACAACATATAAGAAAAAAAGGTAGTATAAAAAAATACATAATGATTTAAAATATTAAATGGTTTAGAATGTAGCTTTCAAATTGAAAAAGACAATTTCAATGGTTATAATGTTGTAATAAGCAATTTACATTCTGCAATTTTTCTTTTCTTTCTAACACATCACACTCCCAACATTCTTTTTTAGGCAATCTAAGCATATTATTGAAAAAATAACTTATATGATTCATTTGTGAATGCAATTTTTCAATTTTTGAATAGAAATTGTTAGACAAGGTTGTATATGTTTGCTAGTACAATCTCACCGTTGAAATTATTGTGTTTCAATTCCATTGTAGAGCTATTAACAATTTAGTTTTTCTTTCACTTTTGAACCTAGTTCTACTTAACAATTTTTTAATGAATGAATTAAGTATTTTTTTCTTGACTTTTTTTTTTGAGATTCTCAACTCCCCATATTCACTCAAAATTGCATATATAATTTGTTATCTTCACTTCGAATAGTATTTTGGAAATATCTACTCAATCACCATCACAACAAGTAACTCTCCAACTTGTACTTCATAGATTTAATTTTCTACTTCAATTGGGAACTTCCACTACATCTCACATATTCTTGTTATCACCCATTAATACCGATTCATTCTTCATAAATTTCACTCCTAATCAAACACACTCTTGGATTCCATCTCTCCAAAGTGAATTAACCACAAATTTCTTAACCACACACATAACATCACACATCCAATTAGGGACTCAATAGCTCAATCAACACACTTAAATTCCCATTCATAGACACACAATCAAATTAAAACAAATTATGCAGCACAACTTGGCTGGGACTCGTAGTGGACACTCTTTGACACTAGGTGCCTTCCAAATCGAGAGATACAACCTAATAGAGACCCAATAGCGGTTACCAAACCGCTCAAACTTCAAAATTAACCGCAAAAAAACCTACCAAATTGGAACCACAAAACATTACTTCCATGACACTCCAACTAGGACACAAATACCCTTATCCTCCAACTTAGAATACTACTGCATCACTCCAACTTGGAAACTTACTCAATCAATACTTAACTTCCAACTTGGCTCACTCCAAACACAATTTGACATGACAACAGTGTACTCCTATTTGGACTAGACATCTAAAAAATTAACTCCAAAAATCACATTCCAAATTGATAAAAATATACACAAAAACACCAAATTGAAATACAAAAACACCAACAAAATACAAATTACACAAAAAAACTTCAAAAATACCCACATAAAGGTAAACAATTATGTACAAACGGTCTATCTATAAAACCCTAGCTCCTCCCTCGCGCTTCAGGTTTTCCATTTGTTGTTGGCGCTCCTAAGACTGACGCGCTTGCGCATTTGGGTTTGCAAATACCTGCGGCATGTTGGATTGAATGAATAGATTGTATATGTGAGGCTTTAGGGTGTAGGGCTGCTTATTTCTGATTGCTTGTGGGTAATTGATCACGGCTTTGGTCCTTGTAGGTGGGGTTTACTTGTGATGAAGTGCAACTCTGACCTTGTAATTAACAAGTACACTAGAGATTATTACTTGGTTTCTTATGATGTTCAGGGACTTGAGTTATAACAATCTTTCAAGTCGAGAAAGTAATTTTGTTAGGCTTACTGTAATATGTTTTCTTTTACTTTCGAGTGGGATTTTGTAGTAAGTTTGACTAAGATTTTCAAACCATTGTCGTTACAGGGTCCACGTATAATGTGTGATGTGTTTTGACTCGCAAAAGAAAATGTCCCAGCAATCATCTTTATTGATGAAATTGATGCCATTGCCACAGCTCAATTTGACGCCCAAATTGGGGCAGATAGGGAGGTTCAACGTATCTTGATGGAGCTCTTGAATGAGGTACAGGGGAATTTTGCTTTGAAGTCTGTCTTTGAGATTTTTTTATTGAAATTAACTTGTATTTGGTGATGTGAGGGTTTTCTCTCTATTGCTACTTTATGGCAACAAAAAAATGTGTGTCATTGTATACTACTTGAGAGCTTAATGCTAGTGGTTGAAACAATGTTGGATGTTTTGGATTCAACCTCCCCAGTGGGGGCTCTGTTTTTGCAGATGGATGGGTTTGACCAGACTGTTTTATAACGTGAAGGTGATCATAGCCACCAATTGTGCTGATATTCTTGATCCAACTTTATTATGACTTGGACGCCTTGATCGTAAAATTGAATTCCTGTTGCCGGATAGGAGATAGAAGCGCCTTGTATTTCAGGTACCAATATCTTCCTCTTTCTCTTAAGATTTTTCACTTTTGTGAGCCGATTGTTTGTCACTAGATTATATTATTAGGCTCTTTAAATGAATGTGCTAATGCATTTGATACTTTTAATTCAGTTTGAAGAAAATTTATTTGTTGAATACTACTCTTGCTTTTATGGCAAGTGTGCACTACAAAGATGAATTTGAGTGAAAAAGTTGACTTGGAAGATTATGTCTCTAGACCTGACAAAATAAGTGCAGCTGAGGTGAGCTTCTCACTCTGGCATTTATTTGGTTGTCTGTACTGGCTTGTTCTACATCTTTGTAGAAATCATACATTAAAGTTCGTTCCTCATCTTTGAGTGGCTTGCTCATGTTAAAGCTATCTTTACTACAAGAGGATAAATTCCCTTGGTGGTAGAAAATCGTTGTTTTATGGCAGTAATGGATTATTTATAATGAACCTTTTTGCAGTAACACTAGGTCCTCTTGTTGTTTTTAATTGACTATTCAATTAGGTGCAAATTTTTGCGATATGTCAAGAGGTTGGTATGCATGCTGTTACGAAGAATTGCTATGCTATCCTGCCGAAGGACTTCGAAAAGGGTTATAGGTCAAATATTAAGAAATCTGACATGGACTTTTACTTTTACAGATAGATGAAACAGGGCCTCACTTCCTCTTCTAAATTTTTTACAAAGAGTTTCTCTTAAACTGCAAGGTGTCGGCAAGTGCATAGTTTCATGTAGTGCAAATCACATCATGAAGGGTTGTGTCATGTCATTTGGAACTTTGTAAAGACCATCGTATAAGTCAAATCATATTAATTTTATTGCACCAAGTGCTCCTTTCCTTGCCATACAATTTTGATGCTATACATAATGCATTTGCGTCTTCCAAAGATAGCCCAAGCGACAAAAGTATGACAGGTCTTGGGTACAATTCTAACTTTTGTGAGCAGACGCGGAGGTCTCCATTTGGAGTTCTAGCATGGCAGAGATGATTGCTCTACCAAGTTGCAGGATAGGACAATTATGTTCATCTACGGAATATTGAAATATCAATCAATTTTTCATCCACCCACATCCATCCAAGATTATAATTTCATCCATTCATAAAGCACTTTTCCATCCATCCACATCCATCAATGATTGTAATTTCATCCATCTATAATGCACATTTTCATCTGCAACCATCCATCTGGGATTGCGATATCATCCATCTATAAACCGAGTTTCCATCTATGGTCATCCGTCCAATATCAGAATTTCATTCATCCACTAATCAATTTTTCATTCTGACTTCATTGTATCACAACCAAGTTTCCCTGCGAGTTCCCTGTGATTTTTTTCCCGGTGTCCCTTGTAGTTTCCTTGTAGTTTCCCAGTGAGTCTCACTTTTCCCGGTGTCAAAAAAATTCCCAGTGTTTGCTTCGTTACAAAGAGGAACACCGAGAATTTTCCAAATTTTCCCCACTGGGAAAGTCATATGAGCTCCCTGTGGTCACCAAAACATGACTCGACGATATGATCGACCGGTTCAATCAACAGCATTCCAATAGTTTTTCCTCCACTCCAAGGAGTGAACGATTTCCAGTTTTTGCAAATTCAAGTAACTCTAACTTGAGTACTGAGAATGCTAAAGGATCGCCTTCCACAAACTCCGTGAGGATCCAAGAGATTCCCGCAATGTCACCGATACAAGCGAGGCTTCTCAGTTTTGACAATGAATAATTGCTTCAGTCTTCCGTTATTTAAGCTCCTGATGATTTTGATTGTCCTGATCAGATGGACTCAAAACCTTGTTCATTGGACGAGCTAGGTTTATTAGTTTTAATAACCAGTTTTTGCTTCAAATTTATGTTTATGATCTAATGACTGTTTTGATTATCTTGACTAAGGTAACAGGTCCAGAAATCGCCCACCTAAGAGCTGAAACTGAATTTTGGGAAGGCGAAACATCTTGAAATATTTTTCAGTAAATTTTCCTTGAAAGAGTATTGGATTTGGCATCTAACCTAAGTTGTTTCATATTTTTTGGAGCTTTTTGGAATTAGTTATGAAATACTAAAGTTGAACTGGCATAGGGCTCTAAAATCGTCCACCTCTGACATGTACATTGTTTGTAGATCAGTGAAGGCTATGAAAAAACAGCATGTACAAATTGTTTACGTTTTACAGGTGGGTGGTTCTTAATGTCCAAACTATTCTCGAGCCTTCTACCTTAAAGTAGGCACCCCCAAAATGGCAACTGACCTTAAAGTGCCATCTACAGGTTGTGTACATTTCCAAAATCAGTTATGTACCTATTTGGATGGAGCGCTTTCAGAAACAAACTTTGACTCTTAATAACTTTTGCATACGATGTCCAAATGCCACGTTCTCTGGTGCGTTGGAACCTCTTTTCACTTGCCAACAAGAATATATGAAAATTTGACCAATCTAATAGTAGTAATTAGGCTCAGTAGCAAAAAGTGGCGGTTTTGGGTGTACCCACCTTAGTTGGACTCAGAACCTTGTTCATTATTTGAGCTAAACTGCTCAAGTTTAAATATTAGTAGCTATGTCAATTTTCTATTCATGGTGTAATGATTGTTTTGATCGTCTTGACCAAATGGACTCAGAACCATGATCACTGACTAGTTAGGTCGATCTATACTTCCCAAAAACAGATCAAAAGCACCGATCGGGTATATTGTGTTGACGTACCCGTGCAGAGCTTTCAAATGGCTGCATATAAGGAAATTTTTTGTTATTGTATGTATTGATTCAGATATAAACATCTTGTTCCTTTGCTTGCTGAGGTTATGGTTTCAAAGATTTTTTTAATTGATTCTTTTTGTGTATATATGTGTGTAAAGTCCATCACCCTAGAAAATCTTCTCAGGGGATTTAGAGGTTGGAATACTCTAAAACTTAACACACACCATAGGGATGGTGTCTATTGCATGAGCCATCCGTCACCTGTCCAAAATGTTTTTGTCCCCTTAGGATCCCGTCAAGGGCTTGAGCTTAAACAAATGTTTTTGCAAGAAGAAAAAAAATTGGAGCTTGAACTGGATTAAAACTATTGGCCGCTTGCGCATCAAGTCAAGTGCGGAGTGTGTGATGGCTATGCTGCTACGGTCATAGGTTCATGGTAATAGGGCTGAAATTTTACTATTAATATTAAAATTTTGAAATGTCTTCAGTTTTTTCTCTATTGGCCTCAAAAATTCCAAATTTTTTATAGTTGACACTTTGAGCTTTTAAAGTATACACTCACAGTTCCTAAGCTCGCATTTCTAGGCTCACAAACTAGTGTTCCTGTGAAAGATAGGTAGAAAGTTAAAAATTAACCTAGTAGAATCTAAACTCAAGCAGTGTAAGAAAGATGCAATTGAAGACCAAAGAGAGGTGTTTTTAATACTAAAACATGTGAAGAGATCAAGAATGCAATTGACTTGTTAAGATTCTACACCAATCAAAAGATTTCTGACCTACTTGGTACAATAGAAGGTAACAACAAATAAGTTACCTTTTCATGAAAAATACAAACTGAAAATATAATCTTGTTCTTAGCATATAGGGCCCCTAGACATCACATGTAAAGTTTTGAATTTTTCTAAATTGATGAAGTTGGTCTTCCAAAAAGTCTATTCACTACAAGAAATAGGAGTAAATGTGACTACAAAGTCACAAGAATTTGGAACTACAGTCGTGGGCGCGATTGTTCCTCTCTAATTGCATGCTTTGTCCTTCATGGATCAGGTCCCAATCACCTTGTAGTCGCGGACGTGATTGGAGACTGAAGACTAGAAAGAAAAGCACGTTTCGTGAACGTGTTTTCTTTCCCGGTTCATTTCTTTTCCTATAAGAAGGTGACAGTCATTTTTTGGAATTTGGTGTGACTAAGATACAACTGCAGCATAATTGGAGATTCATTGAAGATGATTTTGGAGCTTAATTCACGCTACCTACGTGGATTACATGAGTTGACGTGTTCGCAGTTTAGAAGTGAGTTATGACAGAATCACGGTAAGTCGCCATATGCCACTTCATGGCGTTTCGAGACAACTAGGATTTGAATTCTTCGGAACTATTGCACAACTTCAGAGCAATTTTTGAACATATAGGGGTGGAATGGAGAATACTCAGCTGCATGCTGCAGAGCTATCAAAGCAGGGAAGCTGCAGGTGTGCAACACATGTGATTGCAGCAATGTTGTGAACACATTCAATGGGAACATGTAGCGGGGGGGAAGAGATTACAAACACATTGAAAAATGAGGCCTTTACTTTGCAGTGAGTACATGAACATCAAAAAACTCCCTGAAGGTGTTTTGTCATGAAAACCGTTGGTTAGGGAGTGCCCTTGGTGCGACTCTATCGCGACTGTGCCAACTAAATGCAGACTTACGCGATACTATAACACACTAGAAGAAACCCGTGTTTTTTTTGATTCGTAAATTCTGCATGCTCATGTCCGGAGTGATGTCTGTCCACGTCCAATCAGACATCCAATTACTCGCGCTGATTTTGACATGGCAAAAACATCAAAAATCAACGCGGACATGCTCATGTCCAAGGCGTGATGTCCACAAAAACACTAGTCAACGGGGTTCTGAAATTGTGCCATGTGTCTACCACCTGCGTGCCACATGAGCGCGGGAAGCCAGGTTGGATTTTTTTTCATCCATTACCCGGGACTGACGTGTCATGTCGATGTGGCTTTTTTTTGGGGTGACATGGCATGGTTTAGGGACCCTTTCTGACGGTTCCAGCAAACCGAGGGTGTGTTGTGGAAGATGTTAGTATAGACATAAACTGTCCCAATAGATGTCTTGTAAGATATGACAGAAGACCTTTAATGTTCACGACAACAACATCCTATTAATTTGGACTGCTTGGGAAGACATGAAATGTCTTGCACGATGTCTGCAAGATTTTCAGCGATGCTCACGAAACACACACCATAACCTCCAGTGCCTGTGTGGATGTTCTTCGAGTATAGTACATTTGTGGTTGTCCACTCGGATGTCCCTTGCGATAGGGATGTCCGCTCCAGCATGAACAACTTGCACCGTATAGAGCAGCCGCGCTTGCCTTCGAACATTTCATGATGCGTCTGTACAAACTGACATGGACATTGTAGATGTCCATTACTGCATTTCATACTCCGTAGCGACAACGTCAGGATGTATGTAATGATGTCAGCGGGAGCACCCTTGTCATCCTACAAACCTCCGAAATGACGTCAACATTGACGGCATTCCTCACTTTCACGACGTCACTGCCTACAACAGCCATCCTTTCAGAACATTGTCTCGGACTACTGTATTTGCTTTCTGAGTTGCCGTCTATGATTGCGCATTCTAAGATGACATCATGCACAACGGGGGATGTCCTTTTTGGTATTTGAATGAGTTGAAGGGGGCGTCTGCGAGGACACATTGTACGACACATTTCACGATGACACGTCTACGCAGACACTGGCAACGACATGGGCGACATGCGTGTGACATTAGGACGTCCAGGAGAACATGATTTGTGACATAAAAGAAGACAACAAAGGAAAACCTTCAGCCGTTGCTGCAATCATTGCTTTGTAGAAAACACGTTCTGTGCATTGAATTCCTAGAAAATGCTTCATGGCGCAGGATTCCCCATTCCGTGCACCACATGCCCACTTATACTATGTTCTAAAATACGCAGACTACATAGAAGAGACCACTTCACAATTGACATGGGAGTTTGGAGCTTGCTAAGTAAGGAAATAGAATGAACTATTCACCTTCTACACAAAGCATATTGCCTTCCTATGCAGATGCCGTAGCAAAACTCTACTAAACAGCACTATGAAGAAGCCAAAGTCTTCTCCTAATCACTTCTGCGTAAGGCTAACACGCCGCAGTCATTTAGGTGATGCCGCGCACTACATGACTGACATCTTGTATTATCCACCGCGATGTCAACAGTGACAGCAGAGACCCTGCCACAAAAGGATTGAAGTCAATAATGGTTTCCTTAGCAGCCCTTTGAAAATTGTGTGACACATATGTATTGTAAGATATGAGGCACTATGACTGACAATTACCTTAGCCTTCACTTTTTTCATGGCGAACCTCCCTTCTTTGGCGTATCTGCTGCCTTTGGAGGACTAGGCTTTGACACCTTTGGCGCCCCCGCTTTTGGAGCCTTCGTGGGAGCCACAAACTTGTTCGGCTTTGCAGCCCCCGTGTTTCTTGTGACCCGGTTAGATCGAGAAGAAGAGACTGTTGCTAGTAAAGGCACAACTTGCTCCCCCGCAAGAATTCAGCACATGTTATGCAAGCAACTATTGCATGAACGACAGAAACATGGAACACAAGCTTACAGCACATGACGTCAATTCTGACAACAGAACAAACGAGACGTGCTAGTAAACAGATGAATAATGCAGAGTGCAGCACTTACCTCCGGTACCTGTGCTCCTTGCACAGCAGCGGCCGGTGACGCAAGAACCTCGCGGGCGGGCGCTTCCTTGACCCCTATGCTGTATGGATCGGAGACGACTTCCACTGACATTTTGGCATTAGTTGCTGCTCCGGTCACTACAGGTATGACAGCAGAATTCGAGTCCTCCTGCGTTGCAACCAACTCAGTGTCCACTGAGACATTTGTATCCGCTTCTTTCTCTGCGGCATCATTGATGCTGTTGACTAGGTAGTCTACGTCTGCTTCCATGTCTGCAGCATTGTCTTCCGCAGCATGACCTGCCTCGACCGCGTCGGCTACAGCGTCCCCTGAGATGTCGTCGAAGACATTATCATCATGGCGGACGTCCTCCATGACGGTGTCTGTCCGCTTGCCGACGTCGGAGGCACTCTTGCCGGCAGCTGCGACGGTGACATTGTTCCCTATGCCCTTCTCAGATAGAGAGAGGACAAGCTGCTTGATTGTCTCCTCCAGTTGCGCCAATCTCCCTCCTACCTCCGAAGAGGAAGCCTGCAAGTCTTGTATGTCCTTCGAGTAGTCAACGCTGCCCTTTTTTGACTCCGCTACACGTCGGGCATACTCCTTCTCAGTGGCTTCTTTCACCTCCCCTTCATAAGGTATCCGCTTCAACAGCAGTGTCTGTCACATACCATTACATTTTTTTCCTTTTCATTCACATGATGTACAATCAATAATGGACACTTATTAAGAGGCTGACGCTGTCGTATTGGCCGAGGACAAACTACACTCACTTGAAGCGCGTCACTTGCATTCAATACTTCTGACGTTTTTGCGGATGTCAATAACAACATCTGCTGTCCACAATGATGTCCGACGTTGGACAGGACATTCATGACGACATGGCCCATGCCAAATATGAAGGTGCCATAAGAAGAAGAAATCGTGCCTACAGAAGCTATAAATTACCACACGCATGCTCAGGAGCTCCTCACCAGTTGGCCAATCATTGTCTTCTCGATGGCCCTCATCTGTGCTTCCTTGCCAGCCTTCCCCTTGGAAATGGAACGCATCTTTGCCGACTTCTCTTGGGCTTCCGGGCACTGTCGCTTGTCCTCAAGAGTTCTCCAGACGTCCGGGTGAACGTCCGCTGGCCTGTCTTCACCCCTGTCAATCATCTTCATGAGGCTGTGGCGAACATTGATTAGAGTCTTGGTCACGAACTGTGGGTACCACGAAGGGTTTATCTGCGCTGGTTGACCACGCACGTCGCGGATGTCCCAGTCTGCATCAAAAAGAGCACAATGACCATTGTCAGATGAAGAAGACATAGGAATGACCTAAGGGGAACGCATCCAGCACTCCGAAATTGGAACAATAAATAAAAAAAGTGCATGTGACACACTCCTCTTCTCAGTGCAAGGGGCCACGAGTTGTACACAGTGAGCGCTGTCTTCCAGTCTCAATGTCGGACATGACATCATCTGCAGCAATGGAGCAGAGGCTCCAACGTCCACGCGACACTGCACAGAGGTCCAGCAGAACAGGTTTATGGTGCACACATAGTCATGACGCGCATGAACATAAGTACGACCATGGAAACAAGTGAAAGGACCGAGTGTCCACTGGAATGACATCATAGAAGTTTGTCTTCTAGTCACTGTTGTAGTTAACGTCATCATAGACATCCCATGTCTGGTGATGCACATACGCCTCGTAGAACCAATTTCGGATAGCACATTTGCAACTGATCAATGCAGGAACGAACATCACATACTTGCAGCTATGCGATCAAAGAAGCGTTGCTTGTCTTCCAAAGGCTGGTCCCCCCATCCACATGTGGGATTCAAGCCCTTTGCAAATTTCTTGATGTCTTCCGACAAGAAGGTTGCTCCATTCCCATATGGCGTGCCGCGTCTGTCAACTACAACAATCTGCTTCCACTGTGGCGCGTGCATCTGCTGCGGAGGTGTTGGCTCCTTCTTCACTTTCCGCCTCGTGGTCTTCTTCGGCGGGCTGGGATCAGCCGACAAGACTATGGTGTCATTGTCGTCCTCCTCCGCTTCGCTACCACCTGAATCGGACTCACTGCTGCAAAAGCACGCCCAATTGACGTTAGCAGAAGTCCAGAACACATGTTCCAATCAACGTCCAGGAAAGCACGCGCCACCTTGTTTGAGACGTCTCACCTGATGTCTTGAATAACGTTCTCAGCCTTCACTGATGTTCTGTGACACATTGTTTACAACCTTAAGCAATTGCAATTGTCGTGTTCGACATCATGTGCACATTTCAACAACAAACGTCTTCACAACCATTTCAGAAGACATGACACGCTCAATTGCACCTACTGAAGTCAAGAACAACTGTCTTGCGTGTACCTATGCATTGAGGACGCCGAGTAGACCTCTGTGGATGTGTCATCACACGGCTTCTCCAGCTCCTCCTCACTCTCACGCTGTGAAGAACGCCTCCGACGCTTGCTTGGCGGTGGAGACGAAGAAGTGGCCAAAGGTTTCCCCTTCTTCTTCGATTGACCTTGGACACGCCACTCATCATTCACGTACTTGGAGCGCGCCTCATTGGGTTGGCGAGAACGAGCTTCAGGAGGAGATGCCTCTTCACTGGCCACCCTCCTCCGCTGGGGTGCTGCGGGACGTTTCAACGGCAACTTCTTCCTGGTCCCCGTCATTTCCTGTGTTGGAGATGGCCACGATATAATCTGCTCCGACCAACTCACCTGTGCACAAAAAGGAAATAGTTGAAGAGAATACAGGGTCAGCTTCATCGACGCTCTCAAATTTCATGTCATCAATGACGTCTAATTAGACAACAGCATCTGCAATGGCACGTCACTTAAGACACGTGAAGCCAGTATCAACGTGCGCCAATATATGAACTTCCGGCGATGCTATGTGTGAAACAGGTTGAAGACGCCGTCCACGCAACGCAAAAAAATCAGAGGGTTATATAAACTCCGAAGAGTACTGGATGTTGGTTCCCCGCGGCTTCATGGAGGCACACTAATTTTCTGTCCTCTCTGACGACTGACTACACAAAGGCATGTGCACGGACATGTCACTGAAAACAAGGAATGCAAGGATCACCGTCTCCAAAGACATTAATTCCTGCCGATGCAAGTGTGCAGCAGCTTCACGACTCCGGCCACGCTACGCTGAAAAACAAAGAAGTTATAGAAACTGTGAATACTACTAAAGGTACCTTCCCCTCCGATTCATCGAAATACGCACATTTCTTGTCCTCTCAGACGTGCGATTAGACAACAGGATGTGCACAGAGATGTCACTGAAGAATAATACTGACGTCCGCGAAGATATGACCGATGCTGTGGCAAGTGTGTACCACGTTGAAGACGCCATCCACGCAACGCAGTTATGCAGCTGCAAAACAGAAGGGTATATAAACTCACAAGAGTACTGGAGCTAGGTTCCTCGCGGCTTAATTGAACCACAGAAATTTCCTGTCCTCCCAAACGTCTGCTTAGACAGCATCATCTTCACAGAGACGTCATTGAAGACACGCAGAGCAAGTATGAACGTCCGCCAAGATATGAACTTCTCTCGATGCAAAGTTTGGACGATGTTCACGACGGCGGCCACCAAACGCAAAGACAACAGAGGGTTTTATAAACTCACGAGACTACTGCAAGTACTTTCCCGTTGGCTTCATCGAACCACAGGAACTCCTTCTCCTCTGAGTCGTCCGATTAGACAATAGCATGTGCACAGAGACGTCAATGAAGACTATACATGCCAGTAACAACGTCCGCGAAGATATGACCTTCTGCCGACAAAAGTGCGGACCACGTTGAAGACGGCGGCCACGCAACGCAGATGTACAGCTGCAAAATAGAAGGTTGCTTAAACTCAGAAACCCTATGCCCCTACCTTCCCCTCGGCTTTATGGGACCACAAACATTTGATGTCCGAAAAGACGCATGCGTACAGAAGAGAATGTCCAACGAGACGTCATTGAAAACACTTTACGCAAGTGCCAACGTCCACGAAGATATGAACTTCGGCCGCCGCAACTGCGGACAATGTGGAAGACGCCAGCAACGCAACGCAACACTCGAGGTACAAAGCAGATGATTTGAACAGTAGCAACAACACTTCAAGTAGCTTCCCCTCTGGAGTCACAGAAAACTAAGGTATCCGAGCTGAAACCTTATACCCGACAGCCTGCTTGCACAATCGACTTGCGCATTTCCATTGGGCCAACAAGTACGCTCAGAAGTGAACTAAGAAGCACAAGAAGCCTTTGTGAACTACAAAGCACACGCAGAACAACGAATTCTCCAGTATGGCTGCCGCAATTGGCCCCCACCGCGTCGCAAGAAGCCGAAACCTCGGCGTGGACTCACATGACTAACCTGCACTTCCGAAAACAAAAACGACATCCTCAAATGAATTCTCACCTCCTCAATTTGCTGCACGCTCTACAATTCGAAAGTGCCAGAAGCTCGAAGATGAGCAGCAGCGCCGTGGAAGACAGCCAAAGAGACAACGCAGCCTGAAAGTGTGTTCATGGAGACACGGCACAAGAGGATCGGCGCACGGGAACGGATGCCTTTGGATGAAGATCCACATTTCCGTCGCCGCCACCACGTTCTCAAATCATTTATTCCGGATTAATGTCCACCCTCCTACCGCTTTTTGAATTTGAAGTGCAGTGCCGCGGTGTGGGCACGCCGGCAAGCAGGCATGTGAAATTCCTCAAGCGCGGACCCTACTGAGCACGGTTGCCGCCGAAATGCCAGCAAGGGCTGCCGTGGGTCCATTGGCAAAGGGAGCACGCTGCGGAGGCCGGAAATCGGAATTCCAAGTCGCGAATTCACGGCAATTCTCGGATACCCACAAACTCAATTGTACTTCCAAAAAGCACAGAGGAGTCCGCTGCTTCGAGCGCCGCGACACAGAAAGAAGGACATAGAAAACTTATTTTTTTCTGCTTCGGCGATTCCATTGGCGGCGTGAGAGGCTCCTTCATCGACGCTTCCGCCACTGCCTTCCGGGGACTCTTCCGCGCCATTTGAGAATCTGCAGGAGGCGTTTCTGCTGCGGGAGGAGTTTCTGCTGCGAGAGGAGTTCCTATTGCGGGAGGACTTTCTGCTGCTTCCATTTTGGACGTGAGTGACGCAGCTACAATCCCCTCCACAAAATTTTCGAAAAGTGAGAAACCTCCGTCGTTGAGTGGTGGCTCGCTCGAATCCACTGTTCCTGAGGTTGAACCTACTGAATTCAATAATGCGGAAGAAAGGGCCATGTTGCGTCGTCGGGCTTTCTCTCAGTTGCTGCATAGGGTGAGGTCAAGACGTGAAGCTGCGTGCATTGTAAGCCAGACGTACACTTAGGGTTTGAGTACCTCTCCCCATTGCAAGTGTGCAACACGTGTAAAGCGTACCAGCAAAGGTACATTTTCCTGACGCTATGAAGTCTTTGTAGATGTCAAAAACAATGTCTAATGAGACATCTTCATGTCAATCTGGACAGCACTTTTCGGAGACGCACTGTCTGGGACAGTGCTATAATTTGCCATGTACACGTCTGTCCTTCAGAGTGCGGTATGTGCAATCGTATGTCTACTATTATTTCCTAAGGATTCCGCCTCATATGTAGCTTAAGTGGACATATGAAAGTGAACACGCAATGCACGTCTGCTCAATTTCCAGTATGCATACTCTATAGCCAGGACCATCATCCCTTTAATGTGGAAAAAGTAAAAAAATGCTTGCGACCTTGCAGGAAGTGAAGGCTATTGTAATACAGACGCTGAAATGTACCTTCAATATACTTGGATGTTCAGAGACCGCCAAATGACTACACAATTTTTTCTATAGTGATTTCAGGTGGAATCCCATATAATTTTTAAGAGGAAGCCAATTAGTCTTCACTATGTTTTATAGTGTTATTTTCATGGTTCACTATTTGTTTTTCTTATCGTCTACCATGAAATGCACTTTCGTGAATTCCTTTTTTTCTTAAAAGTATATGTGATTCCCTTCCATTTTCTATGAGAATACCTTTACCGCTTGCTATACATTTTTTTCCTCTAGAGTAGGGGTGTTTTAATGAAATTCTTCTTGTGGAGCACTCCCAACTTCATATTTTTTTTTTCCTTCATAGAATTTTTTTTTCTCTTCGATGAGGAGTGTTGTAAAGAGTTTCTTCATGTAGAGCACTCCCAACGTCATTTTCATTTTCCTTCGTAGACTTTGTGTGTTTCTTGTGCTTTTTTTATGAAGAGGCCCTACGCACTAGCTAGAATTTTTTTATTTCTCGGATGATGATATTTGTAGAGAGAGTCCACTTCTTCTAGAAAGACGCAATTCACTTTCTGACAGTAGTTATCCTCGTGGATTTGTGCTCTGAACGTGGCATACATCCCTTGCAAAAAGGAAATTTTCACTTCATAGAATTTTTTTCCTTCATGGATGACAAATGTGTTTATATAGTTCTGGAAATAGAGGGCAAGTGACATTTTTTTTTTTCACTTCAAATCATGCCCACACATTACAATGTGCAATAGAAATATGAAGGTGTCAGCTGTGCATGGACATGCTTTTCTATGCTCAGAACTGAAATTGTCGTTGGGTGCCTTCTCCCCATTGCTGTTTAGCAGGACAGAAGTACTTTCCGTAGGACAGTAGACCACACTATACTGGACATGTGCATGTCTGCAGTGGTGGACCACGCGATGTCCAGTGAAGCGCTGAAAACGAAAACCACATTATATATACCGTACTTTCAGCAGTGTCGTTTTATTAACTTTTTCCGTTTGGTTGTTGCAGGATGGAGGGAATTCGCAGTACGTGGAGTTCCTTCTTCAAGGGAGGACACCATCTTCCCCTGCATTGTGGTAGCCTTGCTCCAATTTGAAAGACCGTTTTCCAAGGTGAGCCCTTCATATGCACACCTGCACATCAAAGAACAAAGATGTCAACGTTCACCCTTGTCACGCTTCATTGAATTTTATTATAGCAATGTATGCTAGGAAACCGATAAATGTCAACCGTGTTGTACGGCTAAAACATTTTGTGGTTCTATGAGAAGGTGGCAAAGAAACAGGAGGTTAGATTGTCCATATGCATGTATATGCCTTCCCGAAGCTGGAAGGCAAGGCATAGAAGATTCATTTGACGTCCCTTCTGATTAGCCCATTCCATATAGATTGCTGACTGACATGACGTCAGTCAGGACAATCAGAATGCACACCTTGACGGCATGTAACGTATGCGAGCAACCATGTCTAAAGTCAGAATTGACGTCTTCGCAGACGTCATGAAAGACTTCATTGACGAAATGTTTGTCAATGCCTGCTCACCGCTTCCTCGGGGTTCAGGGTCTCATAAGTACAGCACAAATGATGCTTTCCTGAAATTATGGATGTTCCATTGTCAGTTTTAAGAAGTATCAAAGACATTTAAGACTCCGTGACATGGAACAAATATGACTTCATTCCCTTTGAAAATGTTACGCTTGGACGTTCATCCCCTTTGAAGCATCCCATTACAACCCAGAGTCTGTGAAGCCAAGCCGTGAAGGTGTCCTTTCTTCTAGGATATGGATACTGGTACGTGAACAATGTAGAAGGGGCTGAAATTGAGGAAGTACTGCGGACTTTCTATGCCTACAATGACGCTGATGAAAATGTGAATATGTCCAACGTCATGATGCAGTGGATTGTCATCCATGTTCGCAGACATATCCGAGGACGTGGAAACTGTCTTTGGGGGTGTCTGTGAAATTATGTGATGCTTGCAACATGAAACCTCCGACGTCTCATAGTTTTCTATGACACGTGCAACGGAAGAGAGAGGTGTTTCCCTTCTAAAATCGCCCTTATTGTCGCTGAAGAGCTTCCTGGACAAGTGTACGAATGAGACACCAACATCGTAGACATGTACCTTGCACATGGATGGCGTTCTTCATGTTTGTGTCCGCGATTTTTTATAGGCTGGTACATAGCAAACTGCACTTATGTATGCCTAGCATGGCTACAAACCAAGATTTCCTTTTTTGGATACAATATTAGAATGGGTTTGGACGTTGTCGTCATTAGCAATTCAGCTTACTAGCAGCATTGGGCCTTCTTGTAGCGTCCGCGTGTTGACGTTCTAGAAGTCACTGCATGTGACGAACATATGAGATAATGCTGTCTTTGACATCATCTATGACGCTTAAGAGTTTCCAGTGACATGCACGTGAGTTGTTCCGGATGTCATGGTCAACATGTCTGTCACAATGTGACTGCTGCTGACAAACTTGTATGTCCACCTCATTGCTTGGTTTTGCATGGATGTGCATTGAGCATTTGAAATTTGAGCCCACGGTGGAATATTAGACCACCTTCTTGCATGCAATGATGATTCCTAGTGGACCCATACAGTTGAAAACAGAATGTGCGCTATGTGTGAAACGTGAAGTGATGAAGGAACTCCTTGTACTGTGTCCCATGTCCTTCATGCTCCGTGAGGATGATACTTGCAGGTCATTTTCTTCGCAGGTCCCTTTTGACGAATTCAACTTTCTAAGCGACAAAGTGAAGACGCGCACAACCTCTGGCCGACATCATAGGCAGTGATGGCACCTGCTGACCGCACACGAGGCACCTGCATCCGTATCAATGTAGACGGACGTGTGCTTCGTCACATTCCACTTGGTGACCTGATTTTGCAGACGGAGTTGAGAGTGGCCACGGAGTTGAATTTGAGTAGGTATCCCTGTCCTTGCAAGAATTGTCATGGAGCGCAACGACGGCAAATTCATGTGATCAGGAAGCATCATATCGAGGTGGGCAGAGATGACTTCCTCACGAAGTCCATGATAGGGGGGGATCCAGGTGATGGCTATCCTCCTAATGGCATTTGGGTGGAAGATCTTGCATATGACAACGACATCATAGACGCAGAGGCAGACATACAAGATGCGGACGTCCCATTTCAGCACGAGGATGGTGTACCCCATGTAGTGCATGACAATGGGGGGCACGTGCATGAGGAGTCGGACCCAACTCTGGATGCCGAACACAATGTCCAGAGGCAAGTGCTCGAGGCCCTCGATCGTGGTGATGCTATACATACAGAGGCTATGGCAGCAGGTAATGTCGCTGATGACGTCGACGTTGACATTGGCCCGGACAACGTTCAGAACATGGAACGTCTATTCGAGCACGCAACGACAACAGTGTATTCGACAGCAAAGTCCAGTATTTTGTCTGCCACCATTATCATCATGAACATGTGTGTGGTGTTTCGTGTAAGCAACAAGTTCACGGACGAACTTCTGCGGTACTTGTCATCAGATTTGCTTCCTTCTGACAATAAGCTACCTCCTAGTCATTATGAGGCAAGGAAGCTCATAAGGAGCTTGGGCTTGCAGTACAACAATATTCATGCTTGTCCGAACGGCTGCATTTTATACGATGAGGAGTATACGAATATGAATTTCTGTCCTAAGTGTGGAAGGGCACGTTGGGCGGAAGGCTCCAATTCCATACCAGCGAAGGTGATTAGACACTTTCCGCTAATACCGAGGTTGAGGCGTATGTTTCGGTCTTCCGAAATTGCACAGATGCTAAGGGGTTGGACGAAGCATGTCAGTGAGGACGGCGTCATGAGGTCAGTGGTGGATAGTCCGGCATGGAAACATGTCGACAACGACGTCGTCTTCGACAACTTTGGTGCTGACAGCAGGAACTTGCGTTTGGCACTTGCACTTGATGGTGTCAACCCTTTCAAATTGAACAACACGAACTGGTCTACGTGGCCCGTTTTGATCTTGATTTACAACTTTGAGCCATGGTTTGTGACAAAGAAGTTCTTCATTTCGCTTTGCATCTTAATTTCAGGGAAGCAATCACCTACATCGAAGAACATAGATGTGTTCTTGAGACCTCTTTTGCGCGAGCTTCTACAGTTGTGGAAAGGTGTAGTGGCGCAAGATTTTTCGAGACCCGAAGGGGACAGGCGCTTCATCATGCGAGGGTTGTTAATGTGGACCATTTCTGATTTCCCAGCGTATGGTTTGATCTCGGGACTATGCTGCAAAGGATACAAAGGATGTCCGTGTTGTGGTCCAGAGACAGAGTCTAGACTAGCAAGGACAGGCGATGTCCGTGCCGATCGTAGTACGAAAGGCTCAAAAATTGTGTATGGTGGCATTCGGAGGTATTTGAATCGGCAGCACCCATATCGCCAGAACCGGCGTTTCAATGGACGTCCTGAGTTGCGCGGCAGGCCTCGGAAAATGACCGGGGAGGACATTATCCGATACGCCGCATGGCGGCAAGTGTACCTTGATCTTGGTGGAAAGGAGGATGCCAAAGATGATCCCGTTCATTTCACGGGGGTGAAACGCTTGTCGGCCTTGTACAAATTACCGTATTGGAAGGTGAGTACAGAAATACATTTTCTGGGGTTTCTTGTGGACATTCGTCTCCATATGGCAGAATGGTAGTTTCCGTGTTTGAGGATAGTGCTTTCCACCAAATGTAATGTGTGGCAGCTGTATAGTTCACGTTTCAATTGCTGAAGTGCATGGTGCTTCGGACGCCAGTAATTCCTGTGCAGTGTGCACAGAGAATCGAAGAACGCATCAAGTTGGACGTTCATTTTGACGTTTTTGTTAGACAGGACGTCCACATCAAATGTCTTCTTCAGCATTGTCTTAAGATGAAGAACATTGTAGAAGGCAGTGCATGCGTCCGGGTTGTCCACTTCTGACATGCTTTTCCTATCCTTGTGCAGCATCTTTTGGAACGACACATGTTGGATGTCATGCACTGTGAGAAGAATTTGTGCGAAAATATTGTGAAGACCTTGCTTTCAATGACTGACAGCCCAGGTAGTCGCGTGGATGCTGACGAACTAGGAATCCGTGAGGAAACTTGGTTGCAGGCTCCCCGTCGACGCCATGATGATTTTCACATGCTTCATGCACCGTACGTCATGTCCGCACAGGAACGAGCAGAGTTTATTGGCATAGTCTGCAACATACGGACACCCACAAACTATGTTGGTGCAATTCACAGACGCTTCAAGGATGGCAAACTGCAGTACATGAAAACGCATGACTATCACGTACTCATGCAATAGGTCAGACATCAAAAATTGAGCTCCACTGAAACTTTTTACTTTTTTCAATATAGCAGTACGTCATGGAAGTGCCACAATTCAGAGAACGTACGTTTGCAGGGTGATGTTGTAGCCTCTCATGATTCTGTGTTTCCACAGCCTTCTATGTCCTCTATGTAAAGAAAGTATTGTGCGTCTAGAGTGCATGTGGTAGACGCCTGTCTTAGTAGCCGGAATACTTGTTCATTTCAAAGTACAAGATGTCCTCCGTCACTATGGAAGTGCCTGTGGAGATGGGGCGTGCTGTCTCGGACATCACTGACGTTAGTGCAAAGGCCCACAGTAGGTAGTACCGTCTTCTTTGGCACTATGGCAATGGTATGCCAAGATTTGCCAGACACAAGTGTGCATTACAGAATACCATCGCAGACAGGTAGTGCCTGGTATGTTGTCATAGACGTCTAATTCAATGTCCAGCAGCATCTAAGAATGTCTATATGAACATCAAGGCGGACAGTGAACTGACGGTACTGAATCCGTTTCTTTGTAGATTCTTCCCGTGGCGGTTCGAAACATATTGGATGAGAACATCCAGTTGTCTATCATAAAAATGAGCAGAGTGTTCCAACGACTTTGTAAGAAGGAAGTGAAGGAGACAGACAAAGACAGTGTCATGCAGAATGTAATCATGGCAACTTGTCTATTGGAGAAGGAGTTTCCTACAACTTTCTTGAACATTATGACACATTTGCCAGTGCATCTCGTAGAGCAGTTGTTTGTTTGTGGCCCAGTGCATTGTCGATGGATGTATCCTATCGAGCGGTACATGAAGACATTGAAGGACTATGTTCGCACGTACGCACGCCCAGAAGGCAGCATAGCTGAGGGATACAAAAATGAAGACACATTGGATTTCTGCACAGAGTACATGAAAGATTATGAAGGAACAGTGGAACGAGTCTGGGATGCTGAAGAGGACGCCATCATGAACGATGAAGTGATCCATTCCAGGGCACCTCAACCGCGGCGAATGTCAGATGAAGTGCGGAAGCATGCACATGCGTTTGTCATCGACAACGCACCATGCTTGGAAACTTGGAGAGAGTGAGTAAGATAGAATTGTGTATCTTCAAAGTCCACTAGAAGAAGTCAGGACCTTGCATGCATGTTTTAGCATTTTGGGTGGAACACAATATCCATGAAAGTGCCCTACACCATTAATGGTGGATGATATATATGTAAATGATGGCAATATACCATTTCAATTGTGCAGGGAGTACATCGAAGGCAGGACCCAGAGGTGGGAGCAGCGGGAGTCATTTCGTCAGCAATTTAGGCGCTCACATCCAAGAAGAGCTGTTCGGTATCCTGAAGAACTAAGTGACTTCCCACCATTCACAGAGTGGTTGACGTCTGCAGTGACAAGAGCTCAGCGTTCAGGACATCACGTACAGCAGGATGTTGTCCAGTACACGCAACCTCCAGAATGAGATGCAACATCACACTGTCAAATGTACTGTCACGGAAAGCATCTTCGCATCCGCAGCTCAGAGGCAAGCTTGGTCACGCGGGACTCAGCTGTGGTAGCAAGTTTTTCCCGTCAACTTCGATGGGGCCTTCACAACGGGAGGCCTGTAGAAGCCACGCAGGAGTATGTGGGTTACATTGAAGAAATATTAGTTCTAGATTATAGAAACCATTGTGTCACAGTGCTCTTATGTGATTGGGTAAGGGGTACACGCGACGCACGGCAACCAAGCATACAGAGAGATGCATATGGCTTCAGCATCGCGAACTTCAATCACATGGATGGGCGGGTCCATGCTGATTCATTTGCCTTTCCTCTGCATTGCCAACAGGTTTTCTTCTCGGATGATCCACAGCGTCCTGGGTGGAAGGTGGTGTGCCGCACAGATGTTAGGGGTAGACGTACAGCGCAAGAAGGCGCCGATGTCATGGCAGAGATGCTCGTAGTGCGCAACGATGATGACTTTGTAGCACTGCAACCAATAGCAAGAGAGGCAGATCCAATACGACGTCCGAGGGAAGACGAAGAGGACTTGCCGAACATGTTTGAAGACAATGTCCTGTCAGAGGATGAAACATAGTGCAGTCCGGACCGCCTCCAATAGGTGACTGAGGCATGAAGAGGACGTCCAGAACGACGTCTGGAAGATGTAGGGCATTGTCGACCACGATGTCTAGCACGGTTATTCCTGCCCAATTTGGAGGATAAGTACTATGAGTCCTTTGCCTAACTATTTTTAGGCAACCATTCTATATAGGAATACCAGACATGCACGCAACGTCCTTGAACTTAGTGTACGACTTCTCTTGTCCTCAATGTTTAAATGCATGTTTGTTAAAAAAATTATTGCATTTTTAGTCTTCGGGCTCCACATGCACTCTTTTGTTTTCTTGCAATGATTTTGTAGGAAGTGCATGCATCTTGATACATTAATGTGCAGTACAGGGAATGAGTAATTTCTATTTGTTTGTTTGAATTGAACGGTGCATGTCATTCATTTAAATAGCTTGAACTTAGTGTACAGGTAAGATGCTTAAAGTGCTCAATGTATTTTAGATACAAATGAAGTGTTGAAGATGGTTGTGTATAGCAAAGCAACCACTAATAAGATAATGACTGTAAACGAATAATGTCATTGTTAGAAAGTACTCCCTTGTTCGTTTACTTCGTTGTTCAGGCTGCTCACTCTTCACTAAACTAGTAGAACAATTGTGCCGCAAAGAAAACAGTGCAATGCTTGAAGACAACGATGTCACAATGAAACCAATGTATCTCAAGACATTTACATGTTACTGTTAACATCAATATGAACACCGCAGTGCTTGCCAAGAATGCCCTAGCTTTGTTAGACATTTCAAGCAACATCCATACTAACATGAACATGTCACTTGAGACATGTAAAAAGACGTCACATGTGACACTTGAACATGTAGTTTGAGGTTCTTGAAAACAGGAAGGTCAACATCGTAGTGCTTGTACAGAAGTCTCCAGGAATGTGAGGACATCGCAGTTGACGTCTACACTGACATTGAGATGTCCTTTGAGACATCTAAACAAGCGTCACGACGTCTCAGTGGATACCGTCCACAGGAACATGGAAGCCATTAAACTCAGTACTTCGAAATATGTGCTGACGTGGCCGGGCCACGTCATCAGAATTTCTGCCACGTCAGCAAACTTCCCTCCATATTGACATGTCATCTGCCACATCAGCATGTCTACAATTTTTTAAGACCGGGCACTGCCCGGCCCTCCTTTGTTTCATGGCGGGCAAACGTTTTAATTAAAGAAAAACAAAAAATTCAAAATTACAGCCGATGAAAAAAGGTCAACGATGCTGACGTGGCAATTCCAATTTTTACGGACACTACTGCGAACATGGTTATGTCCGCAAACATGTCCAAAGAAAGGAATATGTCAGTGGAAACAAGAAGCTGTTATCACCAAAATTTTGGCCTGTCCACTACAACAGCCACTTAGATCTGTTGGAAATGGCAAACCATCTTCCAGACACGAAGACATCTCCTTGGACATAGTGTGTCCAACCTCGGACACTCTACGTTGAGTGCCCACTGTCCAAAAAAACACGGGTTTCTTCTAGTGACATGACTGCACAACCTTTAACCACTAATACTGCTCTTGTGCCAACAAATTCTCTTCTTCAGACAATTCAATGGCTCCAATAAGATTTGACACCTCTAAAGGAACTGGAATTATGTGCAGAGCAATCAAGCCAGCAATCTCCGAAGTAGTGGTGATGAAGGCGACTATTTTGTCCATGACCTCTCGCCTTACTCTTACTTCTCTCTATAAGACGACTTTCCATCCCGATCTGCCTGCAACATTTGAAAAAAATACTTGTGTGGTCTAGCTAGAAAAGATGAAGGGATCTGATATACGAGGTAGGGTATGGTGAGAGTTCACAAGTAGCAAACCAGCATCATCCCACGTATAAGTTGCATTCCCTCAATTGTCTTGGTCTTTCACCCAATCACAAGGTTGTAGAATGATTTTTGTAGCGAGACCTCCATAATCTAGAATCAATATGTCTTTTAGCACCCCGACATAGTTCACGGGTAAGTCCATAGTTCCAGCTAAAGCTTGTTCAAATACCAATGCCATACCGCTGTTTGTGAGCGTTTGTTTACCCACCTTTGATAAATAATCAAGCACAATCAGGCTCTTGGTAATTTATGTTCAATTTTGTTCTATGAGTGCCTAGCATCAATACATTGTGCCTTCCAAGCAATGAATCTATTCTAATTCCTAAACATACAGAACTTGCAAGAAACCCAAGAACAACTAACCCTATTTGCAATGTTTATCCTAATCAGGGCGTATTAACTAGGCCGTTGTGGTTTTTGAGTGAAAGTTGAGACAATCTAAATTTAGCCATATAAGATGAGAGAGAAATTCATGCCATTTCTAAAAATATCAACATGTACTCCCAAAAAGAAAGCTACTTTATTTTTGAACTTTTTGGCAAAATAACATTAAAATTAGAATTAGGGACATTAACTTAGAACTTAGAATTTAGATGCAGACCATTGTAAAGTTTAGAAAACAAAAGTTCGATTTTAAAATTTGATTAGGTAGTTTTAGTAGCTTTCCAAAAGATATTACATGTAGAAAATAGATTAAAATTCTAAAAGTTACGATTGGATGAAAAACAATGGTAAAAGTGAATGAAAATTTAGAAAGTCATCCAAAAGAATCAAGAAAAGAATATTAAAATTTGTATTAGAACCAAAAGTCAAAAGCAAAGTCAAAAGTTAATTTTATGCTTTAAATTAAAAGAATTTAGTGGATGAAGTTTGAGAAACCAATTAGTGGTCAAACTTCATTTGTCTGTAACTTGTCCTAGGAAATCAAAAAGTATAAGTGTTTAAACTTTTAGAAAGTTAAATTTAGAGAATTCCAAATAAAAATAATTTAATTTTAAGAATAGCAAGTAGAGATAAAGGTCAATGTAGTAATTAATAATTAAAAATTTGAACTAAAAACTTTGAATTATAACCAAGGAACAAGGTTAGAATGGAATATTTTAGGAAATATTTTAAGATTTCCAAAACCATTTTGAACTTAGGAAACAAATCTATAACAAAGGAAATATCCTAGGATGAAATTTTGACTTAGATTAGGATCAATTTGGAACTTAGCCAAAATTGGTGTCATTATTAATTTACAAATGATTGTTTAGGGTTTGCAGTTAAGCAAATTAAGAAGTAGGAAACAACAACAACCTTCTATTGTTTAAAAGGCGTAATTAGATGGCACTAGGAATTTTGACTATGACAAAATATAAGAACCCGATTGTGTACACTTTATCTTAGAGGTGAGGATAAAGCACCCAGTGCAATCACTTAGTCAGTACCCTAGTCATATGAACCACCTTCAAAGAACAACCCGATGAATCCAATTCGACAACCAACCTTGGGGGGGCTGTTTAGTACCTGACTTGACAATAATCTTGACACCTTATTGCTTTGGCCCTTACTGCTCTATACTTTACTACTCTAGTCCTTACCACTTTTATATTTTGGCTCTTTAAATTTTTTTAAACTACTAAGCTAAAATTGCCTTGTAATAGACAAATTTAATAGGTTTATTGGAGATATGGAACCTAATTTAAATCTAGTTCATAAAGGACAAATTTTATTTGATAGAATTAACAAGAAATTGGAATTATCTAATACATAATAAAGGGTTTGGTTCAAAGCTTTGTGGCCAAGGACAATTTGGCCACAGAGACTAGTAATAATGGGATAAGGAAAATAATACTAATTAAAAGTTGTGTGCAAAGTCAAAGCTTTGTTGTATAGGATGAAACTAAGAACAAAAAACAAACAAGGATTGAGGATTAATCACAATGTGCAAAGTCAAAGCTTTGTTGCCGATCAGCAACAAAACATTAAGAATTTTGATAAGGAACACGTGTATTGTATGTCAAGATTTTAGGGACAATTCTCTAAAATGGGAATTGTCACAAAAGACAAAAGAACTAGTGCAAGACCACAACAAGGAAACAATAACTCAAAAACTTCAATAAAACCCACAAATTACAATTGCTAATTGACAAATGCTAGAAAATATAGAGGCAAGAAAATGAGGTGTCAAGGCTTTAAGGGATCTCACCTCCTTTAACTCCTAAAGCCCCGAGGGTGTTTTCTGCCAAAAATCACTCAAAACTATCACTTCTATTATATTCACTTAAGGAAACCAATTTTTTTTTTAATTTAACCATAGGATCTTGTACTTAACTTGTCTGAGATCATGTAGAAAAAATTTCATCAAATTTCACCATATGGATTGGAAGATATTAGCATTCAAAATTGAACAAAAAGTTTTTCTTAAAGAAGATGCTTAAATTGCCCAAAAAACTAAGATTGTCCATAAATTTTTCATCCCTAGTCTAAATAGAATTAATCAAAGCTTCATATATAGGTAAAAACATAATATTTTAGGAAAAAAATTCAAAATTTTTTTTTTTGACTTTCTGTAATTTTTGGGGGGCTGCCCCGCCAATCTTCATTTCTTGCTCATTGTGCCATAACTTTTCATCCGGCATCTGATTGAAACAAAATTATATATCCACAAAGCTATTGCAAAGCTACACAACCTCAAAAAATCTCAAAAAATTTCACTTCAAATGGAGGCAATAGAAACCCAAGTTGTCCCTTGAGGGGACAAGTGGGGCTTTAGGGGTTAAAGAATGCACCAAACATGAGGAAATGAACAAAATGATTTAAAATACTATTCATAGACACAAATGGTCAAATTGACCCCAAAACACTATGTAGACAAAATGTCAAAGATTCAACATTAAAAATGGAGGTATTTTGCAAAGAAAAAGGTTGGACCTTTATACATTTTTCAAAGGTCTTTCATCCTTGTTTCACCCCAAGATTTTGAATCTTTAACCTCTAATTATTATAAAAAGTCAAATTTATTGTTGGACTAGGTTATAATTTTTGGAGAAAAACTCCAAATGTGAAATGCATTATACCATTAGTTTTAGAAGGCTCCACTTAATCTACAAGAAATCCTTCCTCCTTTTCCAAGTTATTCAAACTCATAAAAATTGCAAATTATCAAAATAAAGAATCATAAAATCCTAAATGAAGGAATATTCATTTTTCAAGAATTTTGACTTGCTTGAAGTATTCCAAAGGATTTTTGGAGTAAGAAAAGATTCCACTTTACTTTGTTGGATGTGGTATATATTCCCGTGACTCTGGTCAATGCCTCAAAGTCTTGAACTTGTTATAAATTCATTGGAAATCGTTGAGGTGGTATGTTTGGGTATTTGTCAGTGTAGGAATCCCTTAAATTTTTTTATTATAACTAAATATTCTATCTGAATTTTTAGTATAATTTTATCGCAATCTGGGTAACTTTTGAGAATTTTCCAACATTGGTTAAAGTGGTTGATTTTCTTGGAAACTAACTTCTACAATTCAAAAAAATTCAAAACTTTTAAAGTAACCTCTAAGTGGGTCCCAAATACTAAATGCAAAATCATATTCTTACTCTGCATTTTTTACAAGAAGGCTTGATTGTAATTATCTCGTTTTAACCCCTAAAGTCCCATTACAACGACGCTAGCATGTGAGCATGTGAGCGTGAGCCTATGAGTGGTGAGTAGGGATTGTGTGAGCCTAGAGCCTAGAAATTTTGAACATGATGTAATTTCTAATTCTTTTGGTTAAATAATTAAAAGATTGATGTTTTTTCAACAAAATTTATTATATTTAGAAAGATATGACCTATTACCATGGGACCCATGACCGTGGATTTAAGATCTAAAAGCCTGAGAAGTTGATACTATTGCATGTTTTGAAAATTATATCATATTCTAAAAGGTCATTTCAGGATGGATTGATCAAGTGAGAGTACAAATAATTTTGAGTCAATTCTAAGGATGAGAAGAAGACAAATTCAATGAAAATATCCGGATGTTTTGTATTGAACTCCCATTGTTTTGCATTATCTCCAGATGTTTGTATTTTTTTTTTCGATGATTAGTATTAATTTTGGACTCTCAAAAGTCTAGAAGTAGTTAAATGTGGCATAATGACATTCCCGTTCATGCTTCTATAATGAAAATAAGTATAAAATGGAAAATTGCAAAATATGATGTTAATCATGTTATGGACCTTTTGGTTATGATTAGTCTTGGATGAAAGCGTAATAATAGTGACACTAAATTTAGGGCACAAAAAGAAGTTCACCTTAATTCTTTTTTTTGGTAACATTCCTTACACTTTCCCACTGATTGTGGTGATTTTCAATGGGGACTTTATTGCCTTGGCAAACTTGCTTGTCATTCCAAATGGAGGAGATTCCTTCAACATGTGCTAGTCGAGGATGAGTCTACAATATAGGTTCAAATATCCTAGAAGAAGTGAATAAACATCAAAATGATATCGGATCGATGGACAATAGGTAGAGTCCAGCTTCTTCAAGCTCAATGATTTTAGTATGGGTAAAGAGTGGCATGAAGAAGAATAGGCCAAACCTTGGGGATCTTGGGTTGGATAAAATTATGTAAAAGCTTAGATTCCATAATGTATCATGCTATTTGATTTATACAAAACCAAAAATTGTCTTGGTTTGAATTGTTGTGCCTTTATACTCATGCTTTTGTCCTTTGTTAATAAGGGCAACAATGGATTTTCCATGCCTAACAATCAATAGCTTGCATTTGACATGTGTATACTTCTAAATGATGTGATATCATTTCCTTGACTTGTATGAAATTCTCGCTATGTGTCATTCCAAAATATTGCAATCCGTTTCCACTATAAATTAGTTATAGGGCATGACCATGTTAAAATCCTCAACTATAGTCTCGAGTTGCACTCTAGCAATGACTGATCTAGTTTGAATCCAAGGATGAGAGAAGATGACCTTGTTGGGGTGATGAGAATCACCTTCAAAATTAATCAAAATACCCAATTTTTTTTATTGGACCTAAATATCTCTTCCACCTCTAAATGCGGAATTTGAATGCAAATGTCTTCCGCTTCAGGCATCTCACTAGGGCCTCTATGATTTTCTTTCCATCTCCAAATTTCATAACTATCTTCAGTTTCAAATTCTTTTTAGAGGGACCTTTTCTAAAAGGGCCTCCGCAAAAATAATTCCTATAGTTTGTCATTTGCTTGAAGGCTCAAATCCAATCTAATGATATCAAAAGTTCTAAAATTTTGTGTGCTTTTCCATGTTTGTTGCCCAATGGAACAAGCAAGTACTTTCACAATCTACCATTGGAATAGATGGATCCCTTGACCTGTACACAATGCAAATTGCATTAACCCCTAAAGGACCAAGCTTTGTTTTTTGGCAATATAGAGATTTTGGGCAACTCACTACAAATGGAGTTTTTATTTATTTTTTCTGAAATTTTCACACAACTTGGGGACAAGGTTTGTTTTTAAGACCCAACAATTTTCATAACTTTTGACTATATGATTAAAAAGTTATTGTATGATATGCAAGGTTTTTCCACCATGCGGACAATTTGGTCAAATTAGAAAAAAACACTTTTTTCAGAAATAAAAATTTGAAATTAGTTTTCTAGATTTATATGTACGTAGAAAGCTTTGAATCATTTCAATTTGATTAACAAGTCAAAAGTTATGAGGAGTTTTAGTTTGTGGGCAGTTATAGATTCTCTACTCTAAAATAAACTCTTAAGTTGTTTATTTAACTCAATTTTCAATATTTTTGGAAAAAATAAAACCATAGTATGTAGAATTCTTATTACAAGACCACAACCATTGGGATTGACATTTTTCAATTCCATAACTAAATTATTAACAAATTAGTAGTTTGATTCATTCTCACTTCTTTCTATTTACTATTTTTTTTCTATATGTTGTACAATTCCAAATGATTTCAAATTTTTCAAGCATGTTGCCTTGAAGAATGAATCCAAAGAGTTGCAACCATTTTGGACATTTTTCCATACAAATGTGACCTTGTGAAGTGCAGCTGCCCTGTTTTTTGCAGGGACAAAAGAAGACTTTTTGTCAATTCAAACGCTAATAACTTGCAATCTACATAGTGAAATTTTTTGAAATTTTTTGAAATTTTTTTCACATCTTCTCAAATCAGCTAACTACAAGATCCTATGGTTGGATATGTCCTATAAATGGTAGTTTTGAAGCGTTTTGGGTGAAAATATAGTCAAGGAACTTTAGAGGTTAATGTTGGCTTAAGCACTATCACACATGAATCTTTTGAAGGTTGGATCTAACACCCTATTTTCTATATTGGCCTACAACAATGCCAAAAATGAGCTAGCCTTTAGTGCATTCAGGTTGCATATTACAAACAGCAATGGTCATGACTTTACAATAAGTAGAGTCATAGATGTGACAAGCAATAGTTGTCCATGATATCACCCTCTTCACATGACCAAACATGACAAAGTAATTCTCAAGGTTGCCACTTGGTTGCACTTGTTGTGTGAGATCAATTCCATTCCTATGTCCATCTACAATTATCTTAAACAAACACTATACTTAGATAATAAATTTGGATTAAATTTACTAAAAAACGAACGCCAATTTTTTTTTGCTAAATCTAGGACCAAACATCTAAATTTATAAATAAATGTAATGATGGTTTGCCAAAAATCCAATGAATCCAATAATAATTCACTGAACCATATATCAACTATAATTTGACCATCTACCACTAAGAATTTCTTTGATGGTTGAATGAAAGAACTACTTTATTGACATTGAATGAGATTGAATTTACTAAGATTAAAAGATTGAGAAGTTGTTTTAATAATGAAATCCATTGTCCGTTATAAATCCTGAAAGGGCATGGGAAAATTCAAAGATGAGAGCTCGACCACTCATAGTCAAATTAAATGCAGGAATTGTATACAATGTCAAACTTCAGACCTCATTTTGGCATAATGGCATGATTATTTTCAAAAAAGTTTGAAATGACAAAAGGTGGTAAATCAATCCCAATTTCATCTCCAGAAATCCATTTGTGATTTTGAGTTTCCAAAAGAAAATTGTAGACAATATTCAGAGAGGATGTTTGAAAATGTTAAAGAAATTATCCCTTCCAACCCCTCTCTAAATTTTGTCCATAACTTTTGATCTAAGCCTTAAAATCTCAAATGGATTTTTAGAGACAAAATTTGACTCGATTTACCAATTTTTTTTAGTTAAACGTTTTTTAGAAAAAATTATTCTACTATGCCAAAATGAGGTCCAAAGTTCTATATTGAATATAATTTCTACTTTTAACTTAACTAGGTATGAGTGGTTGAGCCCCTAGTAATCCTAATTTACATATCCCACATGGGTTGTTTTACCTTGTACCACCCCAATTGTATAAAGAGTTTGTCTTCTCTCCAACATGCATACAAAATTAGTGGCTTCCTAATCTAGGTGTGCAAATCTTGAATTTTTTTGGGACAACCTAATGCATAGCCGTTAACGGCCACGCTTTTGGAGATTCAAATTTGCTTGCAATATATGCAAGAATTTGGTCAAATGCTAAAATATTTTGGGCCTTTCTAGACCCCCCAGCCGTTAACGGCTACGGTTTTAGGGGCTTAAATTTATTGTAGCGTATGCTATAATTTGGTCAAATAGGGACTTTTGGAGGGCCTTCCTAGACCCCCAGCCGTTAACGGCCACGCTTTTGGAGATTCAAATTTGCTTGCAATATATGCAAGAATTTTGGTCAAATGCTGTAATTTTTTGGGTCTTCCTAGACCCCCAGCCGTTAACAGCTATGGTTTTAGGGACTCAAATTTACTGTAGCATATGCAAGAATTTGGTCAAATGCTGAATTTTTTTGAACCTTCTTAGACCCCTAGCCATTAATGGCCATGCTCTTGGAGATTGAAATTTGCTTGCAACATATGCAAGAATTTTGGTTAAATGCTGAAATTTTTTCGACCTTCCTAGACCCCCAGCCGTTAGCGGCTACAATTTTAGGGACTCAAATTTATTTCAGCATATGCAAGAATTTTGGTCAAATGCTGGAATTTTTTGGGCCTTCCTAGACCCCTAGCCATTAACGGCCACGCTTTTGGAGATTGAAATTTGCTTGCAATATATGCTAGAATTTGGTCAAATGCTGGAAAAAATTTGCCTTCCAAGTGCATAGCCATTAACGGCCATGGTTTTTGGAATTCAAATTTGCTTATAACATATGCAAGAATTCGGTCAAATTCTGAAATTTTTGGCATTAGAAAAAATTTGGGGCCAAGGGAGGGCCGTTTCAGGCCCGTTCCCCAATCTGTTCCCATGCTGTGAACAGTGAAATGGGCTGTCAGAAAAAAATATTTAAAAAAAAAAAAAAAAAAAAAAAAAAATTGTTTCCCAAATTTCGTTTTAAGAATTTTTTTTTTTTTGAATTTTTTGAATTTTTGAATTTTTTGAAAATCTGATGTGGCCGTTGCCATGCCATGTCACCCTGCTGCGGTGGCGCAGTTTCAGCAGTCAGGGACTGCGCAGAACTTGTGGAGAACTCATGGGAACTCGTGGCCCTCCCTTGGCCCCAAATTTTTTCTAATGGCCTTTCTAATACACAACCATTAACATCTGCTATGTTGAATTACATGGTGTACAATACATATACACAATCTAGAATTTTTTTAATCTTGATTTAAATGTCATTTCAAAAATGTTGATACAAGGAGATCCACAAGCACAAAGAATAGATGCTATACTTCAATTTCTTTCTGAAGATCAATTGGACTTACAATTGCATGGCTTTTTAAAGAAGGAAGTTGTGAACACTTCTTCTCGTCTTGAGCAGTTGAGGTATCAACCAAGGGCAAACTCAATAATCAATATTCCTTTGTGCTATATGATTTTTTTTTCAGATGTCACGCCTATGCTAAAAAATGATGCCATGAATCTAGTTGCACATTTTGTTACTTGTAGTTACATGGAAGGAAATGGAATTTTCTATATGACCTTGGAAAATAATGAGGAGAAGATAGTAGATGTCATGGATGATATTATTAAGTTGTAGAGTGCCAATTAGGTGGGGGTAAATGGTACATTTGAGAAAGAATTGAAAATTATGAAGATCTCAAAGTTTCCTTAGGCTAGATGTTTATGGTGTAGGATGACAATTACTATTTACAAGAATGATTGCCTATTATCAATCATGATTATGCAGACACTTCATGTGGCATTATGCCACTAAAAATATTGTTTTAGAGATCAAGGGGTACATTGCAACTATGTTGGCAGTATGACATATAGTCAATTGATAATCCTTTATATTTCATTATCATTTTTTAATTTCATTTCACTTCTTAGTCTAAAACTTGCTTGGTTTGGACCATTGCAATTGTCACTATTCTACCTTTTTTGGTTTGATGTTCACTTCACATATTTAACATAATAAATCTTGTTTTGCCAAGAGAAACTAGAATTCTCATATTTCCATAAATCTTGTTCACAAGCTTCATCACATTCAAAGTATTGTTAGGCAATCGCTCGCATATTTTAGAAAATTTGTCTCCAAAGAGGATCTTGCTATAGTTGGAGTGAGGCAAAAGTCAAATCAAAGAATTTTACTCTTATTATTTAGGCTCTAAATGGAATCTTATACCAAATTCATTTCTCAAGTTTTGTTTTTCATTTTCAATTTTTTTCAATTTTTTGGTCTTCCCTTTATTCTTGTTGTTAATTTGAATTAATAATATGTTGCTCTACTATACATTTTAACATTTGTCATCATGTACAATTCTCCTTATTCTTATACGTCACTTAATTCATGCATCAAGAATTGGAGGACGTTGCTACTGTAGCTCAAATTTTTTTATAAAAAGTAGCACAATCCAACATATTAGACTTCAAGTGCATTTGATGAATGGGTCTTCAAAGTTCTTGACAAGGTGAAGGTAGCTTCTCATTCAAAATTGAAGAAGTAGCTCTCCATTGAAGATCCTAAGTATATCACGGTTTTCTTAGAGCAAGTGAAGTGTCACTATAAAATTTACGATGAAAGTCCAAAGATTCCCTTGAATCATCTTTGGATGTTGGCAACTTCAGTAATAAACACTTCTGTAAAGATCAAGTGGCTAGAGAGGTGGAACAAGTCTCCTATCTCCTACTCATTGTAAGACTTTCAAATTTCGAAAAGCAAAATTCAATGGAATAGACTTTTTTGAGTAACTTCATAAAGCTACATGGTGGATTTAGGTGAGTACTTGTCTCTTTTTATTGTTTAACTAGTATTATTTCTTTGAAACTTTTTATTCAATCATTGCATTCTTCTAATTTAAATTTTGTATATGGTAGTCAGCTATTGAGACAAAAAATTTCTGATGCTATAGTGGTTAATCTAGGCATGTCTATTAATTATCTTTTAGATGCATGGTATGGATCTTTTGTCTACTACTTTTTTATTATGTAGAGACAATGTTCATAGTGTTGTGGGATACTTCATTCTTTCATAAATCATGAGCCTTGAATCACACTCTACTATTGAACTTTATGAAATTCCACAAAGCAAAGTTTAATTTGAAATTCAATGAAACTAATACCATTGGATTCATTATATATACTATTTTTTAGAAATTATTATTATATTTAGAAGAATTATAAAAAAAGACAATTAAAAAAAAGGGCATTGATTAGAAAAATGGTTATTTAGGTCATTTATGGTTCGTACATTTATTTGGTGCTTAATATATTATTATTATATTTATTTTAAATATTTCATGTCCAAGATATTTTTGTTTTTATTTTCAAATGTAGTTATAAACATAAAATAAAATAAAATAGGTGGACCATTTTCATCCTTTAAATTTACATGAAGGCCCATGATGAAGACTACATTTATCACTTAATTCTTCAAAAGCATTGTTCACGATTTAGTGCTTGTAATGTTTAGAGCCTTTGTTTATCACCAAATTATATTTAGTGTCTACAACCCACATTTGTTGCTCCATCAATTTTAGACTTCATAAATGTCACCTCTATGATGTATTGCAATTTTATATTTAGGTACTTCACAGTGAGACATACTTATCCACTACTATTATCATCATGTATTTGCTTACAAATACTATCTGTTTTAACTATACTTCAATTTTTAGTTCAATTTTTTTGTACAAAATCACAGAGAGTCATATTCATTTGTTGTTCATTCAGATTGAAGATCCTTACGTCTAATTCCACAGTCATAGATTCCTAATGGATTCACAAATTCTAAATGGAGCAAAAAAATGGAGGCTCATAGACTCACAGGCTCACAAGCTCATAGGCTCACGCTCACAAGCTCACATACTAGCATCCCCGAGTCCCATTATCCCCTTAAGGGACAAAATGGATTTCAGGCAAGCTCTTATGGTCTCATTATTTAGCATGATTTTCTGAATTCTTTATGTGAAGTTAGAAAAATACATTAGCTTTCCAAAAATATAATTTTTAAAATTTCAATTGGAGTCCAGGATCAAAATTATGGCACAAAAAGCCCTTTTTTAGTTCGACGGGCAGGAAAAAGCCTTCAAAAAAACATGAAGTAAATTTTTTTTAAGTTTGTTTTGTATAAATTATGTTTTTATGTATACGGGAAGCTTTGATTTGTTCCACTAGAACAATCTCATTATTGAAATTAGTGTATTTCAATTCCATCTTTGAGCTATTAACAATGATTGTAAATTGAATGTTTTTTGTTTTGAATTCCTAGACTCTCACTCAATTTTTTATCAAAAAAATTAGAAATTCAAAATCAATAGAACAAAAATTATAAGTTATGAAGGTTCAAAGCCAAAAAACATAGTTGATCAAGGTACAAAAAATCTTGTTTCCTTCAATTTAAATGCAAATAATTATCTTGCAATCTACAAGGTCAAAGTGTGTGAAATTTCTTATACACATTTGTATACTAGTCTAGTATAAGATCATATAATTAGATTTGCAAAAAAAACATTTTTTAAATTTCTTTTGCTCTTTGCTACAGAAATGGCTGTTTTGAGTGGTTTTTGATGGAAAAGAGGCCTTGGGACTTTAGCCTTTAGGGGTATAATCCGGTGGACTTAAAATCTTTTGATTAAAAAAAAAGCTTGACAAACCAATTGCGCAGCTGAACTCATGACATATTTTTATTTTATGAATACCTTTCTTCAATCATTCGTTGTCCTTCACACTACTTGAGTTTTTATTTATAAGGCTAACATCTAACTTTCTCCTCTTCTTTCAAAATTATAAAATTATTTTTAGATTCTCTTCAAATGAATTTTGAAGATATAACTTCAAGAAGTCACCAAAAATACAATTTTTACCTTTAGGATATGAATTTTTTTTTTATTGGTCAAAATTGTGGTTTCTATTGATTTGTAAACAAAACAATAAGATCTAGAAATGAAATCACCAAAACTTTTTTCAAATAGTAAGTTTTTCAACATTAGCCAATTCTCAACACTTTGTGCCATTTTCCTTGTAATTTTTGTTTGACCGTAGCGATTTTAGTTTTGAATATAAATATTCAAAGACAATCCAATCTCTTAGAAAAAAAAATTTGAAAAAATGTTTTTCTTACCTGAAGTCGTGCAGCGACCAAAAAAATGGTTGTTTGAGCGCTTAGAGGTAACTACAATTTATCTAAACTGCAAAACATGCCTTGTAAGTTTGGAACAAGTTCTAATTCGGAAAGGCAATTCTATGATTGATTCTACAAACTGAACCAAGACCATCTTTGGAAAACCTAACTCATCTAAAACTAAGCATGAAATTGAAGTGTTTCAGGTTTCTAAGGCTAAATTATTGTTGTACTGGTAGGAATTTAACCAATTGCAGTAAAACATTCTTTGTAAGGGATTTTTTCCTATTAAACTTACTAATAAAGTGCAAAAACAAAAAACTCTGAGCTCAAAGTGACAACTCAAGGGCTCCTACGGGGCGACCAAGATTCAATTGCCTTGTAAGCTCAAGATCACGCAGCTATGAAAGGAAGAATTAAAAATTCCATTGCCTGCTAGAATCTGGCTTGTTGCCTCCATTCTTCACAATGCACAATGCAAGAAAATAGTCTCCCCCCTGCAGTTGTGAGTCCACAGGCACTAACGTTAAAAGCATTGGCAATGTATTCTTTCCTTTGCAAAGTGTGGGCGCTAGATTACCCACCCTTGGTAATAAAGCGAACACCGTCCAAATTCTATGCTTTTATCCACCTTTTTAATATATGGGGGTGTTGTGAGCACGGTCCACTGTGCCTTCCAAGCAATGGATCTTTTTTGCTAATGTTTTCTAAGTATCGTGGATGGACAGCAAAAATAACTAGAAATGCATGAAGTAACTCACATGCTAACTGCAATGATCAAGGGTGATAGTGAAATTCTAACTGCCTAACTATCTATCCTATGTCTAGGGTTGACTGGGTAGTTGGTGTCATTTCTAATGTCCCTAACTACGTGAAAGGGGAACCCTTATGTTCCTTCCATGAACCCCTAAGACTATCTTTGTGTTTTGACACTCCACCTGGAAGTTCTACTTCTAAAGACTAATCCTAAAGCTCAACTTTTACTCTAATTTTCAACCTCTAAATGCAACTCTAGATTTTTACTCCTTAGTTTTAACTCTAAGTTTTAACTTCCAAATTTGATTCTATGTTTTGATCTTTAACCCTAGGTTTTTATTTCTAGAATTAACTCTACAATTTAACTTCTACTTCTAATTTTTACTTCTACTTTGACCATTGATTTTACTCTCACTTTTTGCTTCTCAATTGACTCTAAAATTTAACCTCTAAATTTAATTCTAACTTTTGACTTTTAACTCTAAGTCTTTACTTTCTAACCTAACTCTAAGATTTGACTTGAGAATTTGACTCTTAGATTAAACTTCCAAATTAATCTTAATCGTTTTACTTTCTAAAGTTAACTCTAGATTTTTAATTTAGAGTTTAATTTTTACCATTAAAACTTTAATTTGATTCTAGTTTTTAATTGCTAATTAATTCCTAGCTTAAATCCTTGATTGTTTTTCTAATCTAAATCCCTAATTTCCGTCCATGGTTCCTTTTGGATGAAATTTTAATTCAATTCCCCCGTTTTCCCCCTACTACTTAACTTATCCTAACATGGTCAATTTGAAGCCAAATCCTAAGCATAATATGTTTTCGGAAACCTCTATTCCTAATCTAAAAACTTTTGAATCTAAACTCTTACTTTGCACTAATCACGGCTTGCTAATCATGCTTAAAGGGAAAAGTAAGGAAATCAACACTAATTAGAGAAAAAACACCAAAGATTAATTTAAAAACTTACCTCTTCACTGGCGGTTTCGGAAATCACTTTGTCTACGTCCACGTATACATCCTCATGTTCCATGGTAACCTTTTGTTTTGTTTTACTTTTTCCAAGCTCACCGTTTACTTTGAGAAAATGTTACACTCTTGCAATCTAACTTCCCTCTTTTCCTTCCTCCTTCCTTTTCTTTCTCCCTTTCTTCTTCTATACTAGTACTATTCTATCTAAGCTTTTATGGATGTCTTACAACTATAGATTCAAACTCCAAAGAGGATTTAATGTCCCTCCTACCGTCTTACACAATTTTACTTTTGTGTCATCCTAATCCTTCTCTCAATGGTCACCACAAATTCCCAAGATTTTCTTCCTAAAGCCTACTTAGCCTAAGCCTAGGTCACTATTTATCATCTCTCTCACTTCTTCTCCTATATCATCCTATTTTCCTCTAATCCTCTTCCATTGTATGTAGAGTGGATTTTTTGTTGATGAGAATAAGACTTCCTTGTGTGTAGGTACGGTGGTGTTCCGCTCTTTTGTCCCTCCCTCTTTCTTTCTTCTTTTTAGACCCTACTCCTACTCCAACCCCAACTTAGCAATAGGTTAGCTTACATCCTTTGTTTCGTTTTGGTTTAAGGAGATAAAAAAACCTTCAAAAAAGGTCCAAACGGGGGGAGCCCGAGCTGCTGGCCCAACTGGTGTACCGTCGATTCAGGCCTGGCCTCCCAACTGGTTGGCTGGGGGGTCAACTGGTGTACCACTGATCCAGGCCGGCCTCCCGGCTAGCTGGCTGGGAGATCGGGAATTTATTTTTCCTTGAACTGGTTTGTTGTTCTGAATTGGTTTTTTCCTAAGCTAATAAAAGACTAGATTTTGGCTATGAGCTAATAAAGGACTAGATTTTTGCTAAAACCTAGAGGGAAATAAAACTCTGAACAACATCTACTAAATAACTTTGGGGAACAACTAAATTAAATAAAACTTTGGGGAACAACTAAACTCACTAATCTTGGAAATAACTAGACTCACTACATGCAAAGGAAACCTGCATATCTTGGAAGCTAAACTTTGGACGTTTCCACAAAAGTCTTGGAAACTAGACTTTGTAATTAAATATCTAGGAGGGTCAAAGCTTCACCGTTAAGTTGGGTTTAACACCCACTTTAGGACTTGGGGGCACTCCGGAGGTTCAAAGCTCTGCCGCCTAAACTTTTAACACACACTTTAGGACTTCAACCTTGTTACAAGTTCAAAGCTTTGCCGTTCCCAAGAGGGGTCCACACAATGAGAGAGATTTTAGAAGAGGGAAAAGACAAAACTTGTAAAGAAAAAAAATGCACATAGGGTCAAAACTTCGCCATCTTGGAGAGGAGTCCACCAACAAGGAGCAGGTCAGAAGAGGGATGTCAGAAAAAAATACATGGAGAGAACACATGAGTTAAGACCACGTGGCAACACAAAGCTGTGGGCGCAAGATTACCCACCTTCGGTAATCGGGCGATCACCAACCAAGTTCTATGCCTTTATCCACCTTTTAAATATATGGGGATATTGTGAGCACGGTCCACTGTGCCTTCCAAGCAATGGATCTTTATTGTGCTAACGTTTCCTAGGTATCGTGGATGGCAGCAAATACTACTAGAAATGCATGGGTAACTAACACGCTGACTGTGATGAGTAAAGATGATTGGTAATTCCTAACTCCCTAACTGTCTATCCTATATATAGGGTTGGCTGGGTAGATGGCGTCATTTCTAACGTCCCTAATTACGTAAGCGGGGAACCCTTACGCTCCTTCCATGAGTGTCGAAGACTATCTTTGGAGGTTTGACACTTCTCTCGGAAGTTTCAACCCTACGGCCAACCCTAAGCTTAATTTTTCCTCTAATTCCCAACTTCTAAATATAACTCTAGATTTTGACTCCCGTATGCTAAGTCTAACTTTTGTTTTCGCTTTTGCTTCTATGGTTTGACTTTTACCCTCGGGTTTTTATTCCAAAGATATTCTAGATTTTTATTCCTACTATTTAACTCTAGATTTTTACTCCTAAATTTAAATCCAAATTTGTACTCCTAACTTTTAACTCTAAATTTTTACTCCTAATATTTAACTCTAGATTTTTACTCCTAAATTTAACTCTAAATTTTTACTCCTAATATTTCTAATTTTTCTTTCCTTTCCTTATTGCGGTTTACTATTCACGTGAAAAGGGCTAATTAAGGAAATCAATGCTAATGAGGAGAAAACACCAAGTATTGATTCAAGAACTCACCTCGTCACTACCGGTGTCGAAAATACGTTTGTCCGCATCCGTGCGTACATTTCCATACTCCATGGTGGCCCTTGGATTGTGAAAATCTTTCCCAAATCCACCGCTTATGTCTCGAGAAGTCGGTCCCGTGCAATCTAAACCTTCTCTTTCCCTTCTTCCTTCCTTCTCTTCTCTCTCTCCTTTTCTTTTCCTTCCTATCTTTCTACACTAGCACTATTCTACCTAAACTTTATGGATGTCTTACAACTATAGATTCAAACCCCACGGAGGTTTTAATGTCTCTCTACCCTCTTACACTACCTCGTCTTTGTGTCATCCTAATCCGCCTCCTAATGGTCACTACGAATTCTCGAGATTTTCCTCCTAACACCTATTTAACTAAACCTAGGTCACTATTTATCGTCACTCTCATCTAAGTTGCCCATATAACCATTCCTCCCTTTCCTCCTTCTTCCATCTTGGAGTGGTTTTGCAGGTTTTTTAGTATGTATGATTTTTTTCACATGGAGCTTAGCCAGGACTGGACCCCATTTCCTATTCCTTTCTTCTCTCGACCGTTACTTTGTCCGATTTCTTGTTAAAAAAAACGAACCCGACTCCCCACCCGGACTCTAATTCTAAGTCGTTTAGCATATGATTTTTTGTAGGATCTGATTTTCTTTTGTCCAAGGTTTATTTTTTTCTCTCAACTCCCCTAGACTCACCCAGCTCCCGACTCCCTGGACTCACTCAGCGACCCCCCAGCAACCTGGACTCACTTAGCGACCCCCCCAGTGACCCCAGCGATCCCCCCAGCGACCCTCAGCGACCCCCTTGCGACCCCATCGACCCCCCCTGCTGCCCTCACTGGCTGGTCCTTGACTGGCAGGTCCTTTGGGTTTGTCTTCACGTTTCTTTAAAATCTATTTTCTTCGGTTTCCCGTATGGGAACCCACTTAACACAATTTTTAAACCGGAGGGTTCAAGGTCGAAGCTTCGCCGTAGCGGGGGTGGACTAGAAACTTTAATCACCACTAAAACAAAACTATGCGTGACGGGCTCTTTTCTTCACTTCTCTACAATCTAGTGCTACTTTTGGGGACTAAACTTTGGGATTTTCCAAGAAGGTCTTGGGAACTAAACTTTGGAGCTTACAATATGCGGGGGTTCAAAGCTTCGCCGTAGTTTGGCTTTGACACCAACTCTAAGACTTATGAGGTTCCCAGGTTCAAAGCTCCGCCATCTAGGGCCTGTTTTTGACACACACTCGAAGACTGGGGTAAGCTACGGGTTCAAAGCTTCGCCGCCTCTTGGAAGGTGGGGTCTACTCACAACAACAATGGATAAGGTAACTATGGTTAGAGCTCACATCCAAGGCAATCGTACAAACAAGGTAAGAATACTTAATGGCAACGCTTCACATACTAAAGGCCCTCCAAAGCGGCATCGCCAAGGTACGATGGGGGATTGCTCTAGGGTTAGTACAAGACACCAACGAGACTTCAACACACAAGTTAGTTCACAAGGATATACCAAAGATAGAAGAGACTTTTGAATAACAACGAGCATATATGCAACCACACACAAAGTGTCTACAAGGCAAGGTAGAAGGACCCCCAAGGACCTTCAAAGCTTGAGATATAATAACAAGAGGAGCCAAAAAGTGCTCCGAAAACACCGTAGAGGTTACTTGGTTAAAACGCCAAAAATCCCAACATAAGTTGGACCCACGGACCCAAAACAAGATTTGGGGGTCTTCTTGAGAGAAAGATGGGGACCTTAAATAGGTTTCCAAGGCCCCACCCCTTCCTCAAGAGTTCTAAAGTAACCTTATCAACTTCGATTTTTATCCTCATCTTCAAAGATTTTCATCGTAATCCCTAAAAAACTACTTTTACCTATCTACGCTGGACCAACCTCCTAACTTTTGGAGATTAACTCCAATCGTCAAACGGATTGCGCCATTGACTCCAGATCGCCGTGTTTAGTCCAAGACCCCCATTACCCCCCATACCGAGGACAAAAAACCATCGTAGGCTAATTTAGTTTAGAAACTAAACCGTGGTAAAATCCTAGATCTTGGGATTTTCCTATTTTGAGAAATGTAAATAGCTTAGGGTCTCCGGTAGGTGTGAGGGAGTCGGAAAAGACTCTTGGTTGACTTCGTTTTGCCATCGTATGGTCCCGGGATGCCGGTCAACGCGTCGGGGACCCCGCCACGTGATTAATTCTCGAGGAATCTCGCCGGTTCGGGTACTTGCTACTATCGGAATGTCATGAAACTTCACGGAGCGCATTATTAACATAAAACAAGCTAGTCTAATTTTTAGTGAGATTTTTTGGCAACCTGGGTAATTTCCATGAAATTCCCGTTGGAGGTTACCAAGGTTGACCACCCGCAAAAGGTTCTTCTGCAAGTCGGAAGATGACGGGATTTTTCACATGACCTCTCATGGGGTCACATGAAAGATGTGCAGGTGCGTTTCCGTACCTAGCACAATTGGTCAATGGAGATGAAACTGGCCATCTCTTTGAGTTATCGATGGTGCGGGAATCTTTTGTAGATAGAAGAATCTTGGTGAATCAATTTCATCGTTGGACTCCTGGCATGGGGTTTACCCTAGGACACCATCCTTGGGTTGTAGATTCCTCCACGGGTCCGGTCTTGCGTCAGTGGCTCCTACATGCTAACAATCGGGGTTTTGGGGAATTTCTAAACCTAACTCTAAGACCCGATCTAGTGGCCTTGTTGTGGATCCTTCGGACCGACTTAGCCATGAATTGCCATATTCATTGTGGGATTTAGCCCTTTTGGGCCTATATGACTTGAACCCCACAATCTAACCGTTTCGTTCTTTGTACCTATTTTTGGGCCCGGTTTGGTGGGATTCTAAGTCTAAACACAAATCTAGACCAAATACTATAATGGATATGATACAACCCTATTTTGGTTCTACACTCTTTCTATGGCTTTTTGTATACTTTTATCAACTTTAAATTGCAAATTTCCAAAAAAATAATTTTACGAGTCCCAAGAGACAAATTGGGAGCTCACAAAAGCTCACACACTAAAGGCCCCCCAAAGCAGCACCGCCAAGGTACGGTGGGGGGTTGCTCTAGGGTTAGTGCAAGATCCACAAAGACTCTTAAACCACCAAAAACTAACTCACAAGGGCACGGAAAGGACATACAAAGTGTAGAACACCCGCTCAACTTACAACAAGAGTACACAAAGAGTAACAAGGCAAGATAGAAGGACCCCCAAGGACCTTCAAAGCTTGAAATACTAGAACAATGGAGCCAAAAGTGCTCCGAAAACACCGTAGAGGTTTTTGGCTTTAAACACCAAAATATCCAAAATAACTTGGACCCACGGACCCACGGACCCATGGACCCAAAACAAGAATTAGGGGTGTTCTAAAGAGAAAAATGGGGCCCTTATATAGGTTTCCAAGGGCCCATCCCTCCCTCTAGAGTTCTAAGGTAACCTTATCAACTTGGATTTTCATCCTCATTCTCAAAGATTTTCATCTTAGTCCCTAAAAATCTACTTCTACCATCTATGGTGGACCAACATTCTAACTTTTGGAGATTATCTCCAATCGTCAAACGGATTGCTCTGTTGGCTCCAGATTGCCGTGTTTAGTCCTAGACCCCTTTATCCCCCATACTGAGGCCCAAAACCCATTGTAGGCTAATTTAGTTTAGAAACCAAATCGTGGTAAAATTCTAGATCTTGTGGGTCTCCTATTCTAAGAAATGTGAATAGCCTAGGATCTCCGGTAGGTGCAAGAGAGTCGGAAAGGACTCTTGGTTGTCTTCGTTTCACCATTGTATGGTCCCAGAATGCTAGTCAACGTGGTGGTGACCTTGCCACGTGGTTAATTCTCAAGGAATCTCGCTAATTCGGGTACTTGCCGCTATCAGAATGTCGTGAAACTTCATGAAGCACATTATTATCATAAAAAAATCTAGTTTAATTTTTAGTGAGATTTTATTGTAACTTGGATAATTTCCATGAAATTCCCGTTGGAGGTTAAAAAGGTTGACCATCCAGAAAAGGTTCTTCTGCAAGTCGGAAGATGCCGGGAATTTTCACGTGACCTTCCAAAGAGTTGCATGAAAGACGTGTAGGTGTGTTTCTGTACCTGGCACGATTGGTCAGTGGAGATTAATACTGGCCATCTCCTCAAAATAGCGACGATGCGGGAATCTTTTGCAGATAGAGGAATCTTGGCAAATTGATTTTGTCGTCGGCTTCCTGGCATGGGATTTACCCTAGAACACCATCCTTGGGCTGTAGATTCCTCCACGGGCCTGATCTTGCGTTAGTGGCTCCTGCATGCTAACAATCGGGATTTGAAAATTCGTCGATCTAATGGGGAATTCTAAATCTAACTTTAGGACCTGACCTAGTGGCCTTGCTGTAGATCCCTTGGACCGACTTAGCCATGAATTGCCACATTCATGGTGTAATTTAGCCCTTTTGGGGCTATGTGATTTAAAACCTCTAAATCTAACCATTTCGTTATTTCTACCCTATTTTTAGGCCAGGTTTGGGGAGATTCTAAGTCTAAATACAAATCTAGACCAAATACTATAATGGATATGACACAACCCTATTTTGGTTCTACACTCTTTCTATGGCTTTTTGTATACTTTTATCAACTTTAAATTGCAAATTTCCAAAAAAATAATTCTACAAATTTCAAGTGACAAATTGGGAGCTCACGTGAAGGTACATTCCATTGGCAGAATCTGCCCGGGAATAACGAATCAACCCTGAATGCAGATTCCGAATTCTAGGGCAAATTTAGGCAATTTAAAATGCCATGTACATATGGCATACATATAGAGACGTACATTGTCTACATACAGTACGACATATTTATATTTTCTTTATAACGGCATTCGGAGGTGGATTGAGTGGATACTCCCGATTTTATTGGTTGTGGGGGAACCCCTGGTGTCAATAATGAGATAGAGCATGAGAGTAAAAACAAGAAACCGTAACAGAAAAATAAACTAAGCAAAATATCATCTTCACATAGCAATCCTCTTGATTCTTCAAAGAGCATATGATAAAAACAACAATGGAAGAAGACGATAATATGACCAAGAAACAAAGCGAAGAATCTCAATCAACACTGAACTCTATGTTCAAATCCAACAAAACATCATGTACACGATAAGAATTGCACTCATGAGGCCCCTCCCAGAGCGGCATTTGTCAAACCACCCCTGCACTCAATGAATCCCATACTCCACACTTGAATCCACACAATCAGTACATACATCCCAGGAACGTCAAGCATCTCCACAATCACTAGGCAAAAGTACACAACCCTGTGTCCAACTCTCTATAAATAACCAAACCCAAAATTGGCACAAAATTCAATCTCCAACCGACTGTGCAAAACTCACAAGCAAAAAGATGAAATCAAGTATTGCATAACGAATAGACAATCCAGCAAGCAAGCAAACCCTACCCGGCTACTGGAGTAAATTCTATGAATGTCAAAGGATCCCAACACTTGACATCTCATCCCACATCCCAACAATCAACAATTGATGGCATGAGTTCTGTCAATCACAAATTCCAACTCTAGTACACAATTCAATATAATCAATCCGCTTCCCTTCAAAACACAACACTCTGTAAATCAACTTTTCAAAAATACTTGAATGAATGGTGTTGCATTGAATGGAAAATATATACGTGATGAAGCAAATGTAATGCTTCAAACTTGAATCTCCACTAAATGAATCTATACAAGAATGAAGTAAGAATTTGCAGAAATTTATCTACAAACTATGCTACTTTAAAGATAAATTCTCCTTTGAAGAAAGTGAAGCAGATAACAAAGACACTGCAACCTAGCCTCTACATTAGGAAGAGTAAGTTGTATAGTGCAATTAGTAAGATTACCATGAAAGACAGTGCTTCCAATGGTCTGTATGTCAACTATACTATAACCTAGTGCTCGAAGAGCTCCGTGAGTCCGTGACTCTGCATGAGCGTATGAACTTCAAAAAGCACACCATTATCAGACCAAAAGTCATCTTCTGAGAAATGATCTTTATTCACTAATTTTTTCTCTATAGAAACAACAAGCTTTGAGAGACTTCTTTTTCTACATGGTTTGCAACTTGCACACTCGACTTAACAAGCAGTAGATCAAATTGGTTTAGATTTTTCTGGGGAATATCCGTAGTGCTAATATTCATAATCAACTGGGGAATATCAAAACTCAAAGCGCTACTATTTGTGATCAATGGCATTGTGAAACCTTGCAGTTGTTTATATCGGTTGTGTTCATATCTAACTAATCTAAGTGCCGCTTCCCAAGACACATCACTGCCTGTACCTGGCACAATACTTGCTATGTTTTATAATGCTCTCATCACGATACCATTGTTATCAATGTCATAGTGCATGTAACCTTCATGCAATGTATGTCTAGTCATATGCATGTCAATTTCTCGTGGCATGCCCATTGCACTGAAGCGGCAAATGGTAATTATACACGCGCTTTTATTTGAGTAGTTATCTTGTGCACATCTAGGAAGCGCAAATACCATCAACTTCAACCACTTACTAATCTGTTTGACACCTACATGCCTTTTGGTGTACTAAACACCATGCTCTTTGAGATTGATGCCATCTATGGCTCTTAAAAAGAAAGGATGCGGTGTAGGAGGATCACTATCCGTCCACTTAGGGAGATGCAAAATATAGATCTTAAAAGTCTCTACTAAATCAATGTGATTGCAAATCACGGAGCGTCTCATCTTCTCTGGTTGGCAATGAAGAAGATCAACTGCGTGATTCTTGCTATCCCTTTCATCAAACTTGACATATCTCCCGTTGATCTGGTCTTCACAAATTGAAAAAATCACAGTCACAAATATTGTAGAGCTCCGTTTGGGCTCTAACACAAAAGTTGTAAATGACATAATAAGCAACCTATAGACAACAACCTCTTTGATCGGCTATGGACATCATTAGTGATGCAAACAATTGCTATCCCATTTTGTAAGTTAACAATGTTGTCACCTTTCTCTATCAACCAATTAATGATCTCAATGACCGCTTGACAGATATGAGGCAAGAATTTGCAACTTTCTTCAAACGAAGATCCTCTTGAAAGTACATTGAATCTTTCCGCCCTTTCCTTAGTCTGGATAGAATTGGCGTCAAGCTTCCTTTGAATAATGCGACCAATTGCTCGCAATAATGTCACTAACGTCTCTCTATGGTATACTTTTCCATCAGTTCGCTGCACTTGAAGGAAAAATTCAGAAAGAAGTTCTACAAGCTCTTCTAGTTTGTGTACAAACATTTCTTCAATAGAAGCCATACAAACATCTGGTTTAAGCTTGCGCCAACTCTCAAAGTGATTACGCCCCCAACACTCCATGTATAAAGATTTTTGAGGACCTCCTTTCTCGAGTTCTTCAATCTCCTCCAAATCAAGTTGCCAAAAACCTTGTTTAGAAGTAACATTTCCCTCTCCTCTCTTGTCGAATCTTGAATTGCTGCAATAATTGAACTCTGTCCATCCTCTACAGTAGAGTCTTGCAGAAACAAATCTTGAGCACAATTACTAAAGTCCCTTGTACCATTCAATAGCCATTCAGGATCACTCGTATTTGGATCAAAATCCAGAATCTCTTCCACTGGAATGCAATCAGCAGAAGAAATATCAAGGGAAAAATGAACATTCACAATGTTGAACAAGTTTTCTAGTGCAGGATTGTCATAAGAAGCGATACTGAAATCAGATTGGTGAGCACGAAGAGCCGGATCCAATTCATCGTCGCCATCCTCTTCTTCAGCAACAATCGATGCAACATCAACAAAATCTGAAATGCCGACCTGATCTAACTTCTAACTTGATGCCACTTGCAAGTTCTTATTCGAAATGTCACTTAGGACATCATGAGCAGCCATCCTATCAAAAATACTATTGACAGTTAAAGCAATAAGTACAAGAACAAAGAACGATTTACACCAAAAATAACCACACTACGGAATTGAAAAACAACCCTAGCAAAGAACTTGTATTCAAAGCATGCTAAAGAGACGACAATTATATATACAAGAAAAATACAGAGATGCTCAAAATACGCTCCTAGTGCTTTTAACGCTAGGAAACGGTATGCTCAGGGTAGAATCTGCCATAAGCAGACCGTTTCCTAGTACTTAACTTATGCTTATTAGTGAGGATTTTGCAACAGTTCCTTGGAAGTAGAAACTTAACTCCACTCCAATGAGCTAGCTAGGCTACCTTACCTCTGCTTATTGTATGGGATTTTTACCTTTACAAATTTGCCTTGGACGGAGCCACAAATGCCTTCAGTTTAATTGTCGCTTCTCCTATTCAAATCTTGAGCTCCATTAGTGACATCCTTGTCTACTGGGCTAGGGAGAATCGACCCCCTCATGGCTCCAATGGACAACACTGCTATGTGAGCGGTGAGTAGAGAGCGGAGAGTGTAGAGCGCAGATTTAGAAAGCAGAGAGCGGCCAGAAAGTAAAAAAAGTTATTTTTTTAATTATTTATAGATTTTATTACTGACAAATTTGAATATTCTAAAGAATATTCAAGATTCTCCTAAAAATAGTAAATTTTAATGATCTATTACTGTGGAATTAAAGGGTAAAAAAATCAATGGGTGTCTAAATTTCCAAACTTTTGATTTAGTTTAAGACCCAGAAAATGCAAAATAATTAATTTTTGTAACCTATCACCGTGGAATTTGAGGGCCCAAAAAACAATGAAGGTCTAAATTCGCAAACTTGTCATTTAATTAGAGACTTGGGAAAAGCAAAATTAAACTTATGCGGAGGATGAAGTCAAAAAAGAATCAAAGAAATTGACATTTTTGAGATTGGTATGTTTGAAGATTGAGTCAAGTGAAGTAGGAAGGGCAACATACTTGCTTTGTTTCTATTCCATCACTTTTGTCTTTGTCCGAGCTATGGCAATTTGATCCTCTACAATTTGGACTACACCAATTATTCTTTGTAGTTGACAAAGTTGCCTTGAGCTCAATATATAAGCACAACTTTTACAGTCCTATAATATGAAAGTAGAAAAATATGCCTAGGATGGGAGAGGAGAGAGACATGTTTGAGGGCTTAGGATGGGACGAGGAGATAGTAAGTCAAGGAGATCCTTATGTTTCTTTCAATCCATTGTTAGAATGTGAGAGGAGTGCTGCAAAACAGTATCGTGATGACTACGAGATGACTCCGTTCTTGCAGTCCACACAAGTACGGAAGTGGAGGGTGGAGGAGGAAGAGCGGCAATGATATGCAATGAAGTTCAAGATGCAGGTGAATGTGGTGGACGAAGATTCAACAATTTGCGTGGATAGAGAGGATGATGATGCGGTTGATTTGAATGCAGACATTCAATGGAAGACAAATGAGGTGGATAGTGAAGACTGAAGACAACTTGATCAACCTAGAAGAAGACGTCAAGGTTTAGGGGAATCTTCAAGGACTTTGTCGTTTTGTGAGAGGATGAGAAGATTATCGCCACATCGACTATCGTGGAAGGAATGGATGAAGAACCAAACGATTAGCAACGTTCATTTACTTTGACCGGATCCAATTCCAGCAAGATCGGATGATGAATGGAAGCCACGAGCATCTAAGAGGTTGGTACGACAAAAATCAAGTTGAGAGAAAGAAATGAAAGGTTTAGAGGTTAGCATGTAGAGTGAGACGATGTGAAAAACACATGGCAACAATTATTATAGTGCAATGATTTTAGGTGAATAAAAATCAAAGAACATGACATTTTATTTTCCAAGGGAGTAGACAGCAAGTACATGTGAGATCAACAAATGACCACATCCATAAGAAGACAAAGTAATCCTAGGCCGGCAACGAGTCTAGGTGGTAGAATGTGTCAATAGGCCCCCCTCGAGAATGAATTTAACCTCACTGAAGCTAAAGGTTGGGGCATGAATGAACAAGTTCACTTCAGAATCTAACTTAGAGATCTTGACAAAGAGGAAGTACAAATGCTTACAATGTAGAAACGAATGTCGCTTGTAGGCAAACTTGATAATCATGTTTTTGAAGGCCGGGCAAGTGCAGTTAGGAAGGGAGCTCTCTATGAGTGTTGATTGTGTTGGAGCAGGTTTGGACTGCAGGTTGATAGTACATCCAAATCCGGGGCGAAGAATCATTGTTACCTTCAAGATGGTTCCTTTCATAGCACAAGCAGACACAACCATCTGCATTTGCTTTGCTGATGGTAGGTGGGTGGAGCATCGCGTAGACTTGGAGTGCCTTGAAACAGGGTAAAAGTCAAGATTCGGTGGAACGTCCACATCGGAGAGGTCGAGGGGAGGAGCAGAGTTGTTGAAGAGGCGTATTGGAGTGATGTGCTCTTTCTGTGGCAATTGGAAGCCGACATTCTCGAGATTCAGGATCTCCGGGTGAGTGATGTTTGTGCCAAGCTTCACAGGCCACACGGGAGAAATAGGAGGTCTCTCCTGGTCTGCAGAAAAATTGTCCATCTACTTGCGACGCGAGCCCTTAACACAGCGCTCAATGTTGTCTGGACAAAAGAAGAACTTCTCAGGTCTTGGTCTTGTGAATGAATAATGGTTCCAGAATCTGGAGTAGGTTGGGACAAGGGTGCTCTTGCCGTTTGGAACGATTTTGGCAGTGCATTTCTTCTTAGTGACAGCGTGCATAGCCCAACAAGACTTCCCGGAATTATAAGGAAGGCGAGCAATATGCCACAACTTCTCGTCAACTTTAGATTCTTGAACGGTTGTAATGCAACGAACATCCAATCCGGTAGGTGAAGGAGGCGCCACCTCCTCCACAAATGGGGAGAATTCCTCGACAATTGTAGGTAGAGGTGTAGGATGAGATCTTGTATTTCTCTGACTAATATGGGGGCGAGAGAAATTGACGGTGTCGGGGTGGTGAGAATCTTCATCGGCTCCAATAGGAGTGTCGGGTTTGCGCTTCTGTGATCCAAAGACCTTGTTGCCCTCAAGGTATGGATTGCACGTACAGAATTTGTCCCCGTTGGATATGTCAAGGAGAATCTTCTGCAGCACAGTTGGGTCGCCAGTTTGTTGAGCCCGGCGTTGAGCACATCTAAGCTTGAATTCTTCTTTGTTAGGGCCATCTCTACCAACGCCACCTTTCAAAAATTGATGGTACACCACAACTTGGAGGAACGCTCGAATATAGTTGTCCACAGTTGCCACGTAGAGATCGCCACTTTTGTTGCCGGACGCTTGAAGCCATTTGTTGTGAATGGATTTGGCAAGGTTGCAATTAGGCATCTCTGCAAACTCTTCAGCCATCATGAAATTTTTTGCACAAAGGAAAAATTGAATAAGAAACTGAGAAGGTAAAGAAAGAAGTGAAGAGGAAAACATCTAGTGATAAGTCAACAAAAGTACCAGTTCCATGAAGCCACCCCATTGTCGATAGCCAAAGTGCCAAAAGGCTAGCTAGAGCTCAAGATGCCTCTATCCATCCTCACAGGTGCAATTTGATGATGCCCACTATGCTTTGATAGCAAGGTACTTCATCTCTGCCTCTAGCATAGACGAGGCATCGCAGTATTGGAAGCAAAGACGCTTGTGTTGGTCTTGCAATTCATGCTTGATATATAGTTTGGTGTGCTTTTCCAAGGATTGGGTCCAATGGAAGTAGCATGTCCTCTCGCGCCCTTCAATTGGAACCTTGGGATCTTTGGAGCCATAGACGATGCGCACAACATTCCAATTGGCTTGTGCACTATCCGCCATGAATCCTTTAAAATATGGCTTTGGGATTCCATGGCGAGCCATGACATGGTTGAAGTTATGCCAAAGAGCATTTGAGCATCTTTGTCTTCAGATTGGAAGTCGCAGCAAGCAATGGTCATGATGCGTTGGTATGTCCCATCGTAAACGTGGCAGGCCATGGTGGTCCATTTGAAGACGCGCTTGACATGGTCAAACATGATCCACGCATGCTCAAGATCCCCGCCTGGTTGCAAGCGCCGAATCAAATCGACTCCACTACCGGAGTTGACCTCGGACATTTTGAAGACAAAGACTTTGGCGGCTTCATTACCTTGGCCTGGGAACTGATTCTGTTGAACGTAGGCCCAAGTGCTAACTCCCCTAAGCTTAGCAATGCCATCCATGATTCCTAATCTACGCAGGTATTTGAAGGTCGTAACCTTGTTGCGGAGGTGAGAAGAGTTCAACTCCTTGCAGCGATCAAAGACGGGCTCCAATTCTTCTAATGAAAGAAGTTGATGTGCATCATTATCATCGCGAAGGAGGAACTCACCTACAAAGTCTTTGCTGGCCTCAAGGACAATTTTGTTGTGCGTAGCTTGGGGCATCCTCTCAACGTGCTCCTCGATGAGCGCATTGATGCACTTGCGGCTATCTCTGCAATCACCAACCTTGACAGGGTGCCGATGGTTGGTGATATGAATGCAGCCTCGCTGAGAAGAGTGCTTGCCGTGGACGTAGAAGATCTTAGCATCGCAAAGTTCAAGGCACTTAGAAGGCTCGTTGCAAATCTTGCATACAAGAGTGGAGGTGGTTGGCGGGGGACCATCGATGGAGAAGAGATCCTTAGTAAAGTTATGGAAGTCAATATCATACACCATGGAGGTTCGGTGAGCACGTTGAAGGTAGTTGCAGTTTTGATTCTGGCACTGAAGGTGGCCAAGGCAATTTGATGAGCGGAACGCAAGGCCAAGGTCATTGCTAATGTTAGTGGTCTGAGTCTTGGTCCAGACATGGCCATCGTACCGCTTGTGCATGCCCTCCATGGATTTGGCTTTGGTACGAGAAGACAAGGCTCCAACCAGGGGGAGGACAAACATTCGGGTACCATCAAAATGTGGGGGGAGGAAATTGACTTCCTCAATTTTCAATCTATCGTAATCTAACTTTTTTAGGATGTTTTTACTACCGGGCATAGAACCTAGTCTATGTAGACATTGAACAATGAAATTGGATGGTTTGGATGAAGAGGGTACCTGAGGATTTGAAAGTTCAGGGCGAGAGGGAGATGGGGTGACAAATGTGGGAGTTTTGGACAAACAAATAGGATTCACAAGAGGAGTAGGACAAGTGAGTGCATCTTCATTAGAGGAATCAAACAGATCAATGATTGGCTGCACACCACCAAGCTCACTCTTAACTCTCACTATCAAAGGAGTGTTGAACATGCACGTCGAAGATCGGAGTGGAGTAAGGATTTTAGTCAATATCCCCATTTGAGAATTGGTGAGTCCATAGACCCTATACTTGCTAGCACCCAACTCCCAAACCATTGATCCATTTTTGTCAAGCCTAGAATTCTCACGCATGGTTACAGAAAGCAAAGATGTAGTAGGATCAAAAATCTCACGTTTGACCCAGATGGTACTCACTTGTAAAGAGAATCTGATGCTAAGGTGAAGGGCAGAGACAGCTGCAAATCCATCTTTGGCTATGGGAACGAGAATGGAGACCCCAAGGCCATGTGTACAAAGCTCAGCCATCTCAGCCATTGCAGGGACAAGGGAGGATGAAGCCATCAACAAAGACAAAGAAAAGCTAAGCGTAGATTGTAAAAGGCTATGCAATCAAGAAGCACAAGAAAGAAAAGGGATAGAAGGAGAATTTGATGACCAATAATGAGGAGCAAATTCAAGATTTACAAAGAGAGGTAGTACATAAGAGGAACTCAGAGTTTAAGCATTGAGCAGTATCTATAAATAATCAATCATTGAATACTAATAGATCTTATAATAATTACAATTCTGACAAAGAATTAGAAGAAATTAGAAGTATTTTAGATAGTACAATCACTAGTAAAGTCGTTGGTATCATCTAAAGTAGGCAACCGTAATAGCTAGGTAAAATTGATGCGCACTAGTTTTTTGGATTAAAGCGGAGGCAACAAATAGATAATGACATACAATCATGCCCTACAGTTGAAATAGTTGCCATATTAAGAGTGGAACAGAGTAATCAAGAGCCTTGTCAATCTAAAAGAGAATCTTGCAAACGGCAATTGTTATTTGGAGGACACCCTTTAATAGCCTACTTTATAATCGGATTAATATCTCCTTAATGGCAATATTGTAACGTATGGCTATCAGAAACTGTGAAACCCTAAACAGCATGTAGTAGCATTATGTAGACAGAAAAAGTTTAGAAAGGGATCATCTTTTGTGAGGGGCGTCTGATGTCGTGAGAGTGCAGTGGTGGTGTAGGGGCATTGTAGGGTTGGTGAGACGCACACATGAAGGAACCAAGCCAGTATACAGTCTCTACAATTGATCTAGCCACTACAAGAAAATGGGTATTTTATGACTGCAAAAATATGACTGAAGATGACTGACGACTAGTTGCAGTCATATTCTTAAAGGCCAACACCTTGAGGAAAAATATGACTGCAAAATGTGACTGTCAGTCATTTTTGGGCCTTCTACTTCACAAGTATATACTATACGACCATTAGGAACACCAAAGTACTTCATAGGGAACGTAGGGAACATGTTTGGGGAACGCTAAGTCATATTGTCAGTCATATTTCCATGGTAGTGTCATTTTTTTTGTTTTGGGCAACCCAAGAAAAATACGAGCAATTCAAAAAAAATTGGACAAGCCATTGTTTAAGATTTTGAAATCCTACTCACCTATTTTTTAAGATTTTAAAACCTAGTCACCACTTTTTTAGGGTTTTGAAACCCTAGCCGCCATTTTTTAGGGTTTTGAAACCCTAGCCGCCACTTTTTTAGGGTTTTGAAACCCTAGCCGCCACTTTTTAGGGTTTTGAAGCCCTAGCCGCCATTTCTTTGGGCCCTTCTTCCTTGCCTTTTATTGTCTCTTAGTTCATACTTGTTATTGCTTCTTAGTTGTTGTCTTTTGTTGCATCTTAACTCTTCTTTCTTGTTGCTTCTTAGCTCTAATCATACTTCTTGTTTTTTGTTGTTGCATCTAAACTCTTTCTTTCTCTAATATTTTAACTCTTTCTTCTTCTTAGTTCTTGTTTCTTGTTGTTTCTTGTTGTGTCTTAGTTGTTGCTTCTTGTTTCTTTTTGTTGCATCTTAACTCTTGTTTCTTGTTGTTTCTTGTTGTGTTTTAGTTGTTGCTTCTTGTTTCTTTTTGTTGCATCTTAACTCTTGTTTCTTGTTGTATCTTAGTTGTTGCTTCTTGTTTCTTGTTGTGTCTTAGTTGTTGCTTCTTGTTTTGTGTTGCATTTTAACTCTTGCTTGTTGTTATTTCTTAGTACTTGTCTATTTTTCTTCTTGTTTTCTTCATCACCATTCTTATTTTTCCTATTCTAAACTTGAGTTATATATTTTGTGTTGTTGTAAGCCTTTGAAGGTTGAGCTTTGTTGTTCATTCACTAAAAATTAACCTCCCATTTCTTTAATTGTTTATACAGGCACCAAAAGTTAAAACAAAGTCATTGGAGGCTACTTGCAACCCAATAGAGTCATCTTCACATTATTGTAAGAAATAAAGGCCTTATTGGATTTTGTGAAATGATTCATTGTGGTATATATGTTTTGTATTGGTGACTAATAAATGTCAATGAAGAGAGTTGATTTCCTTCTTACATTCTCTCTTTTTAATATGATTATCTCTTGTATATCTCTAAAATCATATATATTTATTTTTAACTACATGGAATCTTTTCCAAAATATGACTTTGTATTTTCCAAAATATGACTACAATTAGTCATAAACTACCAATGACATCCATATGAACTACCACATCAACCAAAATATGATTCATAAGAGTCATATTTCACATTAGTAAAATATGACTCACAAGAGTCATATTCCACATCATTCAAAAATATGAATGTACAAAGTCATATGCCACATTACCCAAAATATGACTAACCGTAGTCATATTCCACGTCAACCAAAATATGACTGGCCACAGTCATATGCCACATTAGCCAAAATATGATTGACCGCAGTCATATGCCACATTAACCCCTAAAGGTTTTGGATGCGATTTTGAAGAAAGTAGTCAAAAAAGAGTGTTTTGTAGAATGTTAGGAGTGGGTACTAATTAACCAAAAAAAAATTAGTTTCCAACCGTAAGATCTTGAAGTTATCTTCACTATTTAGGTCTCTACCAATTTTCACCGGAAAATTCCTTGAATTGAGTGAGATCTTATGGTTCAAAGTTCAAAATTATTTTTTTTTCACTGCAAAAATTTCGGGCAGCTGCACTTAGACTGCTGAATTGTACATGCATACAATTCCAATTTCATGGTAACTCTTTGGATTAGTTTTCTTTTATGAGTTAGGAACATGCCCTGAAAATTTGGAAGCGATTGTACCTATAGAACATATAGAAAATGGCGTGATTGTAGGTACAAGTTTTGCAAAATGAGAGAACACTACCAGTTTTTCCATCAATGAATTCCTCCTTCTAATCACCTCCAATCACAAATCTAAACGGTGAACACAATGGTTCATTTATACTTCATCACAAGGAATGAATTTTTTTTTAAAATATGAAAATCTGAAAATGGGGTAAAAAAAATGAAGCCCCAGCCTTCTGTGCATTCTTCAAACTTTGGGGCAACCCTCCAATGCTGGGTCCCAATCCTCCACCCGCTCGTTCATTCTGACAATGCTTCAGTTCCACAGGTGGAAAGGGACAGTAGCAACCGGCCAGACATGTCAGTCTATCCGGGTGGCCAGAAATGAGGGCAAAAAGGGTGATCACATGTTGTACAAATGGGGTCTCCACATGCGGTTCTATAGGATGATTTTTAAAATTAAAAAAAACACCAATAATTCCGACGACAGGTTAGCAACCACATATAAGTGTATAACTATATACGGGTTGCTGCTGAGCTGCTCGCCACCTGTGGGCTCACTGGGTTGGGTACGTTTCATTTGAATAATAATTATAATTATAATTATAATTATAATTATTATTTATTTATTATTATTTTTTAATTTAATTTTAATTTAATTTTACTGGTGGTGGTGTAGTAATAGTAGTAGTAGTTCTGTGAAATTCGTTATAAATTCCTGAATCTATGTTGGCTTTCTATAAGTGAATGTTATAAAAAAAAAGTGAAGAACCTACATGGGCTTTTGGTTGAGGGAAAAATTATTAGTTGGTGCTTTTAGAGTGGTGAAAATCTCATGTTTTTGGCCTCCTACTTTCTATAAATGAATGTGACCAATAAAAAGTGAAGAACCTATGTGGGCTTCGGTTGAGGGAAGAAATTATTAGTTGGTGCTTTTAGAGTGGTGAAATAAATTGTGTTTTTGGTCTTCTACCTCGTATAGGTCATTGTTAGAAAAAGAAATGGGGAACCTATGTGGGCTTTTGGTTGACGGAATAAATTATTGATTAGGTCAATTAGAGTGGTGGAATTTTCATATTTTTGGCCTCTTACATTCTATAAATGTATATTATAAAAAAAAATGGAGAACATATGTAGGCTTTGAATTTATAGAAAAGAACTATGAGTTAGTGCTTTTAGAGTGGTGAATTTCTCATATTTTTAGCCTCCTACTTTCTATAAATGAATGTGACCAATAAAAAGTGAAGAACCTATGTGGGCTTTTGGTTGAGGGAAGAAATTATGAGTTGGTGCTTTTAGAGTGGTGAAACAAATTGTGTTTTTGGTCTTCTACTTCCTATAGGTCATTGTCAGAAAAAGAAATGGAGAACCTATGTGGGCTTTTGGTTGACGGAATAAATTATTGATTAGGTCAATTAGAGTGGTGGAATTTTCATATTTTTGGCCTCCTACATTCTATAAATGTATATTATAAAAAAAAATGGAGAACATATGTAGGCTTTGAATTTATAGAAAAGAACTATGAGTTAGTGCTTTTAGAGTGGTGAAATTCTCATGTTTTTGGCCTCCTACTTTCTATAAATGAATGTGACCAATAAAAAGTGAAGAACCTATGTGGGCTTTTGGTTGAGGGAAGAAATTATGAGTTGGTGCTTTTAGAGTGGTGAAATAAATTGTGTTTTTGGTCTTCTACTTCCTATAGGTCATTGTTAGAAAAAGAAATGGGGAACCTATGTGAGCTTTTGGTTGACGGAATAAATTATTGATTAGATCAATTAGAGTGGTGGAATTTTCATATTTTTGGCCTCCTACATTCTATAAATGTATATTATAAAAAAAATGGAGAACATATGTCGGCTTTGAATTTATAGAAAAAAACTATGAAAATTGTGCTTTTAGAGTGGTGGAATTTTCATATTTTTGGCCTCCTACTTTCTATAAGTGAATGTTATGAAGAAGATGGGGAACATATGTAGGTTTTGGATTTAGAAAAAAGAATTATAAGTTTTCTAAAGATAAACCCCAAGATCTAGACACAATTATAAAGGTAGGCCAAAAAAGTAGGACGCAATTACAAAAAGAAGCCAAGAAAATTATAGAAGTTTCATAAGAATAAACTCCAAGACTAAAACGCTTTTATAAAGTTAGTTCAAACAAATTGGACACACATATGAACTGCAGTCAGCCAAGGAATTATAGAAGATTTATGAAGGTAATTAAAAAAAATGGACACAATTGTGAAGGTAAGCAAATAAATTATAGATGTTTAGGGTAAATCCAATGATTATGACACATTTATGAAGGACAACCAAATTTTTTTTGGAATGATTATAAAGGTAAGGCAAAAAAGTATAGGAGTCTTTTAGAGGTAAGCCCCAAGATTAGAACACAATTATGAAAGGCAGAACAAAAATTGTAGAAGGTAAAAAGCATTGAAAAACTATGAGGAAAGAGTTTGAGGATTAGTCAATAAATTGGAAAGCTAAGAGAAAAAAATGGAAAGCTTTTGGATAGAAATAGCCCTTCAAGCAATTTTGAAAAGAAATATGGGAAACTAAGAAAAGAAATTGCCATTCAAACAATTTATGAAAAAATATAGAAAGCTAAGGAAATAAATTGTCCTTCAAATACAAAGATTCACACAATTGAAACAAAAACCATATATTATTCAAATTGGGCAACAAATTGGTAAACCTTTATATTTATAAAATTGGTAAATCCCGAAAAAATTTCATTAGAAACTATAGAATTTTATCTATTATCATATAGTTTCTGCTTCTTTTGCTCAACAATTTCTTTTAGTCCGCGTACTTGGGGATTCACATCTTTCCCAGCTCTCTGACTTTTTATCAAATTTCGTACTCTATCTACCAAACTTTTTGGTATTTGGACAGATGTTCCAACACGTGTAAATCCTTCTAGCGTTTTTGATTGTGAAATAGCGTGAAAGTCAGTTTTTCCTCGCCAAATTATTTCAAATTATTTCAAAAAAAATTTGGTGAAATTGTGTAATGTTAGAAGACCTCCAACATGTCTAATTTGTGACTTCAAAATCACATTTTTGGGTCAAAAACTAGACTAAAACCCTAAAAAATGGCCAAGATAGACACCCAATTGTGGGCGGTTTTAAAACAATATACTAATTTTAAAAATATATATAAATCAATGTCTGCAACTACTACGTGTACATTCATTATAAAATTTCACACCAAACAAACAAATGATGCAAAAGTTATGAGCAAAAAATCACCCATCCAAGGATAAGGGGACAAGAAATAGGGCAAAAGTTTCTTGAAATTACCCTTTTTGCACCAAAAACTATGAAAATTCTCATTGAATTTGCTAAGATTGCTTCCAAAATATATTGCTTCCAAACTTTCACATGAAATCTATGCCTATGTGGCATGAATGAAATTGTTGCAAATATTTAAAAAAAAACTTGAAATTTTGAATAAATTCCATAATCCTAATTTCCAAAGTTCTCTCTAAATTTTCTTGCAATCCTTAGAAGTTGGGATCCTCAATTTTTGATACTAAAATTCTTAGAGAACACATATAGAATAATAGAATCTATTTACTTTGGATATGAGATTTGAATTAATTTTAGGCTTCACATCTAAAAATAACAAAAAAATTAAAAATAAACTTTTATCATTTACTTTAAAAACATTATGTATAAATACATATATATGCATATATAGAGAGTTTTATTTTCTATTTACATATGATTTTATATCTACTATATATATTTGTTTATTCTAGGTATATCTAAGTATTCAATTCACAAGGTTTTTTCACACTTTTTCCAAGTATGAGGTGTGTGCATTGTGTGAAGGATGACTTCCAAAGCATCCCACATACTTGGAGGGTAAAAAGTGGAACAAGCACCATGCTTCTTGTTTGTATTTTCAAATTCATCCTTATTTATTTTAGTTTTTTTCACACTTTTTCCAAGTATGAGGTGTGTGCATTGTGTGAAGGATGACTTCCAAAGCGTCCCCACATACTTGGAGGGTAAAAAGTGGAACAAGCACCATGCTTCTTGTTTGTATTTTCAAATTCATCCTTATTTATTTTAGTTTTTTTCACACTTTTTCCAAGTATGAGGTGTGTGCATTGTGTGAAGGATGACTTCCAAAGCGTCCCCACATACTTGGAGGGTAAAAAGGCATTCAAAGTCGTCACTTTCTTATTTGTGGATGTGAATTCAAGTTTAGGTAGCAACTTTGTCATGAAACTACTTCTGAAACTACTTATGCAATTGTACACTCATGTTCATGAAAGTCCTAAAAAAATTAAGAATTTTTTTCTTCAATAAGCTAGATAATCAGCAGATTCTGGCCTTACTACAGTCGTGTAACTGTATTTTGAAAGGGAGCCCATGGCACCAGTAACGACCTTTCATGTGAAAGTCGATTCTTTCTGCACCTGTTATAATTGTGCTCAGTCCAGGGACTGACACCATGGCTGGGAACCCGTTTTCCAGGGAGTGGACACACTGCCCTCAGCTCTGCCCGGCAGTCGTTGGGCAATGGTTCCAAATTTTCAACCTTAGTGTAAATGGACGTGCCCGTGCTGCCCCACGAACACAGAAAATCACATTTCTTATAACAACTTTTTTTCTATGAGTTAGAATGGAATGAAACAAATTGCCCTCAAAAGCTACTCCTCGTCCACATGTGCTCAAAAAATTTCAATCCAAAATATTCATTATTCTACAAGTAGTAGCCTGACCAAAAATGCTATGTTGTCAAAAAACGCTATTTGGTCCTTTAGGGGTTAACCAAAATATGACTGACCGCAGTCATATGCCACATTAGCCAAAATATGACTGACTGCAGTCATATTCCACGTCAGCCAAAATATGACTGACCGCAGTCATATTCCACGTCAGCCAAAATATGATTGACCGCAGTCATATTCCACGTCAGCCAAAAAAATGATTACATGGAATCACATGCCACGTAGGATTTATTTTTGTTTGTTCGGGCAACTCAAAAAAAAATCAACTCCTCAAAGATAGTCAAAGTATACGCCTTGTTGGCAAAATACGGCTAATTAAAGATAATTATACCCCAAAAAAAATATGACTGCCAATATGACTGATGTCTGAAGCGACTCGTTGGTAATGACTCATGTCAGTCATGTTGCAGTCATCTACAGTGATTTCTGCGGCCAGTCATATTTTTCAATTTTACAACTCATTGCAGTCATATTTTGCAGTCATAAAACACTGGTTTTGTTGTAGTGAGCGCAGAAGCGCAAGAAAAGAAGGGGCGGCACGACTTTTACCAACTCAAAGCAGAAGAGGCAAAACGAGTTGAAGAAAAAGGAGCTGCTGAGCATAGAAGGATGAGGGACACCTTCAGACTTCAGCGAGCCAGTTGAGGAGGAAGTAGGTGGTTCTTGGAGGGCAGGGTGCGAGATTCGAGCTCTTAACCTTCTACCAATCGAAGAAGAAGTGGAGTACAGAAGTTCACCTTCACGAACAATGGCCAAGAGCGACCAGCATACGAATTCAAACCAAATTGATTCAAATGAAGAAGATAGGGAGAACTCTGTCAATATGGTAAGTTAAACTCAATTGTTATATGAGCCAATGGCATTATTGATTTTTTTGATTCAAATTGCAGTCAATAGCACTTAAATTCTGTAATCATGTCAAATGTGTGAATAAGGAGAAGAGAGTAGTGGTGGTAGTGGGAATATTTACGAAGGGACCAGTCAATTAGATTTTAGTGAACAAGAGTCGCCACTGAGACAAGATTTAGAAAGAAACAAAATTGTGGCTTATTCAAGTAAAAATTGTATACCATATACTAAAAGCGGGCAAGGAGCTAGTAAGCCCACGGCTAGGGCCTTGGTAGGGCGAGAGAAGATACAAGCCGAGCAAGACACTAGAGGGCCACACAATGTCACCACTGTTCTCACTGAGCATAGAAGCTACTTAAGGAGCGGTATAATTTTGGAGAAAGTTGGAGAGAGGCGGTATGAGCATGATATACACAATATGAAGGAGGACGGCAAGCCGAGTGGGACGCCAATGGGTGCAAGCAGAGAGAGATTCTTGAATGCACTTGCGGTGAGTGAACCAAATGCTCTTGGTTTTTTTAATTTCTATGAATGCGCAAGTTTCTTCTATTGCTCGCAAGCTTCTATTCCTCAAGCGCTTCACGGTTGCAGTTTGTGGCTCCATAGGTGCTGCCCGTGGCTTTGCAATTGCAATCTAAGGCTTTGTGCGGCTTTGCACCAGTCTCGCACAGAGTTCATTAGGGTTACAGGAGCAACAAAGGGGTGAGGTGGGGGAACCCGACGGTTCCATCGGGTTCTCTCTATTGGTCCTCCTTCTTCAATTTTATTTGAAAAAGTGAGATTTTTGTCCATTTGATCTTGTGCGTACATGAGTGGAAGTGAGGGCAGGGTTGTTTATTGTGAGTTTGTGACAACATGACGATGCTGTAACGTCACGACATGTCGTCTCGTGACAGATCCTCATCATGATACAATAAGATGAATCTAGGGTAAATAAATTTTTTACCACTTTGCCACGGTGTCTATCCTAAGTGGCATACACTTATGGCATGTCAACCCGGTTTTTCCTTAGTTTGGTAAAGATTTTCCTTAGTTTTGGAAAAGTTTCCTTTACTATCTCGACGTCTCCCCGGGGGGAAGAAAATTTTATTAAATTTAGTAAGTTTTTGGTGTAGGATTTAAGGGAAAATTGTTGTATTTTGGTGGGGGGGATGTAGACAGAGGATGAGGAGATGGATGAAGTGGACGGACGACAAGGCGAAGAAGAAAAGGATGACGACGTAGACGAAGGGAGACAAGTGTCTGCGAAGAGCATTTTTGATCAATGGAGAACAATGGTGAGCGACGGGGAGAAGAATGGCATTGCTGTGGAATTAAGCGACGATGCTTTCCCTGCGGCTGTAATTTTGTAAAGGTTAGTTGGAATTTTTTTGTCTTGTGAGTTTGCGCTTTGCGGTTCAAGGTCAGCTTGCATGCGGGTGTTTTTTGAGCCGCCTTCCCTCAGGTTTAGGATTTGACACAAGGGCAGAGTCAAAATTTACAGTTACAATTTCATGTCAAGGTTGACGCACCACCTGGGGGAACCCCGCGGAACCGTGGGGTTCCCTCAATTCAGCTGTGCACACTGTCGGTCGCGCTCAATGTTGGCCGCGAGGTGATTTCAGCCGCTACGGTTGGGTGCTCACCGGCCCCGTGTTACAACTTTTGAGGGGCCGCATTGCAAAATTTCGGGAATGCGAGCATTTTTTAAATTCCTTGCAATTTGGATTTTAGGTGTTCAATCATGTGCGTACTTGGTTGAGGCATCAACTAGAGGAACCTCCTAAATCTATAGGTTTCCCTTGGGCTTACCTATCTTGCTTCTTTTTGGTCATTTTCAATAGTTTTGTGCTTATCGTTCTATTTGAGACTAAACCTAGGTGGATCACGATGAATGTAGGGAAATGCCAACTTTTTTTTGTAATTTTGCCTTTTTTTGAAGTTGTTTCTGCCATTTTAATGTAAAATACTCGTTCTTCAATTCCATCTTGAGGCTTCTTGAGACACTCTTAATTAACCCCGCGGTTCCATCGGGTTCTCTACTACTGTGTATCTTTGTTCTAATCCATGCCTTTTAATGGCAGGAGTACGAGGAGATGGACCTTTTGTAGTCCTTGGAGATTGTTCCGTCTCAGGCTATCTAGACTTGGAGCCACTTGTGCCAAATTCTGTAGCAGTGACCAACGACATTGCTATTGGGGGGCAAGAGGTGACTGATTTTGAGTATTTGGTGATTGATTTTGAGAATTCCATTTATAAATATTGTATGGTGGAGTATTTAATTGTTCTGGTATTTGATATGCTCAATACTAAACCTTGTGTTGTTTGTAGTCTCCGACTCCTCTACCGCATTATGCTGAACCATTGGAGCAAGCTGATCTGGACATAGAAGAAAATCAACTCCGTGCGTAGCAAAAGGTCGACTCGACAGCGGTTATTAACCGCTTCCGAGTTCAACCCACAAATAAGTCACACCTTTGCATTCCCCTCTGCTGAATGCGTGTCTTGCCTCTTGTATGCCCAATTAACAAGGTCGATGTCCAACGATTGGAGAATGAGTTTGTCACTGGCTATTGTGATGGTAATCGCGTCCTTTACGTGTTGATCTACAACAACAAGGACAAGATTGTCGAAGTCCTTGAGGATATCATCTCTGGATGGAACCCACTCTATAAGACTGCTTGTGAGCGGTTTAACTCACTTATGGCACAGGATGATGATCTTGTTCACATGGTTGGCAAGATGTTCTTTGTTTGGGAGGGCAACCATTGTCTCACGGCTTGGTACCAACATGTCAACAAGTTTCATCCTACGCTGGAATCCTGGCATATTTTGCCGCACTGCATTGCCTTGGATGCACAAAAGAATAGTGGTATTCTCATGAATGCCATGAGTGATGTTAACAAGTAAGTTTTGCCTTTTTTTTGTTTTTTCATGATTTTGTCACCTTTAAACCTTGTTTGCTTTATACTTGCTAATTTTTTGCGTAGGTCAATTGAGAACGACCACGTCAAGTCTAGCGTGCCGGCAAAACTCCTTCGCATCTACAGCTTTGGTGCCTGCCCTTGGAGGCTTTTGTTGACTTGATTTCCAAGGACGATTACTAGGCATGTGCCACCGCCAAGTCGAAGGTTCTCACATGATATCCTCTCACGATGGATGTCTTCATTTCCTTCCTCTACAAGGTAATCCTTAATCTAGTCGCTCTTCTTGATGGTTGTCACTCTCGCAATTTGCATGGGCTAACATTTGTACTCACCAGATGAAAATCTCAACTGCTGTTGATATTGCCGCTCTAGCCTACAAGGATGCAATACTAGTGAATCAAAGGACTGCTGTGGGTATTTGAAAGGCCATGACCTCGGCTGAAGAGAAGGCTAGAAAGTCTATTTGTACCAAGAGCTTTGAGAAGTACGTCGCCGTAGCAAACTCGCATCACAAGCTAGCATTCTTTGATGAGGTTATCTTCTCCCTCCTCTCATGTTTAAGTTTGTCGCATTCCACTTCAACATTATTTTTCATATTCTTAACCATGGGTCTTGTTTCTAGATTGATCGGTACTTCTCCACCAACCCTATTCCAGACATGATGATTGAGAAGCTCCATAAGATTGTCACAGCAAACGTCCAATCTCGCTTCAAGACCGCTTGACTCCGGTGGTGGAATTCCTCCCTACTGTCCGTGGCGGTAACAAGTTCCCCTCCTTAGCGCCTCTTAAGGAGAGGGTTCTTGACGTTTGACTGAACAAAGCGTCTTTCTGGGCTCAGTTCCATTTTCTAACTACTCTCCCCTTCTTAAATTTGTTTTGTACCATTTTGTGGGATTCTTACTTTTTACTTGTGATAATGCAGCTAGAGCATGATGTAGTGGAGGAGTTTGCTTCCATGGAGTTGAGCTTTGCTCGACCCATTGATTGGAATGTCTTCGTGGGTGTATTACGACCTGCGGAATTTGTTAACCGTTGGAGGATCTTTTTGTTCGACACGGCCTTCAAGCAATTCTTTGACGACAATGCAAATCCGAGATTCTTCAAAGCTTCCAATCTAAATGAATTTGGTAGTCGCCAAACTATACAACGCGTGATTTATAGGTTTGAATCCATCTCGCACCTTCTCCCTACCGTTCTTGTCCTCCTTCCACCTTTCACTTATTAACCTTTGTCTTATGTTTCAGGTACATCTTCCAGGAGCTTGTTCACAAGCAAGCTATTTCTATATCGTTTGTACCACCTTATTTGGAGGACTGGGTGAATTCGGAGTCTACCCAATTCATGTATACCGAGACACAGTTTGCAAAGTATCTAGATCCCCACCTCAAGGCTTGTTGTTGGTACATTGATTGTTCCAGGGGTTTCATCTCTGTCTCTGAGGTGGCACTTCACTCCTCGTTGATTGCTACAGCTCTAGTGCTTGATCATACTTCTGACTTGGAGCCTCTACAGACCAAGACAATGGGTAAAGGGAAGGAGAAGGCGATTAAGCCAATACACATGTCCAAGGGCAAAAATGGCAAGTTGGTTGGCATAGTCTCAGGTACCCAGCCTTTTCAACCCCGTATATCCCTTTGCTCTGGTTCCAAGGCTTTGACACCTCCTTCCTCTACCCCCAATACTATAGTTGTTGGAAGTCCCTCTGCCGCTCCCTCCTTTGCTCCTACGAACCTGGCCCCTGCTTCTTCTCAAAGCGACATTCCCATCCCCTCTGAGCCGCAAAAGCAGAAGGCGATTGCACCAGATACTTCAGCCACTTCTTCAAAGAAGCCCTCCACGCTCATCCTAATGAGAATGTGGACATGGTGGAGGTCATTGAGCACCTTATGAAGACTGGGACTTACCATTCAGCCTACACCCGCATTCAAGAGTTCCTAACTAAGGTTTGTATACAATTTCTCTTTCTATTGCATTCATTCTTATTTCTAGGATTCATTTTCTCTTACTTCTTCAAGTTCTCACAACAGTTTCTTTGTGTAGGTTGGAGCGGGTCATACTCGATTCAATGCCAAGGAGAAGGTTCACACGAGCATCGATCTACTCTTTGCAGATGTGCCCGAGAACCTATGTGTGCTACAGATCTCTACCTGCTCCAATGATGTTCCAACTTGGACCAAGCGGCCTACTTCATACTTTGAGGTTTTGTTTTGCCTTTGCAAACGCCAACTTCCATGACAACGACATCCTCGTCTTCACTCATGCTGCTGATCCCAATGTATCGAGAGATATCCACAACTGGGCACACACTATGAACTTCTACGTGGCTAAAGACTGGTTTGGCATGAACGACCTAAACCTTCAGTCACCTATGGTTCCTACGGGAGTGGTAAGTTTTTCTCCCTCTACTCTATCTCAAATTTAGTTGCATTTTGTAGATTCATTGATACTAATACATTCATGTTCATTTTTCAGACTCGCAAGTTCTTCATCAAGGTGTTAGTTTGGATTAACTCTGTTCTCAAGGTAAGGAGCACAGCTTTTGATAAGATGGGTTACAACCTCTAGAGGGGTGGTTGGCTCAACAATTTCACGGATGAAAAAAATCAAGCTATGAGGGAGGACGGCGTGCCTTGGAGAGGTATTCATGAGAAACGTCACGAGTTTTACTCCATCATTTTTCCGCCCTCACCGACAAGGACGATATCGTGACGGATTGGCAATGCGGTCTAGGTTTGTTTTCAACCTCTTTGATTTTCAGCCTTCCTCTTTCCACTACTTTATTTCTTTGTGTTACAACTTCTCACAATGTGGTTCTAAATGTTTTAGGTGCTTCTATAAAAGCGTGCCGCGCACTTCAACGCCATATTGTGGCTCTCGAGGCAGATTTCGACATTTTCGACACCCTCCTCCTGCCCATACAAGACCTTGACCCAAAGACTACTTCCCGTCAGGTTGCCCGACCGCAAGGGTCTATTTTTGCTCCGCCTCTTCAAAAGATGGCGAAGCGCAACTTCGATTTGCTCTGTGCGTAAGTTTGTTGTTTGAGTTCTTCTTTGTTTGTTTGTAGTTTCTTCTTCTCCGTTCCTTGTTTCTTCTTTCTGCTTATTTGTTTACTTTTCTTAACAATTCAAAGTTCCAAGGGAGAGTCCAATCCGTGTCCTCACTACGGACATGTTTGCAAGTCCTCCTAAGGCATTCGAGCTCCCTCCATATGCTGGTGGGATTGCGCATCAGTTTGCAAAGGCACCATCACCACCCCCTACTCGCGCACACAGTTTCAATAAGCGTGTCTTGGATTATATAGATCTAGAGGCTAAGCAAGGCAAGGATAGTGGTAGTTCTAGCCGTTGATGGGGCCTTCTGGATTTAGTGACCTGAGCTCCTATGCTTTATTTTGATTTTGATTTTATATGAGTTGGGATTTGGTTTTATTTATGTGTATCCTTACAAGTCTTCTTGTACTTTATCTTGGGTTTTTGTTTGATTGTAAATTTGTTTTGATGACATCAGCCCTAATTGCATCCTTATATTATAGAAAAACAGTTCTACAAAGTTCTTCATTAGAAATTCAGTGTTCAACGCCTTTAGATTTTACTTGCTGCTAGATTTAATTAGATGTAAGAATTCCACGAAATTGGGGTACATTTCAAACAAAATCTCAGCAAATATTTTTTGACAATCCACGGCATTGGGGAATGTGGCTAGTACATGAGCCTGGAGCTAGGAGCGGGGAGCGGGGAGCGGGGAGCAAGGAAAAAGAGAGCGGGGAGCAGGGATTGTCGTAAAAAATCCAGAAATAAATAATTTTAACCCAAAATAGAATTTTTGCGTGATTAAAATTTTCAAAAATCTAAATTTAGTGAAATTGGGACCTATGGCTGTGGGTTTAGAAGAGCCTAGTATCATCAAAAATTGAAGAAAGTACGTGAAAGAAAGAGGGAGAACTAAAAATTAAGTTGGGAAAAGAGGCAATGCGAAGAACAAAAAGAAAGTCAAAGAATTTGAAAACTATGAAAAAAAATAATGGAAAAAACAAGAAGCTGGAGAAGGGGAGGAACAAAGACCAAGAGGGAGAGGAGGTGTCAGAGAGAGGGAGAACTTAAACCAATAAAAAGGAGAATGGAGAACAAGAGTGAGAGTGAGGGAAAAATAAAAACATGAAAGATGAGAGAGGTAGAGGAAGAGTTTGAGAGACGGAGAGCTCAAGACAGAGAGGAGAAGCTGAGGGAGAAAGACGAAAAATAGAAAAACCCAATGAGTAAATAAAAGTGAATGAAAGAGAGGGCTAGAAGCAATATAGATTAAAAGGAGTTACAGATTCAAGTGTGCATTAGATGGACTTTAGCATCTCAGAAGCAACTTTTGAGAAAGTTGACACGTATCAAATTCCTAGGGCCATGTTCACTCCTGCTCAAACATGCATAATTCAATGTAGGCAACTTACATAATATTTTACAACTTGAGCCTAGAGCTCACATGCATTTAATGTATTATGACAATAAGTATTTGAATAGCTAGAAATGTTCCAAAATTTGAATGGGTCCATCTAAATGGTCATTACAAAGTACAGCATAGGAGTGGGATATGCATACCATAATTCCTAATCACAGTTAGATTTAGTTAGCAACATTTTCTACAGAACAATCAAATAGGGTTTACACATGATTTCCAGAAGCTGGTAGTGGCCCTTTTAGTCTCACTACCATTTTTGAATGAATTCCATAATGATTACATTTGGTGAACTTCTGGAATGCGATAAGCTAGGATACCGCTTTCTAGGATCTGCTTCACTTCATTGAAGCTGAAAGTTGGTGCATGTATGAAAGCATCTCTCTCGGATTTTAGGCTACCTATAACAGTAAAAATAAAATAAAGGTGCTTGCAACTTGCCCACCTCCCATGTCTGCCCAAAGACTTTATTGCCATATCTTTGAAGTTCTGACAAGAGCATTCAGGGAAAGTGCCAATGGTGATCAAGTACCGTTGAACTTTCGGTGGAGCTCCAAAATCAAGGGTGATAATACACCCATATCCTGGATGAGGAATCATTGTCACCTTACGTATCTGACCCTTCAAGGTGAGAGTGGACGCTTAGTTGTTGGCCTGCTGAATGTTGGGAGCATTGTTATTCCTGCGGATGGACTTACCTAATCTGGTCTTAGGACAGTCATCTGCATTAGCTGAAGTGGGAAATGAAGCGAGGCTAAAGGGAAGCTCTTCCGTCCCGAAGAGTCTCCTTAGAGAGATGACTGCGCGCTGTAGTAATTGGAAGCCAGCACTCTCTAAATCAAGGATTTCCTTCTTGGAAAGGTTGGTCCCAATCTTCACTGGCCACATACTTGGAATGTCTGGTCTCGACTGTACCCACTTTTGCTTTGTACCTTTGACACAGCGTTCGACGTCATCGTTGCAGAAGAAGAACTCCATTGTCTCTGGCCTCTTCTTGTGAGCGTTTTGTATGACTCCAGTGTATGTGGGGGCTGCAGTGGATTTGTTGCACTGAACAATCTTGGCCTTGCACTTCTTCTTGGTGATAGCTTACTGGGCAAAGCAAGCCTTTGCTAAGGTCTTGGGCAGCCTTGCAATGTGCCACTCCGTCTCCTTACAAGCAGTTTCGTATACAACAGTCACATGACTAGTTCTCCCTACGTCGGTCGTCATGTCTTGGTTGTTGAATGCTACGTCCTCTTGTAGCTCGGGAGAGAGTTCTTCCATTACATCGGGAAGACTACTGCTTGCATGGTTAGCTCGGCTTGACCTGATTGCAATCCGTGGACGAGAGAAGTTTACCTTATCCGGTCGGTGTGACTCACCTTCAAAACCGAGAGGAACATCGGCTTTTCGCTTTTGGGAGCCAAAGACCTCCTCGCCAGCCAAATGAGGGTCACGAGTGCAGAAGAGCTCAGCTCTTGGCAGTTTGGCCATAGCAACGTTTAGAACTTTGGGATCCCCAGTTCGATTAGCTGTGCATTGGGCAACGCGAAGCTGCAATTCTTCTTTCCCAGGACCAGTACCAGCGCGGTCGTCCTTTAGATATTGGTAATATCGGACAACCTGCATGAGTGCCCGGATGAAATCATTGACAGTAGCAGTATACAAATCAGTACCTCGGTTTCCAGACTGCTGATTCCATTTGTGATGCATTGATTCGGCGAGATTACAAGAGGGCATCTCAGCAAGCTCCGATTCGGTGAGATCCTGCACATGACCGAGACACAGATAAAAATCAATGGGAGAAATGAAGAACCAAATTGCCCCAAAGATAAGATAGTCTTTTATGGAAAGTGACAAACGATAGCGAACTTACCAATTGCATGAATCCACCCCATTGGCAATAGCGGAAGTGCCAGAATGCCAACCAGAGTTCCAGACGGCTCAATCCCTCCTCGGATGTGGCCCCCAAGGAGAGCCACCATGCTTGAATGGCAAGGTATAGAGTTTTGGATTCTGAAGCTGAAGCTGCATTCTTGTATTGCTTACAAAGTTGACGGTGCTGGTGTTGGAGGTCGGCACGGATATCGGCCTTTGTATGCTTTTCAAGGGATTGGGCCCAATGGAAAAGGCACGTCCTCTCCTGGTCCTTCATGGGAATTGTGGCATCACCACTGCCGTAAATCACCCTAACAGCATTCCAGTTTGCTTGCGCGATGTCTGCCATGAAGCCCTTGAACTTCGGTGATGGAACACCGTGCCTTGCCATGACAACATTCATGTTCTTCCAAAGTACCATCTGAGCAATAGCATCCTCTGACTGCATATCACAGACCGCAATGGTCATGACTCGACAATAAGCGGAGTCATACACATGGCAAGCCATGGTGGTCTAATGCTTGACCCTTTTGACGTGATCAAACATAATCCACGATTTTCTCCAGATCTCCTCCAGGCTGCATTCGTTTGACCAAGTGAACCCCAGATCCGGGCCCCACCTCGGACATCTTGAAAACATAAACCTTTTCTGAGTCGGAGCCTTGTCCTAAAAACTTGTTCTCCTACACGTACGCCCAGAGGCTACAGCCTCTGAGTGTGGCAATGCCGTCCATGCACTACAAGAGAAAGGGGTGTTTTAAGTATAGTCCTAGAGATAAAATTTTACTAGAAAGACACAAATATCTTGTAAATTCTTACTAAAAATCTCCTAAAAAGGTCATTACTTAAAATGTTATCTCTAGGACTATACTTAAAACGCCCCTTTCTCTTGTAGTGATGACTCCAAATCTTCGAATGTACCTAAATGCAGTGACGTCGTTCTTGATGCTTGGGGAGCTCATGTACTTGCACTTTTCGAGAACATGGACTAGCTCCCGCAGGTCAAATTTTCGAACTGGCACCCCTTTCGGATTAAGGAGTAATACACCGACGAGCTCCTTACTAGCCTCCATGACGATTGCAGAGTTAGTGGCCTTGGGAGTCCTCTCGACCTGCTCCTCAATGAGCTGACGCGTTTTCTCCTTGATCTCCTGATCTTCACCCACCTTTACAGGATGGTCATGAACCCCCAGATGTAGACAAGCACGAGTCATGGTAGCATCTCTGTATACATAATAGACTCTAGCAGCACAAGTTGCAACACAGGTCGGTGGAACTTTACAGATTTTGCAGACTAGGGTCGACCCAACAAGTGCGGACTGGCCAGCCGGAATCGTCTTCACAGTGAATCCATCCCATTCCCTCTCATTGACCTGGGACGTGCGATGAATGCGGGTAGTGTATTCACACTCTTGATTGTCACAACAGAGGTGGCCAATGCACGTAGAAGTGCGGAATGTTAAGCTGACAGTACTTTTAATATTTGAAGTCATTGTTTTGGTCCAAGCATGACCATCATGACGCTTGTCCATTCCATGCATCATATGAAATGGTCCCGTCTTTAGTATTGGTGGTAATTCGAAAAGGACATCTCCACTAAATGTAGGAGGGAGGAACTTGACCCTCTGGATGTCAAGAGTGTCAAAATCAAGTGTCTTGAAGACATTCCTAACTCCTTTAATAGCCCGAATCTTCTTCAAGGAATCTACAACACTAAAGCACCCCTCAGTAAAGACGAGGGTTGAAGGATGACTCAACGAAGAAGGAGACCTCAAACATGACTCAAGAAAAGAACTATTGACCACTGGAGAATTCACGGGAAGTGGTACTATTGGCGAGTTCTCGTCTGAATCTTCTCTAAGAATTGTGATGAACTCATCAGCATGTTCTAACTTCACCCGTGTGGCCGAGGTGACCGGAACAGTGCTCGTGGACGGTCGGTGAGGTGCGATAAACTCCGTGGATGCTTCCATGACTGACTGACTCAAGCCGTATACTCGATATCTTCCAGCATTGAGCAACCATTTCTTGTTGGCTCCGTCACAAACTGGAGACTAGCCAATAGTGTGAATCAGATCTCCAGATTGTACATCATAGACCTCTTCATCAATGAACATGATTTCCTCACTCATCTAGAACCTCAGACTCAATCTCAGAGAAGTGACATGAGCTACTCCGTCATTGCCTAGCGGAAATGATATCGGAACCCTTTCATTACTAGAATAGATAACAGCCAACCTAGGATTAGAAACATAAGGAATATGAGCAGCCATGGTGAAATGAATGATTGAGAATGTGAATAGTGCTATGAAACCACATAAATCAGGGGAGTGCCGAAGGTATGGGGCTGTGACCCTGTCATAGTTTTCAAAAGGAAGACGTTTATGACTAGAAATTAAGGCAGTAATCGCCAAAATGAGGTTTTGTCAGATAGGAAGGTGAGATTGGTAACCCACAACAAATGGGGAGATATTTAGGGATATAGGTCCGTAATGTTAATTGCACGTTGCAATTGATAAATCTACGTAGGATCTATATACAGGAATTCATAAATGAGGGAAGTACCTATATGAATGTGGTAGCCTGCTTAGTATTATAAATATTGGAAAATATTATTTGAAGTCCAATGTTGCCATTGAAATACACACTCACAGAGAAATATATTATGATTTATGATTTGAGTACTAGGACTAGGGCTGATACTATTACTTTTCCTATCATAAGACTTCAAGGGACTTTACCGAACTTAATATATTTTTGCCGAAGCAAAAGAGGGTTTACATTGTAACAAATGCCCAAGAAGCTCAATAATAACATTAGTTAAAGAACTCATAATCCTCTATGTTATTTAGTGGAAGTGGGTATATCCATTCATAGGTGAGGCACATAATTATTGTTCTCTAATACAAAAGAGTGTAGGTTTAGGATAACTACAAAGCACCGTTAGCATACAAGATTCAATGCAAGTATTTTGTCCATGACAGCGAGCGTATAATTTTTCTCTCAGTACTCTATCAAAAGAATTAATGCCATAATCACTATCCTTAAATTATCTGACATTCTCGGCGCAGCTGTCACTTCTTTAAGCAATATATGCAGGGTCTCCTAAGAGACATCCTCATAATATTTGGGGCTTGGAGATTATATTTTCCTAGGGCAAATGAATGAGTTGGATGAGGCTCTTGTGTCCAATGAGACCAGGAAAAGGAGGAGGAGGTCAGGGTTTAGATATTCTAGCAGGAAAGTTTTGCAGCGATCAAGAGTGAAGAGGGAGTCATCTAAATTTGTAGGAAATCACTTGGAGTCGGTTACAAAGGTATTATCATTTCCAAGTGAGATTGGTGACACTGTCCACCATGACTGTGCACCAGGAACGAGTCTTCAACCTTGCCTTCATAGTATTCAGGAACATGATGGTGAAGGAGTGGTGCTAAGAAGTGGAAATGTTATTTCACCTGAGAGATGCAATATCAAGATTAGTATCGCGACATTCTTGATGAATTGTACACCATAAGGGAATTAAGAAGTCGGCTTACATCAAATAGAGGTTAGATTCAGCTTCTTCAAGGTAATTGTCACCACTAAATTGTCTATGAACTGATCCTATATTGTTTCTTGAATCAACTCTGCAGACTTCATTTCATTCTGTTCCTACTAGATCTTCAGAACTTCCATGTAGTAATCGTCATGAAGTCATCAGATTCATCCTGGATAACAAGTTCGCATTCCCATGATGTCTCCAAATCATGTAAATGACAGATGCAAAGATTAATTCCCTCTTTGCAAATAGAGATCTTCACAGGGTGTTTTGATATAGTATATAATAAAATGCGGCCCACAAATGTTTCGATAGTCCTTATTGTGTTAAGAGGCATTTGTTTGCGACTTCGTGGTCTAGAAACCTTAGTACATAAAACATTATCTACGCCTAGACTAGGAAAAGCAACCACCAGAAACTAAATTTAACGAACCAGTGGGTCCAATTAGTAACGGTTAGTATTAAACTGAACACGTTCCTAGAAATTACGCAATTAGGGTCACCTTATTCGAATGCATTTTGTGAACCCAAAACCTCCGTCCACTAAATTAGAGGATAAACCTGCGCGACTAACTAAGAACTCAGAGAATCACTGATTTTCTACACAAAACTTCCATCCTATAAGTGTTTTTTTGCGAATTTTCTTCCAGCCTGTGAGAGATCCTTTACCTCTTAGCTTCCAGGCTGCGGGTTACGGTGAGTGCTCTGAGGCTGCCCGCATCTTGTCAAGTGCGAGAGGGAGTAAGAGCGTCCACTTGAATCGCGTTGTGGAGGAAGAAACGAGACCGCGGTGTGCAAGAGGTCGTGGGAGACGGCGAATAAATCAAACCGCTGCGGCAGTCGAGATCTCAAGAACTGCGGGTGGGAGCAGTAAATCCAAACTTGATCCCGCGCCGACGGAACCAGGAATTTGTACGAGTTTGGGCAGGAGCGGTAGCAGCAGACGTGATCTCCATAAGGAGAAGGTAAGTTGATTTAATGTTCACCCGAGCAAGTTCTTTCAATTTTTTTGGTCAAATGCATTTGTTCGAGTTCGACAGAAACCCATTGCTTCGGTGACGCTCGCCTTTCCTTCAGTTGTGCGAGCCTCTCAAAACGTCCCGTGGTCGCCCAGATGAAGCCTCGGCCACGAGGACTGAAACCCTAATGCCGCGGCCGTCCTCAGCGGCAAGGAATCGCTGGTTAACCTAAAGTCCAGCAAGTTCTATCAATGTCATTTTCTGATTTTTGCGTCTGTCTTCATGCGATTTGCTTTCTTGGTAGCGTAGCCGCCGAGTAGACAGCAGTTCGGAGATGACACTAAGCCTGCGGTTTGCATTTCCGGGAGTTGACCTTCAGCAGGAAGCTTCAGACAATAAACGCAAATCAACAATTTTAAGTTAGGCCTCAACCACAGATCGCTACCTCGTAGGACGTCCGCTGGTTCGGCCATGGTGGCCTCGGCCCCGAGGGATCAGCTGGGGCAGCCATGAACATGAGGTGCGGCCCTAGTTCAGTCCGTTGTCGATGAGCTCAGGGCGAGGTGGTGAGCTATTCTGCCATGGCCCTAGAAGTAATTTTAACAGATAGCATCCGCGTTTTGGTTGGCCTGATGTACGTGAATCGGGCTTGGGTCGTGTTCAGTGGCGCTGCTCGTGGAATCAAGTGTTTTGGGCCGGCCGGTGTGACGTACAGAAGAAACATCGAAGATGTTCGAGCTTCTTCGAGCGTCCTCTGCATTCCAGCGGGGCGCCTCGGCACCGAGCGGTCTAGCGATCCTCCCTAGGGTGTCAGATGCTGCAAAGCCCTTCGTGAGCAGTAGTAGTAAAATGATCAAGAATAATCTGCCTCCGTTCATGTCCGCTCGCCCTCGCGGTGTAGCCTTGCCGCCGAGGGACCCTTGCCTCCTGTGCGTGACGCCAAGTGCGGCAGAGAACTAAGTCCCCCGTTTCTTATCGATGAAGGACTGGAGGTCATGATCGCGTGTTTTCCTTGCTAAGTATTTAGACTTCCTGAGACCCCGTGAGCCGTCAAGCAGTACGCTGCACATATGGGCCTCAGAGTTTGAAGATCCGTCAAGACTTAGTCGGGCTGGTTGTACGATGTCTTTGTTAGTTGAGTCAGTCTCCTTGTTATGTCTCTTGCCGCTGTTAACATCCGCGGATGTGGCAAGCGTGGCCTCGGACCCGAGGTGTCTCGAGGATTCCCTGGGGACGTAATCCGCGGTCACCAGGTTGAGTCCTGATCGTGTAGTCCCCGCTGTTGGGCCACTTATTTTCTTTGTTCCATGTCGGGGATCACTTGATCTGATTATTTTCGATGAAGCAACTAATCTAACGATTTGTCTCCCCTAACGAACGCACTGAATTTGTCATTAGTGGTCAATCCCTTGTCGGAGTGTTGTATATTTTATTTCTATCTCCTTCTTATGCACAGCCTCTTGCTTCCGAACAACCTTCAAGAATATGCCAAGCCCCGTGAATCGGACCGCCTAGCTGAGTGTGGTGGTTCGCTTAAGTCAGTTTGCGTATTACATGTCATCCTAGACATTGTTATGATGCACTGCCTTCGTGAGTGTATTTGGATTTGATTGATTTTTGAAGCCTTCGTCATTACGTCCCAATTTTGTGAATGGGCTCAATGATCGTCAATATTTACAGACTCTCTGATTTCCAACTCTTTTGTGATTTCCATATGATTCATGATTTTGAAACACTTGACTGATATAAGGTTGAACTTCTATTGCAGGAACGAGTGGAGAAACGTGGAGGCACTGCTATCACCCTAGTTAGCCTTCCGTGGAATCAAGTAACTGCCACACATACCGCACAAGTATTGAAGATGACACTCCTCCGTCTAAAGCTGGATTTACATACTCAAATGTTTAGTCCCTTTCAATTTCTAATGCTGCTTCTTGAATTTGAAGTAGGGTCTCAATTTTGGTGATTTCTCTGCACCAAGTTCATCACAGTTGAAGGTGAGATCATGGATATCTCATTCTACAGATGCTTTATTTTTTTTAATTCCAAGGTCGGTATCTTGTGTATTATCATTCCTGTTGTTAGTAACTAGTCTCATGAATCTAGGGATGTATATATAGGGAACGCACTCTGGTCCTTATGTACAAGATGCAATTTATATTGAGGGTCTAATTAGTTGGATTTGTCGGGCAGATCATGGTCGAAGCTGGGGACCCATCACTACGGCCCGAGACTTTTGGAGAGGGTACCTCCGAGCCACGGACGGCAATCGATGTTAGTGAGGATGAGGCGGAGGATGCCCTGTTCAAGCTCAATGAGGACGAGTTACGTAACCAGCAGAAGTCAAACAGCATCCATTGCATCGATGCCATGAGGTTATTGCCCAAGGAGGCCTCGAGGTTTGAGATTCCGCTATGTCGGATGGTATACATGTCGTTAGTCCGCCCAACTCTTGCCCAAGATATCAAGAGGTTGGAATCAGAATTTACCCATGGATATAGGCCGGGAGCATCTGTGTTCTATGTATCGACAACCAACGAGAACGGGGAGGAGAGGCTTGTGAAGGATGTGGACACTAGTCACTGGGGACCTCAGTGGACCTCAATTAATGATGAGTTCGAGGCCAAGTTGTCTTTGGATCCTCATCTCATGCATTTATGTGGTCGTATGTTCTTCATTTGTGATGGGAACCATCGCTTCAAGGCATGGACAGTATACATTGACCGGCTTCATGGAAATGAACAAGAGTGGCATTACTCCGTGGACAGCATTTGCCTCGACACGAAGGGCAAGGTGGCCCTCCTAATGAACGCCATGCACGATATTAATAAGTAAGGTTTCTTACTATATTTTTTTGGATTTTCTATTTTTTCAACAAATGTTTGTTTCTTGCTGTCATTATGCATCTTCAGGTCCAATGAGCACTCCCATGTGAAGACGAGCATGGTTTACACACTATACCGTGTGAAGTCTGTTGGGTGCATGCCACTTGAGAGCCTGAAGACTTGGCTAACTGAGGAGGAATATAGGAGGTGTCTAAACAGCCCCCACATCGAGAAGACATGGTATCCTTTGACAACCGATGTCTTCGTTGCGCTTCTCTTCAGGGTAATAATCCTACTGACTCGGTATGTTGGTCAATTTCTTTAGTTTCATATCATTTTGTATTCGTCCATGCTAATGCTATTCACTTGTTTCCAATTCCAGCAAGAGATTGGGGAGGCCTCTGATGATGCGGCAAGAAGGTATTATGATGAGACACCTAAGAAGGTTAGGACCGACGCCGGCGTTACTTCGGCCATGAGGGCTGCAGCTAGGATCAAGCATCAATCGTTCAAGGGTCAGTTCTTCAAGTATCTTTCGATTGCCAACCCGAAGTTTGGTGATAAGTTCCTTGAAGAGGTTGGTTTTCCCTCTTAAGACTCCTTTGCAGGACCTTCTTATATATAGATTGTACTGTATTAACATCCCCTGTACTTGATGCAGATCACAAAGCACTGGAGCAATAACGAGAAGCCGGAGATGTCTCTAGAGAAGCTACAGCTCATTGCCACGGCTTGTGTAAGTCCAGAGTTCAAAGTTCGGTGGCTTCAGAATTGGAATTCTAGCATCCACTCCTGTGAAGCAGTCCACTTCCCACCTAAGGGATTCACTGAGAAGGACTTCGAAGGTTGGCTTAACAAGGCCTCATCTTGGGCAGGGGTGAGTATTCAAGATCCGTAGTCGTTACATACTGGACTTAGTTATCAAATGTGATATCTATTGACTCCATAAATCTGGAGTTAGTGCTTGCAATACTCTGCTCACACTTCATTTCATATCTATATATGGCAATGATGTAGTTGCTATTTATCACCTAAACCCTAGCCATTGAGGTTTTCAACGTCTTTCATTTTTGTCATGTCCTACAGCTTGAGGACGGTGTTGTTGATTTGTTCTCGAAGAGCGTCAAGGACGATGGCTTGGCAATAAACATGGATGCAGCGAAGAAGCCCAGGTCCATCTCTCAGTACATCCAGGCTTGACATAATCAAATTTGGGAGCATGGATTCGTTGGCTTCTTCAGGGGCAAGGAGTCCTATATGAAGACGAAGGCATTCGTAAACCAGAAGCAAACTGACCTTGCTGTGAAGCGAGCCGTGTACAGGTATTAACTCAATTCATAATTGTTCTATTTTTTATTCGTTTCTTTGATATGGATGATTGTTACATAAGATTTACTTCTTTGTCTCCTTTCATTAGGTACTTCAAAAGGGAGCTCCTTCCACTTGGAGCCATTGAAGAGTCCCACCTTCCCCAATACTTGACCGCATGGACAGACAAGAACTCCGTTCTTTGCATGTACAACGCTTGGCATGCTCAGTTTTGGTCCATTGCGCATCTCAGGGCATGTTGCTGGTACATTGAATGCGGGAAGTCCTTCTGCCCAGTTGAAGAGGAGGACGCGAAGAAGGCTTCTGATGAAGCTGACAATGTAGCTCCCTATCAAGGTGATGTGCAAGAGGATGAGGTGCAAGAGGTGGACATCTCTACGCTTCCCGAGAAGGAGAGGATCAAGATTCTCAACCAGAGAACCAGGGATGCGGAGAAGGCCAAGGCTAAGGTTGATAGGGAGGCCCAGAAGGCCAAGGCCAAGGCAGAACGGGACGCACAAAAGAATGCACAAAGGGATGCCAAGAGAGTTGGGCGATCAGGCAAGTCAAAGGCAGGTGATGCTTCTACTCCAACGCTTGTCTTGCCAAAGGCTTCCAGTGGATCCATATTGCAGAACCCTCGCAAGCGGGATTCCTCCTTTGTCGAGCTCTCAGCTTCAAGATTGCAGCAGTGTACATCACCTGCCTTCTAGGATTGCTCGGGTGGGACTTTGCATGTGGATGAGCTTTTCCTCTCCTCATCTCTAGATGCCGTGGTATCTTATTATGAGCAGCATAATGCCTTCCCAAAGGAATGGATGGAATTGCAAGCCTTTCTTGAGAAGGTATTCCCCTGCTCTTGTTTTCCATTGCATTTTGATGTCCTTGTTGTTCACATGAAGTGAGTGTCATTCTAAATTTACTTTGTCATGTGCAGCACAAGTCTGACAAGGCCCGAGCCTTGAGAGGTGTTCAAACCACTGCCGGCCTTCTCGATCTCATGGTGGTGGACATTACTGAAGGTCTTCCGGTTCCGACGGTGACCTCTCCTGGCTCATCCATTCCGGAGTGGAACAAGCTTCCATCACGATTTGTGGAGACGGTTTTTGAGAGTGCTTGTGAGTTGGTTCACGACAACGGGGTGCTCTTACTGTTTCATCCAGATGATCTACAGATGAGGGCTGATATTCGAGGCTGCTTGAAGCCTTACCACTTCTCACTGTTCAAAGAATTCATGGGGGTTAATCGCTTGCCACTGACTAGTGCCAGAACCGCTTCAAAGACTGTGAGTGAATCAGACATTTATAGTTTACTCTTGTCCTTGGCACTTGCTTTCTTGACCTCTCTTTTACTAATTTTATATGTTGTTTCATTTATTTGTAGACTTTGAGATTCTGCATTCAACTTTTTGTGAGGAGCTTCCTCGGGGTACCAGCCTCCACCTTCTGCATTACGCCTGTGCCAGAGCTCGATTCTATCAGTATCAACGTCGCGGCCAATGATGTCCTCTTTAACTTGGTGACGAAGGACACACAGTTGATGAGAGGCACTACTCCTTGGAGAGGAGGTAGGGAGAAGGACCCTATTCTTCTCCAGACGCTGATTGAGTCTACCACGTAGTTTGGTGATATAGTGCTTGATTGCACTGCGTCCACTGGTAAGAACTTCCTTCAAAATCTCTTTATCAATGCGTTAAGATTTCTTGTTCATGACATTTCTTTACTTATTCTTGGATTTATAACAGGAGCTTCTGTCCACGCTTGTCGAAAGGCTGGTCGGCATTTTGTGGCTATGGAGGTGGATCAGCTAATCTTCAAGGCCATTTTGGAGCCCCTCGTTGTGGTCTCTGTCCCTGAGGTCTCCAAGAAGCAACGTCTTGATGCTGGAGAGGCCTCTGAGGTTTTAGTGGATGAAGAGATTGCAGAGTCGACCATTGTTGCACACCATAGATTTTGTAAGTAAGTTTTTATCATGCTTTCAATATGGAGCTTAAAGTAAGTTTGTATTGTTATGCATTTATTTTGAGTCTTTCCTGTACTAATCCCTCCATTGACTTGGTGTATACTCAGCTCGAGCTTGAGGAGTCCAACTCCTACATTCGCCTTGCAGTCAGGACTGCTTCATAGCCCTGAGAAGTCATTTTCCCTACCTGTCTATACTGATGCAATGGCACGTGCTTCTCTCAGAAGTGGACCTACTTTTGCACCTCAATCTGGCCTTGGAGTTGATCGTAGGGTTCTAAATTACCTTGACATAGATGCTGCTGTTGATCCTTTGTTTCCATCAGATTGTTCAGATTCGGGATCCAGTTGTAGATCTGGTGATATCTATGGAGACTGTAGTGGTGATAGTATGTCTTCTTAGACTTTTTGCAGTTCCACTGCCTGCGAGATTGGTACCTTTTGTATTTCCGTTCATGTTTTGCAGTGAGACTAAAAGGGCCACTGCCTTTGATTTCTATGGTCTTGTCTTTGTTATTTAGACCACACATTTTTTGGATTGCAATTCTTCTACTACATTTCATTGTTTTATATCACGTTACCCTAAACCATTGCATGGGCAGAACTTGTGGAATAACATGTCATTTCTTATATTACTAAGCAATGTTGCTGGCATAAATTTATCCTTTTCTTATCACAGTTTATGTGGACCTCCTCCACAAAAATTGTTATTTCCTTCCGCTTCAGTGTTCTAGATGGTCTTTCCTCACCCACGGTAGTAGGTTCACTTTCCTTCTACTCCCTTTCAGAACCTATTTTAGTTACCACGGTAATAGATGCTACCTCCATCATTTTGTAGAAGTGCATACAATTATTAACCACGGTAATAGGGCTACTTCTCTAGGTTTATCAAAATTTCAAAAAACTAAAAGATGAAATCCCTGCTCCCCGCTCACGTACTAGCTTTTCCCCGGCATTGGGGTACCTTTCCAAAAATCTCAGCAAATATTTTTTGGAATTCCACAGAATTGGGGTACATTTTAAACAAATTTGGCTTAAAATAACTCCAAATTCCACAGTAATAGGCACTCTTTCTGTCAAAATTGATTACGAAAATTTGAATTCTCCGCTCTCCAAACTTCGCTCTCTAGTCTCCACTCTCTGCTCTCTACTCTCCGCTCACACTACTAAGTTTCCCTAGCCCCAACCAAGGGCAATTTTAAAAAATAGCCCCCAACTCTATACCGCGTTTACTTGTAATTTTTCACCTCTTTGGACTATCTAATTTGGGGCCTCTGATTGCAAATATAAATTCAGAATTTCAAAATATTATCGCATATTGCAAATTAAAAAAATTCTAGTGTTTACCCTTGTTGGACAATAAGGGGGTCAATTCACCCTGGCTTGTCCACTAGGGGCTCTTTAAGAACTGTAGTGCGACTTGAACGCATATAGGAGACCTGACACCCAACACCTTGACCCCTACCGGAAGGATACAAAACCAATCCCACAAAATGCACCATATAGGGAGGAATTTTATCCCAGGAGAAAAATGCATGAATTTTTTATTTTCACACATGATAAAATTTGAAAAGTTTGAATTCATATTTGCAAGCAAAGGCCCCAAATTAGCTAGGAGAGGTGTAGAACATAAAATTAACATGGCTCAAAATACTTAAATTTTTTTTTTTACACAATTACCCGAGTAACCCGACATTCACCCTGCATGGCCCACTTCATGCAATGGATTTAGCATCTTGACCCCTACTATGCCTTGCCATTCCAACCAAGATGCCATTCAATCCAAAAAAAACAATAAAGAAAGAGTCAGAATATAGGTACATTTGCAAAATGCACAAACCTTGCAGTTTGGGTTATTTATACTCTTCTTAAAACGACCTTGATGAAAAAGTTATGTTGTGAGTTCACAATTGGATTATTGGATACTACAATAAGCTTGAAGCATGTTGAAGGTTGAAGTCTTCTTTTAACCCATAAAATGACGCGGAGGATGTTTTTTGGCCGATGAATGACAAAGTGCAACTATTCATCCTCCAAATTTTGTGTGAAAAGAAAAAGTCTTCTACAGTAGTTTGTCTTCCAATGAATGCTTTTTCATTTTTTTTAAGCCAACAATTCACATGGTACCCAAGCAAATGATTTCCACGGTGACCAGCTTGTCGTTTAAGGGTAAAAGACATGGGTGCGGATGCTCTAACCTAATAAGCTCAATTCGCTTTCCGTTGGCTTTCCACCCTTCTCTCTCACGCGAGACGTTAAGTACCCCCCCACGAGCTTTCCGGGGGGTGGAGGTGGCCTGCCGATGGACCAGGAGAATCCGCTCCTTGGCCAGGATGCCGTTCCTGGCCGGGCCGTCACTCCCGCTCCCTTCCTTGGTTCTGTATGAACTATGAACGCAAGCTATTCAGTGTTTGCTTCATTATTATTTTTTTCTTCTTCTGCATTTTGTAATGTTACAAAATACAAAAGAAATACACCAATGTACCAAACTTGTAGCTTGCTTTTGTATAGAAACAATAGTAATTTGAATTTCCAAGGAAAAAGAAAGCTATATATATACACATGGGGTGGTAGGAAGTAGAACAACCACGTGGGACAAATAAATTAGAATTTGTAGTTTCTCAAGTACTTCTAGTTAAGTCAAAAGTAGGAATTGTGTTTAAGGTGAAATTTCAGACCTCACTTAGGCATAGTAGAATAACTTTTCTCAAAAAACTTTGAACTAAGGAAAGTTGGTAAATGAACATAAGTTTTACCTCCAAAAATCCGCTTGGGATTTTGAATCTCCGTTACAAAGTTATGGACAAGTTTTAGAGATATGAACAAAAAGATTTATATTTATTTTTCAACTAAGATGAAATCATATGTCTACTACTAATCATGAAAACTTCAAATTGATGTGAATTTTTGAAGAAAAAAATGAAAAAAATTTATATCAAATATCAAATATAGTTTGAAAAATCTAAGATTTTTACCATCCATGTATATTATATTGAGCAATGTACAACACCATGGTATAAATCAGGGTTGCTATTTTGTGAGCCTGCAAGCACGAGCCTGTGAGCCTGTGAGCATATATATTTTTAATTCAAAAATTGACGAGGTGCCTATAACCGTGTGCTTTTGAATACTAACTTCACCTCTCTATGTAAGATATGAAACTAAAAAATGGTTATATAACTTTTTTGATTGAAAAGGTTATTCAGTTCATCTTTAGTAAATTTTGTTGCAAATTTATCTTTTATGATTGAACCTTATTAAAAAGAAAAAAAAAATTAATCCATGGATCACCTTTGTAGAGCCTTTAGACAACTTTGTCTTGTTTAAGGTAAACCACCCCATTGTGGTCAAAATTTCGAGTCTGCCCTCATGCCATTGCTGAAAATTATCAAATTTTTTCTCACTGAAAGATAAGTGTGAGAAATAGTGAGAGCAATTGAAATTTAATTTTTCAGATAAAGAGTTATGTATTCTTGAAGTGATCTTCCAAACATGGTCTACAGGCTATCTCCTAACCAACAAAAAGTGTATTCAATATGCTAATCTTAATCACCTAAAGTGGTCACAATAATTTCTAATGTGGAATGCCATGAAAAGTCACTTCCTACAATGATTTACATTGAAAAATTTGGGTGTCCTCAATGAGGTCACTAATCACTCCATAGGTGTCAGGTTAGATATTGATTGTGGTATGAAAAACCATCATGGGGTTATGAGGTGACCACTATGGGTCATCTGACCACAATGGGCTGGTTTACCTTATCAATGATGTTAATTTCATCCATTAAAATAATTCTTTTCTAGGAGAACATCCTACTAATGCAACATTATTTTTATTCATATGTAGTTATAAAATGGCTGCAAATAGAGTAATAAATGGCAAGCCTTCTAAGAAATGGTGATGTGTTGCTCCTACGAATACAAAAAATGGATGTCATGAATATCATATGTGCCTATCCTCAGTAACCCTAAAAATAGAGGTTTAGGGTTTAGGGACATGTGATATAATTTTGAAGAAATACTAAATGAACTTCACATTCTAGTTCCTTACTAATAATTATGAATACTACATCATATATAACCCATTGATTTCTAAAAGAAGAAGCTCACAATGTCAAAAAGTGAAATACAAAGAATACTATTAATTGAAGTATAGGAAACAACGTATAATAAGTGATTAAATAAAATCCAACATGTGCTGATGTCCAATGTAGACAAATAAAAAGAATCAAATAAAAGATGTAGACATAGAATGAAAGTGACCACTACTATCAGTCGATGATGTCTCCATGTCTGATTCTAAGGTTATCACATCTACAAACTTTAGAACTTGAGGATCTATAGAAGTAGACTTTTTCCGTGTAGGAAAAGTTTGTTGACTTGCCAATGTTGAAGTTAAAGCCTCTGCATATGACGGCAATATGTAGGTCTTCTCCGGGCTTGGAAAAAACCCAGGTACAATGAAAAAAGGCCAATGAGATGCCATGTTAGAATTCAGGCTGCCAATACAAAATTAATAATTAGGAAAATTTTGAACATCTTTGACAAAATGCAATAAATTACTCTAAAAAATGTAAACGGAATATAAAAAATGGTTTAAGGTTATACATCTGAACTTTAATAAATCAATGGAGTGATGGATAGACTTACTTACTGAATCGAGATTTCTTCGCAATGTGGGGAATTTCAAGTTCCATAGCATCTTCATCCTCAGAATGTAAAAGGATTGTTGTATTTGAATTTGGATTAGCTGGAATTGCATGAATCATAGGGGCCAAAATAGCATTGAAAATGGCTTTGTCTTCCTCGAGTGCAACAATGTGCCTACTCAAAATCTTGCAGGTATGGATGGAGGCCCCTAAAACCAAAAAATATTCAAATTGGAATGTTAGAAAAAATCGGTTCAAACGTGGAAAGACGATATATAATGGAAGACATGGAGAAAAAATAGCAAAGGCATCAAAGATTACCTGTTGCAGTAGTGCAGTCCAAAACAACATCGTTGGGAAGTGAGCATGATTCTATCAACATTTGATAGAATCAAGGATCTTTCTCATGCGCACCTCTCCAAGGCTTGGAGTTGCTATCCATGGTCAAAGTCTCACGCTTGGTAAAATTCTGAAGGATATCATCACGAGGGACATTCACCCCTAATTCTAGCAAGCTTGGGCTCGTTTGGAATTTGAACTTAGAAAGACCGATCCCAGGCAAGTTCCGCACGAATAAGGCAATTCCAAAAACTTGAGTCTGGAATAATGAAGGCACATGAAAATGTTAAAATGATATAACATGCACAATGATAATCTACATGTATAACTAAAAACCAAAGGCACGTGCAAAAAGGTTCATCCATAGCGATAAAAGACAAATATTTTTAGACATAACACAGCATTATAGGAAAAACTAAAATTGTCAACAATGAAGGCATTTTGTAAGAAAAAACCAAGTTGAAAAGCAATTACATGCACTCCATTGAAAAAGGTAAAATGAATGTACTATTTGTGAAGGTGACACTGGTGAAAGGCCTTATTCGTTAATTTGAGACAAAGTGGTCATTTTGAGACTTCAAAAAATAAGTGTGAAGCACTATTAGAATAAAAGTTATTGAACCCAACAATAAATGCCATTGCAATGCAATCTAAAAGACGTAAACATGTCAGCCCCTGTAATAATTCAAACATGGAAGGCCACATGCAATAGTACGAAAAAAGACTTGAGTCGTAGTTTCACATGATGTGAAGCAAAATCAGTTCCATAAAATACTTTCAAGTGATTTTAAATATTGTATGTTTGATTTACTCCAAAGGTTGGTTGCCGAAAGAAACGGCAACTCATACACTCAATGATTTCCATACTTACTTAAGTATGAAATTGTATGATATCCTAGACTTTGTGTAGAGACTTTCTGTACAGTTGAGAGCACTCCCGTACTCGAACAAAATAGTACCCCGTTATCTACCATGCTATTAATAGTAACATGGAAACAAAATCCAAGTGCTTCGGAAACCTGTATTTAAGCCTAAGCATCACTATTGCCTGTACAATTACTCTTGACCGCCTCTATAGCTTTTAGCTTTGCAAGGCCTCTAAATATATCCTTGCGTTGAGAATGATGTTGCAGTTGAATTTCAGATTCGCCAGCACCGCATAACCCAAGGCTTTGAGATCCACCATCCTTGCGTTCTGGATTGCGGACATATTGAGGGCCCACGTAAGTACATAGAGATCTGGTCCCGCGAGGCGGTAGCGATGGCAGCGACGCATCAACATTGGTTATGTACGGTTTAGGAGTTCCGATAGATTTGGAGTCCGCAGATCGTCGATTTTTCCTGGAAATCCGTTGACGAAAAAGAGTGTCGGCAGATGAAGCTCGTCTATGCTGTGTATACTTCGGCGCCAGAGGCACCCTTTTGTGGAGCAGATGAAAAGGTTTAGGGTCCGCCAACATCAATGACAAGGTCCTAGCTTCACCCTCCATCAGCGACGTTGAAGGAACAGTATCCTTGAGGCAAGGATATGCCGGAGCCTCATGCGCTGGCAGGTCGAGTTTTCGACTAGTACCTCCATACGTCCGATGCCCTGGGGAGAATGAACCCGCTCGCCCCGACAATACTTGCTTGAATGGCGAAGGAGAGCTGATGGGAGTCCTCGGAGGTCCACGGCTAGGGGGACTGTTGACGACGCCGTCCTCGATGTTTCCCTTCGAGTAGTCTATAGCAGCGGACGCCGCATCTGCTGCAGAACGCAACATGTATGGCTTGGAACGTGGAGCCTGTTCGCAGCTCCCGCTCTCTGAATCCGATCTCGGCGACACCATTTTTAGGGATCCAGAAAGGAGTCTCTTTGTCAGCCTTGTCATTCTCTGCTTTTTCTTCGGTTTAAACAATTGAACTTCTTTGAACTCCAGCAACTGCCCAGTCCACAAAGTCACCCACATTACTCCCCCGTCGAAGAACAAATTCATGTAGAAAGTGGATTTAAATCAAAAGAGTAGTACACGCATGCACAACGACTCCCAAATCACAAGTCCAGAAATACGTGTAAGAAACGATCCAAATATATTATTTACATAAAATAGTGGTGTCATTTACAACAAGAATACATTACAAGAGAGCATTCCCAAATGCTAAGCAAATCAGTGTGGGAAGTCTACTTCCTACGTCTGGGAGGCTCTATGACTACTCCTGTGCCCGAAAGTTCATAGCGGCACCCCATAACCTTCGCGGACACTTTCATTCCGTCCACGATATCCTTGACATCCTAGTCATCCGTGCCTAGTGGATTGAAGCCAATCCGGTTTTCCACGACATACTCCCGTAGGTGCCCGGGCGGGCAATGCGAATCTAGGCGTCGCAGCCACGGAAGAAGTTCCCCCAAGAGAAAATTGTCTCGGCGCTTACTGTGGGTCCACGTTTATAGGAAAATAGCATTCCCATTCTCATTGCAGACACTTTTGATGGGAGAGTCGTCAATGAGAATGGTATTGTCCGCACTAAAAGACGTGCTACCACTCGGGTTCTTAAAGAGGGCCTCGGAAAGATCTTTCAAACAGAGCATCTGATGACCCTTAAAAAAGAACTTCCCCGGAGCGACCTCTATTTTGGTGCAGTGATCCTGACTCAGGATATCGTAAGGAGGTCTGCACCCACTGAACAAGTGTCCCGCAATGCCTTCGGCATTGCGCTTGATCATCGTGGACCAGACGACAATTCTATTGGCTATTTCAGAAACCTCGCGGAGGAATTCTCCTACATTCTGTCGAGCGAATACTGCCTTGGGCCCGACTATTGTGGGATTCCTGTGGCAGAGAACTTTCTCTTCGACCCGGTATGGTTTGAATTTGTCCCCATACGACTGCAAGGCGCTCTGACAGAGCACGCCGTTCAGGTCGAAGACAATGTTTAGCCACTTCCTCCGCGGCAGAGGAAGTGGCGGGGGCAGATTCCTCGGCACAATCTCTCTTCCACCCTCCGATTCTACCTAATCAATGCAAGACAACAAAGAATTGGAGTTACTTGGTGAAATGCAGAAGTGGGAGAGCCAGTAAGCGGACTTTTGCATTGAATTCCACTAAGCGAATGCGGTTCCCCGTTAGGGAGCGCTTTCACAGCCAATGGACGGTGTACGCTTTCAATTTTGACAAACTGATCAACCAAAACATGCACAGTCGCATTCAATTAGACCCAAGAAGCAATCCATGTGTAAAAATGTGCATATTTTATTTGCATAGATAACATGATACACTTAGAAAAAATCGAACTGTAGCCGACCCAACCGAACACTCATGCGTGAAGACAATGCTATACTAGACTATACAATAGACGCCACAGACGGGCACGTTGTCCGCGCCAACAAATCAAAGAGTGGCCACGCCATCCTGTCAAGCCGCATGCATGAAATGAGATTCAGCACTTACTTTAGAAACGCGATGCCAGTAGAGTATGACGACCACCAATAATCTCTGACTCAATCGAATCCATAAGGGTCAGATGGATGTACCTCTGTTGATTCAGGCACTTGTGGATTCCCGTCAACCCTCGCTGCCGTCGTCGTGCGCCCTGCTTCTCCCCCCTCCGCGACATTGCGACAGATTTCATCGTCGCTAGCCTCGTAATCTACCTTCTCTTCGTCCACGGACATTGGAGACAGCATCGACTCGAAGGACGTCCCACTAGCCGGTACAGCTGCAGCATTGGCCGCTACGCCAACTGGCTCCCCAACATCAGGGGCATCCTCGAGTCGAGGATGAGGCTCCACCCCCCCTGTCTTCTAGCCCGGCTTCGAGACAGTCACTGCGTCAGAGGTTTTCACCTCGAAGGCTCCCTTCTGTGCAGAAGGGACACTTGGCAGCTGAGACGTTGGGGTGCACGCCTCCACGTCGACATGCGCGAGTGTAACAGCTTGAACCTCCATATCCTTGCCTCGACGATATAGGAGCACCGGCACCAGTACTTGCACCTGCTCAACGACAGGTGTTGCGGTGGAGAGCACAGGGACCTGCGGTGCCGGGTGTTGGGATGAATCCACGAAACGGGCTGGCGGCTGAGTCGGTTGCATTTGCGCAATAAGCTGCTTCATTTGAGTCTGCAGCTCCAGGTATTGCGCCTGGGACTCTTCCTTAATTCTTTGAATCTCCTCTTTGGTCTTCGTCCTGCTCTCCACTACCTCTTTGAGTTCCTTCTTGAGGTCCTCCTTCTCCTTTCTTCGGAGCAATGTCCTCTGCCGTTTCTCCGCGTCTTTCTGCCAGAAGTCCTTCTCAATCTTCACAACTGCTCCGGATGGTAGAATGAGAGGCTTCATCTCTTTCACCCGTGGGATGCCTTCGTCGTCTTTGGAGGAGTCGTCTGAAGAATGGGGACGATCGATGTCATCATCGTCACTGAGGACTACGAGACCTTCTTCGGCGGACCTTGGGATTTGAGGTACCTGAGCGGGCTGGGATCTCTCGACGACAACATCCTCAGGTCCGACATCCTCAATTGCGACATCCTCAGGTCCAACATCGGGAGGTCCATGTCCAGAAACATCGTTTGTTGGCACATCTTCGTCCATACGGTTTTCCTGAACCCTCAATTCTTCCTCGCGCTGCCTCTCAAATTCTGTGTCCGTTTCGTAGTCTCCCTCATCTTCTACAGCAGGTGCAACTAAGGGAACGGAAGCGCCAGTTGCAGCTGACTCAGACTCAGCCTCGCCAACAGCCGCGGGTGGTGGAACATTCCCGACGAAAGCGATCATCCACGTATGAATTTGAAATGTGTTCGTCCCAAACTCATCGATGCCTTCCAGTCCAGGATCAGAAGATACATGACGACCCACCGTCGCTCCCTCTCTACTTATAAACAACGGGACAGCTTCCGGTGATTCCGATACCATTGGTGGTGATGGTGGTGATTCAGAATGCACGACGTCAGGTTCACGGCTTTGCGGTTTTTCATACAACAGCGAGTACGGTGAATTCGAGAACATAAAATCTCTCTTATCAATCTTGCTTGCCAGGTATGAAATTTGCTGGTACGGCTTCACGTCAGTCTTATCCACAAATCCGTAGAAAAACGCACCGAACATCTGAAATCAAATGATAACACATGTTCAGTATAATCTTCTATACTCTTCTAAAGGAAATTTCAACTAACAACCACTATCCTCGCCTCGACGATAGTACCAAAACAAATTATCAAAACATACAATAGAATGTTTCAGAAACAAAATGTATAATACAACCTACCTTTGCTGCAAGCATAAATTTCGCTCCGGAGAAGACACCTAAGACATTCTCTCCCGGTCTCGCGAAGGCTTGGAGAATATCCAGGTAGAACTCCATACGAAGCTCTGTTGGCTCTATTCTCCACTTCGCCTCAGTATTTCTTGTGGGATCCTGATAGTATACACAGTTGGCAGGGGTTGTGTACATATCCTTCATGAGCGGTCGAGATGCGGTTGCAAACACGTTATCTTTCTTGAAGAGAAAGAGCAATGGCACGTCAGAAGCAATCCCCCGATTCGTGACATTGTTAAGCATTTCTGCTTTACACGGTACGTACGTGGACACGACGTACTCATATTGATGGAGTTTAAGAGCAGCGAAACTTGTTGCAGCCTTTAGGTCCTCCTTGTCATCAAGGACGAACAGCCAGACATTTGGCTCAAACATTCTCGGCTCCATCTTCTGGTAGAGCAGGTACAGGAAAGGGTCGATGCCGCTAGCGACAGTCGTAGCAGTTGCTCTCGGCGTCTCTCTGATGTCAATAACTGCAAGATTCACTTGTCGGGGCTGATACTGGTAATGTGAACTTGTCACGAACGCCTTCTGAGCAATGTCAAGCCCTCTGATATGAACCTCTCCTACAGGTTCCGGAAGTTGGTATTTCAGCTTCATGAACCGGGTAAACATGTACAACGCCTCCGGATGGAGCTTCTCTAAATCCTTAGCACGACGTGTAAAAGCATCATTCCTTAGACACTTCACAAAGTAGGCGGGTTTCGGGATAGTGATCAGCATATCCCATGTGGCCAATGTGAACCTGTGTCTCGCCTTCCACGACCTCCATGTCGTGTCTATCACGTTCTCATTAACGTCGTGAAACACCAGAGAGGGCTTGACGGCCATCAGATCTTGCAGAATGATCTTCTTTTTCTTCCTCCTCTCCACCCAGTTCTAACGTGGAATATTGTCGAGCACTAGAATCTTAGTCTTCGAGAGCGAGACCTTTGGGTGGAACACCTTCCAGTTAGGTGTTTCACCGAGCAAGTGCTGTGCGAAGTCCTTGTAGTCAAGGTCTGTGAACCAGCCACAGTGTTTGAAAAACTCTCGGTTCAGGGACATTGACTTAATTTTAAATCCCTTCATATCCTTCAAAAGGGTCAAGGACACAGGATCAGTAATTTTGCCTGCCGTGTGCTTTGTAAGGAATCGTTCCCAGTAAGTCCAGAGAGCATCTGGCAGCGTGATGATCTGGATCTCATTTTTCAGATCCGCAGTTCCACCTACTTGGGCACCATCTTTGTCCGGATTTATATTTTGAAAACGCTCAACGACCGCGTCAGTGAAACTCTGCAGTCGAAACGGAATGGTATTAGCAAAGATATGACAAATTAACTTGTGCAGGAGGTATCCTCGACTCGACGATAAAGAACTACTCATATTCAAGCACAACAATTCAGCTTCACTTTGCGAAAGACTTCCACAGGCCAAACCGATACAAGACTTGACGACAAAATCATCGTCGACTCGACGATACAATGAAATTGTACTGCATACCTTATAGTTTTCAAGACTGTAGACAGCTTTGTTCGAACGTCTTGCATTCTCTCCTATGTTCTCTGCTGGGCGTTTGTATGTTACCCAGATGTTGCGGCAGGCAATGATCTGGCTGCCCCACGTTGGTTGGGCATGGTTGAGATGATTCGTACAATTGTAAAATTTTGATATATTCCGGAGTTTCGTATGGTCGAGGGACCAGACAATCAGGGCATTCCAATGCTTGAGTTCGTTTTTCCGCTTCTCTCCACAACCGGATACTTGAAGCTCTTTTGAAGCTATAATACTGTGCTGCCCGTTGATAATCATGAAGTTGTTGTCCTTGATGTCATCCCATTTCTGTGGTTTCTTCATGAGCAACTGATTCTTCCTGTTGATCGGCGTCAGACAAACAATTTGTCGCTGCTTGATGTCAATAAGCTGGACTAGCTCGTTCTTCACTGCTTCCGTGATGTCTTTCTGCAATGTCCGAATTACAAACTGGTCACTCGCAAGAAGGCATTTGTCGATGTTCACGGCGATCGGATTCTGATTAAACAGGAAGCAGTCTTGATGCTCGGCCCAGAACTTCGACTGAATGGTTGCGAATCTCTCAAAATCTGGGATGTCCACCGCGGATGCGCCAGCTCCTGCCGAAAGACTTGTCAAAGCTGATCCTGAGCTTCCTGCTCCAATAGCTAGACTAGTTAGGCTTTTCTTTCGTTTACGGCTCAACTCGGCTCCAGCAGATTGCGAGGCAGCTCTTTTCTGAGGCTCCGATGGCGTCTGACCAGGCCTCCTCCCTCTCGTTTCCGACGCTTTCTGTGTTGGGTACTCATTTCCCTGAGGCTCGGACGCTGAACTTCTCTATTGCGCTACTGTCCGACCAACATTAGGCTACGTCTCCACATTCTCCAGCGCGTAGCGGTCAAGTGTCTGAAATATCAGGCGTAACCTGGACGCGTTTGACCTGGCAGTGCTGTCCTTCCAAGGAACATAGCCCATGTTGTCAAACTCTTCATTCAGGGACTCCATTTGCGAACCTTCGAGAAAAGTCATGAGGTTGGCCAAGTCGAACTTCCCGTGACCAGAGTCGACGTTTATTACTATAGAGTGATAGTGGCTTCTATTTTTTCCATTGTCATCCACTTCACGCAGGCCAATAACCACGTAGTTACTTTGGTGATCTTTGATGACCGTGACCTTTTCCTTCAAGTTCCATGTCATGTAATTTGTTTTACCCTGGATTCTATATCTGAGGTAAATATAGTTCTTCCAACGATTTACTCCAAACGTCCAAGTCTGGATTTGATCTTTGAATTCCCAGAGCATCCCGAACGTATCTGCCATTTCACCAATGAATGGTTCATCGTTTAACGGATTCACGAAGGGCTGAAGATGGTGTTGTGTTTGGGAGTAGTCGTAGTCGTCGGCCTTCTCCATTCTTCCCTTATCTATCAATAGAAATGCACTTGTTTAGTGTCAAAATTTCTTCTATTGGTTCAAGACTATTTTGTTTCATTGGTAACGGGATTGTCGACTCGAGGATATGGAGTAAGTTATCGCGTGCTTGAGTTTTCTCTTATCTATTTTCCATATTCTCTTTCTGCTCTCACCTGATTGAGAGCGGTCATGCGTTGTTGCCACTCTATCAATGGGTATTCTGTTGTAATATGTATTGATACGATTATTCGTCTATTTTTCTTGAGGTTATGTCTATTGATCCTAATTTTGTGATGGGTTTTGTTTTTCTGGATATTTAAGGGACTTAGTGTTTTACGAAGTGCTCTCAATTTGCTAGCGGACAGCCCGCAGAATATTCGTGTTTATGTCAAGTGCTTATCCTTGAGGCGACGATCGTTTCTGTTACTATCCTCGGCTCGAGGATGGTTTGTATATTCTAATGCACATCCTCTGAATGATGTGTTCTATGGACTATGTTCTATTTTACTCGAGTTCGTTATGTATCCTCGAGTCGAGGATGTGTTTGTGATTTATGCATGGTTTATTGAAGCGCTGCATGTACTTTTACATGTTCACATCTAAAGGGTTTAGTTCTGGACTTTTTATCCTCGGCTCGAGGATATTGTCTTAGTGCTGACTTCTAGCGTTGTATCTGTCGCACGCGTAGTTAGCGCGTAAGTATCTTTAACACAAAAATGTGGTAAGATGACACGAGTTATCGTCCCAGGGAATTCTAGTATGTTGCTGCAAGTTTTGGGTATCCGGATCACTTCCAAAAACACCCCAAGCAATCCGTACACTCTATTGCTATCTTCCGGAAACTAGTATTTTCCGGATTCCAATCCGGATCCGCCCTATTCCGGATTCCGGTTCCAATTCTCTCTCAAGTAACTGGTTTTAGATACCCCTGTTTCACCCTCAAGGAGTCCACTATTGATCTTTCCGAGGGGCAGGGACTCGCCACTCTTGGTTCACACTCTCTATCCGTAACAAACAAAACAAACACCCAAGAATTATACGGTAATAGCAAAGGGAGAATCCGTACCCTCACAATCTTCCAAATGACGTATCCGGAAAGTAGGTCACCCAGGGCCCGGTTAGATCCACCTTACTACAACGACAGATCCAGACTTTCCGGATTGTAGTGCTGACTTCGTATCTCTCGAGTGCTCCAGAGGTTGGCAGACCTTCCGATGGCTGGGATAATTCCTCAGGCGGTTGCTTATCTCCGCACGGAATCCTCCCTGGACTTCCGGACTCGCACCCTCACCCGTAACAGGCTTCCACCGGATCACCGTTCCAGCAATTTAAAGGCACCATGCACAGCTCCTCATTCACACATCTAAAGTTCTTCCGTCACAGCATATGTATCCGTCAACCCAAGAATCCGGACTCCCTCTCACCCACTCTCACTCACAAACCAGTGTACGACTCAATCATCAACGCGATACGCAAAGAGATGATCAAATTGATCTCCGGTAAGCTTTGATTAAATGACAAGAAAGGGAATGACAGGCCAACAAGCCGGCCTGCCCTTAAAAGCAAACAAAAAGCGGCCAAAAGGCCCACACAAAACCCGGCTAACGGCCAACTAAAAATCCGGCTAACGGTCCTAATAACCGTTCCGGCAAAACCGGAAAGCCGTTTGACAGCCTAAAAGTCCGGATCTAGGGGCCCACAGTCCGGGTTACCCGTTTCCAGAAATAACTAATAAGTCAAAATCCTAACTAAAAAGACCCCAATCCGCACTAGTCATTTGCGGGGCTTCTTTGTCGATGGTCCGGCCCTAAGATTCGCTAGAGTGGACTTCCGGGCAGTTACCTTTGCTGGAGTCCTCTTCGTTGCCGACCAAGTCCGGATCTGAGGCGGATCAGAATCCGTCCCATCCGATTGGGAGTGAGACTCCGCAGATTCCTCTTCCGTCTCATCAATCTCCAGCGGCTCCTCGATCCTTGTGTGTCGCTGCCGTGTCGTCTTTGTCTCCGTCAAATTAATGACGGTGTTGCCCGGATTCGCTGGTGGTGGAGTGTTCTGCATATGCATAAACCTGTCCGGATCGGTCCGGGCAGGATTCCGGACACTTGCTGCTGCTATGGCCTCAGCTTCCGTCTCCGTCAATTGGAGAGGCGGAAACAGGTTTACCGCCGCCTGTCTTCCGGCTGTCCCCTCCTGGACGGTGGTCTGCGTGCTTGCTTCCTTCGGTGTTTTAACCTCCGGATAATTGACCACGTGAGTCGGGATTTCCGGATTCCTCTTTCCCGTTGAAGTTCCGGCTCCATGAGTTTCTTGGAACTCTCCTCCCGGAAGATCAGCGAACATTGCTTGGTCAAGCAGGTTCGGGTCGAGGCTTCCAATCAGCTATCGCATCTCCTTCAGCACTCCCTCCATCCGGGCCTCGAAATCCGTCAGGATGAGTACGACCTTCGTTCCGGTAATGTGGCCTTGGGCCACCATCTGTGAGTTCCAGAGTTGGGCCCTCGAGATGGTGCTGGCCGGAAGGTCGATCAGTTCTCCCAGCTTCCGTACTAGAGCCATCGCTTCCGTGGACTTCCGGTTCACGATGTGCATCTCCCGTTCCGACCACTGGTGTTGGCTCCGGAACTGATCCCGTTCCTCCTGAAGACTCCGGATCTGATCGTACAGAACCTTGACGTCTTCCGGATTCGGTCTTCGTGCGATGGCGGCCAAGATCTCTCTCTCGTCCTTCACTCCTAACGAATGGCAAACGTCTTGGAGTACTGCTGCCATCCGGTCATTCACCGTCCTCGTCGTTCGCAGCCAATGTATGGCGTTCTCGACTGGATCCAACTCCTCGTGTGGGCTTTCCAGCTGGACGGAACCTTCCGCCACTTGTTTCCCTCGTGCTGTCCGGTCGGTGGACTTCCGCCTACTGGTTCCGGCCTTCTCCGGAGTGGTCTGTGTTTCCTCCGGAACGTCCTCCTCCTCAGATTCCGGCTCCTCCGGTTGCGGTTCCGGTCTCAGCCCGTACTTAAGGAGATTTTCCCCTTTCTTGTACATAAGCTGCTCCGGCTCGCTCAGGGTTTCCATCCGGTGGTACAAGTGGAACAAGTACGGGCTAATGTAACTGGTCTTCCGTCCTGAAATCCCATTCGCTAATTTATCCACAATCGTGTGAATAAGTCCGCCCCAATTTACAGGTCTTGGGGGCGGGTTAACCCTATTTCCTAAGGCCCCAAAAATGGTGTTGGCCACCGTGGTGGTCACCCGGCTAGGCTTTTCCGAATACAGGATGGGGATCAGGAACTCTAAGAGTTGCTGATCCCGGGCATACACGCAATCCGTCGCTGCAAACCCCTCTTTTGGGTCGGCGGAGTTCCGGAATCTTTCCGCCGCGAACTTTTCCGTCCGGCCGGCCCATCCATGCCCCCGGTTCAGTGCAAAGTACGTTCCGGCCCAGAGCTCTTGTGTCCACGCTCTCGGGCGGCCCCTCACCGTCAACTCATACTGATTGGGAACTCCGTAAAGGAGTTCCTCAATCATTCCTTCACTCTTCAAGTCCCATGGGCGGTGTAAGAATCCGACACAGCCCATGGTTTCTAAATCCTCCTGCAACTTTCTATGGCGATCCGTATCGAACGGAATCGCCGAGCTGACAGTCCGTGCGGTCACCGCCAGTCTACGGGCTCGAGTTTCCATCATTCTGTCGGCCCTCCGGAGTTGCACCGACCTTACTTCCGCTTCCTACCTCGATCCTATCTCACCACTCTTTCTCTCACTAAACGTACTCGCGAAAATGCCGCAGAGAAAAGAGATCGAATGAGAATGGCGGCGGGGTTTATATAGCGGCGCGAAACCCTAAGTTCCCGAACCGGTGGAGTTCCCGTAAATTCCCTAGCCGGAACCCCTACGATCCGGAACTTCCGACTATCCGGCTACTGGTTCCGGAACACTGTTTTAACCTAATTAGAGTTTTAACTTTCCTACGAAAGAGATCTTTTCTAATGTAGGTTTCTAGCGTCTAAACTTCTACACTTATGTAAAAATTTCAAAGTTCTTCTCCTATATATCTCTATTTTATGTTTTAAGTTTAGTTTCCGGACGTTCCGTAACGTTACAGTATCCTCGCCTCGAGGATATCGTCTGAGTTATACGACAAATCGTCGTGGCGACGGTAGGATGCGTCGCAGGGGAATGTCTATCCTCGAGGCGAGGATAGTAGGTTTCTGGTGATGGATAACTACGAAAACAACGGAAATCCTAATTCAAGATCCTAAACCCTAATATTGGTTTACTAATATGCATACCTGGTATATTTGATAGTGGTTCTGGACTCCTCACAGTCTTTTGAAGTTCTAAAACGAATTCCAATCTGAAATTCACGACAACTAAGAGCCAATAATTTGCAGAAATGAAAATTCCAATTACTCTACTGAAATTGAATTCATAAACGCTTCTCGCATGACTGGAGAAGCAAAAACCCGACTGTCACACATGACTGTAGAACTTGACCAAACACTTCCAAGTAAACTAATTTTCTAAACAGAAGAATGTGACCAAGCCTAATCACTAAACTAATTGAGCAAGCATACACCAAATTGAGCAAACAAGCATACACAAATTGAGCAAGCAAGCATACAGAAATTGAGAAAGCAAGAATACACAAATTGAGAAAGCAAGAATACACAAATTGAGAAAGCAAGCATACACAAATTGAGCAGAAGGCAGTCGCCGAATTCGCTTGGGACTGAATTCTCCCAGATTGCAGGTCGCCTCGCAGCCACCTCCCACCTCGCAAATCCTGTCACCAAAGCCCCTAAACCCTTACGCCGCAACACGAGAGAACTCACAATTCGCACCACCTCGCAAGTAGCTCAACTGAATTCATGTAAGTGAGGGGGAATTCAAGTAACGCAGCTTTGGCTTTATGGCTGGTCCCCTGTCTCCCACCTCCCGCCTCGCAGGTCGGAGCTCGCAATTTCCCGCAGGTCGCCTCGCAGGTAGAGCCGTCCGAAACCCTTACGCAACAAGCTCACGCACCCTCACCCTCGCAACAACCTCACACTCTCACAACATCCTCACGCACCCTCACCCTCGCAACACCCTGACAACACCCTCACGCACTCGCACGCCACACATTGCAGCTCGCAATTGCACGCCTAAGACCTCGCAACCCCCTCACAACACCCTCACGCACGACACGATAAACACTCGCAACACCCGCAACACCCTCACGCACGACACAACACAGCACGACACACACAAGGAAAAACGGCAATTTTGGCAGAGTCCCCTCTCCGCGGCGTAAGGAGGGAGACGACGGACCAAGGCTACGCCGAACCTCCACCGTAGGCTCAGTAAGTGCCGGGGCTGCTACCTCTAGGTCCGGGTCCGGAGCCGGACCCGCGGCTCGGGAAGTGAAGTAGATATCCCATTTCCGATCACTTAAGCATTTCCGCATAATTATGTGTGATTGAGCAATGGTGGAGGAGAAAATTTTTTCCAACGAGGAAATAGGAATAAGAAAGATTGCCATTCTTTGGTAATTTTTCATCACGTGTAGAATTAGTAAAAATTAAAGAAGTGTCCGCATAATTATGTGTGATTAAGCAATGGTGGAGTAGAAAATTTTCTCCAATGAGTAAATAGGAATAAGAAAGACTGCCATTCTTTGGTAATTTTTCATCATGTGTAGAATTAGTAAAAATTAAAGAAGTGGAAAAGTCAGGGTTTCATATTTTCGATCAATAGGCAAGCCCATTCTTGATCAAATAAGAATCAAATGGCCTATAAAGCTATGGTTACAAATGGATCAGTCTATTGATTGGAAATGGAAGGGTGATCGGAAAGAGGGTGGCTACCTTAACGAGGCTCGGCAGTTCTAAGTCCGTGTGAGTCTCAACTTCTTCACCTAAGACTCAAATTTAGGTTTTGAATTTCCTATATATTTTGAGTGTAGTGAGTGTAGTTTTAGGTGTTAAAAGATCTAAAGAGTGTGTTAGATCAGAATCAGTGTTGCACAATACAACCCCTAGTCACTTTATATTTAGTTTTTCCTAAATATATCTGAATCCCGCACGTAAATAGGGTAGAAACCCACATATTGAAAATAGTAAACGTTTCAGTAGAAATTGTCCATTTGTCTATACCTATTTGTGCAATGAGACACAAATTAGCTAAAATGGCCCGCAGAAATCTTATGAGAACTATAATGTAAGAAACTCTAAGGTAAGAACTTGTACACGTTCAAGTTTTGTTTTTTAAACTAACAAAATTGGCAATTTGGAAAAAATAGTTAATAAATTCTTCTTGGATTAATTTTTGTGAATTGTTCTTCAAATTGAAGTTTCAGATTTATGGTTTCATTTGATTTTTATCTTTGCAGTTTGTATTACTTATTCGATCACTATTGTTTAATTAGGCTTTTGTACATAAACAATTCCAAATTAATTTTATCTTAAATAACATTCTGTTAATGTAATGAATTCCTTTGTTCTTCACTCCTACAACCTTTCTTAAATAAAATCCAATTTTCATCTAAAAGCAATGGAATGGTTCTCATTTGCACATCAATTTACCATCTCAACAAATTCAAAATTTCAATTGTAGGCATTTTTACTTCTTATGTCATTTTCATGATTTGAGGAGTGATATGTTTTTTTGGAATTAGTGCAAGTCAGGTTCTTAATTTTTTCTATGGATTAGTGGGTGTAAAAAAATAAATATATAAATGTGTTCATAAGCCCCCCATGATGATTATCGTATTTGTTTACAAGTTCCACACATTCTTTTTTGCACCAATTTCATAAAGAATCCATGACTTGTTATTTTATTGCCCCATAAAGTGTGAAGCATGCTTTTTTTTTTTTTTTAAGTTCACGTACAAATGTAAATACAGAAGTCCATGAATTGAGTATTTTTTGGATCTTAGAGGAAAGAGTGATTACTGCTTTCACACGTGGTTTTTTTAAATAACCTACACTAATTTTCCCAAAAGAATACATTCTTGAAAATCTTTCATTTCACGCAAAAAAATACGCAAAAAATATTATTTGAAGTTTTAAATACTTAAATCAACATGGGGAACTAGTCAACACATTCATATTTTTTTTTGCGCCTTCCAAATAGTCCATGCAAGCAAAGAAAATTGGCCTATATTAATTCACGTAAATGAAATCATTCATGTAAATCTTATATTTCACGTGAAAAGGTACCCTAAAATTACACACACGTCAAGTTCTAAATACTTAATGTAATCAATGAATAGGTTGTTTAAATGATTTCACATACTAATAGAGAAATATTTATTGTTGACACCTTGTAATTTTGCTACTTCTACAAATACCCAAAGGAGTAGAATAGGAGTTCAAAGTCTAGGAAATAGTCAAATAGTCTAATGTTTTGTGACTAGGGTCACTTGTATTTAAGATGGAAATGAGATTTACTATAATATTTCACAGACGTCAATGAATCATACATTCACTCTTATGCCCATTTTGTATAATTTGGTTGCCAGTCCGTTAATTAATGCTATGGACACAGGAAATGCCGTTTTGTTCCTTTCTAATGTGCTATGGTCATTTATAATTATATATATAGAAATTATAGTCTAATTTTAATTACTGGTTATTTTCTTTTACCAAGTAAATTTGACCAGTCCCTATTTATCTAGCTTAATTACTGGATTACAATGAGTAACAAATTGATCTCAATTCATTGGCAATTTGTCTCTAACTAAATGCAAGAAGAATGACTGTGTAATGCAACTCCATTCGGTTTCTTCAGGCACAACTCAAACAATTTGTCAGAAATCGAAGATGTCAATCACTAAGGAACTCCCAATTAGTGAAATCGGTGACTCATCATGCTTAAGTCAATTTGACTCCTTCCATTGACTTTACAACTTCTCAATACTATAACATCACTAAGTCAATTTGTTTATAGTCATTTTTTTATTTATTAATTAATTAAAATGTAATGGTTATCAGCTTTACATTCGGTAATTTTGTACTAGATTTGATTAGCTTCACAGTACTTAGACAATTTGTCTATGCTAATACACTTATCGCTACTGTTAGAAGAACTATAGTAATTAGTCTATAAATTGCCTTTCTCTTTGAAAGTGAATTTATACAATTACTTTAATCCACAATTTCATCTTTACAATATTTCATTTAACTTACAACATTAATCAAGACTTATTCATATACTTGAAGATTACTTACCAGATGAAGGCTTGAATCTTGAACTGCACAATTCGTCTAGCAAATGGAAGAGGTAAGTTATCACCAACCTCAAATACCTTAACCCCTAAGGGCCTAAGCCTTTCCAAGTGTGTTCTTCCTATGAAAAAAGAGCATGGACTTATAGTGAGCCCCAATGATGTAAATTGTTTTTTTTTCAAAATCTAACCTTACAGATGTTTCAAGAGCTAGCTTATTAGTGTGTATACCAATTTTGGGTGCAAAATTCCATAGGATTTGTGAGATCATAGCAAGAGAAATGTATGTTTTCTATTTTTAGTATGCTGCCCACAATGTTTGAGAAATTTCCAAATAAATGTTTTTGGGGATTGGAGGTGACATGAACAACTACAAATTATGTTAGCAAACGAAAATATCCTTTCAGAAAACTTAATTTCACATGAAAAGCTATCAAACTCATTACACAATCCAACTTGCTTCCAAATAAATATTTTTGGGGATTGGAGGTAACATGAACAACTACAAATTATGTTAGCAAACGAAAATACCCTTTCAGAAAACTTAATTTCACATGAAAAGCTATCAAACTCATTACACAATCCAACTTGCAATTGTTGAAATGCAATTTTTTGGATAAGTAGACATCGCAAATAACTCCAAATCAACACTTACATGTTTAAATTTTCAACGGTGAAAATCCTGAAAACACTTTACTCTTATTTTCAAAGCAAATGGATAAGTACAACTTTTTACATCTCAATGGAAGTGAAATTGGCAAGCTTTGTTCAAAGCCAGAAAATCAATTAAAATTTGCAAACTTTACTCTTCCACTAATGATATAAACATGCCATTGAGGACCTCTCAAAAATCAAATATGTACCTGTTTTTAGTGAAAAATAAACTTTCCAATAATTAACCTTCAATATTGCCATTGAAAATTTTTTAAATAGTCAAAGGAATTTAACGGCCCGTAACCAAATGAGTCTGAAATTTTGCAACCACCATATTTGGTCGCTCAGGCAGTACGGGGTTAATTGTAGACTGAAGATCCAGCAAATCACTTTGTCAATTTGTCGGTCTAGCTTCTAAAATCGCAACTGCTTAGATAAAAGAGTGTCTGTCAATTTGATCTTCAGCAATTCCACGCTTAGGGTTTAGGGTACAGACAAACCACAAACAATCAAGTTGACATAGACAATTAAGGTAAACCTTCCTATGATAGGCAGAATAACTAATTTGTCATGACTGTTGCCATTGCCAAAAAAATTCTGATTTTTTTTCATACAAACACAAATCTGAGAAATGAAGGAAGCAATTGGAATTTTATTTTCTGGAGAAACTAAGTATGAATTAGTTCTGAACTGTTCTACCCAATTGGTCTAAAAGAATCTGTAGACTATCCCAAATCAGCAAAAACTGTTTCTATAATGGTCATCTTACCACCTAAAGCAATCACCAGATTTTGTAACATGGCCATGACATGAAGGAATAAAAAAAATAACTTTCTATGATAAGTTTACACTAGAAAGGTGTAAGTGTCCTATGACAATCAACCCTGTCTAGAAATCGTTTAATATGGTATTTGAATTGAGAGTTTTGGACAATAGAACCCTCAGTGTAGCCTTTATTAAACAATACTCAAAACTATAGGTCCAGATCAAAGTTCAATACAAAGTAAATAGGGGGGCAAAAAATCACTTGAACACACATCGTTAGTTATAGATACACTAAGTGATCTCCCTGTGATTAATTTTAACACAATCCAAATACACAAATTATTGTGGAAAATCAAATACGCGGCATACTTCCCAAATTTTCAACTAATTTCAGTTGCTGTTTTCCATTCTTCATTTTTTCTTAAATAGATCTTTTTATGTCACTAATCAATGTAGAAATATAACCCAAAGCCCTAAAATTTAAATTAACGTGTGTACCCTAAACCCTAAACCCTAAACCCTAAAATCCGATTGAATACTTATCATGTGTAGGAATAAGCCTAAACCCTGAACTCTAGAATCCTATAGAATGAGAAAAGAGTAACCCTAAACCCTAAAATTCATCTTCAAAACAGATACCCTCAAATCTAATCTCTAAACTGTGACTGCAACTGTAAACCCTAAACCCTTCAGTTTCCATTCAAAAAATTAACCATTAAAAAATACTAGAAAATGCATATTCAGTTTCTTCCATTGGAAGTTACGTGGATAGCGGGAAATTATTCCAATTCCATAAAATCTGACCACTAGATGCACAAGAAGACAAGCGATTGCACTAATAGCAGGCGAGTATATCTGGACTTTGAATTTTTGAGTCTGGTACTAATGGAGCCACATTTTGCATGGCCTAATTCTAACAGAAAGTGGTCCAGAAAGTGGAAATAAAGCAATGGGATTCTTAATAACCCGTGCATTCGGAGCGGATTCGAATTTTCGGAATTTGGCGCCCATATTTTCCCGCCCTTCTTCCTCCGACAGGTCTGTTGTGTCTCCCCGTCCCCTTCCAGCCGGATTTCTCCTTGCTTCTCCTCTGCAGCAACATCACTTCTTCTCGTTGCGTTTCAGATGATTTTGTAGAGTTCCCGTTGATTGCTTCGCCAACTTCTTCCGGAAATTGTTTCATGACCGTGCTGCGGACTTCCGGAGAGTGAAGTGAGTAAGCGCAGCAGGTGCGCGCGCTTGCCGTAGTTGCTGGAGACTATTCTTTGTAGACAGAACGGACATTGGGTATTGACTAGTTTACGCATATAGTTCTGCACGTGGTTTTGGACATTTGATGCCCTCTATTGTCTTCAAGGATCGTGTTTTCTTGCTGAAGACTATAGTGAAATATTGGATCCTCATTGATTAATGTTGTACAAGGGGATGTTCTACCTCAGTCTGACTTCCATAATGTTGAATTACGCAGTTCTGATATGTTCGCCGACTTTTACGGAATTCTCATTTAACGCATATTTGATGAACAGTACATCCTCGTGTCGACGATAAGGATAAACTGTAGAGAAACTGGATGTATCCTCGAGTCGACGATAATTCCTGAATCTAGAACGTCTTCGGATTATCGTCGATTCGAGGATATATATGATATAATCAGAATTAGTAATGACTAGTAATGTCTATCCTTGACTCAATAGTAGACCTTTTCATATGTTGACGTACGGCGTTAAATATCCTTGATTCGACGATAATATAGTTGATCTTATTATATGAATTAGACGACCTATAATTTTGAGGATTTCTTGAATGCTATCTGTATTTGACGGGGTCTTCCCCTTGTAAACTGCGTGGATTCTCTATCCTCGAGTCGAGGATACGGCTTAAGGTAACCATATTTAATAGTTTACTTCCTGGACTGAGTTGACGATAATTCTTAATCTAGAATGTTTTCTGATTTTCGACGACTCGAGGATGTTAGGATATTATCGTTATTAGGAATGACCATCGGAGTCTATCCTTGACTCATATAGACGTTTACATATTTAGATGGACGATGAGCAGTATCCTCGAGTTGGCGATAATATATGTTATTTGATTGTAGAAATTGAACGACCTATAAGTGTAAGGATTTTCTGAATGGTTATGTGTTTGATAAAGACCTCCACATGGTAAATTGCGTAGATTCTGTATCCTCGAGTTGAGGGTATTTTTTGATGTGATCCTACTCAGTAGTTTACTTCTGGACTGTAGATATGGTTGGTCTTCTATAATAGTCAATTGTACAGAATTTTAGCAAAGTCTCAGTGAACAAGTTTCCCATGTATTTGACAGTCAAATGTGAAGACTGGTATCAGTAACTTCAGGTCATAACTACGATCATCGAGTCGACGATACCATGTAATTGAAATATTTCATTCACTTAATAATTATACAACACCTGTATTATTTACAGTCTAGGATGTAAACTATCTGACACTGTTAACGTAGTTTCCTATCCTACAAATTGTATTGAAATGTGACAAAATATTAATGGTTTTTGGTCAAGAAAATCACAGTAAAAGGATAGTATCAGTTTATCACCACAACATTCTGATCATCAAATCGACGATGCCTTCAAGTTGAGAGTCATTATTATAATATTTTGGTATCTTATTTTATCTAGTCTCTTTGTTAGAAACCTCTATCCTCAAGTTGAGGTTATATTTTCCATTTACAGGATCACATAAGTATATGTAGATCTGACGGTGACGAATCAGAATAATGAATCGATTGTCAAGAGAAAGGTCTAAATTCTAGAAATAAGGTAGCCTGTGCAGTGTTTATAATGTAGTTCTGATTAGTTTGTGAACATCGTTGCTTCGAGGATAGGAATGCCGAGGTGAAGTTCACTAATTATTTTCACAATGAATTACCTCTGGAATACGTTTAATAGATATTCTGTCATACTTTAGTATAAAATGGTAGTCAATAACTCAATGATGTTGTTTACTTTGATTTCATAGAGACCATAACTCTGTTTGATTTCTAAGTATGCAGGTTAGTAACATGTTGTTGTAATAATTTTGGCTGCCACATTTGTTCATGGATTCGAGGATATGTAATCTTACTGGTGATGTGTATTTTACAGAATGGATGTCCATGCTCCTGAAGAGTTCGTTAACCCTGTGCCTGTATTACCTTTTGGCATCGCCGAGTGCGACGGGATTCCTAGGGCGAAATGGCATCCTCGGGCTGTCACGCTACGAAATGAAGCGGGAGTGGATGTTGCAAATGGAGTCTGTCAAAATGTTGATCCAAGTCTCGTAGTGGACTCGGACCATAGACCTCTCGATGACGACCGAGTGGCTGTCCAAATTGCAGAGTCCTTGTGTGAGGAGGAAGTTCCGTCCGGTTGGATGTGGTCAATTCATTCTTGGCACATCGAACAAGTGTTTCTTGACGGTGTGAGTTTGTATGACCATGACCAGACAAACATTTACAACATGGCCGTCAACGCCCTTACTCGAAGGGTCCGTAAAGGGGTTCGGTCTTATGAAACCACTCGTGAGAGGGTGGAGCCTGATCTTCCTCCCAAAAAAGAGTCCCTTCTCACTTTTGATTCAATTACTCAAGTTTCCACCAAAACATGTTGCGAAAGTAATTGCTTGCAGCCATTTCCGCGTGGGCAAATCCAAGTCCTCCGAACTCAACTCCATGTAAACGATGGAGTATATAATCGAAAGAGGTGTCTTCTTAATGTGCATGGTCAAATCCACAAAGACTCTGCTGGCAAGGAATGGATTACCCTGAAAGGTAGAAACGTGTGTCCCACTGCATAGTGGACCATTCATGGGATTTCGAAGGCTATATTTTATAGATACAAGGAAATGTCCAAAAAAGGGAAGAAGCCAGAAGAACATGGAAATTTGGGGTCAAAAAAACCAAGGATGCATACCTTGCAGGCTACTGCCACACTGAAAACTATTGTTGTGCCAGATGCTGACAGAATGCCACACAAGACGAGGACGCTGGAATCGGGAGAGGAAGTCCCTGCAATGGTTTTACCGTCGGCATTCCTTTGGAGTGCCCAGCTGCCATTAATCAATGAAGCCAATGCATCACTAAACTTACAGCCCATTTCTTCTAGTGGTTTGAGCAACATTTGACGGACTTCTTTTCCAGAATACGCTCCAAAGGCTCGTGGAGACAGTTTTGCTCGATGTGGTTTGTGTGACCAATACAAGCAATTGAGGGCCGCATGCACTCCACTTTCTTATGCTGCAGAGAAGTGGTCACAAATTCTAAGTACTCACAATGATGGGCAAAGGGCCCATAGACTACTATACTATTCTAATCGACATATGTCCAAACATTATCCTGAGAAGATGCTAACCATCATCCATGATAAAATGGATCACTCGAAGACTACTTCTCCGCACTTCTCTCACAAGACCAAAGCAACAGATTCCTTCATGAAAATGCCTGTTGCTGTGACGGGTATGATTGCCCATGGTCATGGGGACGTTCGATACGCACACTATGGACTGGATATCTTTCCAACGGACTCCAATCATACCATTGGGTCCATTGCAAAGTTGTTGCGTGATCTTGAACAAGAACCGAAGAATTCGTCACGCACGTTATTTACTCAGGAAGAGACGCAATCCATATTAACTAAGGCAGTCTTAGAAGGCTCGGATATTTGTTTGGATTCCTTCCTTCCTCCTCCTCCAGAAGCGATCCCAACTCATCCTCTGCCACCAACATTGACTCTACAGCTCGATAATGCATCTGGTGACAATAAAAACAGATGGGTTTTTGCTTTCTGTTCACTTCTGGTCTACAAAGGCATTTTTCGCGAAGTGTTCATCAACTTTCTCATTGTTGGGCACACCCACGAAGACATCGATGCTCTTTTTGGTTATTGGAGTGGTTTCTTGAAGACGAATAACTACCCCATGCTTCCAATGCTTATGCAATCTTTCATGCATGCTGAAAATCACCCGGTCATTCCTCATTTGATCGAGGAAGTTCTTGATTTCAAGCAATTTGTGTACGGGTACATGGGCACCGGCGGAGATTTTTTGGAAGGCCATTCCAGATCCCAGCAGTTCAAATTCCATATGGACTCCGCGAGTGAATGGCCTTTGATGGAGTATAAAAATTTGTGTACGGAGAGAGATTGGTTGCCAGATCACGGGAAGGGAATCCGTTTGTGGTTTGAGACCGAAGACGGTCTTCCCAAGGTGCCAAGCGGTGTTCCACCACCTCTGCTTCCACGGAATATGAAAGCGTTGGATGAAATCAAAAAGGGTTTGAACGGGTTCATTGCGTTGTGGAGTGCAATGGCTGATGATCCGCTATCCGGAGATTTCAGGAGGGTCAATGGTCCTATTAAGGAATATTGGAAAAGTGTGAGAGCTGATTTGGATGCACCCTTAGAACCGCGTGCAACATTACTACATGGTTTTTGGCCCACTACAGAGGTCATTGAAGGAGACGAGGCAATTCGCCGGCAGAGAGAGATCATGGCACATCAAGAGGATGCACAGGATGTGCCATTTGTTGGACATAGGCGTGATCGCCCACGTGCTTCTTTTCGTGTTGATCGCGATACCTTTGCAGGTTACTTTCTTGTGGTGCGTCCTGTAGATGATGACCCGAAGCCATTTTGGCTTGCTAGAGCCATTACAAATCCGAATCCGGATCCAGGGCATATGCATATGATTGAAATCCAATATTGGACACCAGCTGGAGAAAGATACATTGATTTGGAGACATATGATGGATGGGACACCAAAAAGGGGAATGTGTGGCGCGAAGATCGGGTAATATCTCCAACATGGTCAAACACAGATTGCATCATGACAGCCTGGAAGCCCCGTATTCGAGAAGGGACTTCAGGCCCAAGGGTTGCAATTCCAAAGCCGCAAATTGACATCATCAAAGCATCAATGGTAGCTTTTACGGGTGATATGAACAACGATGAATCTGCAATGGAAGGTTGAATAGTTTGTAGTTACGTATGTAGATTTGATTGTAGGATTTGAAGTAGAATGGACTCTACACTTGAAGAAAATTGCATTCTACTAGTCAAAAAAGTGTATTTTACTTGTCAAATCTATGTTGTACTCAGCAGAATAGTATCATATTGGTTAAACGTAGTTTTCTACTAGTGCTACATTTACATGTTTTGATATATTTAGAAACACATATAGTTTTGATTTTATTATAGTAGAGTGTATATGTAACAAACATTTATTTCTATTAATAGTATATGATTTTCTACAATATTTTTTCTCTAAATTTTTCAATTAATATAGTCATTTTGAAATTTCTTTGGTTTACATCTTTTCCACGTGAAAGTGTGGACATCAACATTCTAAAGATTAGTCTTCAGTTAACATGTTCAACTCTCATTTTAAAGAAATGTTTCACATGATGCCCTCTAAGTGGTTTATTTTAATTGTACAATTCAAAAAAATAAAATGTAAAAATGTTGATTATAAGTTCTTTTTGCTTTTTTAGGCCATTGCACCATAATTAGACATATATTTTGAGTCTTCCAAGTCTCAATTTCTTGAAAAATCTCAATTAAAAATGAACTCTTTTCTAATCTAAATATAGTACAGAATTAAAATGAGACCTCCACTTGTCTCAAATTAACGAATAAGGCCTTGTGAGGCTAAATGTAACCAGTTCATTCCCCACCAATCCTTCATCTTTTCAAAGGTATATATACTAGCAAATCTGAGAATAGTGGCCTTTGTAATTGCCTTCAAAGGATGAATGACAATCAAGGCGTCATTGTCATGTAGATGACCATTTGCAAATTCAAAAATTGCTAGGTTCTCCACATTCCAAATGGGAATGCTGTTAGTAGGCACAGATAATTCAGGAATAGGTATACCCTCTGGCAGATCTGCTAAAATCAGATCAATGCGTGGTTTTTCACTCCGAATTCCCTTGAAGCAGCGTACCTTTTCTCTCTTATGCTACAAAAAAAGTTGCACGATAAAAAAACAAACATAGGAAAAAAAATCACTAACAAATCATGAAGAAATGTGAGACTCCTCACCTTATCCATGAAATTGACAATGTCGTCGTACACTTGGGGGAGAAGATCACCCATCACATTTGTCAGCAAAAAATTAAAGATGAACTCAGAGATATCAATCTCTAAGTCATTTAGAAATAGGGTTGTCCCCGTCACGTCCTGTCAGTCCGTCAAGATTCAACCCCGGTGTCCGTCAAGATCCAGAATTTTTTTTTTTTTTTTTTTAAGATTCCATTCCTAGTATTAGACTCTTGATAAGAAAAATGCTCATGTCTTTTTTCATATCTCACGACTTAATAGAGATTTGACAATGAGCCTATTAAACATATGTTAAACTTGTGACATATGGGACGCCAAAAACCTCGAATAAGCCCTATTTCACTTAGGCAAAAGGTTTTTGTAATAAATTAAACTAATATATCCAGTGACACAAACATAATCAGAGATCTTGGTAATGCTTTCTTAAATATTTTGCATTAGATCCTCGTTATACAATTATTCTTTTACTTCACAGAGAACATTTCAGCTGATGATACAGGCTGTGTTCAAAAATTCTGACTCCACATTAGTTTTTTATGACTTGGGTCAAGCAAAATGCTTTGTTATTAAACCAGAAGTTATGGTTACCTACACACGGGCCAAAGACTTGGTTAGTTATTCACACTTAAGTTCTAAAGATGTAAGTATGCTTAAACACAAAACGGTAATAGACATTATTCCAGCAGGTGACATGCGACAGAGAAATTCTGCCTTTAAAGGCATAAATACCCACGTACTGCACAAGCGCAGGCATCCATCCCACGCTTCAGCTTCTGACCAGCTGGAAATGGAAGGTCACACTGACACGGGCTTAGCAAGAACGAACGGGTATCGAGGGGGTCTCTTCCTCCCGAGTTTTTTAATATAAAAACTGCCGGGACTGACGACTGAGGCAACTGCCCCCGCATTCTGTAACACAAGCTGTCGGTCTGACTTCGGTGCTCTAACTTTTGAGCTCTACCCTCTGGGCTTGACCGTCTGTGCTGGTTCTTTTGCGTGATCAGCGTTACTCGTTGTTCAAGCTTCCTCTGCTGTGACGTTTTTTTCTGCTGTCTGATTAGCCGGGACTGTGTTGTAGACACTGATCTAAAGCCTTAGCATTATTTTTGTTTTGTGAAACTACTGGAGTTATCATGGCGTCATCTCAGGCATCACAGAATGCTGCTAACAATCAGATTTAAAGGAGTTTATTTGAGATTTTTTCATAAGTTTGATGATTTTCTTGTTTATAAATGTTTATTTTGACCCTTGTGAAAGCAGTAACACGCGATGTGGTCTGTAGACACCCGATGCACCTCACTAACATAACATTGGTTTGTTTTTTGTTTTTGGGATGGGCACAGGTGAAGGCCACATCCTCTTGGAGCAACTAGACGTTTTTTGCAAAAAAATCACTACTTATGGAAAACTTCTTGATGTCCCTTGTTTTAAGGACCATGGATTAGGGTGACACATTTTTTGAGCTTACATATGGGGTTACCTTGCTAATCTACATATTTAGATGTTTGATGGGACACCTAGAAGTACTACTTATAGTTGCTGGATTTCAGTATGTTTATGTGTATTTATTATTTTTTTATTTTTGAAAAAATTGGATATTAGTTCATTGTAGTGAAAATATTCCTTATATTAAAAGGAAAAAAATGGGGTATTAGTTTTATACGCCTAGTTCTACATGTGGAAAAAAATAGAGTATTATTTTCTCTATTTTCTTTTTTTCTTTACTATATTTTTTTCATCTACTGTTTATATAAATAGCATAGACATCTTCAGAAAAAAATAGGATATGTATGTTTATACATCTTCCCGAAATTAAATAGGGCTCTACCTTTATCCTACTAAGGAAAAAATAAGGTATATATGTAGTTTCTTGGAAAAAGCTAAATACTATATTTAGCTATAAGAACTACTCTACTTAACACATACTTAGATATGATAATTTATGACCATATTAGTGGCCTAAAGTATGGTTATGGTAATATGGGACCTTAAATTAATTTCTTAAAATCTCTCTTATGATAAGAAATTAGAAGCATATACATATACAAACTCATTGTCAAATCTATGACATATTTCACCATGATACTACACACACATAATCTGTAAACAGTAAACAGAAAGGAAACACAAAGGAAACTAAAACGATGGGTAATAGATAGAATCACGCCTCTAGAGGGTGTTCCAGACAGAGCCTTTTTTTTGTGGACAGTCTGTCTGTCCTGTGGACGGCTGGTCCGTCCTTGTGGACAGCCGTCTGTCCAGGTCGACGGACAGGCCGTCCTCGAAAAAAAAAAAAAAAATCTTTTTTTTTTTTGTGGATGGCTGGTCCGTCCAGGTCAACAGACAGGCCGTCCTTGAAAAAAAAAAAAAAAAAAAAAAAAATTTTTTGATCCTGACGCAATTCTGACGCGTCAGGATGCGTCCGGACTGATGCCGACGGACATCCGGACGTGAAAACCCCACGTCACGTCCGGATAGACAACCCTGTTTAGAAACTTCACGACTGGAGGACCATGTACTATGCCACCATTGTTGAGTGACAAGTACTCCGCATCTCGCTTGGTACCTTGTGAAAAGGATCTCTGGTGTTCCGAGACAACGTCTTGAGTACCCGACGGCTGCACTTGTTGCTTCGTTTTCTTCGCCTTGCCTTTCTTAGTTGTTGATGCCTCTTCAGCCTCAAGTTGTTTCAAAGCCTTCTTCGTGAGTTTCCTTTTGGCCTTGTTCATTGCCTCTGAGTTCTTCAAGGCTATTTTTGAGTCAGTTTCCTCCCTCCTCTTCACAGCTTTAGCTCTCGCATCCTTATCAAGGGCAGCAAACTCATCGTTGTACTTCTCCCTGCTATGCAAATTGAGTGAAAGCTTGAGCTCCTCCTTGAGCTCTGGCGTGAACTCCAGTGGACAGTCCAAATACCACGCACCGGACTTCAAGTGCAAACTCATCCACCATTGTAATTGAGATGGAGAGAACATGCAATGCTTAGAAGAAGCATCCAACCATGTAGACAAAAAAAGGGATAAATCTTGCTTAGCAATGGCCCCTTTTGCAAGCAACTCGTATTTGAAATATCTGCAGATTCAAAATATGTCAACCAAAATAAGTAATGCTTCACAGCCAAATAGTACAGAATTCACCAAATCAAAAAAAATATTACATAAAAAGGAATTCATACCAAAAAATAACACGTTTGACCACCAGGTCTATGCCTTTGCACTTTCTGAAGTCATCTAACTTCTTATAGCCCTCTTGCCCTCTGGAATGACTTAGGAATGCTTTGTCCCAAACACAAATCCTCCAACCTTCAAGACAATCTGGAAAGGTCTCCAGCTCTTCAAGAGAATCCATAGTCAACACCAATTGGTCCTTCTTGATAATGTCATCAAACATTTCAAACCCAAGCTCTTCAATCTGTTGAATGAAGAAAATTAGTTATGGTATTGACAGAATTCGCTCAAGTCAAAATAAACATTATGCACAGCTGAAGAAGACAATATATTTTTGAAAGCAAATACATTCATGATAGAAACTTACCAATGCATACCAACAAGCCTTTGCCAAAAAGGACTTCAATTCGTTTTCCCCAACTAGTTTCACTAAAAACCTTCTAGCCTTCCGTGTTTCATTTGAGCAATTCCACCATTGCAACCACTTGACTTTGTGCTCACTACTGACATTTGCGGTGGCAATCATTTGCAACTTGTCCAGGGTCATTTCTGGAGAGATATTCTGGGTCCAATGCTTCTCAATCTATATCAAGGAGAATTAGGAATTAGGACCATTCAATATTGAAAAGTGCAGTCAATGACATGAGGTAGTCAGAGAAGTTATATACCTCTTTAAGGAAATCGCAACCAAGCTGGGGGTTAGCAACTGCTGTCAACTTGCCCAACTTCTGAGTCAATCTGGATGTTGTATCCTTTGTAGTCAGTCTCATGGTCGTCAAAATTCCATCTGGTGATTGATCCTCTTCCGTTGTGTCTTCTTTGTATTTTCGAACTGCCAAATCAGCTGCTGCCGCTATCTCATATTGGTCAACAACACCGAAGTGAGAAAACCTCATATAGCTCAACAACTATGAATTGAGCATGGATGCCAACAAATCATAAGATGTAAAATAAATACAAAGTATAGCTTGATAGGAAATATTATCTGGAAAATAAAAGATGTGAAGACATCAACGGACATTGAGTACGAACTCTTCCGAGTGTTTAAAGTGCACTGTGACATCTCCGATGTACTTAAATGGTCCGCAAATTTGTCCAGTGGAAGAATTCCATATTTTTGGACACGATATAACGTGTGTACCAAATTCGTTTTGATAAAAGAATTCTCAGTATGTCTACAAAGCAGAAGAGAGGTGATCAATATGGCAATGAAGAACTTCAATACAAACACAATGAAATCATACATATGGAAAGATGCACTTACTGGTTAATATCATACATGGCGTGCATAACTTCACCGATTTTTCCCTTTATCTCCAAAATTACTGAATCCACCGAGATGTGCCAATCTTGGTTGTTGGCATGGTGCTGGGAAATGTAGGAAGACCATGCCAACAACCTATGGTTACCATCACAAACAAAGAACTTTGAAGATTGATAATCTTCCAATCTTGGTGTTGCCTATAGTGTGGTATTAAACTTGTCGTTCTCGACATTCCATAGTGGCCCACATGCGTCCTTGTCAGCCTCAGTTACCTACTCAATCTCACCTTGCTCGTTTGTGATTGACACATAAAACACACTGGAACCATCTTGATATCCGTGAACAAATTCCTGCTCAAGTCTCGTCATATCACATTAAAGTGTTGGGCAAATCATAGGCATCACTACAAGATGACATAATGGAATTCTCAAACGAGATATGGAATTTGGTTTTAATCGCAAAGCCGGAATACAAGCTACAGAATTCACTTTCTGTGCCTTTCAAAAGGCGTCCTCCGTGGTGAACTCCATTTCCTGGTTCTCCCTTCTTGCACTGACGTTGTCTTTTCTGGTTCATTATCCCCAATAATGTGAACTTCCTCGACAGCTACGGAGAGCGAGTCAGACGATTTCTCCGCCATTTTCTATAGTGGAAAAACATGATTCATGAAAATGTTACTTTCTGAAAGATGGAAAGATATGACTAAAAACATCAAGAATGAAGAAATCTGACAAAAAACAGTTGTAGAATTAATCTTCAACGCGGAGACACATACTACCCTCAACACCAAACTCATCATGCGATGGATCCTTGCGGTCCCCCAAGACCTAGTCAACAATCAAATCCTGGGATATGAATTGGCCAATGACTTTTAGTTTATCAAAAGCGGAGGAGACAATGGCGATTAAAAAAGACGGAGCAATCTGGCCTTAGCGCCGAGACTCTCCACCTTTGGAATTCTAAATGACAATGAACCTATGTACATTGTGAAGCTGTGGGTACTCCACCCGCCAAGCAATCAAAAATGAAAAAAAAATGTCAATTAAACAACTCACCTCGGCGCCGAGGCAGACGGAGCACACGGTGAGGGTGCATCCTGCCCGACTAAATTCTGAATACTATGACCAGGGTTGACAGGACGTCCGGACGTCCACGTTTGGCGGACGTGGACGCTGGCCCCCGGACGTCTTTTGACATCCCTGGACAGACCGTTCGCGCGGTCGGGAGGCTCGCGGACGGGCCCTCGGGCGGACAGGGCGGACGGCAGACGGCCGCGATCGAGCGGACGGGACGTCCGCGCGATCCCGTCCGCACGATCTGCCCATCCGATTCTGGGCCATCCGATTCGCACGTACGCGTCCGCATTGCCTGGTCCGCCTTCGGACGCCATAAATAGCGCGGCGGACGGCTCATTCCTCACAATCGTTTCCCTTGCGGAGTGGGTGATCCAGTGCCTATTAGTGGCTTTGCGCGCCCCTTTCGTTTTGGTGCGTGAACGATTGTGCTCGGATACTGAATTGCACCAATTTATTTTGGTGATTACTTGGTTTTGAAGGCCTTGTTAACAACTTCACCTCGTTTCATTGGCAAGTGTCAAACATTCTGTTCAGTTGTTCTAAAGTTTCATGTGAACTTTGTCATCAAATCATTTCATTTTAATCAAGGTTATCATGCCTCGCAATAGTAGTTCAAGGTCTAGTAACAAAGGCAAATCCCAGGACATGAACTGGGGAGATTGGGCAAATCCAATGTGTGTAGCTGAACCTGGATGGGAAGAAGAGCCCAAGAAGGTTTGGGACTGCACAATGTGCAAAAAGTACGTCAAAATGACGCACCTCTCCAAAATGTGGTCACAAGAAAGAGCAGACAAACAAGTTCGACGCTGGGAAGGACAAATTTCCACATGCGAGAGCCAACACTTTGTGCACCGATACGAGGAAGTAACGCGGTGCGCTGAGCTGCCTGACTCCAAACCAAATGTTATGAATTATTCCAACATGGCCATGGTTTGGGCAGAGATTGTACTCCACAAAGATGTAGATTGGCGCACAATTTACGGGAAAAATGTTGACAATATGAAGCGCACTGACGCTGTTATTTATACGAGTTGGACTCAACCAAGCGATTGTATGCGAATGTGGTCCAATCAAGGGCAGTTTGGATTTCCGCCGGTTGTATTGCCGGATGCTGAGGATGAATGGTCGGACGACGATGATGTAGAAGACAATCTAGCACCCGTAACATTTACAGTGGGACATGAGCGTCAAGAAGCTCGGGAAGACATTGAGTTCAATCAACAAATGCAAGAAGCTATGCGTAGGAGCATGGAGGATCGGGGTCAACAACACGGGCATGACAGGTCCTACCACCATGATCGTACTGCATCTGGTTCACAAGATGGTCAAAGGGTCTTACGCTACGCTAACGACCCCTAAGGTACTTATTACAACCCAGAAAGAAGCCATGGAACCACACATGATTTTGGATCTAGCCAAGGAGGCTCCCAATACTTGTCCGGATCTACTACGGATGGTTCATATGAGCGTCACACAGGCTCTCGTCATGTCAAACCAAGGCAAGGAAGGTCTCAGCACCGTGATGTAGTTCCTCCTCCAACTTTTGGAGGTCCTTACTATGGAAATCCCAATCAAGGAGCTACGCCAAGTGACTATGGATGCACTTGGGGCGGAGGACCATATCTTGGCACTTATGGATCCGGTTCCACACCACCAAAACGTAGAGATGACATCCATTCAGATTCCGAGTAAAGTAGGTAGAGCTATTTTAGTCGTTGTCTCACAATCAAGTGGGCCTTGGAATCTTTTGTTATTGGATTATGGAGTGTGGCAATCATAGTACAAACATATCGGCATCTCGGCGAATAGCATTTACGATTTTACGTACTAAAATATTTTGATGTAAATATATTGTATTAAAATGTATTTGGAGGTTGGTACTTGGTATCATCATAGCGGTATTGTTCAAGTATCAACTGTATTGCTTTTCAATATAAAAAATATTTGCGCATGACCAAATTCTATTATCATTATCCCCTAATCGTTTTGGACTATGTTTTCACCAAAAACGTTCCAAAACTGCCATTTCTAATACTAGTGTCAAATTTTAGAAAAAAAACATTCTTGGACACATGTAACCATAGGATCTTGTAGTAAACTTGTTTAAGAAGATGTGGAAAAAAATTCAGAATTTTCCACCATGTGGATTGCAAGATAATAGTGTTTGAATTGACAAAAATCCTTTTTTTGTCCCTGCGAAAAAACGGGCAGCTGCCCTTCACAAGGTCACATTCATATGAAAAAATGTCCAAAATGGTGGTTACTCTTTGGATTTATTCTTGAAGGCAAGTTGGCTACATGCTTGAAAATTTTCAGATCATTTGGAATTGTACAACATATAGGAAAAAAATAGTAAGTAGGAAGAGGTAGAGAATGATTCAAACACTAAATTGTGAAGAATTTATTTATGGAATTGTAAATTGCCAATCCAACGGTTGTAATGTTGTAATAAACAATCTACACCCAATGTTTTTATTTTTTTTCAAAAATATTGAAAATTGAGTTAAATAAAAGACTTCAAGTCTTCAAAGTTTATTTTAGAGTTGAAATTCCATAACTACCCTTAAACTAAGAATCCTCATAACTTTTGACTCATAGATCTAAATGGAATGATTCAAAGCTTCCCATGTACATATAAATCTAAAGAACCAATTGGAAATTTTTATTTTCTTAAAAAGTGATTTTTGAAGAAGTTTTTTTTGCTGCCCGTGCTGCCCGCCAAGGACTGAAAATGACATATCATGCAATAACTTTTTAACCATGTAGTCTAAATGTATGAAAATTGTTGGGCCTTAAAGCTACTCCTTGGACACGTGTTGTATGAAAATTTCAAAGAAAAAAAATATAAATTTCATTTGTAGTGAGCTGCCCAAAATCAATATGTTGCCAAAAAATCACTTTGGTCTTTTAGGGGTTATATGTGTTCAACATTGATTATACAATTTTGAACCCATCCAGACCAAGCTAACATCCATCAACAATAATTGTTGCATTGCACTTCTCATTCAAGGATTTCAAGCAAAACATATGATGAATGCATAAATAGATGGTAGACATTGGACATTGAAAGTTTCAAAACACACAAACATTTCAAAACTTTATATGAATTATAAGGGTGCATATATATTGGCATACATTGATGGTGCATATATATACTAGAAAATCCTTGCACACAATCATGCAAATTTATGTACTCGCCTCTACATTTACCTAATACTTTTATAGTTCTATCACTTCTATGTCGTCCACTAACACCATAGACACTAATATGAGTGGCGGAAGTGTTCATCCGGAATAGGCCAGTTGTAATTATTGGTAAATCGATGGATGATTTCGGACAGCTACCGCAAGAATCAATCACCGAATCACAAAGGCGCTCCAAGTAAAGGTGAAAAATCCTTGCCAAATCCTCATGGCTAAATCTTGTATGTCTTTCATTTTCCCGATGTAAGCTCACGTAGTCCGTCGACATGCAACCATTGTTGATGGCTTGAGCTATTCGACCAACCGCATATTCCTTCGATTTACGTGATAAATCCGGTATCATTGACACATCCGCGTCTCTTCGGTGCAAGTATGCAATAGAAGGGTCCACCCACCACCTCTTTTTCAAGGTCTCAGTCCGCTCACTCTAAGAGGTGAACGTGTACAAGGACTTCATTGGTTCATTACGTAAAGTAGTCATGCCCCAATCGCAAACTCCAATATAAACACGTGACTCATCATTGGGAAAGTGAAACATAATGTTGTCCAGTGAAAGATCATTGTGCAAATGTCCAGCGCTGTGCACTGCATTCATGAGGTGCACCAATGCCCATGCAAGCTCCGTGCGCTTCTTCCTCCAACGACTAAGAAAAAAAGCTTTGGTCACCTCTTCCGGGGTCGGTTGAGAATAAGCCAACCGAATGCCAATGTTATCGGGATATTCCTTATCCAATTTTAACATTTGCTTCAATGTTCCGCCATTCCACTAATACGAGTACCCTTTGTTTTGCGTTGCATGAACAGCAAAAAACCGGATAATTCCATCATGTGGAATTCTCACTGCCATTGACTCGTTTTGGTGTTCCAACCTTGCGAGCGGAGGTCGTATGCGTTGTTGATGAGATACCTTCGCTGCGAACTCCCAAAATGTGGGTATCTCACGACATCCTTCAATTCGGACCCTTCGAATTGTTGCGTATCCACCCCTCAGGATTTGATCATCTTGTGGAATCACCCTTGCTGTTTCCGGAAGCGCTAAGAGATGTCGTCGCCCACGTTGCAACTCCACAACTCCCTCATCACTATTCCACCAACCCATTGAACTTCGCCTATTTCGATTCTTTGCAAAAGGGGCACACTGGCGAACAAACAAGTCTACCCTCAAAATGACCTATTCAAAAGCGCCATCACCTACGTGGTGTTGCTTCCCGTACTTCTCTAAGATCACCTTTGCATTCCACAATGCATCATGGACCTTGTTCTTCAAAAATTATTGAAAGCCCTTCTTCTCCATTTCATGAATCCAGTAGGGTACGTTTAAAGCATCCGTGAACTTCTGTGCCATATCTCCCTTGAATTTAGCTGGACACTCGTCTTCATACCTCGCATATTTGGTATACAACGACGCAGTGGTTTCCGACTCATAAAAATTGACAATGCATTCAATGAGAAATGCTTTGCAAGCGAGAGAAGGAGCGTCCATACTCGCCTCACTGTCCGACTTCACTCGTTTGTCCTTCGCAGCCTTCTTTGATCTCGGGATCGTGATGAAATCACGTTTAGAAGTACACTTGCAATTTCTAATCCACAAGGCAATATACGATTTGCCAAATGATCATACGCGAAATGTAGAAAAAAAAAGCAACAAGTATCCCCTAGAAATCACATTCTTATCTTCCCTTAGAAAGGAGCCAATGGAGGATAAACAACCAAGCTCTCCGCTCTCTCTTGCATGACACAAGGGGGAAGATAAAAGTGAGGAGCGGACGGGCCATCCGACTCTTTTATGCAAGGCGGACGCCTCGACCGTCCGCCTGATCGGACGGATCCGTTGAGGTGGATGGATCATCGTCCGCCTCGTTAGGACCGTTCGATCAGGCGGACGCCACCTATCCGACACATCGGACGGCCCCGATGTATCGGACGGCGGCCGTCCGCTCTGGGCCGTCCGACCCTAAAATCGAAGGCGGACGCCTCGCCCGTCCGCCTGATCGGGCGGACGAGACGACGCGGATGGACAGTCGTCCGCCTCGTAAGGACCGTCCGATCAGGCGGACGCCGCCCGTCCGACTCATCGGACGGCCCCGATGTATCGGACGGCTGCCGTCCGCCCAGGGCCGTCCGACTTGGACAATCCGCCTGATCGGACAGCCCCTCTCAAGTAGAGATCAAATTGAGAGATTTTTCGAGGTCGTCCGACCAGGCGGACGGCTGCATCAACTGACTCCTAAAACGACCTCGACCAGCAAATAATGACAAGGATGGGAAAGACAAAAATCTCATCGACATTCACTTTCTTACTTAAAGAACTTGAATCATTAAATAGAACTCCAGCGTTTTTTAATGCAAAGATCTTCAATTTTATACACTAAGTCCTACATCCTAAATCCTATACCCTAAATCCTATACCCTAAATCCTATACCCTAAACCCTATACCCTAAGACCTAAATCCTAAATTGTACTCTAAAGTTACAAATGTAAGAAATCATAACTAATTAAAAATATGAAAACAAATGCAAATTAAGTTCCTCAAGAAATATATGGACCATCTTCAATTAAGAACTTAACTTGAGGATTCTTGATTGGGTTTAGGTGTTTCTTGAATTCATAGCACGCACAAGTTCGCAAATAAAGCTTTGAAGTCAATTTTTTAATTTCTTATGTGAATATATTTTGTTAAACAAATTCAACAATAGACATTTTATGTAACTTTATCAACACCATTGTCCCACATTAGTTGCATGAATTTATACCTCAAAGAATTCACCAATGTGCAATTGTGCATGAAATTTAAAAATTAAATATTTACTTTTCTAGCTTTTCTAAATTGGGATGTTTGGTCATTCAACCCTTTGAGGAATATTCACGTACGTCTTTCACCTTGTGCATTTTAGCCAAAATTTAGGCAATTGAGTTATGAATAAATGATTAAATGTGAAATGTTTAACCGCTATTTTTTAGGCACCTTGGCACCTTGCTTAACTACATTTTTTTGCGATGAACCTTTTTAACTAAAAAAGGCTACTCTAGTGATGGTGAATGTCTAATTTTATATGATAAACAATTGAGTTGAGAATCTAAAAAAAAGATTTTAAAAAAGAAACACTTAGTTTTCACTCATTAAAAAATTGTTAGGTAGAAGTAGATTCAAGATCGAAGGAAAAATTAAATCATTAATAGCTCTAAGATAGTAAGATAGAATCGAAATATACTAATTTCCACTCTGAGATTATTCTAGCAAGGAATGTAGACCTCATGAATTTTTTTATTTTATTTTAACTCTTAGAATTCAATTCAAAAATGAATACTTCAAGTTATTTATTCTAAAAGATACCAAAAATCTCAGAAATTTACAAAAAATATTGAGGCCATAGGAGCCTGCCTAAAAATCTTACATCCATTTTGTCCCCCAATGGGACAATGGGACTTTAGAGAATTAGAGGTTAAACTCAAAAGAACTATACATTCATTTTTTTAAATTTGTGAAGTAGAAATTGATGCACTATTAAATGAAAAATAATACGCTAATAACTTTTGGAAGAATTGAAGAATTGTTAATCCCAATGAAAAAAATATTCTAATAGACAATTAATATTCTTTGATATCAATTTTGAATAAAGAACTTTGAATTCTAGAGACATAAGACAACTCTATATGCTTTTTCTAACTTCATAATCCGCACTCCGCAAGACCGCAAGTCCGCAACATATAAGTTATATAACTCCAAATGATTTTTGACAACATTATTTGACATTGAATGGGGCAATTTCTTATAAGTAGGTAATTACTAATTAGGTATCAATCTATACTATCATGACCAAAATGATTTTTTAATATTACATCAAAATATTATCACACATCCATTTTCAAAATACACTTCTAATTTGGACAACATTTATATGAATGACATGAACCTGCAATCCTAAATCCTAAATCCTATATTAGAACTTTGCATACAAATATCTTAGAAGATCGTGACTTTGATGCAATAGTATTATATAAGTACATAGCAATTGTTTCTAGTTTCATGACATTAAGTCGGATTTGGCTTACTTCGACAAATTTCTTCATAAAAACAATTATTTTAAAATTGAGATGTCTTACAATATATAGTAATATATGATTAAAATCCAAATAAATTTTTGAATATAATTAAATCTACGATCTATCATCAAAAATTTAGAAAAAAAAATTTAGAACTATAGGTAGCATTTCATTTTGATCTTTCAAGATGGTCATTTCAAAATATCATTGAGATGTTTAATTTCAAGATTGCACCTAAAAATATGATGTGCACATTGAAGAATGAAGTTTGATGTCTGTGCCATGAGGAGTTCAATGTCTTTGAAGTATTCACATTGGATGCTTGTTGTCATGAAGGCACTCTTTGGAGATGACCTGGCCATTTCAGGAATCCTATGCTGCACTAAATGAGAAAAAAACATGCACTGCTATGGTCCGATTGGCGGTCGAACCGTCCGCCCGTCGGACGGAGGTGATCAAGGCGCGGACGGGAGACCAGGCGGACAGGCGGTCGGACGGAGGTGACCAAGGCGCGGACGGGACACCAGGCGGACAGGCGGTCGGACCGTCCGCCCGTCGGACGGAGGTGATCAAGGCACGGACGGGAGACCAGGCGGACAGGCGGTCGGACCGTCCGCCCGTCGGACGGAGGTGATCAAGGCGCGGACGGGAGACCAGGCGGACAGGCAGTCGGATCGTCCGCCCGTCGGACGGAGGTGATCAAGGCGCGGACGGGAGACTAGGCGGACAGGCGGTCGGACCGTCCGCCCATCGGACGGAAGTGACCAAGGCGCGGATGGGCCACGAGGCGGACGGGCGGACAGACGGTCTTCGCTAGTTTTAAGGTATTTGAAAAAAAAAAAATTTGATGGTGTGCACAACATGAATGAGCAAATTTGTATTACAAACTTAAAGTTCGAACAATGAATTGTCATAACATAATGTGTTTAGGGTAAAAAACTAAACACCCAAGTTTACATCTTCTCAATCTTTATAAACTATGGTTGATAGTCAGTATCTCCTTTGACTTCAGCCCCACTACTATGACCTGTTGTATCCCATCCGGAATCATCGTCACTGGATGAATTTTGCATACTATCTGATGAAGATTGTACAATCTTCCCTCCTTCTTCTTGTACTTGTTTCGATGTGCTTGATCTCACTGGTCTACCTAACTTATGATCCCTTTTGACTTTTAGTAGAGACTTTCCAATACCTCCCTTAAGATCGTGGATTGGTTTCACCTTTCGCTTGGTTAGAGGCAGACTTGCATCAAGGGGGGTTCTACCTACATTTTGTTTTTCCAATGGAGAGATTGCAAAAGGCTTCATTATTCTTTTCCTCTTAGCTTTTTTAGACTCCTTCACTGCGGGTGGACGTGCTTCCGAACTTCCTGGAATGTTTGTCTTCTCTGCGGACAAAGCTTCCACTGTAGGGTTTGAAAATTTGATCGGAAAATGCTTTACATGGCCAAAACATCGACGAAACATAGACTCCAATGTTTGCACATCATCGTTGTCTGATGAAACGGATGGATTGGGATTGGCTCCAATATGCAATTCCTTCAAATTGCTCAAATGTTGTTCTTTGAACTGTGAGTCTCCAGGACCATTCAAAGTTGTGCTACCGCTTTTATATAGTGCATGTCGAGGACCGCTACGTGATGGTAATTGAGGATCTCGCACAAGGTGCTTCATGTCTTTGGCGTTGCGGTGTGTCATTGGGCACACGGACTCCAATACACATTGATCTTGACTTCCCTCTATTCGAGGTGCTTGGACATTTTGAATGCCGAAAAGTCCAATAGTTTCACTTGTCAATGCCCTTGGTAATTCAATATTTTGGTTGATCACATTTGTGTGGGACTTCACCCCACACTCTCTCATGTCTTTGTGTTGATCATTTTCTTCCGCTCCTACCGTTGTCATACATGGACACTCGGGAATTCGAATCACTTCATCCATTTGGGGAGTTTTATCACCTATAACCATTTCCTCATCTTCCTCCGCTATTTTCGCATGAGTATTTTTCCTATTTGCTAGAATGTTTTCACTACGCAACAATCCGGTTCCATCTAAGTATTTAGCTATGGAAGGTCCACCTTCGTCATATTCACAGTCGTCCTCATCCAACGGAAACTTGTAAGGGTCTTCACAATGATCTCCAATGTCTGCATCATAATGAAGGGGGCTTCGAAGCGGTTCATCATCGAAATTGCGGATGCCGTGGTCATCTTCATCGTCCATGAGGGGATCAACTTCTTCACCGGATTCACCACCCTCATCTTCCGATGAAGACAAGGCCAAATCCTCCGACTCAAGGTTCTCATTGTACTACTTCTTCTCGTCATTTTGCTTTGATGCACCGAGGACTTTGGAATTGGTATACACATATACCAAATCCTGTGCTCTTTGTGGCTTCAACTTGTTCCGATATTTGTTGTGAACAAAAGAGTAGCTACTCCAATTTCGTTCACATGAAGACAATGATACCGGTTGGGCCAAAATCCTCTTGGCAATTGGAGCAATGAGCTTCCCGCACGCGCCCTCAAAATCCCACCAAGCATGCGCTGACAATTGTTGTTCACCCGGATCCAACATGTTGTGGAACGGAGGTTCCCTATGGCAGAAGGCTATAAATTCCTTCACCACCTTTGCATACTCTGAAGATGTACATATTTGCATCAAAACGCGCTTGCATGCAGCCATGGCATCGGTGTCGTCGGCTAATTCTTTGTCTTCAAGAAGGTAGGGATTCAAATGTACTCCTGCATAATGTAAATCGGTCTTCACCATATTACGTCGTTCGTAGAACGCCTTCACCAACGGGATGGCTTTATCCAAAGCCAAACAAAAAGGCTCTTTGTTTAAAGCGAGGACGTGCTTCTTTAGTTTCTTCATAATATGTAACACTTTGCCCATGCATGGTGTCTTTGCATCCAAATCACGAAGAGCACTGACAATTGGAGCTGTCACATCTTCAAAATTTTGACAACGATGTCAAAAATGCCCACTTAGAATGGTCTTCTTTACCCGTTCGGATTCTAAACGAGTTTTGGATTTTCGCGAGTGCTTTCTAGCATATTCCTCCCATTGCGGGTCCGTCACAGTTTGTTGCAATTGTGCTTTCACCTTGAGCATACGTGCAACCATGTTGTAATTCAAGGCAAATCTTGTTTCCACCGCCAACAACAAGTTGTACTGCGTCGAATATTTCCGAAGTATCGCAAGCGGCATGTCCCTCTTCTTGAAGAATTTGACTATCTTTCGGGAATCTTTCACGACGTCATCAATCCATTGTTCGTTTGCCCAATCTTTTAACAACAAATTCAAGGCATGCACCACGCAACCTTGGAAAAAAATGTGGGGATAGGTAGTAGATACCAAACTCCATGCTGCTGGATTTACAGCCGCATTATCTGTACTCACCTGCACTACGTTTGCAGGGCCCACTTGTTCTATAAAACTCTCTAATATAGAAGCCAAATATGGAGCATCTTTAGTTTTCTCAGTTGTATCCACCGAGCCTAGGAATTGCTCACCTGTAGATGACACAAGCATGGCATTTATCAATGGTCGATTCGAAACCGAGGTCCACCCATCAATAGACAATGTGGATCCAAACTTTCTAATACTGGTTTCTGTCCGCTTACGGAGATTGACCTCTAAGTCAAGCAATTTATGACGTAGATCATGGTATGATGGTGGGCTATAAGGTTGGTGAAACTCCACCGTTTTCTTCACTACTTCTTTGAAGGCTGGATTTCGTGCTACAGCAAATGGTATGTTTGCCGCATAAAAGAAATTGGCCCACATTGCATTCAAAATGCGTTTATTTGCTTTGTCAAATCCCTCTACTAGCCTACTCTGTCTTTGAGGCCTACTGCTTGATGTCCGTTGAGTTCTGGACACGTCCATCTGATGCTTGTGTACTTGGATTTCCTTGGGAAGAACCACCAACATATTCCTTTGGTGCCGTGCATGAGTCTTCTTCAGTAGAGTTCACAGTGTCTCTCGCATTTGACATAGCACGAACAACCATAGGCATAGGTGTGTCGTTGCCATCCACATTGTGTGGAGTACCTCTTTGTGGAATCACTCCATTGCAACGAACAAATAGACCTCGAACTTCAGATGTCATTTGAGTACAAAGGCTGATTCCTTTGTCACGACTTCCCGATGTGCCTGCATATCCCAAATGACTAAACATACGGACCGGCTTCTTGGCAAATACCAATTTGCAAGCCTTGCATTGTACTTTTTCATTTGATAGGGTTTCCTACCAAGAAGACCAATCCTTGGTCATGGTGGCTGTTTTAGGCTCTGTGTATTGAAACCCTAAATTCAAAACGTAATGATAACAATTGGGTAAAATCGTTCAAATGTTTATGCACAAAGCCTTGGAAAACAAGGCCCCCCTTTCCACTGAACTATGCATTACCAAGCAAGGGACACAAAAAATTGCAGCGCCTAGCCCTTGGAAATCTTAACGTTCAGTTTCTTAGGAGTGTTTGCAAATGTCAATTTCAGGACTCTTATAGTCTTCATTGGTATGTGACCGTTGAATATGGGAAAAAAAAAAATCCTCCCACAACGATCACGCGGACGGCGGACGGCCAGCTGGGCCGTCGGAACAGCGGACGGCGGACGCAAATCTGGTCCGTCCGAACAGCGGACGGGCGGATGGCGGACGGGAATCTGGTCCGTTCGAACAACGGACGGCGGACGGGAATTTGGTCCGTCCAAACAACTGACGGGCGGACGGCAGACTGAAGCCGTCGGATCAGCGGACAAGCGGACGGGAATCTAAGCCGTCGGATCAGCCGACGAGTCGACGAGCGGACGGAAATCTGGACCGTCGATTCAGCGGACGGGCGGACCGATAACCTGTCGGGCGGACAGGTGGTTCTTACAATTTCAGTAAGATGTTTGCAGTGTGCAGACAGGCGGACAAGTGGATTACGCGAATTGAAATGTATGTGCAAATGAAAAGGGGTGATTTGTAGGCATAGGATTATAGAAGATAACATAACAATAACTTGAAATGATTTTGTACAAATGTACAATAGGTATGATCTTCTGCAATAGGTACGCAAAAGAAACATATTTGACAAATAAAGAAGGCAAAATTTACCATTATGAAAAAACAAATCCAAACATATTTGTATTGCATAAATATTTATACATTAATTAAAAGCAACTCATGACATACCATGAGTGTTGTGCATTACTAATATTGAATCCTCATGAGATTCAAATAAGTACAAAACAAATTTCATTGGTTAACCCCCTAATACAAACACTATTTTGTATCATCGCTACTGTTTGCGGAAATATGAGAGGCACCCTCTTGTTCCTTAAGTCTTCGACTTGCTCTACGAGTTTGAGGACCACCCGACCTGGAGGCTGTGCCCCCTCCTGATTGGACTTCCATGTCCACGGCGATGAATTGTCGTTTGGTTTCTGGAGAGTAGTCATCTTCGTCTTCCATCTTCCGTTTATTTTTCCTTGTGGGAGACAAATCTACTTCTTGTGCCTTTAACGCTCTCAAAGCCGAATTAATCCTTTCTATCATAGCATTTACTGCTTTATCATCATCTCGAGGGGTCAACCAAATCGCTTGCCCTGTGCCATGTAGAAAAGTCCTCCACGTCGTTATAATGTCGGTGATCCTCTTATCAAATGCACTTGCCACCTCCACGAGTGCATGTTCTGTGCTTGATAGCCCATCTACATTAAAAACGGCATGAACTTGCGCAGCTTCTTCCAATTTTGATAAAAAGAGGGCCCTCCCTATTAAGCTGTGATTGTATGCTCCGTACTGCTCATTGAACTCTTGGGATGGTTGCACTTCTATCCAGACGCCATCTTCTCCTTTCCGCACTTCCTTTTCAGGAAATCGGAAGAACTTTTGATGTGAGATGCTCCAGTGTCCCCCCATACTACGACAAAACAATTCTCGAGCCTCCAAGTCTTCAATACCCCTGGCTCGGAACTCCACCTCTCTATTGCGCGTCATCCAGTCAAAGTCATCCAATTCGTCATTGTAGTTCTTACAAATATCATGCATGAGTTTTTCCGCATTCCAAATTAGAGGTCGCCCCCAATAAATGTAATTTGGAATAGAAATGGCTTTTGGTCAAGTGGAAGGGTCCATCGATTGTGTTCGTGGCTAGGGGACTTGCTCTCCTCGTGCCCAACCATTTCGTAAAACCTAGGGCTCAAAGGAGAACGACACTCGAAACAAACCGAACGAACAAGGGATGATTTCACCATGCACGTGATATGGTAAGTGTGGTGACATTGGCCCATGATTAAGGCACCCTCGGGACCAAAATGATGTAGACAAAGGCTGCAATTACCCTCCAATAGTTCCGTATTTGAACTTTCACCATGCACTACTATCTTGTCCGTCTTTTTGATGTGCGCTGAATGCGTGTTGTAAGGGGCCCAACCTTCTTCTACTTCCAAGGTCCAATTCATGGACTTTGACGCAATCTTCTGCGCGTCATTCAATCGCTCAAACATTGCCAACATGTCCCCCCAATATGTGACGTCAATTGAACCCCAATGATGTACCTCAAACATCCTTCTAATAGATAAGAGGTCAGAGGAAATGGCATCGCATTGCTCCTTCGACTTCATAGCTAATTTGAGAAGCCCCTTCATTGCTTGGGTTACTACAGACTGTTTGTCTTGTAGTTTTTGAACCCACGTCAACCAACGAGTGTCGGAACTGCTCTTTGGCAAACATTTATCTAGCTCCATTACTTGCATCATTTTCTGATATTGTGCCTCCAAATAGACGTTTTGTTGAGTTACCAACTCTAGTTCATGCTTCACCTCTTCAAACTCGTAGCCTTCTGTTTGCATGGACGTGTCTTGGAATGTGGGAGGAGGATTATCCATGGCGGTTTCGGATATTACTTTCTTTTGGTTGTTTTCCTCAACCGCTTCTATACGCACGGCTCCGCCGCTCTTTGGAAGAACATATCCTCCATCCTTCAAATTCTTTTGCTTGAGCGCTATAATTTCGTACTCCAATTTCTCGATCAATTCCCTTTGAGAAACTAGAGTGTCATATCAGGAATCCTGTGCGTTCGCAAATCTTTCATAATTAGCGCACACTCCTTTGAATGCATCCTTCAATTGCTTGTGGTCTTCTTTCAATTTCTCGTGCTCTATCTTCAAAGCCTTGTATTTCTCATTCTCTTCAGCGAAGATGAGCAGCTTGCAATTATTTTCGACCCGCTCCTCCAATAATGGTTTCATAGACGTGACGAAATTCCAAAACGACAAGGCACCTTCCACCAACTCGGGCCCGGATTTGGTGAATATCTGAGCAACTTCCATAAGTTTGGGGGCAATGCTAGCTACAAATTGAGCTGTAATCGACAATCTTTTTGAGGTGATCACAAAATTGGGCCATTGATCACTGTATTCGGCGAAGGGATTACTCGGTCCGGCCTCGTTTGCGGTTTCAGTTAAGCCTGCCTTGTTTACGGGGTTACTAGGACCGGCCTCATTTGTCTCGATTACTTGCTTTGGTTGAAGAAAGATGTCTTGTTGATGTGCCCTAAACAAATAAGAAGCTTCCAACAAGCTTTCCAATTCCCTCGCCATTGGCAAATGACGAAGATCCTCCAATTGTGCTGTATTTTGAGTTGACAAATGCGGATAGCTCTTATCCAATGGGTTGTCATCAATGGACACATTTTGCGCCATGCCATCGAGTTGCTTTCCATTTTTTGGCAACATCTGCCCTTCAACTCTTGGGCTCGATACGGGGCCCAACATGGGGCTTGATACGGGGCCCAATACGGGGCCCAATAGGGTGTCTAGTACGGGGCTCGATACGGGGCCCAATACGGGACTCAATATGGGGCTCAGTGTGGTTGGCAAGTCTTGATTGCAAGGTACTTGTGTCATAAAATTCGTAGCATCGCTCGCTATGATATTATCAATTGATGCAATGGCCCTTGCCATTTGTTCGGGACGAACCTCTTCCCGATATTTTTGTGGTGCAGACGGGGTCACCGGTTCCTCCTTCACGGGCCGCATGCTTGAAGCACCACTTTGTTCACCCACGGATGTAAAATTGCGTGTGCATATCCAATCCGCCCGAGGAGTTGAAAACACCTCTCCGTCAACACCTTCCACCGTGGCATTTGACATTGTAGTTGGAATCTTCGTAGAATCCAAATGTACTCCAATATTTCCCCCCTCCATGATCTCTTTTTTAACCTGCATTGAAGCATGTTTTTGTCGCTTCTGTGATTTTGGTGCCTCACTTGGACTTGCCTTTGGATCATACAAATCGGGAATGTCTTTTTGCCCTTTTGTAAGTAAAAGCGGAGCCGTAGTTGTCGTTGGATATGTGCTCTAGTCCACCTTCCGAGCCAATATGAGCTCAGCATACACCATAGAGGCCACGCTGTAGTTTATGAGACCCTTACTCATTGATTTGTCCCCGAAGAGGGCCCGCCAAACCTCAAGTGATCGATGGACAAAATGTCCATCCTTGCAATTCGATGGCCTGCAACAGAACCCTCGTGTGTGAATAATGTGGAACTCACGAGGCCACAACTTGTCGATGTGATACATTTTCACATATCTTTTGCAGATTTTGGAGGTCCAATAAGTTTCTTCCTCCTTCTCCCATTCGCTCTCCGCTTTGATATTTGGATCATCTAAAATGTCCCAGTGAAGCTCGTGGGCAGTCCCCTTTGATTTTGTCTTCGCGCTCTTGCCACCTCTTGAAGTCATCGCTACAGTACCCTTGTTCGTACCTTCCGTTGTCATGGCTGACGACAAGTGATATCAAAAAATAATTGACCTCACTCTCTATCCGTATAGGAGCAACCAGCACAATGAAGCAACGGTTGTAACGTCCGACACGGGTTCCACCTCTAAATGGAGAGAAGAAGTGAGGAAAAATGGAAGGGCCGTCCGCCTTTATACCCGTCCACCACCAAACCTAAAGTAGGTCCGGCTACGGACGCCCTCCCAAACCTCCCGAAGCGGACTAGGTCGTCCGATTGATCGGACGAACCTACTGTCCCTTGGATCGGGCGGCCGGATCGTCCAATCAATCGGACGATCTGACCGTCCACTTGATTGGACGGTCGGATCGTCCGAGTCGAACCGCCCGTCGAACGACCGCCGTTCGCCCGTCCCGTGGTCTGTGTCCAGCGGACGGTGGCCACTACGTCCGCTGCGTCCGCAACAGCAGACGCGGACGCTGCGTCCGGACGTCCGGACATCCGATTTTTGGACGTAATTTGCCCCCGGACGTTCCAATTCGTCAACCCTGACTATGACGCAAGAAGGGGGGTCAATGATTCCCTCAGTGCCGAGGCTCACCATGAGCAGGAAAATTTCTCTGTGTCCCATGTGCAGAAAATTTTGCGCCCCTACTATTATTCCAAACCAAGAGCAATATGGATATATTTTACTTGCGGTAGTTCTCCATCTTCATTCAGCGGGAGGGCGACTCCGCTTGTATCTCCATTTCCTCTGCGAGCCTTTGCATCGCTTCTCTTCCCCGTAAGTGCGGCACGGCGTGTTGATGGCCTCTTTGTCATATCGTTCAATCCCTAAAGTCGATTCCTAGAACCCACAAAACCCTAGGTTAATCACTGAGAATGATAACATCCAATGCTTTTAGTGCCATCATACAGAAGGTCTAATCCACTCACCAAGAAGCCAGATGGTATTTTTATCGGATACAATATCCCGAATTGTGCGAACAGCAAAAGGGAACTCACCGATTTTGCTTACAGAGGGAGATGCCTGGTTTACGTGGTCTTGCTTCTAGACTTTGTTGCGACACTCGGGTGCACGACTTGGTTGCAGGCAAGTTTACAAGAGTGGTATTCTTTGAATACGGCCTGTATACATATGAGTATAATTATCCCCCAAAAGCACAATATTTAAGCACTTCACTATACGCAATTAGGCATGCCAATGACATGCTTTCATTCTCAAGAAGATTTGTGTCTTGGTTTTTTACTGTATAGAGCAAATTATCTAATTTTACTCATAATACTTGGACACTCTTAGTAATGATTTATGAACTGAGAATAAAACTCTTCGTGGTTTATATGATATTTGAGGTTACTCTCTATGCTACAAACATACCCTACTAAGTAATAATGTTAATAAGTTTAATAAGATAAGTGAGTATAACTTTACAATTCACTTACACATAAGAATGACGTAGCTCCTACAATACAATACTTCAGAGATTTCACCTTCATATTTCATACCTTTGGTATGCCTCCTTCATTCTTGTTCTGAACTACTTCGTCTCGATTGATATAAAGGCTGGTACCTGCCTTTAGAAGTGTCTTGTCATCCTGTCCAATAATCTTTCCTCGAGCGACTTAGGCCCGATGCAATGCTTTCCTAGAAGAGAACAAAAAATTTTGTCTCCTCCTGCGCTTCCTAATTGTATGTTGAAGACCACTCTCGGTTTGATCTTTTGTAGCATGCATGAAACTAACAAATCACATTGCAGAGTGATTATATTTAAAGTGTATCTAAATTGAAGGAATGCTAAGAGCACATACTCTAATATGCACTTGACACTGTTATCAAAGCATGACGTAAACTTCAAAAACCGAGTCCTATTGAGTTCACTAGACTTGTTGGATATGCGTTTAGATCCTCATTTTATAGGTTGTCGTAGTGTCTGTTGTAACGACATTTAAATTATTAGTTCAATGTACCCATTTTTGGAAATATAGGTTTTGATCCTTGTCAGTTTCTTCATTAAAGAATTTCATTATGTAACCCTAATGTTTATCTACCAATAGTTCCAATAGTCATTGGCATCTCCCAATTTTGAATTATGGGATACGGTATATATTCGTCATGATTTTTCATATATGAGGCTTTTAGATCACTAACAGCATCATGTCAGTGATGAGAAATAAAATCTAATTAAATTTACTTCAAAATATTTATTGTTAACCATCTAGATGGATTACAGTCCCTATAGAATGACCCTTTAATGTATGGCTCTATTGGTTTAATGAAAATTGTGGGCACATTTATTTGTACTTAAACAAGAATGGTAGTTCTCACCTTCTGCATGCAAGTTAAGCACAATTTACATGGAACCTAGATCTACTATGAAGACGAATGTGTTTTGAATTTTAGTGTACATCTATTTATGAGTTAGGTAAGACAAACGGCTCTCTCTTAGAAAATTTCATATAATTGAACATTTAAATAAAGGATCTAGATATGTAAAATTGGAGTCCATATTAAATGTTGTTTTATCATTAATAAAATATACCACATTCCGGCTCCATTATATCCAAGCATAGGTTCATCTTTGTCTTTTATATTGTGTATAAGTTCTATCATTCATTTAATCTCAAATCTCTACCAAGGGCTTTTCATTAGTGATTTACCATTTACAGTCTTACTTCTTCTCTTAATGGCCTCCATTTGAGCAGATGGCCATGAGATTCCACTTGTTCTCCCTCTTGGACCAGAAGGGTATGCTGTTGTTTCGTTACACCTTCTTCATGTGCGATTTGGTTTTGTCCAGTCTAGTGTCTATATTGAAGAAGAGGTCATGTCCGATTCTGGCCACCTAAAGAAGTACGTCCATATGGCTAAGTTAGAACTCCATGACGGTCATATCTGGCACCTTCGGCAAGGTCGCTTTAGAGCTTAATATGGGTTGTTGTCTCTTGTAATAAATGCTTCAACTGAGATTTTACCTCGCTATTCAGACCATTCTACCATGAATATGCCTCCTATTTGTCATAATACGAGGAATTCTACAGATCCCGAGCACGTTACCATTGCAAATACTCCAATTCCACTTCTACGTGTGAAGCACAAAATCTTAGGCGTTGTCATAGATTTCTCTAATGAGTCAGAGGAAGAGTCTCCTAGCCAACCAAATCTTCTAGCACCGCTGCCTGATAGAGTTCCAGCCGATGTCTTCAGAACAACTTCCGGTTCATACTAGTCACCAACGAATAGTCTTGCATTGTTGATCCATTCTCGCCCACCAATATATCCTCATAGTATAGGAACGGTTGGTATTGTTGGGTTCTTACGGAATCTTGCATCAATTCATAAATCCAGGAACAAAATTGCAGCATTAGACTACAATTCACTGATCCATCACAAAGTACAGTATCTTCCCGCCAATTTTGATGGAGATGTAGTATTTGAATTGCCTTCACTTCGTGTTTCATCTTCATCATCCTCTGGTGGAAATCAACAGGGAATGGATAAAAAGTATGATGGTCATGCTTAGTGTAGGACCATGACAACCAACATTCATAACCAAGATGGCTTGAAGTCTATAAAATCCTCTTGTGCAGGCCATCTAGTGTGTTGCAATTTGGACTGTGCCTACTTGAAGCGGTTCTCGAAACGCAACAAGACAGAGTGGTGTGGGTATACTCTAGTTCCATTTTATGTTGACGCTAATCTTCCTAAGGATTCATGTCTTCTGTGCAAGATATGCAAATGTCCACCACAGTGTGTTAGCATTTGTAATGCCAGAATATACTACATCCATAGCAATACTGCTCTAATGACCCGAGCATGCATTCACTTAGGTAATCATATGCATCCTGTAGCTTCTGGAACATGTAGAGAGTCTGTAGATACTATTTCCAGTCTAATTGCATGCGAGGTTGCCAAGACTCCGACTACCACTAACTGAGCCATCGCCCTTGCAGCTAGTAAGCAATTTTTGGACAACCACCTCATGCACAATGGGGAGGGCTCTAAAGAGATGTTGCAGGGAAAGTTGTTAGAGGATGTCATGGATAGATTCCAGAGACTAAGCTCGCCGAACATGCGTAACATTATTACGTCGTTTCGTAGCACTGGCAAAAATGGGATCATAGACAGTATTATGAATATGAAACAAAATTTGAAGTTTGAATATATTCATGAAAGTGTGTTCCTTGGACAAGGAAAAGAGAAGGTATACTTGTTTAAGATGTTGGTAGAAGGGCCTTGTAGTAGAGTGGACTTGGTAAGGCGCTTGCAATCGGGTGGAGATTTGGAAAATGCATGGTTCATGTTTGACTATGTTAAACGTGTGAAGGATTGGACAACCATGGCATGCCACGTTTACGACACAGATTGCAGGAAGGTGATGACAATTGCCGTCTGTGATATGCAATTTGAAGACACCGAGGTTCAAAGCATCATGTGGAGGTTATTAACTGATGTCATGAGACGCAATGGCATCCAAAATCCAAACTTCAAAGGCTTCATGGCGGATAGTGCACAAGCTAATTGGAACGTTGTTCGCATTGTATACGGAACGGGGGATTCCAAAATAGAGATGGTCAACCGTGAGCAAACTTGTCTTTTGCATTGGAGTACTTCATTACATCGCCATACCCAGAAGTTCATCAAACCAGATCTACAACATCAACATCTTTGTCTTTGCAAGCAATATAAAGATTCAAAGACTATGGAAGAAGCTGAGACGCGGTACTTGGCAATTTGTTCTTGGTGGCTTTCATCTCGAGCAGCCTCTGAAGACGCTATGCGGATGAATGCATGGTTGACGGGTTCAAAATCGTGTCACAATGTCAAAAAATGTACAAAACCAATTTTCAAATGTCTAAAAGGTACATTGAAAAAATTAAAAACCAAAAAGAAAGTTCATTTTAGAGGCTTGAACTTCATTCTAAATACAACCATGCTGTTAAATATTTTTTAGAGCATTTTATGAAAGTGTAGGGGACTTTTTAAAATTCATGGGTGTGACAAATTTGCTGTCAGCAAATTTTTCAAGGGCTTTTTAAAGATGATTTTGGTACTTAATATCATTGAAAGGACTATGATTGTAGTAGCTATTTGAGTAAATTTTTATTAAATTATAATCTTGTGGTGTAGATATGTATTGAACACTTGCAAAGGACTTTTTAATGACTTTTCAAACACCAAATTTTATGAGGTCTTTTTTTCTTAGCCAATATTTTTTTTTTCAAAAATTATTTTTCTAAAGTACAATAAAATATTAAGGTCTAGGGGCGCTCAAAAAGCTAAGTGCTTTTAGATTTTTTTTAATTTGTTATTTGTAGAATTCACTTCCAAGCATTTTAGTCTCAAACATTTTACTCACAAAAAAGGACTTTTTGGACTTGGACTTTTGCCAAAAATGAGCCACTCAACCATGCATTCACCCTTGCATGAATTGGAATTGTGGCTTGTGTTTTGGCACTTCCGATATCGCCAATGAGGTGGCTTTATGCAAATGGTATTTCAATCTATCCTTCATTTCTATAATATCTTATGTAGAAGTGTACTTTCCTTTCATAATGCCTCTTTGGAAGAAGTATTTGCATTTATTTTTTTAAACACCCATTAAAATTGTTAATGAAAATGAAATTTTGATCACCCTAGGACGGGAGGCTTTCCCCTCTTAGTAGAACCCTAAACTTTGTGGTGATAGGCTAATATCAATAGTGTGGCTTTTTTTTTCGGGTGTTGATTGCAATTTGATCTGAACTATACATTTCTTTCCTTCCAAGGGTTGAATCTTGAGGAGATGGCAGACATGCCATCATGCAATTTATCTAAAACTGTTCATAATAGATAGCTGCAGCAGTCCGGAAATCGTGGTAATGACCTGTTTATTGCCACCTGTGATGATTGCATTCGAGCCTTCATGCAAATGACAAATTATCAAGCATTCCTTAATGGCACAACAGCAAGGTCAGGACCATCAAAAGAAAAGTTGAAGTTACGACTTACGAGGCGCTAGATGAGGTGGAGACCTAAAGAAGATTACAAAGGCGTTGAATGACCTTCCAAGCCTATTCTACATTTGGAAGGCGAAGAGGTGTTTGGCAGTAGCAAACGCAAGCTGGACGTCCCCATTGGTTCAGATGGTGATTCTCATTGTCCGGACAAGGTCAACTTCTCTCAGCCACGGGTGCAGAGACAATCTACTGGTACATCCATGGTTTCAGTTAAGCCCGCCTTGTTTACGGGGTTACTAGGACCGGCCTCATTTGTCTCGATTACTTGCTTTGGTTGAAGAAAGATGTCTTGTTGATGTGCCCTAAACAAATAAGAAGCTTCCAACAAGCTTTCCAATTCCCTCGCCATTGGCAAATGACGAAGATCCTCCAATTGTGCTGTATTTTGAGTTGACAAATGCGGATAGCTCTTATCCAATGGGTTGTCATCAATGGACACATTTTGCGCCATGCCATCGAGTTGCTTTCCATTTTTTGGCAACATCTGCCCTTCAACTCTTGGGCTCGATACGGGGCCCAACATGGGGCTTGATACGGGGCCCAATACGGGGCCCAATAGGGTGTCTAGTACGGGGCTCGATACGGGGCCCAATACGGGACTCAATATGGGGCTCAGTGTGGTTGGCAAGTCTTGATTGCAAGGTACTTGTGTCATAAAATTCGTAGCATCGCTCGCTATGATATTATCAATTGATGCAATGGCCCTTGCCATTTGTTCGGGACGAACCTCTTCCCGATATTTTTGTGGTGCAGACGGGGTCACCGGTTCCTCCTTCACGGGCCGCATGCTTGAAGCACCACTTTGTTCACCCACGGATGTAAAATTGCGTGTGCATATCCAATCCGCCCGAGGAGTTGAAAACACCTCTCCGTCAACACCTTCCACCGTGGCATTTGACATTGTAGTTGGAATCTTCGTAGAATCCAAATGTACTCCAATATTTCCCCCCTCCATGATCTCTTTTTTAACCTGCATTGAAGCATGTTTTTGTCGCTTCTGTGATTTTGGTGCCTCACTTGGACTTGCCTTTGGATCATACAAATCGGGAATGTCTTTTTGCCCTTTTGTAAGTAAAAGCGGAGCCGTAGTTGTCGTTGGATATGTGCTCTAGTCCACCTTCCGAGCCAATATGAGCTCAGCATACACCATAGAGGCCACGCTGTAGTTTATGAGACCCTTACTCATTGATTTGTCCCCGAAGACGCAGCAGACGTAGTGGTCACCGTCCGTCGGACGGCAACCACCGGATGGGCGGATGGACGGACGGTTTGGTTGGGCGGATAGTCTGGCCGCCCGATCAAGCGAACAGTTGATTCGTCCGATCAATCGGACGACCGAGTCCGCTTCGGGAGGTTTGGGAGGGCGTCCGCCGCCGGACCTACATTAGGTCTGGTTGCGGATGGGTGTAAAGGCAGACGACACTTCTATTCTTCCTCACTTCTTCTCTCCTTTAGAGGTTAAACCCGTGTCAAAAGTAGCAACTGTTGCTTCACTGTGCTAGTTGCTCCTATACGGGTGGAGAGTGAGGTCAATTATTTTGATATCACTTGTCGTCAGTCATGACGGCGGAAGGTACAAGCAAGGGTATTGTAGCGATGACTTCAAGAGGTAGCAATCGCGGGAAGACAAAATCAAAGGGGGCTTCCCACAAGCTTCACTTTGACATTTTAGATGATCCAAATATCAAGGTGGAGAGCGAATGGGAGAAGGAAGAAGAAAATTATTGGACCTCCAAAATGTGCAAAAAATATGTGAAAATGTACCACATCGATAAGTTGTGGCCTTGTGAGGCCCACATTATTCACACACGAGGTTTCTATTGCAAGCCATCGAATTGCAAGGATGGACATTTTGTCCATCGATCACTTGAGATTTTGCGGACCCTCTTCGGGGACAAATCAATGAGTAAGGGATACATAAACTACAGCGTGGCCTCTTTGGTGTATGCTGAGCTCATATTGGCTCAGAAGGTGGACTGGAGCACATTTTCAACGACAAATGCGGCTCCACTTTTGCTTAGAGAAGGGCATAAAGATATTTCCGATTTGTATGATCCAAAGGCAAGTCCAAGTGAGGCACTAAAATCACAAAAGCGGCAAAAAGATGGTATAATGCAATATAAAAAAGAAATCATAGAGGGGAGAAATATTGGAATACATTTGGATTCTACGAAGATTCCAACTACAATGTCAAATGCCACGGTGGAAGGTGTTGACGGAGAGGTGTTTTTAATTCCTCGGGCGGATTTGATATGTACATCCAATTTTACATCCGTGAGTGAACAAAGTGGTGGTCCAAGCATGCGGGCCATTTTTGAAGAACTAGTGGCCCCGTCTGCACCACAAAAACGTCGGGAAGAGGTTCGTCCCGAATAAATGGCAAGGGCCATTGCATCAATTGATCATCTCATAGAGAGCGATGCTATAGATTTCATGACACAAGTACCTTGCAATCAAGACTTGCCAACCACACCGAGCCCCGGATTGAGCCCTGTATTGGGCCCCATATCGAGCCCAAGAATTGAAAGGCAGATGTCGACAAAAAATAGAAAGCAACTCAATGGCATGGCGCAAAATGTGTCCATTGATGACAATCCATTGGATAAGAGCTATCCGCATTAGTCAACTCAGAATACGGCACAATTGGAAGATCTTCGTCATTTGCCAATGGTGAGTGAATTGGAAAGCTTGTTGGAAGCTTCTTATATGTTTAGGACACATCAACAAGACATCTCTCTTCAACCAAAGCAAGTAATCGAGACAAATGAGGCCTGCTCTAGTAACCCCGCAAATGAGGCGAGCTCGAGTGAAATCGCAAACGAGGCCGGTCCGAGTAATTTCTTCACCGAATACAATGATAAATGGTCTAATTTTGTGTATATCGCAAAGAGATTGTCGGTTACAGCTAAATTTGTAGCTAGCATTGCCCCCAAACTTATGGAAGTTGCTGAGGAATTCACCAAATTCGGGCCCGATTTGGTGTTTGGTGCCATGTCTTTTTTGGATTTCACCATGTCTTTGAAACCATTATTGGAGGTGCAAGTCGAAAATTATTGCAGGCTGCACATCTTGACTCAAGAGAATGAAAAATATGAGGCCTTGAAAGTAGAGCACGAGCAATTGAAGGTGGAGAACGAGCAATTGAAGGGTGCATCAACAAGAGTTGAGAATGCACAGAACCTCTGATATGTCACTCTAGTTGCTCAAAGGGAATTTATCGAGAAATTGGAGTACAAAATTGTAGTATTCAAGCAAAAGAGTTTCAAGGATGGGGGATGTATTCTTCCAAAGATCGGCGGAACCGTGCGTATAGAAGCGGTTGAGGAAAACACCAAAGGGAAGTAATATCCGAAACCGCCATAGATAATCCTCCTCCCACATTCCAAGACGCATCCATGCAAACGGAAGGCCGCGAGTTTGAAGAGGTGAAGCATGAATTAGAGTCAGTAACTCAACAAAACATTTATTTGGAGGCAGAATATTAGAAAATGATGCAAATAGTGGAGCTAGATAAATGCTTGCCAAAGAGCAGTTCCGACACTCGTTGGTTGACGTGGGTTCAAAAACTACAAGACAAACCGTCTGTAGTAACTTGAGCAATGAAGGGGCTTCTCAAATTAGCCATAAAGTCGAAGGAACAATGCAATGCCATTTCCTCCGACCTCCTATCTATTAGAAGGATGTTTGAGGTACATCATTGGGGTTCAATTGACGTCACATATTAGAGGACATGGATGCAATGTCTGAGCGATTGAATGATGCGCAGAAGATTGCGTTGCAGTCCATCAATTGGACTTTGGAACTAGAACAAGGTTGAGCCCCTTACAACACGCATTCAGTGCACATCAAAGAGGCGGACAAGATAGTAGTGCATGGTGAAAGTTCAAATAAGGAACTATTGCTGCATAAATGCAGCCTTTGTCTACTTCATTTTGGTCCCGAGGGCGCCTTAATCATGGGCCAATGTCGCCACACTTTCCATATCATGTGTATGGTAAAATCATCCCTCATTTGTTCGATTTGTCTTGAGTGTCATTCTCCTTTGAGCCCTAGGTTTTCCAAAATGATTGGGCACGAGGAGAATATGCCCCTAACCACGAATAAAATTGAAGGACCCTTCCACTTCGTCAAAAGCCATTTCTATTCCAAAATTACATTCATTGGGGGTGACCTCCAATTTGGAATGCGCAAAAACTCATGCATGATGTTTGTGAGAACTACAATGACGAATTGGATGACTTTGACTGGATGACGCGCAATAGAGAGGTGGAGTTCCGAGCCAGGGGTATTGAAGACTAAGAGGCTCGAGAATTGTTTTGTCGTAGCATGGGGGGACACTGGAGCATCTCACATCAAAAGTTCTTCCGATTTCCTGAAAAAGAAGTGCGGAAAGGAGAAGATGGCGTCTGGATAGAAGTGCAACCATCCCAAGAGTTCAATGAGCAGTACGGAGCATACAATCACAGCTTAATAGGGAGGGCCCTCTTCTTATCAAAATTGGAAGAAGCTGCGCAAGTTCATGCCGTTTTTAATGTAGATAGGCTATCAAGCACAGAACATGCACTCGTGGAGGTGGCAAGTGCATTTGATAAGAGGATCACCGACATTATAACGACGTGGAGGACTTTTCTACATGGCACAGGGCAAGCGATTTGGTTGACCCCTCGAGATGATGACAAAGCGGTAAATGCTATGATAGAAAAGATTTATTCGGCTTTGAGAGCGTTAAAGGCACAGGAAGTAAATTTGTCTTCCACAAGGAAAAATAAACGGAAGATAGAAGACGAAGATGACTACTCTCCAGAAACCAAACGACAATTCATCGCCGTGGACATAGAAGTCCGATTAGGAGGGGGCACAGCCTCCGGGTCGGGTGGTCCTCAAACTCGTAGAGCAAGTCGAAGACTTAAGGAACAAGAAGGTGCTCCCCCTAAAATTGCAAACGGTAGCGGTGATACAAAATAGTGTTTGTATTAGAGGGTTAACCAATAAAAATTGTTTTGTACTTATTTGGATCTCATGAGGATTCAATATTAGTAATACACAACACTCATGGTATGTCATGAGTTGCTTTTAATTAATGTATAAATATTTATGCAATACAAATATGTTTGGATTTGTTTTTTCATCATGGTAAATTTTGCCTTCTTTATTTGTCAAATATGTTTCTTTTGCGTACCTATTGCAGAAGATTATACCTATTGTACATTTGTACAAAATCATTTCAAGTTATTGTTATGTTATCTTCTATAATCCTATGCCTACAAATCACCCCTTTTTATTGGCACATACATTTTTATTCGCCTAATCCACTTGTCCGCCTGTCTGCACACTTCAAACATCTTACCAAAATTGTAAAAAACGGCTGTCCGCCCGACAGGTTGTAGGTCGGTCCATCCGCCCGTCCGCTGAACCGACAGCCCAGATTTCCGTTCGCCGACCGCCCATCCGCTGATCCGATGGCCCATATTCCCGTCCGCCGTCCGTCCATTTGCTGTTCGGACGGCCCAAATTCTCGTCTGCCCGTCCGCTGATCCGATGGCTTAGATTACCGTCCGCCGTTTGCCCGTCCGCTGTCCTGACGGACCAGATTCCCGTCCGCCATCCGCTGTTCCGATGGCCCAGCTGGCCGTCTGCCGTCCGCTTGACCGTTGTGGGAGGATTTTTTTCCCCCATATTCAACGGTCACAAACAGATGGAGACTATACGTGTCCTGAAATTGACATTTACAAGCACTTCTAAGAAACTGAACGTTAAGATTTCCAAGGGCTAGGAGCTACAATTTTTTGTGTCCCTTGCTTGGTAATGCATAGTTCAGTGGAAAGGGGGGCCTTGTTTTTCAAGGCTTTGTGTATAAACATTTGAAAGATTTTATCCAACTGTTATCATTACGTTCTAAATTTTTGATTCCAATATAAAGAGTCTAAAACAACCACCATGAGCAAGGATTGGTCTTCTTGGTATGAAATCCTATCAAATGGAAAAGTACAATGCAAGGCTTGCAAATTGGTATTTGCCAAGAAGCCGGTCCGTATGTTTAGTCATTTGGGATATGCAGGCACATCGGGAAGTCGTGACAAAGGAATCAGCCTTTGTACTCAAATGACATCTGAAGTTCGAGGTCTATTTGTTCGTTGCAATGGAGTGATTCCACAAAGAGGTACTCCACACAATGTGGATGGCAACGACACACCTATGCCTATGGTTGTTCGTGCTATGTCAAATGCGAGAGACACTGTGAACTCTACTGAAGAAGACTCATGCACGGCACCAAAGGAATATGTTGGTGGTTCTTCCCAAGGAAATCCAAGTACACAAGCATCAGGTGGACGTGTCCAGAACTCAACGGACATCAAGCAGTAGGCCTCAAAGACAGAGTAGGCTAGTAGAGGGATTCGACAAAGCAAATAAACGCATTTTGAATGCAATGTGGGCCAATTTCTTTTATGCGGCAAACATACCATTTGCTGTAGCACAAAATCCAACCTTCAAATAAGCAGTGAAGAAAACGGCGGAGTTTCACCAACCTTGTAGTCCACCATCATACCATGATCTATGTCATAAATTGCTTGACCAAGCAAAGGTAGACTTAGAGGTCAATCTCCGTAAGTGGACAGAAACCAGTATTAGGAAGTTTGGATCCACATTGTCTATTGATGGGTGGACCTCGGTTTCGAATCGGCCATTGATAAATGCCATGCTTGTGTCATCTACAGGTGAGCAATTCCTAGGATCGGTGGATACAACTGAGAAAACTAAAGATGCTCCATATTTGGCCTCTATAATAGAGAGTTTTATAGAACAAGTGGGCCCTGCAAACGTAGTGCAGGTGAGTACAAATAATGCGGCTGTAAATCCAGCAGCATGGAGTTTGGTATCTACTACCTATCCCCACATTTTTTTCCAAGGTTGCGTGGTGCATGCCTTGAATTTGTTGCTAAAAGATTGGGCAAACGAACAATGGATTGATAACGTCGTGAAAGATTCCCGAAAGATAGTCAAATTCTTCAAGAAGAGGGACATGCCGCTTGCGATACTTCGGAAATATTCGACGCAGTACAACTTGTTGTTGGCGGTGGAAACAAGATTTGCCTTGAATTACAACATGGTTGTACGTATGCTTAAGGTGAAAGCACAATTGCAACAAACTGTGACGGACCCGCAATGGGAGGAATATGCTAGAAAGCACTCGCGAAAATCCAAAACTCGTTTAGAATCTAAACGGGTAAAGAAGACCATTCTAAGTGGACATTTTTGACATCGTTGTCAAAATTTTGAAGATGTGACAGCTCCAATTGTCAATGCTCTTCGTGATTTAGATGCGAAGACACCATGCATAGGCAAGGTGTTACATATTATGAGGAAACTAGAGAAGCACGTTCTTGCTTTAGACAAAGAGCCTTTTTGTTTGGCTTTGGACAAAGCCATCCTGTTGGTGAAGGCGTTCTATGAACGACGTGATACGGTAAAGACCGATTTACATTATGCAGGAGCACTTTTGAGTCCCTACCTTCTTGAAGACAAAGAACTAGCCGACGATACCGATGCCATGGCTGCATGCAAGTGCGTTTTGATGCAAATATGTACACCTTCAGAGTACGCAAAGGTGGTGAAGGAATTTGTAGCCTTCTGCCATAGGGAACCTCCGTTCCACAACATGTTGGATCCGGGTGAACAACAATTGTCGGCGCATGCTTGGTGAGATTTTGAAGGCGCATGCTTGGTGGGATTTTGAGGGCGCGTGCGGGAAGCTCATTGCTCCAATTGCCAAGGGGATTTTGACCCAACCGGTATCATTGTCTTCATATGAATGAAATTGGAGTAGCTATTCTTTTGTTCACAACAAATATCGGAACAAGTTGAAGCCACAAAGAGCACAGGATTTGGTATATATGTATACCAATTCCAAAGTCCTCGGTGCATCAAAGCAAAATGACGAGAAGAAGTGGTACGATGAGAACCTTGAGTCGGAGGATTCGACCTTGTCTTCATCGGAAGACGAGGGTGGTGAATCCGGTGAAGAAGTTGATCTCCTCATGGACGATGAAGATGACCACGGCATCCGCAATTTCGATGATGAACCGCTTCAAAGCCCACCTCGTTATGATGTAGACATCGGAGATGATTGTAAAAACCGTTACAAGTTTCCGTTGGATGAGGACGACTGTGAATATGACGAAGATGGACCTTCCATAGCTAAATACTTAGATGGAACCGGGTTGTTGCGTAGTGAAAACATTCTAGCAAATAGGGAAAATACTCATGCAAAGGTAGCGGAGGAAGATGAGGAAATGGTTATAGGTGATGAAACTCTCCAAATGGATGAAGTGATTTGAATTCCCAAGTGTCCATCATTCCATGACAACGGTAGGAGCGGAAGAAAATGATCAACACGAAGACATGAGAGAGTGTGGGGTGAAGTCCCACACAAATGTGGTCAACCAAAGTATTGAATTACCAAGGGCATTAACAAGTGAAACTATTAGACTTTTCGGCATTCAAAATGTCCAAGCACCTCGAATAGAGGGAAGTCAAGATCCACGTATACTGGAGTCCGTGTGTCCAATGCCAGACCACAACGCCAAAGACATGAAGCACCTCGTGCGAGATCCTCAATTACCATCACGTAGTGGTCCTCGACATGCACTATATACAAGTGGTAGCACGACTTTGAATGGTCCTGGAGATTCACGGTTTAAAGAACAACATTTGAGCAATTTGAAAGAATTGCGCATTGGAGCCAATCCCAATCCATCCGTTTCATCAGACAACGATGATGTGCAAACATTGGAGTCTATGTTTTGTCGATTTTTTGGCCATGTAAAGCATTTTCCGATCAAATTTTCAAACCCTACAGTGGAAGCTTTGTCCGCAGAGAAGACAAACAGTCCAGGAGGTTCGGAAGCACGTCCACCCGCGGTGAAGGAGTCCAAAAAAGCTAAGAGGAAAAGAATAATGGAACTTTTTGCAATCTCTCCATTGAAAAAAAAAATGTAGGTAGAACCCCTCTTGATGCAAGTCTGCCTCTAATCAAACGAAAGGTGAAACCAATCCACGACCTTAAGGGAAGTATTGGAAAGTCTATACTAAAAGTCAAAAGGGATCATAAGTTAGGTAGACTAGTGAGATCAGGCGCATCGAAACAAGTACAAGAAAAAGGAGGGAAGATTTTACAATCCTCATCAGATAATATGCAAAATTCATTCAGTGACAATGATTCCGGATGGGATACAACAGGTCATAACACTAGAAGAAAACCGTTTTTTTTTTTATGTCTCAGCAAGAACACCTGATGTCTGTTGTCGAACATCAGATGTCTACTGTGATGTTTGAATGTTTACTTGGACATCTACATGTCCAAGTACAAACATGGACAATTTGGGGTAGAATTTCATTGATGTCGCGTTAGACATCCGAGAATTTTGCGAAAATGCATGGCGTATTATTGCAGACGTCTTTGTTTCTACGGACATGATGACCGGCGTCAAGAATGTTTGAGTGGACGTCTGGAAACTCAAGAACTGCCACTTCAGCTGCTCCAATTTTGTAAATCAGATTTGCAATATTAGAAACTGTTGCTCGAAGTAGAAAAATTGAGAAGGGCAGCGTCCGGGCAGGGCGCCAGAAAAATATGGATAATGTGGCAGGTGACGTGTACGTCATGTTAATAACCAGCGGGAAATGCTGATGCGGTGTGCCTCGTCAGCTATGCCTCGTCAGCTATGCCACGTCAGCGTCGCCATAAAACGCGATTTCCTCTGATGACGTCCAATAAGACGTCATTATGTTTTGTTGAGTGTCCAAAGGGACATGCAATGTGAGATCGTGTTGTCTATTTGGACATCTGAGAGTTCCATGGGTGTCCAGTGTGACATACGGAAGTTGTACTTGATGACAACTCAGACAGCAAAACATTTGAGTATTCTTTGAAAAGTTTGCTAATCGGTGTGCTTTGGAAGAGTTCACTAGATAATTCCTATAGTTCCCAATGAATAAGATTGAAATCCGCATGGTACTACATTCATTCAAATTCTTGACCTGTTTCTATTCTACTACAACTGTGCACCGCATGGGTGCAAGCACCCTTTCGAAGTGTACTTCTACAAGTTCTTCTCCAAGGTTTAGGTTTCTTTTGTGAATGTAGGCTTCTGCAAAATATTTCTCTTGTTCTCTCGTAAGAGATCTATGATCACGTATCATATAGAACTTGTACTTGCTACTCTGTCATCATCTAACAGGTTTTTCCTTTGCGTGTCCTACATTTAAAATACCTGGAACTGACGGAGCTAGCTCTTGATGGCCTTTTTTGAAGTTTTCTACCTTATTTGTTTACAACTTCCAACAGGATGCACGCTCCATGTTCTTTGATGTACACGTTATTGCGCCATGACATTGTCCAACAAACTTTGAGAAAAACACTTTCTCAAAGGTGAGAAGTACATTTCTTTTTCACGTTTTTTCTACATAGACAGTTTGCTTTACATCTTAAACGATCTTTTCTTTTTACATTTTCTTCTGTAAATATTTGAATGGGTTAGGTGAAAATTAGGTTTCTTTTTGACATTGGAAGAATAAAAAATGCAAAGCTGTGGTTTACGTCATCCGTGAATTTTGCCTTCACCTTCTCTTCCTGCTAGAACCCTTAATTTGGTTTACATCTTCAATGTAATTCTTTGGCAAATTTTTCTTTTTAAGATTCCAATGGGTTAGGTGAATTTCAGATTTTTCGTTTTCACTCCAATTTTTTTTTTTTTTTTAATTTTGATTTTGGTGATACATGAATTTCTTTTCTCACTTTTATTTATTAACATTCATTGGTTTACATCTTCAAGGGGTTATTTTATCACATTTTTTTTTTCTCACCCTATTTTTTTCATGAAGGAACTTTGGTATGTGTTAAAAGGGTACTTCTGTTTCATCTTTTTTTTTTTATATTATTACACACAGGTTTACATCTTCAAGGGTATTTCTTCATCACAATTTTTTGGGAATACAGATCCCAAAGGTTTTAGGTGAAAACAACCTTTCTTTTTTGCACAACATTTGTTTTTGATAGACATTTTCGTTTAGGATTTAGGACACTTCTTTTTCACATTATTTTTTTCCCTATAACACTTTTGCGAGATAGAAGAAAATAGTGTTTTCTCTGATGCCTTGGACAGAACACCTGATGTTTGTAAATCGACATCCAATGTCTACTATGATATTTGTCTGGTCATTTTGACATTTCTATGTCTGTCAGACAAAGTTAATATTTTTGGATATATTTCTGTGGATGTTGCACGTGACGAATGCGAGTTCAAGGGTACTATTACATTTGATAGCAATCCTCTTGAACTAAGTGTGATATCCTTCCCTATAAACCTCTGTGTTGTCACATCTTTGAAGTTTGTGTTCAAATAAGTAATTCGCTACTTCATACACTCTATAGGTGTCATGAATTCCTCACAGCGTACGGAATGCCTTACAGTGCTTCATATCATCATGTGGTTAACCCCAAAAGGACCAAACACCATTTTTTGACAGCATAATGTTTTTGGGCAGCTCACCACGAATGTAATTTTTATTTTTTTTCTTTGAAATTTTCACATAAGATGTGCCCAAGGAGTAGCTTTAGGGCCCAACAATTTTCATAACTTTTGACCACATGGTTAAAAAGTTATGGTTTGATATGTAGTTTTCATTGTTCGGCGGGCCGCCCGGGCAGCAAAAAAAACTTCTTTAAAAATCATTTTCTAGAGAAATAAAAATTTGAAATTGGTTCTCTAGATTTATGTGCACAAGGAAAGCTTTGAGTCATTCCACTTTGATTTATGAGATGAAAGTTATGAGGAATTTTAGTTGTGGGTAGTTTGCGGGTAGTTATAGAATCTCTACTCTAAAATAAACTTTGAAGTCCTTTATTTAGCTCAATTTTCAATATTTTTGGAAAAAAATATGAACACAAGGTGTAGATTGTTTATTACAACATTACAATTGTTTGGATTGGCATTTTTCAATTCCATCATTAAATCCTTAACAATTTAGTGTTCTGAATCATTTTCTACTTCTTTCTACTTACTATTTTTTTCCTATATGTTGTACAATTCCAAATGATCTGAAATTTTTCAAGCATGTAGCTAACTTGCTTTGAAGAATGAAACCAAAGAGTTACCACCATTTTGGACATTTTTTTCATACAAATGTGACCATGTGAAGTGCAGCTGCCCGGTTTTTCGCAGGGACAAAAAAAGGGTTTTTGTCACTTCAAATGCTAATATCTTGCAATCTACACGGTGTAAATTTCTGAAATTTTTTCCACATCTTCTCAAACTAGTTTACTACAAGATCCTACAGTTGCATGTGTCCAAAAATGTTTTTTTTTCCAAAATTTGGTACTTGTACTAGAAATGGCAGTTTGGGAGCTTTTTTTGTGAAAACATAGTCAAAAAACTTTAGGGGTTAAGAGATATGCAAAAGCGGCATGGACCCTCCATGTATGCATTGTCATCTACCAGGGCAATTTATACTTCATGCAAGAAACCTTGTTCACATCTATGACGTGAGAAGCATGTCTGTGGACATCATTAGTCATGAGTGTCGTTGTCCTCAACTTACAAGACAATGTTGCTTCGAGCATCAGACATTGACATCGACAATGAAGAACCCCGTTACTAACATCCTACCGGCCGCAAGGATGTCCGTGGCCACTTCTAGCAAGCATGCGCATGCTAGAATTCATCGTCTGAACCAGCTATGTTGCCTAGCACGGCTTTGTAGTCCGTATCGTTCTCTACGAGATGCCGACGAGGGTCCATCTCTCGCACTTGTGGATGCAGGCCTGCGTAGTTGTTGTCATTATGCAACTGAACTACGTCTGGTGTGTTCTGTGCTGCACCTACCACTCTTCGTTTCCCACGGACATCTGTTCGGCATACCACCTTCCATCCATGTCGATGTGGATCATCGGAGAAGAATACTTGTTGGCAGTGCAGGGGAAAGGCAAATGAATCGGCGTGTACCTTTCCGTCTAAGTGATTGAAGTTTGCCAAGCTGAAGCCATATCTATCGCGTTCAATGCTTGGAAATCAAGCACCACGTGTCCCACTCACCCAATCACACAAAAGCACTGTAACGCAATGGTTTCGATAGTCCAGAACCAATATTTCCTCTATGTACCCCACATAGTCTTGCGTGGCTTCCACTGGCCTCCTGTTGTGAAGACCCCAACGAAGTTGACGAGTGAAGCTTGATACCACACTTGAGTTGTGTGTGACAAGCCCCTGTTCAAAGCTGCGGACGCGGAAGTGCATACCATGACTATACATCTGACGATGACATGTTGCATGACGTTCGGGAGGCTGGGAGTACTACATGACGTCATCTTCCACTACACGTCCGATACGTTCCGCTTCCTTGACGACAGTAGTCAACCACTCTGCAAAAGGGGCTATGTCGCTCAATTCGGGGGGATACCTAACGGGCTGATGTGGATGAGAGCGTCTCGACTGTCGACGAAAAGCTTCGTGTGCCTCCCACCTTTGGCTCTTTGCTGCAATGTACTCCCTGCACCACAAGGAGAAAAAAGGTGGGCTTCTCACCAAAAAAATGTAGAACTTCTATAGCAGACTATAGCTCACGTGCGTGCTAGGGTCCAGGAGCTCTATCTTCCTCATGTATGTCAAAGCAGCAAGGGCATGTACTTTGCAACAGATGTACATGCACAGACATACACTTCATGTCTTCGAAGGCATTATTCAGGTCATCGGATGACTTACTGCCGCCAAGCTTCTAAACACGGGGCATTGTCGATGACAAATGCATGAGCATGTGAATGCACTTCGTCCGAAATTCGACATTGCTGAGGTGCCCTACACCGTATCACATCGTCATTCATGATTGGATCTTCGTCTGGATCCCAGACGCATTCTGTTGTCCCTTCATACTCTCTCATGTACTCTGTGTAGAAGCCCAATGTCTCTTCATTTCTGTATCCCTCTGCTATGCTTCCTTCCGAACGTGCATACGTTCGGACATAGTCCTTTAAAGTCTTCATATACCGCTCTATGGGATACATCCACCTACAATGCACAGGACCACAAACAAACAGTTGTTCTATAAGGTGCACCGGCAGATGTGTCATGATATTCAAAAACGTCGTGGGGAACTCTTTCTCAATTAAGCATGTTGCCATGATGACGTCCTGCATGAGGTCGTCCTTGTCGGCCTCCCTTATGTCCTTCTCACATAATCTCTGGAAGACTCTACTCATTTTTATAATTGCCAAACGCACTTCTTCGTCCAGAATGTTCCGAACTGCCACTGGTAGAATCTGGGATGAAATCAACAGATACGTAAGTCAGTTACGAGTTGGATGGATTCTAATTCCACAACAACGTACTTCTGAGTCTTGACACTGAAGATAGAATTTACAGAGTCTATGCTGACGTATTACCTGTATATTCTCTACTAGACATCTGATAAAGACATCATCTATCTTGAAAAACGTTGTAGACCGCATTACAATGTCCATGAAAACATAGCGTGTTTTCAGTTCCAGACACATAGCCGTTCGCAAAGACATTTTGACGCTCTTCAAATGGACATAGGACGCACCGCAATTGAGGAAATTCAGTGCATTTGTGTGCAACAACAGGTGCTCCCACTTATTTGGAATTAATAAACCATGCTGGATGAGGTGACTTACTTGTTGCATGAGAACGTGGTAGTCGTGGGTCTTCATGTACTGCAATTTACCGTCCTTAAAGCGTTTGGAAATGGGATCCACATAGTTTGTTGGAGTGCGTATATTGGACACTATATCTATGAACTCGTTGCGTTCCGTTGTTGTCATGACGTATGGTGCGTGCGGCATATAGTAATCATCTTGTCGACGTCGTGGATCTTGCAGCCATTGCTCCTCACAAATTCCGAGGTCTTATGCATCAACGCAGCTTCCAGGGTTATCATTCACAGCCAACAACGTCTTCACTATGTTTTCGTACAAATTCTTCTCGCAGTGCATCACGTCCAGTATGTGGCGTTCCAATAGGAACTGCATCACAGACATGAGTACTATGGAAAGTGTGCCATGTACGTCCACATACACGCACATCACAGAGTTTCACTATCAATGGCTACGTGAATAGACGTACTGAGTGTTACGTTCTGGTATAACAGAAACGTCTGCAAATACAAGGTCATGTTGACGGAAATGTTATTCTCAATAAGTTCAACAGAGACGTGACGTCCATATTGTCAATGCACATTATACTTAGATGTCTGTGTAGACAGCGGAAAATCAAAAAACAAAATGATGTGATCCTTTTGCAGGCCAAAAATGGTACATGTAACGCTACTGACCTGCCAATATGATAGTTCGTATAGAGCACTCAGTTGTTTCACCCCGGTGACATGCACGGGGTCATCCTTAGCATCTTCCTTTCCACCCAATTCCAAATACGATTGCCGCCAAGCTGCGTAACGAATGACATCTTGTCCGGTCATGGGAGCTGGTCTAAAACGATTTTCTGTTTGCCCATTGAATCGACAATTTTGGCGATATGGGTGGTGCCGATTCAAGTACCTACGTATCCCACCGTATACAATTTTGGACCCTCTCGTGGTCCAATTTGCACGGACGTCGCCCGTCTTTGCCATTCTAGCTTCTGTGGCAGGGCCACAGCAAGGACACCCTTTGTACCCCTTGCAACACAGACCTGAGATGAGACCGTATGCAGGGAAGTCAGAAATAGTCCACAAAAGCAACCCTCACACTCGGAATTGTCGAGAGCCTTCTGGTTGGGAGAAGTCATGCGCGACCACACCCTCCCATAGCGCATGCAACTCATGCAGCAGTGGTCGTAGAAACACATTGATGTTCTTCGAAGTTGGAGACTGCTTCCCGGAAATCAACAGAGTCAATGACACGAAGAACTTCTTTGTTCCAAACCACGGCTCAAAATTATAAACCAAATGAGCACAAGCCATGTAGACCAATTTGTGTTGCTCAATTTGAAAGGATTTACACCATCCAATGCTAGTGCTAGGTGCAGGTTCCTGTTATCAGCACCAAAGTTGTAAAAAATAGTGTCGCTGTTGACATGCTTCCATGTAGGGCTGTCCACCACCGAGCGCATGATGCCGTCATTGCTGACGTGCTTTGTCCATCCGGTTAGCATCTGAGCTAGCTCCGAAGAGCGAAACATGCGTCGCACCCTAGGTATGAGCGGGAAATGCCGAATGACCTTTGCTGGTATGGAATTGCTTCCCTCCAGCCATCGTGACTTCCCACATATGGGACAAGACGTCAAGTCCGCATAACCCTCCTCATACAACACGCATCCACTTGGACAAGCGTGGATACTGTTGTATTCTAACCCAAGTTGCCTAATCATTTTCCTGGCCTTGTAATGACTAGGCAGCAACTTGTTCGCCTTCGGAAGCAAGTCAGATGACAAATACTGAAACAGCTCGTTCGTAAACTTGTTGCTCACCCGAAAAACTATGCACATATTCATGATAATGATTGTGGCAGACAAAATACTTGAGGATGCTCCCTCATATAATGGTGTTGTCGCGTGCTGATACAAATGTTGCATGTCCTCAATAGACTCGGTCTCAGTGTTGACGTCTTCATTGTCCAAGGCAGTCGGATCTGCCATGGTCTCTGCATGCAGTACGTCGCCACGGTCTAATGCCTCCATGACTTGCCTCCGGACATCATGTTGTGCATCCATCGGAGCGTCGTCAATATCCTGCGCGCCATCTGCGTCATCAGCAGCATTTGCAGGTTCCAAGGCAACACCGTCAACAACAGCAGCTCCGTATAAGGCGTTGGTGTTAGCGTCTAACCAAACGTCATCGTGGAAAGGTTCATCTTCCACCCACATGCCATCAGTAGGATATCCATCTGGAGGATCCCCACCTATCATAGACTTCGTAAGAAATTTGTCTCTACCAAACTGGGCATGGTGCTTCCTAATGACAGGAATGGTGCGTCGTCCCCATCCATGGCATCTTTCACAAGGACATGGAAAGCGACGTATTTGCAACTTCGTTGCTACCCGGAGCTCTCTCTGTAGGATGAAGTCCCCAAGTGGTATGTAGCGAAGTACGCGTCCATCTGCGTCCCTGCGGATTCGGGCCCCTCTATTCTGTAATGTGGAAGCCATAGAAATGTTCAACGCCTCGTATATTAGAAGTAGTACATGTTCTCCAACCAGTATATGACATGCCCTTCTCTTCACGTATTGGCCCTGCAACATAGCACGTTATGTCTATTAGCATTGGATGCTCTACAACTCCACAAAGATGAATAATGCAAGGTTTGCAAACGTAGACTTTCCTAGTAATGCATCTCCACGTTCCAATCATTGGAACTTCTACACATGAACCCAGGTAACTGCCCTCCTCTATGGACTTAGAGTGAAATTTCTGCATTACTGATGACGGTAGATAGAATTTGAAGGCTAATTATGTGTAGTGACTAACATCTATGTTCCTCGCGTCTATCACACTGTCACTTCGTACATCCTTTTGGACAACAAGATGTCCACGCGGAGAACAGAATGTTGGAACAAACAGCACATTTTACTTCCTTGACATCACCACCGACTTTGATGTACTGTGGGATTCACCATTGAACTGACTGAATCGTTGCTTACCTCCCGTGGAATTGAGTGCAATTAGCAGCTCCCATAGAAAGCCTGCATCATGGGCAAGATACGCAATGAGTCCTTTGTAGAGATTTTTCTCCATGCAAAATTCAATAATTCAAACAGTTGAATGACATCTTCTTCATAGATCAAACATACAATGAGAACGTCCTTGTGGATGACGTGAATCGCGAGAAACATGAGCTACTAATTGTATCGCATAACATGTGCACTTTTGGAAACAAGAGAAATTGCACAGAAGCTGAACTAAGGGTATTGAAATTAAAATAGAAGCAGAAAGGGGTGTCCTAGATTCGGACGGGGGAATTATTCCAAAATGAACGACAGCGCCTGACATAGATCCATTATTTTTGGGTCCTCCAAATCTTGCTTCTAGGTCCTACTATTGGATCCTAACAAGAGATATAATGACTCCAACTTGCATGGAAAACAGTAGTAGCAAAACATGAAGTCCACTTAGTCTTCCACATATTTTTTTAAATTAGTGGACACGTGGCCGGACTCAAACGTATGTCTGATGGAACGTTTGTGTACAAAGCTCTCAAGCCACTGCAGACATCAGAACAGGCTGGTTTGTATTAGACGTAGAGGCGAGAGGTATACGACGATGCTTCTACTAACGTTTGTGAAGTCAGAAGTTATTGTAAAGGACATATTTTCTGGACGTGACGATGTTTACAAGAACATCACTATGTCTGGACAAATGTCTTGGGAGACATCTAAAAGCCTTTGTTGTGGAATTTTTTTCTAGCTGCACTTTCCACAGAGAACAAGGACAGCGGGCGTAGAGTGCTCTTGATTACTCATCTTCCTAAAACCCTAACACTCGCATGTGTTTGTCCTCTGCGGGGCTTTCGCTGTGAAAATGTCAGCACTTTCATTCTTTGTAACCTTTTGGAAATGCTACTTCGTTCAGTTGTGCAACAAGTGAATAGTGTTCCGCTTGTTGCAACAAAGGCAATGGGACAAGCAAACGAGAATTCTGAAAGCCACCGTGCAGCCACAAGCCTATTCAAGAATTTCATAGACGGCATTGTTGCTGCCTCCTCTATGGACGGAATGGATGAAGCACGCGTCCGTACTCAAAGTCTGCGCAGCGGCGAGCAGCAACAAGGCATCGATGGAGTCATGGAGTGATGGCGCCAATTGCCGAACGTGAGGTGCAAGAGGGCAAGTCCAGCAAGGTTAGGGAAGAGGCAGTAGGACGCACCTCCCCTGTGCAGACGTTCAATTTCTTTCCGTCTTCCTCGCACTCCAGTTTCCCGAGCTCGTGGTCGCCCCTTCCCTGCAATGGAGGACAGCACAAGGAGCGTAGAGGCATCCCGCTAGGGTTTCCCCGTCTCTGTGACCACGCGACCCTACCTGTAGTGTTTGCCTCCAATGCGACTGGAGTCTTCAGTGGACGGGATTTTGATTTTTGGCCCCCTGCCTGCCAATGTTTGCCTCCAATGCATAAGGAATCTTCACAGTGGGCTGGATTTTGATTTTCGGCCCTCTGCGCGTCTCCAATGAGCCTTGACAGGGTCATCGTGGGACGCCCTATAGCTCTGCAGGTGTGCCTTGTTGCGAAGAGGGTGCCCGCCGTCATAGTAGGAGGGATTTTGATTTTTGGGGTCTGCGCGTCTCCACTGCGCCCTGTAGCCCTACAGGTGTGCCTTGTTGCAAAGAGGGTGCCCGCCGTCACAATGGAAGGGATTTTGATTTTGGGGGTCTGCGCGATTCACACACTTCCTTCGGAGGGTCGTCGTGGGGCGCCCTCTAGCCCTCCAGGACTGTTCTCACGAAGAGGGTGCTTGCCGTTGCTGCCGACGTCGCCTTGGCAAGATCCATTTTTTTGAATTTTTGCAAGTAGTTGCAATGGTTGTTGAGCCAATAAATTTCCTTCATTGTAGGTAGGTGGCGACGAAGACGTCGAGTCTTCATCCAACCACATCCGTCCAGGAAGTGCCGCCCTCGCTGTGGGTGTCAACAGGAACACACGGCGTTGGTTTTTTCAGTCGCCACCCTCCTTGGGCGTTGTTTGTGGAGCTGCTTGCCCTCACCGCTTTGTTGTAGTGTCCTTCAGTACATCCACTTCGTGTAATTGCGGTCCCCAATCGCATGTTTTTTGAACGATTGTTTGTTGCTGTTATTGTGCTGGGTGGGCTTCGCTGCATTGGCAGGCGGAGGGTTTGCGGTGGCCACTACGGCGCCTCAAGCAGCAGCGGCAGCAGGTGGGGACTGCTTTCATCCAAGTGCGCGGTTTTCGTATAGGGGAAGCACGCAGTCAGAGAAGCAACCGTCTTTCCAGCGGCGCTTCCTGACGTTCCAATTTCTGGACGGCTTCCTCGACGTTGTAGTTGTATTTGTGGATGCAAGGTCTTCACGGTCTCTCTCATTAGTGCAATGGTGCATAGTAGGATTGTTTGTCTTGTAATGGGTAGCATCATACGGGCTGAATTTTAGTCCTCACGTACGGCGTGATGTCCATTTGGACATCAACGTGCAGTACGAGACGTCACGCCCGCAAAGGAGTTCTGCAAAGTGACCATCCTACCAACCGTGACCGTGACGATGCCTTCATCTTCTGTATCTTCGCTGCAGCAGTAGTCTGAGCGATTCACATGCCATTGATGTCGGAAGAAGTCACCCTTCCGCTTCTTATTCCGCAACTTGTTGTGGTAAATGAACTGAGATAGGAAATGGAAGCACAAAATGGCCTCTGAGTCCTTACTATTACTCTCGACTTTGCTGTGTCGAGGGTTGTGACGGGAGAATGTTTTGTTTTACTAGAACCTTGCACCGGGTACTCCGTGATGTTTGATTGGACGTGTTTGTGTTTATTGCATACGTATTCCACCGCACTTACATGTTTTGTACGACGTCTGCGCAGGGGACGTTGCGCCCCAAACTGCCTAGCACAGGAGTTAGGCACTGTGTCTTCACGGACATCGGAATGTCTCGTCGGACATTGATATGATAAAGAGTTAGAAGTCGTTATGAATGATATGCGCACTCATGTGTAGTTCAGGACGCCTTCAGTGTCGTCAACATATTTTTCGCTTGTGAGATTGTTTCCTTCTCCTGAAGAGGAACTTGTGATTGAAGTCCTTGGCATCTAAATCTTGGCATTCTGGTGATGCAGGTCGTAGGGGAAGAGTTAGGGCGATCACCTTCAGCACCTGTGAAGATGTCTGGGAATCGGAAGAAATTGCCTATGAAACGGGCCTTGGAACCTCGACAGCGAGCACGTGTGTCCCGTGAAGATTCTCCCTCTGAAGCTGTAAAGCGAATGCGGGCCTCGGACGAGGTGCGCTCAAAGCGTGTCAACGACAATTGGCATGTGCAGGATCGTCGAGGCGATAAAGTGAAGGCTGTAGCCGTGACTCCACCACCCAAGAAGCGCCACAGTCGCCCAGCACGCGAAGAGGTTGAAGAAGAGGAGGAGGAGTTGGTGACAACAGAGGGCTCCACTGATTCCGAACGCAGGTTCTACCTCGCGTCTATTCCTTGCTTTGTATAGTTGTTCGGCTTGTGAATTTGTAATTGAAGCTGATGTCCTCACGGACATCACAGAACACATGTTGCGTGTCCACATTGACATCTCTTCTTAACACACTCTCTGACAACTAGGTCAGTTTATGCATCTTGGGATGTCTATGCAGACATCATAGTAGACAAGGGATACGTCTTTGTGGACGTCTAAGCAGACGTCGCACGTCATTGAAAACACCCCACGCTGCTGACTTTCTGTGGATTGGGCTTGTGAAGTGCAAACTCAGAGCCGGATGCCCCTGATTCGAACGAGGAGGACACCGTCGTTCTCGAGATGGAGCCGACCCTGGTTCGGAAAATTGAGAAGCATGTGGTAAGCAAGGGGAAGGCCTGCCGACGGAAGCAGCTCATCATGGTGGATAGACGTGGTGAACCATATGGAAAGGAAGCTGATTACTTGGAAGACGATGTGAAGGCCTTCACGAGGGGCTTGAATCCCGCGTATGGCTGGGCTGACCAACCCATGGAAGCAAAACAACGCTTCTTCGATCGTGTGTATGCAAGTGCAGACCGCACTTGTCTTCGTGGGTATTGTGTACATGAATTTTACAGTAGTGTCTTCGTAAGCAAATTGCAGTCCTCCTAATTTCAGTTTGTAGGCTTCCTCATTTCAACTGTTAGTTTCACTATTGAAATTTGTGAAGCGTGGCTATATTGGTTGTTTGTGCATATTGGGAGGTCGGAGGTGAGCAAACTGAGATCAATGCAACTTGGTTTCCCAAGCTCGTGACAAAGCAACTAATCAACATGTGCCATGCATTGGTCAAGCTGATTAATAGAGGACAACCTAAGCCCCCCGATGTGGATGCCGAAGTTTGGTCCATTCTTGTAGCGAGGAGCAAAACGGAGAAAGCAAAGGCCAAGTCCGCAAAGATGCGTGCCATTTCTTTGTCGAGGGGCAGTAAAGAAGCTCAGATGCAGGCCATTGAGAAGACCATGATAGCTGAATTGGTGCGAATTAAATCTCCTAATCTACCGCATGTCAATGAAGTTGTGGACATCTCTGTGTTACCAAGGATGTCTGTGCATGCTTAGCTCATGTCTGTTAGGACGTCTAGTAAGACATCATGCGTCAGAGTCAATCTACCGGTGACCACCTCTCTGAATGCGGGTCCATCATCTATAACTCATTTTTTCTAACTTCTTGGCTGCAGACCCTGAAGCTCAAACGCATTCCGTTCGAGCCCGAAATTGCGGAAGCAACGGCCAAAGAGTATGCTCGCCGTCAGTCGGAGACGAATAAGCCCCACTCGGACTACGGGCCGGACTTGGAGGAGTTCCGTGCAACAACTTCCGAGCTTGGAAGATGTCTTGCTAAATTAGAGGACATGGTGTCCGCGCTGATTCGTTCTCTTCAGCAGAAGTCCCCGCCGCCAGCGATTCCTGTACCTTCAGCTAATGGTGTTGTAGTTGTGGTCGCCGACACAACGCATGGCATTGAAGAAGACATGCAGCCCGCAAAGGACGCAGCAACAGATACTGTGGAAGACGTTGATACTAATGCGACTCGGGCACTTGATGCCAGCGAAGACACCATTGACAGCGCTGAGGCCGACATTGACTACCTTGTCGACAACATCTCTGACGCCGCTGCAGACAATGGCATTGATAAGAACTGCACCGAGGACATCCAAGCAGACGTTACTGAGGACACCGAAACACCTACGCCGAGTTTGGTAGTCCAAAGTGCACCGCGTGATGCAGCTCAGTCGGGGGAAAGTTCAGAAGACCCTTATACGCTACCTATGGCAAAAGTCCCAGCACCTGCACAGCCTCTTCTATGTGTGTCGGAGGACACGTGCAAGCAGGTTCTATCCACTTCATGCATGCGTGGCTTGTAAGCAAAACTGGGTTGCACACTTGCCCTGAATTCATGTTATGGGTGACATTTTGATGGTAGATTGTTGATGAAAGAGCATGCTATTGTGACCATCATGTCCTACTGTGGAAGTAGTCTTATTTGGGGATTGCAGGGACCTCGACGACACGCCCCACCCGCGCTCTCATTAGAAGCGCACAAGTACCCCCGCCGACCAAGTTTGTTGCTCCTACACGAGCCCAAACAACAGCAAAGGGTGGAAAAGGCAGCCCTTCGAAGCCTGCAAATCAAACGAAGAAAGGGGAAGCACCTCGAAAGAAATGAAGCCGGGAGGTGATGTTCTTACTTTGGCCATATGTTTGAATTTGTTTATGTTATATTTTGTGCTTGACCGTAGGCTTCCTAAACCGCAGACATTCAGAACCGCATGATGTCTTGCAGGACAACATTTGGATTTCATTGGACATTGTTCGGGACGCGGTGGTCAGCGCTTGACACTGCAGCGCACATCCCAGCTGGCTTGCAGGTGCTCATCACAGGGGTCAATGGAGAAGGTCAAGTGCTAGTGTATGTTTAGGATTTACACTCTATTGGTGCACCCTTGTAGCTAGTACATCAGTTGTAGCAGGAGGCCCTTGTAGTCCTGATGTTGTGATGCTTTGGATTCTTTGAATACAGTGTTTCTATTCCACTTAGTTGTCTTGCCGTTATTAACATAAGGGGGATTTGGAACTCTGTTAGTACCGGTTTCCTAGTGCAGACTTCATGAATTGGAACTGAGTACAACTCAGGCTTTTAAACTTCAGTCACACTTCATAATTGAAATGCCTGTCCTTGCATTGAAGTCCCTCTCTTGTTGAAGACGCAGCCATTGTCATGAGTTTGTCGATCGTGAAATACCGCATGCCTGTCACTGTGTCAAACCAGACGTCAACAATGACCTGAGTCTACTTCATGCATGACATCACGTAAAACGTAGGAAGTCCATACCATCACAGTTGAAGAGAAAAACCGCAGAAGTTTATAATATCGACAGCGCGCACCAAGCACATGACGTCTGAGTGCACATGAAGACCCTCTGCATTTATCGCTGTGTCGGACACGGGCACGCCTACTGGTACACGAGCATTGAACAAAATTTTGCCATGTGAGGACGTCAATATGTCCACCGACGACGTCAAATGCATAGCATTCTTGTTCTTAGTGTGACATACGATGTCATCAATGTGACGCTGTGATGTTAGCGCCTACATTCACTACTGCCGAATTTACGAAATCGACAACAACACATGCTAGAAATGAATGCCTAATGTTACACAGAGATGTCAGAGTGGACATCCATACGAACCTGCTAATGTATGTGTAGACATCAAGACCAACATCCTATGTTACCTTGAAGATGTTATAAATGGTTTGTAAACACCTGCAGAAAACCTATCCAAAATGCCATGTCAGCCCACCGTCTCGCCACGTCCCCCTATGACCTGCCACATCAAAAAAATTTCATCCGCGGCCCGGATGAGACTGTAGTCCCACGTGGCCTATGTCGCCCGCGTGGCGTTCACGTGGCGACTCCGTGGCAGCCACATGGCTTCCTCTCGTCGCCTGCAAACTTGGCTGAAATTTGACATCACGTCGGTGGACATGGCAATGTTTGGCGTCTTTTTTGATGTCCATCTGAACATGCCTTTGGCGTATGTAATTTGATCTCTACGTTGACATCGCTTGACATCATATTGAACATCCCAATGTCTAAATTTGCGAATCAACATAGACACGGTTTTCTTCTAGTGTAATAGCGGGGCTGAAGTGAAAGGAGATAGTGATTACCAGCGTTAGTCCATAAAGATTGAGAAGATGTAAACTTGGATGTTTAGTTTCTTCCCCTAAACACATTATGTTCTGACAATTCATTGTTTGAACTTTTCATTTGTAATACAAATTTGCTCATTGATGTTGTGCACACCATCAAAATTTTGTTTTTTCAAATACCTATTCTCTGAGAAGAATTTGGACCGTCTATCCACTTGTCCGAGTGTCCGCTCGTCCGCCTTATGGCCCGTCTGCGCGTTGGTCACTTTCGTCCACCCCTCGAACTGTCCGACCGCCCATCGGACCATCCCATCCGCCCCTAGTACTGTCCGACAAGCATTTGGACCCACCCATCCGACTTTCGATCGGACCCTCCCGTCCAACTTTCCGTTGGACCATCCCATTTGTGGAGCGGACTGTCCGAGCACTCTGCGGCCAATCCTCTGATTTCTGTCTGCCCTCGGACTGTCCAACCAGCTTTCGTACCCTCTCGTCCAACTTTTGGTCGAACCATCCCGTCCGCTCCACGGACTGTCCAACGCTTTGAGCACTCTCCAGCCAATCTTCTGATTCTTGTCTGCCTCGGACTGTCTGACCAGCTTTTGGACCCTCCCGTCCGTCTTTCCGTCCGACCATCCCGTCCGACCGTCCAATCAGGTGTTCGTCTACTTAGAAGTTCATGTTTTTTTTTCATTTGGTGAAGCATAGGATTCCTAAAATCGCAAAGTCACCTCCAAAAAATGTGCCTTCATGACAACAAGCATCCAGTGTGAATCCTTCAAAGACATTGAACTCCTCACGGGCCAAACATTAAAGTTCATTCTTCAATGTGCACATCATATTTTTAGGTTCAATCTTGAAATTAAACATCTCAATGATAACTTGAAATGACCATCTTGAAAGATAAAAATGAAATGCTACCTATAGTTCTAAAATTTTTTTTCCTAATTTTTCTTTGATAGATCATAGATTTACTTATTCAAAAACTTATTTGGATTTTAATCATATATTACTATATATTGTAAGACATTTCAATTTTAAAATAATTATTTTTATGAAGAAATTTGTTGAAGTAAGCCAAATCTGACTTAATGTCATGAAACTAGAAACAATTGCTATGTACTTATATAATACTATTGCATCAAAGTCACAATCTTTTAAGATATTTGTATGCAAGGTTGTAATATAGGGTTTAGGGTTTAGGGTTCATGTCATTCCTATAAATAGTGCCCAAATTAGAAGTGTATTTTGAAAATGGATGTGTGATAATATTTTGATGCAATATTAAAAAATCATTTTGGTCATGGTAGTATAGATTGATACCTAATTACCTACTTATAAGAAATTGCCCCATTCAATGTCAAATAATGTTGTCAAAAATCGTTTGGAGTTATATGTTGCGGTCTTGCGGAGTGCGGACCATGAAGTTAGAAAAAACATATAGAGTTGTTTTATGTTTCTAAAATTCAAAATTCTTTATTCAAAATTGATATCAAAGAATATTAATTGTCTATTAGAATATTTTTCCATTTGGATTAACAATTCTTCAATTCTTCCAAAAGTTATTCGCGTATTATTTTTCATTTAATAGTGCACCAATTTCTACTTCACAAATTTAAAAAAATGAATGTGTAGTTCTTTTGAGTTTAACCCCTAAAGTCCCATTGTCCCATCGAGGGACAAAATGGATTTCAGGCAGGCTCCTACGACCTCAGTATTTTTTGTAATTTTCACTAAAATTTTCACTTAAGAACTGAATTAAATATTGACTTCAAAGTTTTATTTGCGAACATGTGCGTGCTATGAATTCAAGAAACACCTAAATCCAATCAAGAATCCTCAGGCTAAGTCCTTAATTGAAGATGGTCCATATATTTCTTGAAGAACTTAATTTGCATATGTTTTCATATTTTAAATTAGTTATGATTTCTTACATTTGTGACTTTAGGGTATACAATTTAGGATTTAGGTTTTAGAGTATAGGTTTTAGGGTATAGGATTTAGGATATAGGATTTAGGGTATAGGATTTAGGGTATAGAGTTTAGGGTATAGGATTTAGGGTATAAGATTGAAGACCATTGCATTAAAAAATCGCTAGAGTTATGTTTAATGATTCAAGTTCTTTAAGTAAGAAAGTGGATCTCGATGAGAATTTTGTCTTTCCCATCCTTGTGATTATTTGCTGGTCGAGGTCGATTTAGGAGTCAGATGATGCACACGTCCCGCGTGATCGGACGGCCTCGAAAAATCTCCCAGTTTCATCTCCACTTGAGAGGGGATGTCCGATTAGGCGGATTGCCCACGCGCCCGTTGATCGGACGGGTCCATCCGATGTTTCGACGCCTCCACCAAACTCGTCCGACCAATCGGGCGGCCTAGAGAGGACGACGGCCGTCCAATTCATCAACGCTGTCCGATGAGTCGGACATGTGGCGTCCGGCTAATCGGACGGTCTTGACAAGGCGGACGACTGTCTGTTCGCCTTGTCGGGTCCGTCCGCTGTGGCGGTCGATCGAGGCGTCCGCCTTGGATAAGACAATTAGACGGCCCGTCCGATCCTCACTTTTATCTTCCCCCTTGTGTCATGCAAGAGAGAGCAAAGAGCTTGGTGGTTTATCCTCCATTGGCTCCTTTCTAAGGGAAGATAAGAGTGTGATTTCTAAGGGGTACCTGTTGCTTTTTTTTTTCAGATTTCGTGTATGATCATTTGGCAAATCGTATATTGCCTTGTGGATTAGAAATTGCAAGTGAACTTCTAACGTGATTTCATCACGATCCCGAGATCAAAGAAGGCTGTGAAGGACAAACGAGTAGTGCCTGATATGGAGGCGAGTATGAACGTTCCCTCTCTCGCTTACAAACCATTTCTCATTGAGTGCATTGTCAAATTTTATGAGTTGGAAACCACTGCGTCGTTGTATACCAAATATGCGAGGTATGAAGACGAGTGCCCAGCTAAATTCAAGGGAGATATGGCACAGAAGTTCATGGATGCTTTAAACGTACCCTACTGAATTCATGAAATGGAGAGTAAGGGCTTTCAACAATTTTTGAGGAACAAGGTCCATGATGCATTGTGGAATGCAAAGGTGATCTTAGAGAAGTATGGGAAGCAACACTGCGTAGGTGATGGCGCTTTTGAACAGGTCATTTTGAGGGCAGACTTGTTTGTTCGCCAGTGCGCCCCTTTTGCAAAGAATCGAAATAGGCGAGGTTTAATGAATTGGTGGAATAGTGATGAGGGACTTGTGGAGTTGCAACATGGGCGACGACATCTCTTAGCGCTTCCAGAAACAGCAAGGGTGATTCCACAAGATGATCAAATCCTGAGGGAGGAAGGGGTAATGTCGCAGTCCGAATTTTTGGTTTTCAGTTGTTTATCTAGAAAACGGAACGGAAACTATCGATTAGTATGTAGGTTTTGTCTAGAAACAGCAGAGGACGGAAAATTAGGAAAGACATTGAAATAGTGGAGTAGTTCGAACAAATCCAATCCTAGTGGTGACACCTAGGAACCAGATTGGAATCGGATCCTTGTCCGGAAGTAGCAGTGGACCGGATTGGGGGTATAGAACCGGATTAGGATTAGACCGGATTGGTGGGACCGGACCGTTAAACGTCATCATGACGGCTTTTAGGTCAGGAGAGACTATAAAAGGCCAGCACCTCCTCAGTCGCACTCCTTTTTCCAAACTCCGTTTGGTGAGAGTGTTTTGTCGCGCTCCTCGTGTTTCGGCGCTGTGTGAGTGTTCGCGTGTGTGCGTGAGTGTGCGAGTGTTAGAGGTGTGTTGCAAGGTAGGTTTCCGGTTGCGTACCGATCGCTGTGCAGGTTTCCGGTTGAGATCGGAGAGAGAACGTGAGAACGGGACGTGCGGCTAGGATTGTGTGAGGTAGAATCGGAAAGGACTGTTTTAGATCTAGTCTGTGTCCATGTCGCAGCTTAGGCGGAACAGACCAGGCCCATCCACGTCGTCGGCTTCGGTCAAACTCCGGAAGGTCGTTTCGGTTTTCCCTTCGACAGAGGAGGAGATGGAGATGCTCCGGTTGGATCTCAACCGGATGGGGTGCCAGGGTTTGCTCGACAAACCCAGGGGTTTTAAGGACGAGCGGATGGTGAAGGAGATCCAGGGGAAGTGGACGAACCAGTTTGACAACACGATCCGCTGTGTTCCACATCAATGGACGGAAGAGATCTGGAGGGAGGTTTATAAGTTCCGGGCAGGAGGCCACGAGATGGCAAACCGGAAGGACGAGTACGTCCGGGGCAAGTTCCGAGGAGCGGTCAACCCTAAGGACGGATACGCGGTGGAAGATTGCATCGACGACCGGCACCGGAAACTGTTACAGTTCCTGATCCCGATCCTCCATCCGGAGAAGCCGACAAGGGTGACAATCACCCTCGGCAACACTATTTTCGGTGCCCTGAGCGGTGACCGGAAAGCGGACTAGGCCCGGATCATGTTCGATCTGGTGGCCCAGTTGGCGACGAGGGTCGAAAGGAGTAGGCCGACACCCGTGTGTCCCTACCTCTTCCACCTCTATGAGCAACACCAGCTCCTTTTAGACTCGGAAGAGAAGGAGTGGAAGGCCCAGGAAAATCTCTTGAAATACGGAGAATCGGAAACGGACGAGGAGGAAGAGGAAACCGGATCCGAGACCGAAGAAGAAGAAGAAGATGAAGAAGAGGCGGAGAGGCAGCCCAAGCGGCACAAGACGACGTCTCCGACCGGAAGAGGATCTCCACTTGGTGATAAAACCGGAAAGGAGAAGACACCGGAAGGGGAGAAGGTAGGCTGTTCGAAGAAGGGACCGGTCGACCCGTTCGAGAAGTTGGTGAAGATCCTCGTCGACATCCGTACGGACTGGGAGGCGAAGAGAATCGCCCTAATCCAGATCGGAGAGTTGGTGCAGGCAACACCGGATAGTAAGTTGCTAGGGAAGGTAGCGGAGTGCATCACCAATCCGGTCGAGATCCGGAAGCAGAAAGCAGAGATCCGTCGACTTCAAGAGGAGGTCGACATGTTGAAGGCGGAAGTGGCCACCTTCAAGGAAGATATGGCCGCCACCCGGATAATGGCGGACGAGATGCAAAAGGTGGCGGAATCGGTAAAGGCGACTTTCGGAGAGACCGGAAGCGTGGCAGTCAGGGCCAGACTCTTCGACGAGAAGGTCTTGGAGGAGAAGAAACTATCCGGTACCCGGATAGTCCGGATCCTAACTGACTTCTCCGAGCAGGTGGAGAAGAATTTGGTTTTAGCACGAGGAGCGGCGGACCGGATGGAGGAGTGTACACAGAAGCTGACCGGATCGATGAGGGTCCACCTATCGGACATCTCCATGCCGGAATCGTTTCCGGAAGTGCCAGACCCAAGGGAAGGAAGGGACCAGACTCCGCAGTCAAAGCCGAGTCAGCCTTCCCAGACCGCGCCGATCAACATCGAAGACTCTCCCGGTTCTGACATGCCAGATCCAATGGCCGGAGAGCGGAACAGGAACTTGGAAGAAGTCTTCGAGCAATTGGAAGCGGAGCCCAAGAGTCCTTCGTTGGGGCGCGGGATAACGATGTAGAATAAGTTAAGAAGGATAGGATAGGAAGGGATCCGGATTAAGTAATTCGATCCGGTAGTGTTAGAAGGACCGGAAGTTTGGATCCGGATTTAGGTTGACTTTTAACGGCTCTTTTTGCCTTTTGTTATTTTTGGAAGTTCTCAAAGTGTATATAATTCAGTCCTTGTGCTGAGGACTGGGAGTCTTTCCTTCTACATTTTCTTTGTGTTCTCTCTTTGTACTTTCTTGTTGTACGATTCTCCCATGTTCTGGCAGAGTTGTGCGTGAGGGAGTTTGGAAAGCACGAGCGGATGCGTTGGGATTTCTCCCCTTGGTGTTTTCTTGGTTCTAAGTGCATGTGAGCGGATAGGATATAGTTGGGAGTGAACTTCAGTGCCTCAGCGCTTCTAGAGTTTGAGATTCCGGGTGAGAAAGCCGTTGTTAGGCTAGGTGGATAGGGAGGGAGTCCTTAGTCGCGCTAGAACTCCTGGGTGAGAAATCCGGTTGAGTGTCCGATCTCCTGTGAGGTCTCACCATCTTAACAGTAAACGGAAGAATTCCAGTTGACGTTGGAATGGACGGGTGCACTTGTAACCGCCTTAGCTTCGCACGGAATAGGATGACATCAGGGTCGTTGTAGTATTGAGAGGATCGTACGGGGGGTCTTTGTGTGACCAGTGGACTGGATTGCAATCTGGATTGCTGTGAAGGACCAAACTGGATCCGTACTAGCCTAGGAAGGAAGAGATTTGGAAAGTGGGTCTTCAGCCACTATAAGTCACGGAAGGTGTGGTGGGCCTACCACTCTCAAAAGCAAGCGGCGAACCCTCTGATGGCTAAACAGAGGTAAAACCAAACCGGATAGGAGAAGAAATGGTTGTGAGTTGTCTAGAGCGGATTGGTCTAGACGGATACCCGGACCGGAAGAGATAGGGTCCTTGGGTTGTTTTGGATTCGACAACCGGAAGACTAGTTGGAATCGGAAGAGAGCAAGAATCCGGTCCTTTGTTTTTTGGGTGTTTTTGGTTCCGGTCATAGGAAGAGGACCGGAAAAGATGATTGTTGTCCCTGACTTGACTTAGTTCGTTAATAGAGTTAGATACTTCACAGAATCTCATGGGTTTGATCTTTAGAGTCACTTTTTTATGCTTTAGAGTGGTTTTTGGGAGTATAACATGGGAATTGCTTATCCTGTGCTGCGACAATACGCAACAATTCGGAGGGTCCGAATTGAAGGATGTCGTGAGATACCCACATTTTGGGAGTTCGCAGCGAAAGTATCTCATCAACAACGCATACGACCTCCGCTCGCAAGGTTGGAACACCAAAACGAGTCAATGGCAGTCAGAATTCCACATGATGGAGTTATCCGGTTTTCTGTTGTTCATGCAACGCAGAACGAATGATACTCGTATTGGTAGAATGGTGGAACATTGGGGCAAATTTTAAAAATGGATAAGGAATATCCCGATAACATTGGCATTCAATTGACTTATTCTCAACCAACCCCGGAAGAGGTGACCAAAGCTTTTTTTCTTGGTCATTAGAGAAAGAAGTGCACAGAGCTTGCATGGGCACTGGTGCACCTCATAAATGCAGCGCACAGTGCTGGACATTTGCACAATGATCTTTCACTGGACATCATTATGTTTCACTTTTCCGATGATGAGTCACGTGTTTACATTGGAGTTTACGAATGGGGCATGACTACTTTATGTAATGAACCAATGAAGTCCTTGTACACGTTCACCACTCAGAGTGAGCAAACTGCGACCTTGAAAAAGAGGTGGTGGATGGACCCTTCTATTGCATACTTGCATAGAAGAGATGTAGATGTGTCAACGATACCGGATTTATCACATAAATTGGAGGAATATGCGGTTGCTTGAATAGCTCAAGCCATCAACAATGGTTGCATGTTGGCGGCCTACGTGAGCTTGCATCGGGAATATGAAGGACATACAAGATTTAGCCATGAAGATTTGGCAAAGATTTTTTACCTTTTCCCTTGGAGCGCCTTTGTGATTCGGTAATTGATTCTCGAGGTAGCTTGTCCGAAATCATCCATCGATTTACCAATAATTACAATTGGCCTATTCCAGAAGAACACTTCCGATCTTCCGCCACTCATATTAGTGTCTATGATGTAAGTGGACTACATAGAACTATAGAAGTATTAGGTAAATGTAAAAGTGAATACAGAAAATAATATGAGTGCGTGCAAGGATTTTCTAGTATATATATGCACCATCAATGTATGCCAATATATGTGCACCCTTATAATTGATATAAAGTTTCGAAATGTTTGTGTGTTTTGAAACTTCCAATGTCCAATGTCTACCATCTATTTATGCATTCATCATATGTTTTGCTTGGAATCCTTAGATGAGAAGTGCAATGCAACAATTATTGTTGATGGATGTTAGCTTGATATGGTTGGGTACAAAATTGTATAATCAATGTTATATACATATAATGATAATAGAATTTCATCATACGCAAATATTTTTTATATTGAAAAGCAATACAGTTGATACTTGAACGATACCGCTATGAATCTATAATGATACCAAGTACTAACCTGCAAATACATTTTAATATTATATATTTATATCAAAGTATATTAGTACGTAAATGCTATTCGCCGAGATGCCAATATTTTTGTACTATGATTGTCACACTTCATAATTCAATGGCAAAAGATTCTAAGGCCGACTCGATTGTGAGACAACGACTAAAATAGCTCTACCTGCTTTACTCAAAATCTGAATGGATGTCATCTCTACGTTTTGGTAGTGTGGAAGTGTGGAACCAGATCCATAAATGCCAAGATATGGTCCTCCGCCCTAAGTGCATCCATAGTCGCTTGGCGCAACTCTTTGATTGGGATTTCCATAGTAAGAACCTCCAAAAGTTAGAGGAGGAACTACATTACAGTGCTGAGACCTTCCTTGCCTTGGTTCGACATGACGAGAGCCTGTGTGGCGTTCATATGAACCACGTGTAGTAGATCCGGGATAGTATTGAGAGCCTCCTTGGCTAGATCCAAAATCATGTATGGTTCCATGGCTTCTTTCTGGGTTGTAATAAGTACCTCGGGGGTCGTTAGCGTAGTGTAAGACCCTTTGACCATCTTGTAAACCAGATGCAGTACGATCATGTTGGTAAGACCTATCATGCCCATGTTGTTGATCCCGATCCTCCATGCTTCTACGCATAGCTTCTTGCATTTGTTGATTGAACTCGATGTCTTCCCGAGCTTCTTGACGCTCATGTCCCACTGTAAATGTTACGGGTGCTAGATTGTCTTCTACATCATCGTCGTCCGACCATTCATCCTCAGCATCCGGCAATACAACCGGCGGAAATCCAAACTGCCCTCGATTGGACCACATTCGCATACAATCGCTTGGTTGAGTCCAACTCGTATAAATAACAGCGTCAGTGCGCTTCATATTGTCAACATTTTTTCCGTAAATTGTGCGCTAGTCTACATCTTTGTGAAGTACAATCTCTGTCCAAACCATGGTCATGTTGAAATAATTCATGACATTTGGATTGGAGTCACGCAGCTCAGCCCACCACATTACTTCCTCGTACCGGTGAACAAAGTGTTTGTTCTCTGTGAGCGCCCAATTTGTCACTTGGGACTCGTAGAATTATTTTTTTGGAAATTTGCAATTTGCAATTAAGAAAAATATACAAAAAGCCATAAAAAGAGTGTAGAACCAAAATAGGGTTGTAACATACCCATTATAGTATTTGGTCTAGATTTGTGTTTAGACTTAGAATCCCACCAAACCGGGCCCAAAAATAGGTAGAAAGAACGAAACGGTTGGATTTGTAGGATTCAAGTCACATAGGCCCAAAAGGGCTAAATCCCACCATGAATGTGGCAATTCATGTCTAAGTCGGTCCGAGGGATCCACAACGAGGCCACTAGGTCAGGTCCTAGAGTTAGGTTTAGAATTCCCCAAACCCCGATTGTTAGCATGCAGGAGCCACTAACGCAAGACCGGGCCCGTGGAGGAATCTACAACCCAAAGATGGTGTCCTAGGATAAATCGCATGCCAGGAGTCCAATGACGAAATCGATTCACCATGATTCCTCTATCCGCAAAAGATTCCCGCATCGTCGCTAATTCAAGGAGATGGCCAATTCATCTCCATTGACCAATTGTGCCAGGTAAGGAAACGCACCTGCACATCTTTCATGTGACCCCATGAGAGGTCTTGTGAAAAATCCCGTCATCTTCTGACTTGTAGAAGAACCTTTTGCGGGTGGTCAACCTTGATAACCTCCAACGGGAATTTCATGGAAACTACCCAGATTGCCAGAAAATCTCACTAAAAATTAGACTAGCTTGTTTTATGTTAATAATGCGCTCCGTAAAGTTTCGCGACATTCCGATAGTAGCCAGTACCCAAACCAGCAAGATTCCTCGAGAATTAATCACGTGGCGGGGTCCCTGCCACGTTGACCGGCATTCCGGGACCATACGACGGCGGAACGAAGTAACCCAAGAGTCTTTTCCGACTCCCTCACACCTACCAGAGACCCTAAGCTATTTACATTTCTCAAAATAGGAGACCCCCAATATCTAGGATTTTATGACGGTTTAGTTTTTGAAACTAAATTAGCCTACGATGGTTTTCTGTCCTCGGTACGGGGGGTAGAGGGTCTTTGGACTAAACGCGGCAATCTGGAGCCAATGGCGCAATCCGTTTGACGATTGGAGTAAATCTCCAAAAGTTAGGAGGTTGGTCTAGCGTAGATAGGTAAAAGTAGTTTTTTAGGGATTAGGATGAAAATCTTTGAAGATGAGGATGAAAATTGAAGTTGATAAGGTTACTTTAGAGCTCTTGAGGGGAAGGTGAGGCCTTGGAAACCTATTTAAGGTCCCCATTTTTCTCTCAAGAACACCCCCAAATCTTGTTTTGGGTCCGTGGGTCCAACTTATGTTGGGATTTTTGGCGTTTTAGCCAAGAAACCTCTACGGTGGTTTTGGAGCACTTTTTGCTCCTATTGTTGTTATATCTCGAGCTTTGAAGGTCCTTGGGGGTCCTTCTACCTTGCCTTGTACACACTTTGTGTGTGTTTGTGTATACTCTTGTTGTTATTTGGAAGTCTTTCTATCTTTGGTGTATCCTTGTGAACTAACTTGTTTGTTGAGAGTCTTTTGTCATTGTACTAACCCTAGAGCAACCCCCCACCGTACCTTGGCGATGCCGCTTTGGGGGGCCTTTAGTCTTTGAGTGTTGCCTTATTACTAACTCCCTTGTGATTACTTGAGTTCTATGCGTGTTGTGGGTACTATTTAGAAACTAACCTTGTCCTTCTTTTATCGGCATTGTAGTGATCCCCCTCCGGGACGGCGAAGCTTTGAACTTGTAGAGTGTTTTCTTTAAGTGTTTTTTGTCCACCTTCTTCTAGCTTCTCTCTTGTTAAGTAGACCCCCCTTCGGGACGGCGAAGCTTTGACCTTGTTATGTGTTTTTTTTAGAGTGTATTTTCCTACCTTCTTCTAAAGTCTCCCTCGTTGGGTGGACCCCCCTTTGGGACAGCGGAGCTTTGAACCTATGTGTTAAAAATTGTCATAGAATTTAGAATGTCATCAAAAATACGGTGAAGCTTTGAACCCCCCTTTCTTTTGATCATTTCAACGTAGTTAGGCCTTTTTGCCTTATTTGGGTCAAATTGTTATTGTAATATTAGTCTTTCTTTAGGGCCGAGACCAAGGGTGTGGTCAGACCGCTAAGAAGAAGGTTTAGTACAAATTGAAGTTTAGAATCTCAGAGCAGAGGTCAAGAGCTTTCCAAAAACATAAAGTACAAAGAAAACCGAGTTGAATTGAGAGAGATATAAGCGGATGAAGTTTCAATCACTAATTAGTACTCAAAACTTCATCCATGCATAACTTTTGCTAGGAAAGTCCGATTTGCAAGTTCCACATCAACTTAGAAAGATAGTTTTAGCCTCTACAAGAAAAACATATTGGAAGTCTAAAAATAGTAAACTATCAAAAGTCAGACCGAGAGCTAAGGCATTTTGATAGGGAGATTAGAAAATAGACCAAGGGTGTGGTCAGACCGCTAAGAAGAAGGTTTAGTACAAATTGAAGTTTAGAATCTCAGAGCAGAGGTCAAGAGCTTTCCAAAAACTTAAAGTACAAAGAAAACCGAGTTGAATTGAGAGAGATATAAGCGGATGAAGTTTCAATCACTAATTAGTACTCAAAACTTCATCCATGCATAACTTTTGCTAGGGAAGTCCGATTTGCAAGTTCCACATCAACTTAGAAAGCTAATTTTAGCCTCTACAAGAAAAACATATTGGAAGTCTAAAGATAGTAAGCTGTCAAAAGTCAGACCGAGAGCTAAGGCATTTTGATAGGGAGATTAAAAAATAGATTAGGAGGAAAGGGAGGAAAAGGAAAGAAAGGGAAGGGAGAGAATAGAAGTGACATCTCTACGCGCACACCTGCAAAACAAGCACCTCCAATTCTCTTACCACCACAGAAACGACAAAACAAGAATGGAAGGAGATTAGGAAGAAGGAGTTGAAATAGGCGGAAAAAGGAGAGAGATGATCAATAGTGGCCTAGGCTAGAGTGGTAGGAAAATCTCAAAAGTCCCTCACGGCCATTAGAAGGAAGATTAGGATGACGCAATGACAAACGTAAGAAGGTAGTTAGCCTTTCAATTATTAGCGTCATAGGCGTAAGACCATATTAAAAGTTTAGGTAGAATAGTATTAGTGTAGAAAGAGAGAAAGGGAAAGAAAAAGAGAGAGAAGGGAAGGAGAAGGAAGGAGGAAGGGAAACAAAAGGTTTTAGATCACACGGGATCCACAATTTTATAACATAAGCGAGTAAACTTGGGGAAAAATTCCCACGACCCAAGGACCACCATGGAGTATGGAAATGGGCGCGCGGATGCGGACGAGCGCATTTCCGACACCGGTAGTGACGAGGTAAGTCCTTGAATCAAAACTTGGTGTTTCTCCTTATTAGCATTGATTTTTTTCCTTAATTAGCCTGTTCAAGTGAATAGTGACCTAGGATAAGTCAAGATAAAAATTTAGAGTTAAAAGTAGGAGTACAAATTTAGAGTTAAATTTAGGCGTAAACATTTAGAGTTAAGTTTAGGAGTAAAAATCTAAGAGTTAAAAGTAGGAGTACAAATTTAGAGTTAAATTTAGGAGTAAACATTTAGAGTTAAATTTAGGAGTAAAAATCTAGAGTTAAATATTAGGAGTAAAAATTTGGAGTTAAATTTAGGAGTAAAAATCTAGAGTTATATTTAGAAGTTGGGAATTAGAGGAAAAAATTAAGCTTAGGGTGAGCCGTAGGATTGAAACTTCTGAGAGAAATGTCAAACCTCCAAAAATAGTCTTCAACACTCATGGAAAGAACGTAAAGGTTCCCCGCTCACGTAGTTAGGGACGTTAGAAATGATGCCAACTACCCAGCCAACCCTATACATAGGATAGACAGTTAGGGAGTTAGGAATTACCAATCACCTTTGCTCATTACAGTCAGCTTGTTAGTTACCCATGCAATTCTAGTAGTATTCGCTGCCATCCACGACACTCAGAAAACGTTAGCATAAAAAGATCCATTGCTTGGAAGGCACAGTGGACCGCGCTCACAACACCCCCATATATTTGAAAGGTGGATAAAGGCATAGAACCTGGTCGGTGTTCGCCCAATTTTCAAGGGTGGGTAATCTTGCGCCTACAGTTTTGGTGCGTCTGCCGGGAGTTGAAAACATTAGGTTACGATTGCATGTTTGACTGACAAGTATTGCATGTGAAGGACTCTGGAGACAACTCCTACTCGGGATCTTCTGAGCCAATTCTTGAGGCTAGGGACAATTCCGAACTCAAAAATTGGACATCTACATTCCAGTGGATACCCCTCAAAAATTACTCCAACTTCGAACTTGGACAAGAAGGAGAGGGTGATCTCCAGGTAATTTCGTTGGTAGACTTGGCCACTGGCCCAAAAGCGCTGAAGATATCTTTCGAATATTGGGCACATCTCGTTCGCCTCTACCTGCACGACCCGAATCAGCATACTCCCGGGATTGCCCACGCAATCGCGGTAGGATCATTTGGCGTGCCGTCACATCAATTCCACAAACACATCTATTTCTTTTGGCACGTAGTGGTCCACTTATGGTTCTTTGAGAACCACTATGTAAGGGAGTGTTTCGGTTCTTAAATTCCATTGCATCAGAGCGACGCGCCTCTGCGAGAGCTGCCGCACATCGACATACGCTATAAGGCCCCGGAGCCCCTCTTTGACGGGCAATTATATCGGTTCAACGCATTGGACGTCGAAAACCTTCAGGTACCAGAGAACCCTTACACCTATCTTCAGCACTTCCGATCGTGGCACGACCACGGTGATCATCTCACCACAAGGGGGTATAAAGGCATCTCCACTCGCTACTTACCCTTCCATGTGCCACCATGCACCAGTTGAGCTACATCGCCGAATATCACTCAGCTTGTGAGCCGTGTCAAGACGCCAAAGACATCCAGGTGGCACTTAACACCGCACCGGGGCTCGAACTCCTGCATCAACCTCGATTTCACCCTCTCTTCTATCGGTACCCTTGCCGAGGGAAGAGAACACGCTTCGTTTGTATTAAGAACGCCACGTTCTTTGCAAACGAAGACTCGTGGGCTAACCACTAGGCATCAATCGACCGCATTGAAAGGGAGCAGGCACCTTACTTCTTCGAGTACCGGCCGACCGCGGAAGAGATTGCCACTAGCCTAGCCCCTTATGGGACAAACCTAATATCAGTCTAGACCCATAGCTTGATTACTATAGAGGCTTTGTTTTGATTTGGTATTGGTGTTGTATTGACTTACTATCTATATATGCGTGGACTTGATTGGTGTATACTTCGATCCATCTAAACGTTAAATGCCACCCAAGTCTTCGAAGTCCCCAAGACCCAAAAGGGTAGCGCGACCTAGAGGCGGAGGAGGAAGTTCATCCCGATTGACACCACCGATATCCCCCACGACATCTATACGTGAAGACTTTAACTCTCCTGAAACCCTGATAAGGGTAGGCTCCCCGGGGAATATCGAAGGGGATATCCACCTTCCCGAGCCTGTCCAAAGAGTAAGCACGTCAGGATCATCTGGAGAGATGGACGACCACGAGCCTCCTAGACCTCCTGGCCCACCCGATGCGGGCGAGATTCCACCGGCGGCACCTTTTGTGCTAGACATCGATCCAATGATGCTGCCAAGAAGGTTGCCCATCGTGGTCTCAGTAGGACTGCGGGAAGTACCCATCCCACACAACCTGCCTAGAACATCATATTCGTTAAAATGGGAGATTTCCACGGAAATGGGAGTTTTTTTTCACACTACAAATCATGTTTTGAATAGAATTTGACCTCTACAAATACAGCACTTGCAATGCAATGACATAGAGATTATGCACATAGTACTAGATGGCTTGAATAGCATGTGCTCATTACAAATTACACAACAATTTATTGAAAGTAATCATTGAATGTAAATACCTTAAATCATTGAATGTACAATCACTATGAAATGTGACTTTCTAAAGCACTACTAGTTGCAAAGTTGTAATACTAGTCTCAAAGTACTTGTAATGGAGACAATTGCAACCTTTTCAGTAGCAACTTGTGAAGAAGGTCGCACGATGTTTAGGGTGATGATTAATGAAGAAGTTGCCGTAGTGTTTAAAGGTAAATGAAATGCATTGTAAACTACAAGTGCCAACTCAATCCAAAATGGACATGAACCAAAGAACAAAATTTAGAAAACTATAGAAACAAGCTATGTGACTTTCCTTCACAAGTACTCTTACACACCGTAGCATGTGAACTGCAATCTATAAGAGTACTTGTTTAAAATACTGAAAACGTTTAAACACTACGGCACCCACTTCACGAACCATCACTTAAACCATCGTATGACCTTCTTCACAAATTGCTACCTCCAAGAGTATACATGTCTCCATCATAAAAAACAAACATGTACTCTACTACTAGTGTTACAACAATTCATGCTTGCTATACAATTTCGAGTTTCAAAATAGTTCTATACAAATATATCTTCTGTCCCTATTTCCCTTTAGACACCTACCCTATTCTACATAGAACTACTACAAATGCGTCTCGCTCTTCAACTTCTCTATTGCTGCATATATCTCTGGTCCTTGACTGTAACTACTACATTTGTGGGAATTTGTCCTGGCAGTTTGCTTCCTTTGAGCCGCCAATGACCTCTCCTCCCAAGCATCTTTAACATGGGGACCTGAATAAATCGATTTAGGGATTACCCCATGCGACTTGCATTTGCGACATGCGACCATCTCTGCTATGAAGCGTGGACGCAAAATACGTCGACGGCGTTTAGATGATGTAGCTTGCTCTTCATAATTAGAATTTGAAGGCGTTGTCAATTGAGAACCGATCAAACCGGTAGTAGTGGACTTCAAAATAACTTCATCACCCTACACAAGAAACTAAACAAGTGAGACAATGGAAAAATGACTTATAACATCATGCAAACCTTCATTAAAAAAACCTGGAACAGACATTTAGAAATCAACAAGGCGTCTCACCTTGATGTGACCACTCATCTCTTCACCATAGAGTTTCCTTTGCGTCACCAAAATCCCTGGAGAGCGGTCTTGAGGAATGGATGACTGCGGTCGACATTTTAGAGGAGAAGGGGAGCTCACAAGGTGAGAGCCCTTTCTTGCGGTGGGCGGACTATCAACAACACCGTCATCAACAGACTTCATGGAGAAGTCCATAGTTGATTGCGCTATAGCTGCGGAATACATGATGTGGCCCAATCCGCTTTGCGATATAGCAAACTGTCCATAGTCAGAGAACGAATCAACAGAGGCAGCACACTTGATTTGACATTCAAATTGAACTACCGATGTAGCACGGAAAGCCTGGGAACAAAGACAGAAACCGTTGTCAAAACAACGCTTAACGAGAAGGACACTTACAAATTTCCATTGGGATTTAAAAGCATATATCCATTTACTTGACAAATTTGACAACCATGTACAATTACTACACGAACAACTTTGGAACCGTAACGCCACTAAGTCACACCAATACCTAGTGCCACTCCTACTCATTGTGATTTCGATACGTGACGGATACAAATCAGCGAGTGATCTAGTTCGACCTTTCTGTGTTGAGGTCTGTCCGATTTCTCAAAAGGAATTGTACGACCAGGATTTCTCTGCTCGAAGTCAAGAAAAATAGAATTGGAAATCACAACTACCTCCCTCAACTCCCTGAACTCGGCTAAGTCCTCCTCTTGAACTAGGTGCTAGCATCCAAAAATGTTATCTCTACGAAAGGAATACAATTTCCAAGGCCTCTCTGAATGCAGTCGTTGAATATAAAGAAGAAGATGAGAAATGAGGATTTTGTCTGACGCCCCTTCGCCCTCATACGACCACGAGTCAAATAGAATGACATTTTCAGGTTTGTTCATAATGTGTTTGGCTGGACTGTCATCAACAATAATTGTATTCTCCCTGGAGAAAATGGAATCCTTCATCTGGAACAATTTCTCCAAGGGTTTCATTAACAAGTCCTTGTTCGTTCCCTTCACCTTGTAGTTGCCTACTTTCCCATATTGATTCTTACACTTCAATACATCGCACTGCTCTTGCCCAAAGATATGTAAGGGGGGTTCTAAACCTTCAAACAAGTAATTGCATATTTTCACAACTGTGGACCTCTTCATGGAGCTCCACACGGATAGGTTTGCAAAAGAGGAGAACTCCTGGAGAACCATCAGACAATGGGGTCGAATAGTGACTTTCTTGACACCAATAACGACGGTTATTAAATCAGGACATACTTCTTCAGGTTCCGGGTATCTGTTCTCCCTTGTATGATACTTCTTATCCTCACTGATGCAGAGAACACCATTCAGATCCAGGATGACGTTCAACCATTTCCGAGTCACCCCGGACGTGAATGGGATCAGTCCCTCCGTCTCACCTACTGCAACGCTCGCTTCACAATTATCCTGTTCAGGAATTACAGCAAAATGTGCAGACAGTTAAACTGAATGCACTGTCCACCACATTTTGCATACTGAAAGCGCAATGTAAGAAAAATGGACACTCCCCATTGCAGGAAACAAAGCGGACTGAGAAAAAATAATAAAAGACGACAGAGTAGGAAACAAATTAAAAAGACGCCTATAGAATAAGTCACAAGGAAATGCAAATAGCTTACCCCAGCCTCTGTAACGTGACCCGGCAAGGATACTCTTGCGGCAACCAAGGATTCCGGCTGAGGAATATCGATTTCCAAGAGTGCATCATCGGTAATGCCGAATCCCACATCCACAGGACGGGAAGCTTCCACATCTTCACTGGGTATGTGCGGTCCTTGAGATTGTCGACACACTGCCTCTACATTTTCAAGGGAATTGTCTAGTGCCGGTACTGACATCAAGCAATCAGAGGTAGGAGTGGCGGTAGACGGACAATTATCCAAAACATCGTGGATAAATGCATCATTCATTTCCAAATTCAATGAGCCTGCGATTACTCCAATTGACCACAAAACTGTTTTTGTAAGAACACAATATACAGAAGAGAGTCTCATATATAGATCTGTTACTAAAAACTGTACAAGCGGTTTTACCTAGTGATACTAGACCTGTCACTAACCGCTATCAAAAAACAAAAATGGACGGAAGGAGTTTCAACTCGAATCGAGTTGAAAGAGAGGCAGAGAGGCACTGGGAACAACCTGAAGGTACAAGAGCCACAGGGTCCTGTGACTCCTCCGCCTCTATTTCCTCCGCTGGAGTGACCTCAACAACTGGATCGGCTGACGCAACAACAGGCACATCCTGCAATTTTTCTTTGTTTGTGGAGGAAGGCACAATGACAGATTCCGGTTGGATGGAGGATGATCCAGGTGACAGCTGCACAGGAATGAGGTCTGGCGCTGCCGTATTCAAGGAGGGAGTCGTAGAGGTCGCCTGATGATGCATTGCGCTGTCCGCAGATCCTTGGACATTGTTGGCAATAAGGAGTTGCGACGATGTTCCGACCGGCCCTACTGCCAAGGGCTTCATTCCCATCACTTGCATTGCCACCTCCAGGGCACTCTTTGCCACAATCTCTGACATATTTGCAATCACAGTATTGATCATGAGCCGGTTCTCTTCGCGCGCCCTCTTGTTTTCCTCCCTGTTTTCTTGCCGCGCCTTCTCGTTCTCCTCCCGGTTTTGGGTTATTAGATCAACCATCCACTGTTTGTCCTGCACGGCTGAAGGATACGCCGGCCTCTTCCTCTTTGGTGTAGGGCGTCTATCAGATTTCGGTGTCTGCTCCAACTCGGAACCATGCGGCGTGGAAACAGAGACCGGTGTAAAATGTTGTTGCGCAGAAGTGTCGGATGACCCTCGCATGTCGCTTGCATCAGGTGCTACATTGGAAGTGTTTGCTGCAGCATTAAATGCTCCAACCCCACCCCCAGCATCTGAGGTATCTGGTACAACATTTGTTATCCCAGCTTCATCAGCCACCACGTCCAGTATCATGTCGTCGATTGGATCTTGCCACCCCTCCTCCATTGCGTTGTCTTCTTCTCTCTCGCACTCGTCGTCATCATGCACGCTAATAGAAGCCTCCCTCCTGGAAGCATCATGAGCAGCCTCTTCTTCGGCCGACATTTTATTCTTCCCCCTTGTAGAGATGGAAGCACCTTTCGAAGCTCGCTTAGGATGAACTCTCGAGTCCACATAATAAGTGTGGTCGCGGAAATCATCTTTGTCAAGATTTTCTGAATTAATGGACAGACTAAGGAATTTCGAGCCGTAGCTTGAGTTACCGATCACAAAGTGATCTAACGAATTCATCTCCAAGCCGAGAACTAGTATTAGAAAATCAACAAAATCTACTTTAGGTGTACTCGTATTCATCAAAGAGTATAAACATCATCCTTGAACTACACAGGCTAATATATAGATACCCTACCCGAGCGTTCAACTCGCATCGAGTTATATATCATCGTCAATGAAGTGTAAGATCCTGACTAGTTGAAGTCGACGCTAACTTATAATTCCACGGAGAAATGCCACGACTTATCCACGCTGCGCAGATAATCTTGCCTCTCGCAAAGTGTGAAACGATTTTGTCTGTCGGTTTGGCAAGTAGTTCCAGAACTTGAATGTAAAACTCCATACGCAACTCTGTGTTGTAGATGTGGAAGTCCACATCGTTTGAGACTCTGGATCTAAAGTACCTGCCATTGTCTGAGGTCTCAAACTTCTTGGGGATCTTCTTTCCGCCCATCTTCACCCCTTTCTTGATGAGAAACAGAAGCTGGACCGACTCTTTGGCCTTGTTGCTCCTCTCTGACACATCTCCAATTCTTTCAAACATATACGGCATGTACTCCGCGTAGTGCAGCAAGTACGAAGCTCCATAAGTAGACGTCCTGATAAACTGGACGAGATTAACCTCGACGTCTTTTTCTCCGCATATCCACAGCCACACCTCTGGATCAGTCGCTTCTGGCTGCTTCATGCCCTTCACAATGTTCATGAAGTTTTCGAAGTAATGTTCTCCGTCGTCCGAGGTCTCCTTGTCGAGGATGCCCGGAATGTTGCGGAAGTCAATCACTGCAAGCTTGGTCTTGGAGTTCGTAGAATCCTCCCATACATGCATGTCCCATTCGCCAAATTCATCCTTCTCCATGTTGTAAGCCCTGTAGAAGGCCCTGGCTTGGGGCCTGACAAACTTGCCTTTGCTCCCCATGAAAATCTTGAAGAACTCCGCAGCCATCGGTGAGAGTTCATTGACACTCTTATTCTTGTTGGAAGGCATTTTGGCAAGTGAGAAGTAGTCATTAGGAGGCCCCGTAATCAAGGTGTTTTTCGTGGCCTTCGTTACATTGTAGACTCTCTTGAAATCTTTCCACTTCTCCCTCCGGAAACCACCTTCGTCGTTAAACAGCATCAAACTCTTCTTTAAATTGTGAATTTGTCTTCGAACCACTTGCTTCCGCTTGCATCTCTCAAGCCACTCCCTGGACGTGTAGCAGTCAGGGAGCACTGACTTGAAGTTTCTGATTGTCACCTTCGGGTATGACAGTGTTCGGTTAGGTGTTCTGCCCAACAAGTGCAACGCCAACCTCTTGAGATCACCTTCATTGCAATTCCCCAACTGCTTGAAGAATTCACGAGTAATGACGCCATCCTTCTCACTGTCCCAGTTCTTCAATTGATTGAACTTGAGAAGGCTGTCAGGATCAGTCAGTTCTCCCTGACTGTTTGCGGATATGAGCTCACTCCAAAGGTCATACACATCTTTTGATGCCGTGATAATTTTCAGCTCGTTGTGGATATCTAGAGCCTTCCCTTTTCCTATTTCCGCTCTGGACTTCTTGATGTCAATTTTCAAGAACCGAAGTCGAATAGCAGCAGCAAAGTCCTGCAGGAGACACGTTAATTAGGCACTACCTCCCGTCCATTTCAACTCGCATCGAGTTAAATCAAGAAATATGCTGTGACAGAAGCCAAATCAGGTAATAGAAACTTACATGAAATTTCTTCTGGTTCATGGAGTCCTTCATTGATTTCGGCCGGGTCTTCTCTACGATCTTCCCAAGCTCTGTGGGCTCTTTATCTGGAGGTGGACAGCCGGCTTTCTCCCACACATATCGGGCACCAATTATATTTGTCGCCCACGTTGGGCTGAAATTTTGGAAATGATTCACCCGATTGTAGTACGCCGATATCTTGCGGATGATGTGATCGTCTTTGTTCCACACTACAAAGCATTCCCACGACTTAAACTTCTCCGCCTTCGTTTTTAGTTTAGGCATCTTCTGCATTCGCTTCGACGCCTCCACTGTGTGTTGCCCATTGACCATATAAAACATTCCATCCATCACTTCCTCGAATGTCTTTGGTTTGGCATTGAGGTTTTGGGGCATAACGCAGAGCGTCATCTTCTTGTCTGGGTCTGGCATGTTGATGAGGAAGTTGAGGGCCTTCTTCACGCCCTGCTCCTCCAGGCCGCGGATATTTAAGTTTTCGGGAGGAGTTTCTAACTGATCGATCTTTATCACAAACTTATTTCCAATTTTTGGAACATATGAATCTGTGCACTCTGCCCAATAAGCATCAAATGTTCGGGTCGCCTCCTCGTAATCTACTTCTTTAACTCCGCCCCCTATGTCCTGAGGTATGTCTGTGACCTCAGAGACCATACTCTCGTCGGGTTGAGTTGCTTGTGTTTCTGCTGCTTTTTTTCCACCTTTCTTCGCCGGTCTGACAGACGAATCTCCTAGAAGTCCACGCGAGGTTCTGTCAGTGTGCTTCATTCGGCCAGTGCGACTCTTCCCTGTCTCAGGTGTTCCAATTGCGAGTGAGCTCTGGCTGGCTCCTTGACTGCTATAGTCTCTGGTGACAACTAGGGGCCTCATATCCTTGGACTTGTTTAGTATCTTCACCTGCATGTTTGCGAATCCAAGCTTTAGCTGGTTCAATCTTGACAAGAGGGCTAGCGGCGCTAGGGGTTCGCCGTTTCCTCCTTCCCAGCGCTTGTTGCCGATGTGAATTTGGATATTTTGTAGTAACTCTTCATATTCTGTGTCCATGAGGCTTTTGCAATACTCCGAGATACTGAAGATAGTTTTACGTGCGTCCACAACGTATGAGAAGTTATACGGTTTGGCTTGATCTGGGTCGACAGTTTCACACGTAATGAAAATTCTTCCCTGCGTGCCACTGCTGAAGACAGTGATAGACTCTCTAAGCGATACGGGAAGGGTTCCGGGAGATTTGTCAAACTTTGTCCGAAATGCGAGGTGAGAGGTTGTAGGTACTAGAACTATTGTCCAGTAGTCCACCCTTTCGGGCTCTTTCCACTCCCAGCACTCTCCGAGGGTACTGTCATTCCCAAATTCTCTCTTTTCTTCTTTGGGTACATCGTAGCGCTTGAAGAATGGCTCCAGGCACTGCACTTGGTTCTCCATGCCTGCATTCAGCCATTTGGTTAGTTCTCTATGTACTTTTGGCTGTGTGATCTCTGTAGTTTTCAAGGCGGGTTCGCTGACATTACGGTTCATCTCGGCTCGAGTTGAATTTAATCTTCTACGGTGATATGATATTCCTTATGACGATTTCAGGATTAAATACTTGAGTTCCTGGAGTCAAGGTTACGGATTCCTCCAGGGCTACAGTTCAACTCGGCTCGAGTTGAATTGACGAGGTAGGTGTTTCATTCACTTCTCTAATGTGTTTCTACCTAGTCACCCCGCGTCGCGTGGCACTGGAAATCGATTTTCTCCTATTTCTCGAACTGCTTTTCTCATGTATGCGGTTCTTTCAGTTTCTCACCGTCCATTGAACTTGAACCAAGTTGAATGTTTGGACCTTTTATGACTTCTAGCTCTTCCCATCATCAGGTGTCTTAATTTAACGACAATGTACTCCCGTCCAGGGTCATTATCTGGTTTTTGTTTTTGCATTTACTGTGTTATTGTGATCCAGTTCCTTCGGGGTCATGTTCAACTCGATGCGAGTTGAATTGCAAGTCCTTCACAAGATATATCAGCTCCCGGTTTCGCTATCTTGGATTTTGTTCGTTTGTAAAGTTTATATTCAACTCTGTGCTTGTTAAGTCTCTGGTTTTTCTCTGAATTTAAGAGCTGGGGCCGTCTGCATTCTATGTCTTTGGTTTTTGTGCGTGCTCAATTCAACTCGATGCGAGTTGAATCGCATCGACAATTCTAGCTTCGGTCACTACCGGAGTTGACCTTTAGAATCTAATTCGCTAGGAGATTTAAACTCCTCCGAGATTTAGGAAATTTATATTTATACTCCGCTGAGATGAACTGGAGTTCTAATAGAAGTCTCACATTCAACTCGATCGAGATGAATTGGAGATTTTTAATTCATTTTTGCATTCCTCTAATACGTCTTTTTAATTTAGTGATATGGAAATGAATTTATGCAGACGGCGTACCTGATTTTGTCTAGGCGATGCAGTACCAAAGTGAAATTTGCACGCTTTGATGTAGAATATGAACCACAAGACTCCAATCGGACAGCAATGCACTCCCACCTTAATTTACTGTAACCTGAAACAATTCCAAATAAGATTAGGAAAGATCATGATCCAGCAAGTACGCATTTTTTTCCAATGATATCTTCGAATGCTACCGTCCTCCTGAAAAACTCTCTAGCTGGATTGACTGCGTCAACCATGGCACAAACAAGGAAACAATACAAGACAGCATTCAACAACAATTCTGAATACACTCACGTTTCTTAAACATTAAGCCACATCAAGCCAATTCTGCCACATTTTCTAAACAAAATGGAAGTTAAGACACGTTTTAGCAAGTGTATTCAAATGCAGCCCTTGTAACATTAACCCACCCACAGTCACACAGTCCAACAAGAAGTAATACAGAAGTCTGCAAGACTTCAACAAAAACAAATGAAAAAATTTGACATTGCCTAAATTCAATATCACGCTAACATGTTTGCACTAAATTGCTCGCGGTTTGTAGTGCAATAACTTACCTTCATCAACTTGTGTTGGCACCGTGTATTTCGCCACCATGCACGTCGCCTCCGTCCACCTCCCAACTCCCTCGAACGCAGCTCCACCGATCAACTCCGCCGATGCAGATGCTGCTCCACCGATCCAAACCCAGCTCTCAAGTCGCTCACACCCTCAGCTTACAGCCTTAACTCTCACACCCTAGTTGGACCGATAGAAAACAAACCCAAAACTGAAGTCTGAGGGGAAGGAGCACCGCAGTTGCAGATTTGTGGATGAACCAAAAATGTCTTGAGATTGCCCAGGGACGCCTGACGATAGCACCTCGGAGAATCAACTTCACCTGCATGAAGTGGAAGCTTTCACGTCGCCCAAGGACGCCCGACGATAGCACCACGGAGAATCAACTTCACCTGTATGACGCGGAAGCTTTCACGTACAGTTCTGACGACCTACCTATTTCGAATCAAAGTTTACAACTCAACTCACACCCGAAGCTCACACGTCAACTCTCACACCCTAGTTGGTCCAAATGTAAACAAATCCAAAACTGGAGGTCGTCCATAAACACCGCATTTGCGGAGATGTTCTGCCAAAATACAAACCCTCCTCTAAAAATCAAGTCGCCCACACTCCAAGCTCACACCGTCGAGTTGGTTGAAACAACCCAGTCAATTGAATACGAACCCTAGACCCTAATCAACAATCACACTCTGATCTCAAATCACGCCCCCCTACCAGCGCTGCCAAAGTTGCACAGTGCTGCCAAAGTTGCACAATGAGCAACTCACGATCACGCCTTCTGCAATTTCAAATTGCCCACAGTCCCACATTCCAAGCTCACTCCATCAGTTGGTGGAAACCGCGCAATGAAACCCTCATCAGCGATCACATCCCTCCGCAAGTAGACTATGACCTCAAATCACCCCCGCACACCAGTTCACCAAAGCCACGCAATGAGCAGCCAAAAAAATCCTCTCCAATTTCAAGTCCCCACACTTGAACCTCAAACCTGAAATACAACACCCCAGCCGGCGGAAACCACGCGCTGAAACTTTGCGGTGGAGAATCACACCCCTCCGGCCTCCACAAACTGAGCCCGCTTCAAAATCACCCCCGCACAGCAATTCCGCCAAGCTGAAACCCCTCCCCAAACACACGCGATGAGCAGCCAAGACAAGCAGCCAAGCTGCCGCGACGAACAGCTCAAACCCCTCCCCAATTGAAATACACTCCGCAACACAGTTTGCAACACACTCTGAAACACACTCCGAAACACACTCCGAAACACACTCCGCAAAACAAGAAAAAAACACAGAGAGCAAACACTTCCGATCGCCAATTTTCGTCTCTAGGGTTTCGAGGGAGAGAGAAAACCCTGTCCCCGTGCGAGGCCCTTTCACCGTGGGAGCTCCTAAGCCCGCGGCCCCTAAAGCTGCAATTGCCTAAAGTCGCGAGTCCCAAGAAAGAATCCTGGAAATAAATTCCCCCATAACCGACAAAATAAGCCATTCCTAAATGAACTAGAGAAGCGCAAGGCTATTAAAAAAGAATTAGAGAAAGATTAATGAAAACAACTTGAAGTGCAAAAAAATTTGTAACTTTGTCGATTGAAATCAGTATGAATTTCAGTATGAATTTCATGAAACAAAAAGTGCGTTCAACCTAGGGATAGTGCGTACAGTCTCTTATTTTGATCTTTAAAGAATCCTACATTAATTTCCTACTTTGCATCCCACAATGATTAGTAGTTCTAACCTTCACATGTTTTTAAAAACAACATTCCAAACTTCAAAAAAGATTTTTCCTTAAAATGTAGAAGTTTAAAACACTCATCGAACTGAGAAATCATGATCACCTCGAAATATTTATTTTTATCCTACATTCTTTACAAAAGAAATTTGAAATAACCCCAGCCTTGTATATTTAAGATATGAGTCCAAAAAGACATTAAACTTTATCATTCTCGATGTGCTCATGAAATTTGCAATTCAAAAAGAATTTCCAACTTCTATATATTTTTTTCCATTCACCCAACGTGTAAATTCCATGACATTTGGGATTTTTGAAATTTTAAAATATAGGGCATGATGGGCAATTGGCATTCAACTTGTTTTGATGTGGGGCGTTCCAAAAATTAAACATTCTCAATGTGCTCATAAAATTTGCAATTGAAAAAGAATTTCCAACTTCTATGTATTTTCTTCCATTCATCCAACGTGTAAACTCCATGACATTTGGGATTTTTGAAATTTTAAAATACAGGGCATGATGGGCAATTGGCATTCAACTTGTTTTGATGTGGGGCGTTCCAAAAATTAAACATTCTCAATGTGCTCATAAAATTTGCAATTGAAAAAGAATTTCCAACTTCTATGTATTTTCTTCCATTCATCCAACGTGTAAATTCCATGACATTTGGGATTTTTGAAATTTTAAAATACAGGGCACGATGGGTCATTGGAATTCAACTTGTTTTGATGTGGGGCATTTCAAAATTTTAAAATTCTCAATGTGCTCATGAAATTTGCAATTGAAAAAGAATTTCCAACTTCTATGTATTTTCTTCCATTCATCCAACGTGTAAATTCCATGACATTTGGGATTTTAAAATTTTAAAATACAGGGCACGATGGGCAATTGGAATTCAACTTGTTTTGATGTGGAGCATTTCAAACTTCTATCATTCTCAATGTTCTCAAGAAATTTACAATTGAAAAAGAGTTTCCAACTTCTATGTATTTTTTTCCATTCATCCAACGTGTAAATTCCATGACATTTGGGATTTTAAAATTTTAAAATACAGGGCACCGTGGGCTATTGGAATTCAACTTGTTTTGATGTGGGGCGTTTCAAAATTTTATCAAACTCAATGTGCTCATGAAATTTGCAATTGAAAAAGAATTTCCAACTTCTATGTATTTTTTTCCATTCATCCAACGTGTAAATTCCATGACATTTGGGATTTTTGAAATTTTAAAATACAGGGCACCGTGGTCCATTGGAATTCAACTTGTTTTGATGTGGAGTATTTCAAACTTCTATCATTCTCAATGTTCTCAAGAAATTTGCAATTGAAAAAGAGTTTCCAACTTCTATGTATTTTTTTCCATTCATCCAACGTGTAAATTCCATGACATTTGGGATTTTTGAAATTTTAAAATACAGGGCACGATGGGTCATTGGAATTCAACTTGTTTTGTTGTGGGGGTTCCAAAATTTTAACATTCTCAATGTGCTCATGAAATTTGCAATTGCAAAAGAATTTCCAACTTCTATGTATTTTTTTCCATTCATCCAACGCATAAATCTCATGACATTTGGAATTTTTGAAATTTTAAAATACAGGGCACCGTGGGCTAGTGGAATTCAACTTGTCTTGATGTGGGGGGTTCCAAAATTTTATCATTCTCAATGTGCTCATGAAATTTGCAATTGAAAAAGAATTTCCAACTTCTATGTATTTTTTTCCATTCATCCAACGTGTAAATTCCATGACGTTTGGGATTTTATAATTTTAACATACAGGGCCCGTGGGTCATTGGAATTCAACTTGTTTTGATGTGGGGCGTTTCAAAATTTTATCATTCTCAATGTGCTCATGAAATTTGCAATTGCAAAAGAATTTCCAACTTCTATGTATTTTTTTCCATTCATCCAACGCATAAATCTCATGACATTTGGGATTTTTGAAATTTTAAAATACAGGGCACCGTGGGCTAGTGGAAATCAACTTGTTTTGATGTGGGGCATTTCAAACTTTTATCAAACTCAATGTGCTCATGAAATTTGCAATTGAAAAAGAATTTCCAACTTCTATGTATTTTGTTCCATTCATCCAACGCATAAATCCCATGACATTTGGGATTTTATAATTTTAAAATACATGGCACCGTGGCAATTGGAATTCAACTTGTTTTGATGTGGGGAATTTCAAACTTTTATCATTCTCAATGTGCTCATGAAATTTGCGATTGCAAAAGAATTTCCAACTTCTATGCATTTTTTTCCATTCACCCAACGTATAAATCCCATGACATTTGGGATTTTTGATATTCTAAAATACAGGGCACCGTGGGCTAGTGGAAATCAACTTGTTTTGATGTGGGGCATTTCAAACTTTTATCAAACTCAATGTGCTCATGAAATTTGCAATTGAAAAAGAATTTCCAACTTCTATGTATTTTTTTCCATTCATCCAACGTGTAAATTCCATGACATTTGGGATTTTTGAAATTTTCAAATACAGGGCATGATGGGCAATTGGAACTTAACTTGTTTTCGTGTGGGGTTTTTCAAAATTCTATCATTCTCAATGTGCTCATGAAATTTGCAATTGCAAAAAGAATTTCCAACTTCTATGTATTTTTTTCCATTCATCCAACGCATAAATCTCATGACATTTGGAATTTTTGAAATTTTAAAATACAGGGCACCGTGGGCTAGTGGAATTCAACTTGTTTTGATGTGGGGGGTTCCAAACTTTTATCATTCTCAATGTGCTCATGAAATTTGCAATTGAAAAAGAGTTTCCAACTTCTATGTATTTTTTTCCATTCATCCAACGTATAAATTCCATGACATTTGGGATTTTAAAATTTTAACATACAGGGCCCGTGGGTCATTGGAATTCAACTTGTTTTGATGTGGGGCGTTTCAAAATTTTATCATTCTCAATGTGCTCATGAAATTTGCACTGGCAAAAGAATTTCCAACTTCTATGTATTATTTTCCATTCATCCAACGTATAAATTCCATGACATTTGGGATTTTTGAAATTTTAAAATACAGGGCACCGTGGCAATTGGAATTCAACTTGTTTTGATGTGGGGGGTTCCAAACTTTTATAATTCTCAATGTGCTCATGAAATTTGCAATTGCAAAAGAATTTCCAACTTCTGTGCATTTTTTTCCATTCACCCAACGTATAAATTCCATGACATTTGGGATTTTAAAATTTTAAAATACAGGGCCCCGTGGGCCATTGGAATTGAACTTGTTTTGATGTGGGGGTTTCCAAATTTTTTTCATTCTCAAAATGTTGATGAAATTTGCAATTGAAAAAGAGTTTCCAACTTCTATGTATTTTTTTCCATTCATCCAACGTGTAAATTCCATGACATTTGGGATTTTAAAAATTTAAAATACAGGGCATGATGGGCAATTGGAATTCAACTTGTTTTGATGTGGAGTATTTCAAACTTCTATCATTCTCAATGTTCTCAAGAAATTTGCAATTGCAAAAGAGTTTCCAACTTCTATGTATTTTTTTCCATTCATCCAACGTGTAAATTCCATGACATTTGGGATTTTTGAAATTTTAAAATACAGGGCACGATGGGTCATTGGAATTCAACTTGTTTTGTTGTGGGGGGTTCCAAAATTTTAACATTCTCAATGTGCTCATGAAATTTGCAATTGCAAAAGAAATTCCAACTTCTATGTATTTTTTTCCATTCATCCAACGTGTAAATTCCATGACATTTGGGATTTTGAAATTTTAACATACAGGGCCCGTGGGTCATTGGAATTCAACTTGTTTTGATGTGGGGCGTTTCAAAATTTTAACATTCTCAATGTGCCCATGAAATTTGCAATTGAAAAAGAATTTCCAACTTCTATGTATTTTTTTCCATTCATCCAACGTGTAAATTCCATGACGTTTGGGATTTTATAATTTTAACATACAGGGCCCTTGGGTCATTGGAATTCAACTTGTTTTGATGTGGGGCGTTTCAAAATTTTATCATTCTCAATGTGCTCATGAAATTTGCAATTGAAAAAGAATTTCCAACTTCTATGTATTATTTTCCATTCATCCAACGTATAAATTCCATGACATTTGGGATTTTTGAAATTTTAAAATACAGGGCACCGTGGCAGTTGGAATTCAACTTGTTTTGATGTGGGGGGTTCCAAACTTTTATAATTCTCAATGTGCTCATGAAATTTGCAATTGCAAAAGAATTTCCAACTTCTGTGCATTTTTTTCCATTCACCAATCGTATAAATTCCATGACATTTGGGATTTTAAAATTTTAAAATACAGGGCATGATGGGCAATTGGAATTCAACTTGTTTTGATGTGGAGTATTTCAAACTTCTATCATTCTCAATGTTCTCAAGAAATTTGCAATTGAAAAAGTGTTTCCAACTTCAATGTATTTTTTTCCATTCATCCAACGTGTAAATTCCATGACATTTGGGATTTTTGAAATTTTAAAATACAGGGCACGATGGGTCATTGGAATTCAACTTGTTTTGTTGTGGGGGGTTCCAAAATTTTAACATTCTCAATGTGCTCATGAAATTTGCACTTGCAAAAGAAATTCCAACTTCTATGTATTTTTTTCCATTCATCCAACGTGTAAATTCCATGACATTTGGGATTTTAAAATTTTAACATACAGGGCCCGTGGGTCATTGGAATTCAACTTGTTTTGATGTGGGGCGTTTCAAAATTTTAACATCCTCAATGTGCCCATGAAATTTGCAATTGAAAAAGAATTTCCAACTTCTATGTATTTTTTTCCATTCATCCAACGTGTAAATTCCATGACGTTTGGGATTTTATAATTTTAACATACAGGGCCCGTGGGTCATTGGAATTCAACTTGTTTTGATGTGGGGCGTTTCAAAATTTTATCATTCTCAATGTGCTCATGAAATTTGCAATTGAAAAAGAATTTCCAACTTCTATGTATTATTTTCCATTCATCCAACGTATAAATTCCATGACATTTGGGATTTTTGAAATTTTAAAATACAGGGCACCGTGGCAGTTGGAATTCAACTTGTTTTGATGTGGGGGGTTCCAAACTTTTATAATTCTCAATGTGCTCATGAAATTTGCAATTGCAAAAGAATTTCCAACTTCTGTGCATTTTTTTCCATTCACCAATCGTATAAATTCCATGACATTTGGGATTTTAAAATTTTAAAATACAGGGCATGATGGGCAATTGGAATTCAACTTGTTTTGATGTGGAGCATTTCAAACTTCTATCATTCTCAATGTTCTCAAGAAATTTGCAATTGAAAAAGAGTTTCCAACTTCTATGTATTTTTTTCCATTCATCCAACGTGTAAATTCCATGACATTTGGGATTTTTGAAATTTTAAAATACAGGGCACGATGGGTCATTGGAATTCAACTTGTTTTGTTGTGGGGGGTTCCAAAATTTTAACATTCTCAATGTGCTCATGAAATTTGCACTGGCAAAAGAATTTCCAACTTCTATGTATTTTTTTCCATTCATCCAACGTGTAAATTCCATGACATTTGGGATTTTTGAAATTTTAAAATATAGGGCACCGTGGGCTAGTGGAATTCAACTTGTTTTGATGTGGGGTGTTTCAAAATTTTATCATTCTCAATGTGCTCATGAAATTTGCAATTGAAAAAGAATTTCCAACTTCTATGTATTATTTTCCATTCATCCAACGTGTAAATTCCATGACATTTGGGATTTTTGAAATTTTAAAATACAGGGCACCGTGGCAATTGGAATTCAACTTGTTTTGATGTGGGGGGTTCCAAACTTTTATAATTCTCAATGTGCTCATGAAATTTGCAATTGCAAAAGAATTTCCAACTTCTGTGCATTTTTTTCAATTCACCCAACGTATAAATTCCATGACATTTGGGATTTTAAAATTTTAAAATACAGGGCACCGTGGGCCATTGGAATTCAACTTGTCTTGATGTGGGGGTTTCCAAATTTTTTTCATTCTCAATATGTTGATGAAATTTGCAATTGAAAAAGAATTTCCAACTTCTATGTATTTTTTTCCATTCATCCAACGTGTAAATTCCATGACATTTGGGATTTTAAAATTTTAAAATACAGGGCATGATGGGCAATTGGAATTCAACTTGTTTTGATGTGGAGTATTTCAAACTTCTATCATTCTCAATGTTCTCAAGAAATTTGCAATTGAAAAAGAATTTGCAACTTCTATGTATTTTTTTCCATTCATCCAACGTGTAAATTCCATGACATTTGGGATTTTTGAAATTTTAAAATACAGGGCACGATGGGTCATTGGAATTCAACTTGTTTTGTTGTGGGGGGTTCCAAAATTTTTAAAACATTCTCAATGTGCTCATGAAATTTGCAATTGCAAAAGAATTTCCAACTTCTATGTATTTTTTTCCATTCATCCAACGTGTAAATTCCATGACATTTGGGATTTCAAAATTTTAAAATATAGGGCACCGGGGGCTAGTGGAATTCAACTTGTTTTGATGTAGGGCGTTTCAGAATTTTAACATTCTCAATGTCCTCATGAAATTTGCAATTGAAAAAGAATTTCCAACTTCTATGTATTTTTTTCCATTCATCCAACGTGTAAATCCCATGACATTTGGGATTTTAAAATTTTAACACACAGGGCCCGTGGGTCATTGGTATTCAACTTGTTTTGATGTGGGGCGTTTCAAAATTTTAACATTCTCAATGTGCCCATGAAATTTGCAATTGAAAAAGAATTTCCAACTTCTATGTATTTTTTTCCATTCATCCAACGTGTAAATCCCATGACATTTGGGATTTTAAAATTTTAACATACAGGGCCCGTGGGTCATTGGAATTCAACTTGTTTTGATGTGGGGCGTTTCAAAATTTTAACATTCTCAATGTGCTCATGAAATTTGCAATTGAAAAAGAATTTCCGACTTCTATGTATTATTTTCCATTCATCCAACGTATAAATTCCATGACATTTGGGATTTTATAATTTTAACATACAAAGCCCGTGGGCCATTGGAATTCAACATGTTTTGATGTGGGGCGTTTCAAAATTTTAACATTCTCAATGTGCTCATGAAATTTGCAATTGAAAAAGAATTTTGCAACTTCTATGTATTTCTTTCCATTCATCCAACGTGTGAATTCCATGACATTTGAGATTTTTGATATTTTAAAATACAGGGCACCGTGGGCTATTGGAATTGAACTTGTTTTGATGTGGGGGATTTCAAACTTTTATCTTTCTCAATGTGCTCATGAAATTTGCAGTTGGAAAAGAATTTCCAACTTCTGTGTAATTTTCTCCATTCATCCAACGTGTAAATTCCATGACATTTGAGATTTTTGAAATTTTTAAAATACAGGGCAGCGTGGGCCATTGGAATAGAACTTGTTTTGATGTGGTTGGTTCCAAAATTTTTTCACTCTCAATGTGCTCATGAAATTTGCAATTGAAAAAGAGTTTCCAACTTCTATGTATTTTTTTCCATTCATCCAACGTGTAAATTTCATGACATTAGGGATTTTAAAATTTTAAAATACAGGGCACGATGGGCTAGTGGAGTTCAACTTGTTTTGATGTGGGGCATTTCAAAATTTTAACATTCTCAATGTGCTCATGAAATTTGCAGTTGAAAAAGAATTTCCAACTTCTATGTATTTTTTGCCACTCATTCAACGTGTAAATTCCAAGACATTTGGGATTCTTGATATTTTAAAATACAGGTCAGCGTGGGCCATTGGAATTCAACATGTTTTGATGTGGGGCATTTCAAAATTTTAACATTCTCAATGTGCTCATGAAATTTGCAATTGGAAAAGAATTTTCCAACTTCTATGTACTTTTTTCCATTCACCCAACGTGTAAATCCCATGACATGAGGGATTTTAAAATTTTCAAATACAGGGCATGATGGGCAATTGGAACTCAACTTGTTTTGATGTGGGGCGTTCCAAAATTTTATCATTCTCAATGTGCTCATGAAATTTGCAATTGAAAAAGAATTTCCAACTTCTATGTACTTTTTTCCATTCATCCAACGTGTAAATTCCATGACATTAGGGATTTTAAAATTTTAAAATACAGGGCACCGTGGGCTAGTGGAATTCAACTTGTTTTGATGTGGAGAGTTCTAAAATTTTGTCATTCTCAATGTGCTCATGAAATGTGCAATTGAAAAAGAATTTTCCAACTTCTATGTATTTTTTTCCATTCATCCAACGTGTAAATTCCATCACATTAGGGATTTTAAAATTTTAAAATACAGGGCATGATGGGCAATTGGAATTCAACTTGTTTTGATGTGGGGGGTTTCAAAATTTTAACATTCACAATGTGCTCATGAAATTTGCAATCGAAAAAGAATTTTGCATCTCTATGTATTTTTTTCCATTCACCCAATGTGTAAATCCCATGACATTTGGGATTTTAAAATTTTAAAATACAGGGCACTAAAGGCTAGTGGAATTCAACTTGTTTTGATGTGGGGCATTTCAAAATTTTTTCATTCTCAATGTGCTCATGAAATTTGTAGTTGAAAAAGGATTTCCAACTTCTATGTATTTTTTGCCACTCATTCAACGTGCAAATTCCAAGACATTTGGGATTCTTGATAATTTAAAATACAGGGCAGCGTGGGCCATTGGAATTCAACATGTTTTGATGTGGGGCATTTCAAAATTTTCACATTCTCAATGTGCTCATGAAATTTGCAATTGGAAAAGAATTTTCCAACTTCTATGTACTTTTTTCCATTCACCCAACGTGTAAATCCCATGACATTAGGGATTTTAAAATTTTAAAATACAGGGCATGATGAGCAATTGGAATTAAACTTGTTTTGATGTGGGGGGTTCCAAAATTTTATCATTCTCAATGTGCACATGATATTTGCAATTGAAAAAGATTTTCCAACTTCTATGTATTTTTTTCCATTCATCCAACGTGTAAATTCCATGACATTAGGGATTTTAAAATTTTAAAATACAGGGCACCGTGGGCTAGTGGAATTCAACTTGTTTTCATGTGGAGAGTTCTAAAATTTTGTCATTCTCAATGTGCTCTTGAAATGTGCAATTGAAAAAGAATTTTGCAACTTCTATGTATTTTTTTCCATTCATCCAACGTGTAAATTCCATCACATTAGGGATTTTAAAATTTTAAAATACAGGGCATGATGGGGTAGTGAAATTCAACTTGTTTTGACGTGGGGCGTTCTAAAATTTTATCATTCTCAATGTGCTCATGATATTTGCAATTGAAAAAGAATTTCCAACTTCTATGTATTTTTTCCAATTTATCCAACGTGTAAATCCCATGACATTTGGGATTTTAAAATTTTAAAATGCAGGGCATGATGGGCAATTGGAATTCAACATGTTTTGATGTGGGGCATTTTAAAATTTTCTCATTCTCAGTGTGCTCATGAAATTTGCAATTGGAAAAGAATTTCCAACTTCTATGTATTTTTTCCCATTCATCCAACGTGTAAATCCCATGACATTAGGGATTTTTAAATTTTTAAATACAGGGCACGATGGGCTAGTGGAATTCAACTTGTTTTGATGTGGGGCATTTCAAAATTTTATCATTCTCAATGTGCTCATGAAATTTGCAATTGAAAAGAATTTCCAACTTCTATGTATTTTTTTCCATTCATCCAACGTGTAAATTCCATGACATTTGGGATTTTTGAAATTTTAAAATAAAGGGCAGCGTCAGCCATTGGAATTCAACTTCTTTGATGTGGGGGTTCCAAAATTTTTTCATTCTCAATGTGTTCATGAATTTTGCAATTGAAAAAGAATTTCCAACTTCTATGTATTTTTTTCCATTCATCCAACGTGTAAATTCCATGACATTAGGGATTTTAAAATTTTAAAATACAGGGCACCGTAGGCTAGTGGAGTTCAACTTGTTTTGATGTGGGGCATTTCAAAATTTTAACATTCTCAATGTGCTCATGAAATTTGCAATTGAAAAAGAATTTCCAACTTCTATGTAATTTTTTCCATTCATCCAACGTGTAAATTCCATGACATTTGGGACTTTTGATATTTTAAAATACAGGGCACGATGGGCTAGTGGAGTTCAACTTGTTTTGATGTGGGGCATTTCAAAATTTTAACATTCTCAATGTGCTCATGAAATTTGCAGTTGAAAAAGAATTTCCAACTTCTATGTATTTTTTGCCACTCATTCAACGTGTAAATTCCAAGACATTTGGGATTCTTGATATTTTGAAATACAGGGCAGCGTGGGCCTTTGGAATTCAACATGATTTGATGTGGGGCGTTTCAAAATTTTAACATTCTCAACGTGCTCATGAAATTTGCAATTGAAAAAGAATTTTGCAACTTCTATGTATTTTTTTCCATTCATCCAACGTGTGAATTCCATGACATTTGGGATTTTTGATATTTTAAAATACAGGGCACCGTGGGCTATTGGAATTGAACTTGTTTTGATGTGGGGCATTTCAAACTTTTATCTTTCTCAATGTGCTCATGAAATTTGCAATTGGAAAAGAATTTGCAACTTCTATGTATTTCTTTCCATTCATCCAACGTGTAAATTCCATGACATTCGAGATTTTTGCTATTTTAAAATACAGGGCACCGTGGGCTATTGGAATTCAACTTGTTTTGATGTGGGTCATTTCAAACTTTTATCATTCTCAATGTGCTCATGAAGTTTGCAATTGGAAAAGAATTTCCAACTTCTGTGTATTTTTTTCCATTCATCCAACCTGTAAATTCCATGACATTTGGGATTTTTGAAATTTTAAAATACAAGGCACGATGGGCCATTGGAATTCAACTTGTTTTGATGTGGTCGGTTCCAAAATTTTCTCATTCTCAGTGTGCTCATGAAATTTGCAATTGGAAAAGAATTTCCAACTTCTATGTATTTTTTCCCATTCATCCAACGTGTAAATCCCATGACATTAGGGATTTTTAAATTTTTAAATACAGGACATGATGGGCTAGAGGAATTCAACTTGTTTTGATGTGGGGGGTTCCAAAATTTTATCATTCTCAATGTGCTCATGAAATTTGCAATCGAAAAAGAATTTTGCAACTCTATGTATTTTTTTCCATTCACCCAATGTGTAAATCCCATGACATTAGGTATTTTAAAATTTTAAAATACAGGGCACGATGGGCTAGTGGAATTCAACTTGTTTTGATGTGGGGCATTTCAAAATTTTATCATTCTCAATGTGCTCATGAAATTTGCAATTGAAAAGAATTTCCAACTTCTATGTATTTTTTTCCATTCATCCAACGTGTAAATTCCATGACATTTGGGATTTTTGAAATTTTAAAATAAAGGGCAGCGTCAGCCATTGGAATTCAACTTCTTTGATGTGGGGGTTCCAAAATTTTTTCATTCTCAATGTGTTCATGAATTTTGCAATTGAAAAAGAATTTCCAACTTCTATGTATTTTTTTCCATTCATCCAACGTGTAAATTCCATGACATTAGGGATTTTAAAATTTTAAAATACAGGGCACCGTAGGCTAGTGGAGTTCAACTTGTTTTGATGTGGGGCATTTCAAAATTTTAACATTCTCAATGTGCTCATGAAATTTGCAATTGAAAAAGAATTTCCAACTTCTATGTAATTTTTTCCATTCATCCAACGTGTAAATTCCATGACATTTGGGACTTTTGATATTTTAAAATACAGGGCACGATGGGCTAGTGGAGTTCAACTTGTTTTGATGTGGGGCATTTCAAAATTTTAACATTCTCAATGTGCTCATGAAATTTGCAGTTGAAAAAGAATTTCCAACTTCTATGTATTTTTTGCCACTCATTCAACGTGTAAATTCCAAGACATTTGGGATTCTTGATATTTTGAAATACAGGGCAGCGTGGGCCTTTGGAATTCAACATGATTTGATGTGGGGCGTTTCAAAATTTTAACATTCTCAACGTGCTCATGAAATTTGCAATTGAAAAAGAATTTTGCAACTTCTATGTATTTTTTTCCATTCATCCAACGTGTGAATTCCATGACATTTGGGATTTTTGATATTTTAAAATACAGGGCACCGTGGGCTATTGGAATTGAACTTGTTTTGATGTGGGGCATTTCAAACTTTTATCTTTCTCAATGTGCTCATGAAATTTGCAATTGGAAAAGAATTTGCAACTTCTATGTATTTCTTTCCATTCATCCAACGTGTAAATTCCATGACATTCGAGATTTTTGCTATTTTAAAATACAGGGCACCGTGGGCTATTGGAATTCAACTTGTTTTGATGTGGGTCATTTCAAACTTTTATCATTCTCAATGTGCTCATGAAGTTTGCAATTGGAAAAGAATTTCCAACTTCTGTGTATTTTTTTCCATTCATCCAACCTGTAAATTCCATGACATTTGGGATTTTTGAAATTATAAAATACAAGGCACGATGGGCCATTGGAATTCAACTTGTTTTGATGTGGTCGGTTCCAAAATTTTCTCATTCTCAGTGTGCTCATGAAATTTGCAATTGGAAAAGAATTTCCAACTTCTATGTATTTTTTCCCATTCATCCAATGTGTAAATCCCATGACATTAGGGATTTTAAAATTTTAAAATACAGGACATGATGGGCTAGAGGGATTAAACTTGTTCTGATGTGGGGGGTTCCAAAATTGTATCATTCTCAATGTGCTCATGAAATTTGCAATCGAAAAAGAATTTTGAAACTCTATGTATTTTTTTCCATTCACCCAATGTGTAAATCCCATGACATTAGGTATTTTAAAATTTTAAAATACAGGGCACGGTGGGCTAGTGGAGTTCAACTTGTTTTGATGTGGGGCATTTCAAAATTTTAACATTCTCAATGTGCTCATGAAATTTGCAGTTGAGAAAGAATTTCCAACTTCTATGTATTTTTTGCCACTCATTCAACGTGTAAATTCCAAGACATTTGGGATTCTTGATATTTTAAAATACAGGTCAGCGTGGGCCATTGGAATTCAACATGTTTTGATGTGGGGCATTTCAAAATTTTAGCATTCTCAATGTGCTCATGAAATTTGCAATTGGAAGAGAATTTTCCAACTTCTATGTACTTTTTTCCATTCACCCAACGTGTAAATCCCATGACATTAGGGATTTTAAAATTTTAAAATACAGGGCATGATGGGCAATTGGAATTCAACTTGTTTTGATGTGGGGGGTTCCAAAATTTTCTCATTCTCAATGTGCTCATGATATTTGCAATTGAAAAAGAATTTCCAACTTCTATGTACTTTTTTCCATTCATCCAACGTGTAAATTCCATGACATTAGGGATTTTAAAATTTTAATATACAGGGCACGATGGGCTAGTGGAATTCAACTTGTTTTGATGTGGAGAGTTCTAAAATTTTGTCATTCTCAATGTGCTCATGAAATTTGCAATTGAAAAAGAATTTTGCAACTTCTATGTATTTTTTTCCATTCATCCAACGTGTAAATTCCATCACATTAGGGATTGTAAAATTTTAAAATACAGGGCATGATGGGGTAGTGCAATTCAACATGTTTTGATGTGCGGCATTTTAAAATTTTCTCATTCTCAGTGTGCTCATGAAATTTGCAATTGGAAAAGAATTTCCAACTTCTATGTATTTTTTTCCATTCATCCAACGTGTAAATCCCATGACATTAGGGATTTTAAAATTTTAAAATACAGGGCATGATGGGCAATTGGAATTCAACTTGTTTTGATGTGGGGGGTTCCAAAATTTTATCATTCTCTATGTGCTCATGATATTTGCAATTGAAAAAGAATTTCCAACTTCTATGTACTTTTATCCATTCATCCAACATGTAATTCCCATGACATTTGGGATTCTGAAATTTTAAAATACAAGGCACGATGGGCCATTGGAATTCAACTTGTTTTGATGTGGTTGGTTCCAAAATTTTCTCATTCTCAGTGTGCTCATGAAATTTGCAATTGGAAAAGAATTTCCAACTTCTATGTATATTTTTCCATTCATCCAACGTGTAAATTCCATGACATTAGGGATTTTAAAATTTTAAAATACAGGGCACCGTGGGCTAGTGGAGTTCAACTTGTTTTGATGTGGGGCATTTCAAAATTTTCTCATTCTCAATGTTCTCAAGAAATTTGCAATTGGAAAAGAATTTCCAACTTCTATGTATATTTTTCCATTCATCCAACGTGTAAATTCCATGACATTTGGGACTTTTGATATTTTAAAATACAGGGCATGATGGGCTACTGGAGTTCAACTTGTTTTGATGTGGGGCATTTCAAAATTTTAACATTCTCAATGTGCTCATGAAATTTGCAATTGAAAAAGAATTTCCAACTTCTGTGTATTTTTTTCCATTCATCCAACGTGTAAATTCCATGACATTTGGGATTTTTGAAATTTTGAAATACAGGGCAGCGTGGGCCATTGGAATTGAACTTGTTTTGATGTGGGGCATTTCAGAATTTTAACATTCTCAATGTGCTCATGAAATTTGCAATTGGAAAAGAATTTCCAACTGCTATGTATTTTTTTCCATTCATCCAACGTGTAAATCCCATGACATTTGGGATTCTGAAATTTTAAAATACAAGGCCCGATGGGCCATTGGAATTCAACTTGTTTTGACGTGGTTGGTTCCAAAATTTTCTCATTCTCAGTGTGCTCATGAAATTTGCAATTGGAAAAGAATTTCCAACTTCTATGTATTTTTTTCCATTCACCCAACGTGTAAATTCCATGACATTAGGGATTTTAAAATTTTAAAATACAGGGCATGATGGGCAATTGGAATTCAACTTGTTTTGATGTGGGGGGTTCCAAAATTTTATCATTCTCAATGTGCTCATGAAATTTGCAATCGAAAAAGAATTTTGCAACTCTATGTATTTTTTTCCATTCACCCAATGTGTAAATCCCATGACATTAGGTATTTTAAAATTTTAAAATACAGGGCACGATGGGCTAGTGGAGTTCAACTTGTTTTGATGTGGGGCATTTCAGAATTTTAACATTCTCAACGTGCTCATGAAATTTGCAATTGGAAAAGAATTTTCCAACTTCTATGTACTTTTTTCCATTCACCCAACGTGTAAATCCCATGACATTAGGGATTTTAAAATTTTAAAATACAGGGCATGATGGGCAATTGGAATTCAACTTGTTTTGATGTGGGGGGTTCCAAAATTTTATCATTCTCAATGTGCTCATGATATTTGCAATTGAAAAAGAATTTCCAACTTCTATGTACTTTTTTCCATTCATCCAACGTGTAAATTCCATGACATTAGGGATTTTAAAATTTTAAAATACAAGGCACGATGGGCTAGTGGAATTCAACTTGTTTTGATGTGGAGAGTTCTAAAATTTTGTCATTCTCAATGTGCTCATGAAATTTGCAATTGAAAAAGAATTTTGCAACTTCTATGTATTTTTTTCAATTCATCCAACGTGTAAATTCCATCACATTAGGGATTTTCAAATTTTAAAATACAGGGCATGATGGGGTAGTGAAATTCAACTTGTTTTGATGTGGGGCATTTTAAAATTTTAACATTCTCAGTGTGCTCATGAAATTTGCAATTGGAAAAGAATTTCCAACTTCTATGTATTTTTTTCCATTCATCCAACGTGTAAATCCCATGACATTAGGGATTTTAAAATTTTAAAATACAGGGCATGATGGGCAATTGGAATTCAACTTGTTTTGATGTGGGGGGTTCCAAAATTTTATCATTCTCAATGTGCTCATGATATTTGCAATTGAAAAAGAATTTCCAACTTCTATGTACTTTTTTCCATTAATCCAACGTGTAAATCCCATGACATCTGGGATTCTGAAATTTTAAAATAAAGGGCAGCGTCAGCCATTGGAATTCAACTTCTTTCATGTGGGGGTTCCAAAATTTTTTCATTCTCAATGTGCTCATGAATTTTGCAATTGAAAAAGAATTTCCAACTTCTATGTATTTTTTGCCACTCATTCAACGTGTAAATTCCAAGACATTTGGGATTCTTGATATTTTAAAATACAGGTTAGCGTGGGCCATTGGAATTCAACATGTTTTGATGTGGGGCATTTCAAAATTTTAACATTCTCAATGTGCTCATGAAATTTGCAGTTGAAAAAGAATTTCCAACTTCTATGTATTTTTTGCCACTCATTCAACGTGTAAATTCCAAGACATTTGGGATTCTTGATATTTTAAAATACAGGTCAGCGTGGGCCATTGGAATTCAACATGTTTTGATGTGGGGCATTTCAAAATTTTAACATTCTCAATGTGCTCATGAAATTTGCAATTGGAAAAGAATTTTCCAACTTCTATGTACTTTTTTCCATTCACCCAACGTGTAAATCCCATGACATTTGGGATTCTGAAATTTTAAAATAAAGGGCAGCGTCAGCCATTGGAATTCAACTTCTTTCATGTGGGGGTTCCAAAATTTTTTCATTCTCAATGTGCTCATGAATTTTGCAATTGAAAAAGAATTTCCAACTTCTATGTATATTTTTCCATTCATCCAACGTGTAAATTCCATGACATTTGGGATTTTAAAATTTTAAAATACAGGGCACCGTGGGCTAGTGGAGTTCAACTTGTTTTGATGTGGGGCATTTCAAAATTTTAACATTCTCAATGTGCTCATGAAAATGCAATTGAAAATGAATTTCCAACTTCTATGTAATTTTTTCCATTCATCCAACGTGTAAATTCCATGACATTTGGGACTTTTGATATTTTAAAATACAGGGCACGATGGGCTACTGGAGTTCAACTTGTTTTGATGTGGGGCATTTCAAACTTTTATCATTCTCAATGTGCTCATGAAATTTGCAATTGGAAAAGAATTTCCAACTTCCGTGTATTTTTTTCCATTCATCCAACGTGTAAATTCCATGACATTTGGGATTTTTGAAATTTTTAAAATACAGGGCAGCGTGGGCAATTGGAATTGAACTTGTTTTGATGTGGGGCATTTCAGAATTTTAACATTCTCAATGTCCTCATGAAATTTGCAATTGAAAAAGAATTTCCAACTGCTATGTATTTTTTGCCACTCATTCAACGTGTAAATTCCAAGACATTTGGGATTCTTGATATTTTAAAATACAGGTCAGCGTGGGCCATTGGAATTCAACATGTTTTGATGTGGGGCATTTCAAAATTTTAACATTCTCAATGTGCTCATGAAATGTGTAATTTAAAAAGATTTTCTAACTTCTATGTACTTTTTTCAATTCATCCAACGTGTAAATTCCATGACATTAGGGATTTTAAAATTTTAAAATACAGGGCACCGGGGGCTAGTGGAATTCAACTTGTTTTGATGTGGAGAGTTCTAAAATTTTGTCATTCTCAATGTGCTCATGAAATGTGCAATTGAAAAAGAATTTTGCAACTTCTATGTATTTTTTTCCATTCATCCAACGTGTAAATCCCATGACATTAGGGATTTTAAAATTTTAAAATACAGGGCATGATGGGCAATTGGAATTCAACTTGTTTTGATGTGGGGGGTTCCAAAATTTTATCATTCTCAATGTGCTCATGATATTTGCAATTGAAAAAGAATTTCCAACTTCTATGCACTTTTTTCCATTCATCCAACGTGTAAATCCCATGACATTAGGGATTCTGAAATTTTAAAATAAAGGGCAGCGTCAGCCATTGGAATTCAACTTCTTTGATGTGGGGGTTCCAAAATTTTTTCAATCTCAATGTGCTCATGAATTTTGCAATTGAAAAAGAATTTCCAACTTCTATGTATATTTTTCCATTCATCCAACGTGTAAATTCCATGACATTAGGGATTTTAAAATTTTATAATACAGGGCACCGTGGGCTAGTGGAGTTCAACTTGTTTTGATGTGGAGCATTTCAAAATTTTAACATTCTCAATGTGCTCATGAAATTTGCAATTGAAAAAGAATTTCCAACTTCTATGTAATTTTTTCCATTCATCCAACGTGTAAATTCCATGACATTTGGGACTTTTGATATTTTAAAATACAGGGCACGATGGGCTACTGGAGTTCAACTTGTTTTGATGTGGGGCATTTCAAAATTTTAACATTCTCAATGTGCTCATGAAATTTGCAATTGAAAAAGAATTTTCCAACTTCTATGTACTTTTTTCCATTCACCCAACGTGTAAATCCCATGACATTAGGGATTTTAAAATTTTAAAATACCGGGCATGATGGGCAATTGGAATTCAACTTGTTTTGATGTGGGGCATTTCAAACTTTTATCATTCTCAATGTGCTCATGAAATTTGCAATTGGTAAAGAATTTCCAACTTCTGTGTATTTTTTTCCATTCATCCAACGTGTAAATTCCATGACATTTGGGATTTTTGAAATTTTTAAAATACAGGGCAGCGTGGGCGATTGGAATTGAACTTGTTTTGATGTGGGGCATTTCTGAATTTTAACATTCTCAATGTGCTCATGAAATTTGCAATTGAAAAAGAATTTCCAACTGCTATGTATTTTTTGCCACTCATTCAACGTGTAAATTCCAAGACATTTGGGATTCTTGATATTTTGAAATACAGGTCAGCGTGGGCCATTGGAATTCAACATGTTTTGATGTGGGGCATTTCAAAATTTTAACATTCTCAATGTGCTCATGAAATTTGCAATTGGAAAAGAATTTTCCAACTTCTATGTACTTTTTTCCATTCACCCAACGTGTAAATCCCATGACATTAGGGATTTTAAAATTTTAAAATACAGGGCATGATGGGCAATTGGAATTCAACTTGTTTTGATGTAGGGGGTTCCAAAATTTTATCATTCTCAATGTGCTCATGAAATTTGCAATTGAAAAAGATTTTCCAACTTCTATGTATTTTTGTCCATTCATCCAACGTGTAAATTCCATGACATTTGGGATTCTTGAAATTTTAAAATACAGGGCACCGTGGGCTATTGGAATTCAACGTGTTTTGATGTGGGGCCTTTCAAAATTTTAACATTCTCAATGTGCTCATGAAATTTGCAATTGGAAAAGAATTTTCCAACTTCTATGTACTTTTTTCCATTCACCCAACGTGTAATTCCCATGACATTAGGGATTTTAAAATTTTAAAATACAGGGCATGATGGGCAATTGGAATTCAACTTGTTTTGATGTGGGGGGTTCCAAAATTTTATCATTCTCAATGTGCTCATGATATTTGCAATTTAAAAAGATTTTCTAACTTCTATGTACTTTTTTCAATTCATCCAACGTGTAAATTCCATGACATTAGGGATTTTAAAATTTTAAAATACAGGGCACCGGGGGCTAGTGGAATTCAACTTGTTTTGATGTGGAGAGTTCTAAAATTTTGTCATTCTCAATGTGCTCATGAAATGTGCAATTGAAAAAGAATTTTGCAACTTCTATGTATTTTTTTCCATTCATCCAACGTGTAAATTCCATCACATTAGGGATTTTAAAATTTTAAAATACAGGGCATGATGGGCAATTGGAATTCAACTTGTTTTGATGTGGTTGGTTCCAAAATTTTCTCATTCTCAGTGTGCTCATGAAATTTGCAATTGGAAAAGAATTTCCAACTTCTATGTATTTTTTTCCATTCATCCAACGTGTAAATCCCATGACATTTGGGATTTTAAAATTTTAAAATACAGGACATGATGGGCTAGAGGAATTCAACTTGTTTTGATGTGGGGGGTTCCAAAATTTTATCATTCTCAATGTGCTCATGAAATTTGCAATCGAAAAAGAATTTTGCAACTCTATGTATTTGGGATTTTTGAAATTTTAAAATACTGGGCAGCGTGGGCCATTGGAACTGAACTTGTTTTGATGTGAGGCATTTCAGAATTTTAACATTCTCAATGTGCTCATGAAATTTGCAATTGAAAAAGAATTTCCAACTGCTATGTATTTTTTTCCATTCATCCAACGTGTAAATTCCATGACATTAGAGATTTTAAAATTTTAAAATACAGGGCACCGTGGGCTAGTGGAGTTCAACTTGTTTTGATGTGGGGCATTTCAAAATTTTAACATTCCCAATGTGCTCATGAAATTTGCAATTGAAAAAGAATTTCCAACTTCTATGTAATTTTGTCCATTCATCCAACGTAAAAATTCCATGACATTTGGGAATTTTGATATTTTAAAATACAGGGCACGATGGGCTAGTGGAGTTCAACTTGTTTTGATGTGGGGCCTTTCAAAATTTTAACATTCTCAATGTGCTCATGAAATTTGCAATTGGAAAAGAATTTTCCAACTTCTATGTACTTTTTTCCATTCACCCAACGTGTAATTCCCATGACATTAGGGATTTTAAAATTTTAAAATACAGGGCATGATGGGCAATTGGAATTCAACTTGTTTTGATGTGGGGGGTTCCAAAATTTTATCATTCTCAATGTGCTCATGATATTTGCAATTTAAAAAGATTTTCTAACTTCTATGTACTTTTTTCAATTCATCCAACGTGTAAATTCCATGACATTAGGGATTTTAAAATTTTAAAATACAGGGCACCGGGGGCTAGTGGAATTCAACTTGTTTTGATGTGGAGAGTTCTAAAATTTTGTCATTCTCAATGTGCTCATGAAATGTGCAATTGAAAAAGAATTTTCCAACTTCTATGTATTTTTTTCCATTCATCCAACGTGTAAATTCCATCACATTAGGGATTTTAAAATTTTAAAATACAGGGCATGATGGGGTAGTGATATTCAACTTGTTTTGATGTGGGGCATTTTAAAATTTTCTCATTCTCAGTGTGCTCATGAAATTTGCAATTGGAAAAGAATTTCCAACTTCTATGTATTTTTTTCCATTCATCCAACGTGTAAATCCCATGACATTAGGGATTTTAAAATTTTAAAATACAGGACATGATGGGCTAGAGGAATTCAACTTGTTTTGATGTGGGGGGTTCCAAAATTTTATCATTCTCAATGTGCTCATGAAATTTGCAATCGAAAAAGAATTTTGCAACTCTATGTATTTGGGATTTTTGAAATTTTAAAATACTGGGCAGCGTGGGCCATTGGAACTGAACTTGTTTTGATGTGGGGCATTTCAGAATTTTAACATTCTCAATGTGCTCATGAAATTTGCAATTGAAAAAGAATTTCCAACTGCTATGTATTTTTTTCCATTCATCCAACGTGTAAATTCCATGACATTAGAGATTTTAAAATTTTAAAATACAGGGCACCGTGGGCTAGTGGAGTTCAACTTGTTTTGATGTGGGGCATTTCAAAATTTTAACATTCTCAATGTGCTCATGAAATTTGCAATTGAAAAAGAATTTCCAACTTCTATGTAATTTTGTCCATTCATCCAACGTAAAAATTCCATGACATTTGGGACTTTTGATATTTTAAAATACAGGGCACGATGGGCTAGTGGAGTTCAACTTGTTTTGATGTGGGGCATTTCAAACTTTTAACATTCTCAATGTGCTCATGAAATTTGCAGTTGAAAAAGAATTTCCAACTTCTATGTATTTTTTGCCACTCATTCAACGTGTAAATTCCAAGACATTTGGGATTCTTGATATTTTGAAATACAGGGCAGCGTGGGCACTGGAATTCAACATGATTTGATGTGGGGCATTTCAAAATTTTAACATTCTCAATGTGCTCATGAAATTTGCAATTGGAAAAGAATTTCCAACTTCTATGTATTTTTTTCTATTCACCCAACGTGTTAATCCCATGACATGAGGGATTTTAAAATTTTAAAATACAGGGCACGATGGGCTAGTGGAGTTCAACTTGTTTTGATGTGGGGCGTTCCAAAATTTTATCATTCACAATGTGCTCATGATATATGCAATTGAAAAAGAATTTCCAACTTCTATGTATTTTTTTCAATTCATCCAACGTGTAAATTCCATGACATTAGGGATTTTAGATATTTTAAAATACAGGGCACCGTGGGCTAGTAAAATTCAACTTGTTTTGATGTGGAGAGTTCTAAAATTTTGTCATTCTCAATGTGCTCATGAAATGTGCAATTGAAAAAGAATTTTCCAACTTCTATGTATTTTTTTCCATTCACCCAACGTGTAAATCCCATGACATTTGGGATTTTAAAATTTTAAAATACAGGGCATGATGGGCAATTGGAATTCAACTTGATTTGATGTGGGGGGTTTCAAAATTTTATCATTCTCAATGTGCTCATGAAATTTGCAATCGAAAAAGAATTTTGCAACTCTATGTATTTTTTTCCATTCACCCAATGTGTAAATCCCATGACATTAGGTATTTTAAAATTTTAAAATACAGGGCACAATGGGCTAGTGGAATTCAACTTGTTTTGATATGGGGCATTTCAAAATTTTATCATTCTCAATGTGCTCATGAAATTTGCAATTGAAAAGAATTTCCAACTTCTATGTATTTTTTTCCATTCATCCAACGTGTAAATTCCATGACATTCGGGATTTTTGAAATTTTAAAATAAAGGGCAGCGTGGGCCATTGGAATTCAACTTCTTTCATGTGGGGGTTCCAAAATTTTCTCATTCTCAATGTGCTCATGAAATTTGCAATTGGAAAAGAATTTCCAACTTCTATGTATTTTTTTCCGTTCATCCAACGTGTAAATCCCATGACATTTGGGATTCTGAAATTTTAAAATACAAGGCACGATGGGCCATTGGAATTCAACTTCTTTGATGTGGGGGTTCCAAAATTTTTTCACTCTCAATGTGCTCATGAATTTTGCAATTGAAAAAGAATTTCCAACTTCTATGTATTTTTTTCCATTCATCCAACGTGTAAATCCCATGACATTAGGGATTTTAAAATTTTAAAATACAGGGCACCGTGGGCTAGTGGAGTTCAACTTGTTTTGATGTGGGGCATTTCAAAATTTTAACATTCTCAATGTGCTCATGAAATTTGCAATTGAAAAAGAATTTCCAACTTCTATGTATTTTTTTCCATTCATCCAACGTAAAAATTCCATGTCATTTGGGACTTTTGATATTTTAAAATACAGGGCACGATGGGCTAGTGGAGTTCAACTTGTTTTGATGTGGGGCATTTCAAAATTTTAACATTCTCAATGTGCTCATGAAATTTGCAATTGAAAAAGAATTTTGCAACTTCTATGTATTTTTTTCCATTCATCCAACGTGTGAATTCCATGACATTTGAGATTTTTGATATTTTAAAATACAGGGCACCGTGGGCTATTGGAATTCAACTTGTTTTGATGTGGGGCATTTCAAACTTTTATCTTCCTCAATGTGCTCATGAAATTTGCAATTGGAAAAGAATTTCCAACTTCTATGTATTTCTTTCCATTCATCCAACGTGTAAATTCCATGACATTTGGGATTTTTGAAATTTTAAAATACAGGGCACCGTGGTCTAGTGGAATACAACTTGTTTTGATGTGGGGCATTTCAAAATTTTAACATTCTCAATGTGCTCATAAAATTTGCAATTGAAAAAGAATTTCCAACTTCTATGTATTTTTTTCCATTCATCCAACGTAAAAATTCCATGTCATTTGGGACTTTTGATATTTTAAAATACAGGGCACGATGGGCTAGTGGAGTTCAACTTGTTTTGATGTGGGGCATTTCAAAATTTTAACATTCTCAATGTGCTCATGAAATTTGCAATTGAAAAAGAATTTTGCAACTTCTATGTATTTTTTTCCATTCATCCAACGTGTGAATTCCATGACATTTGAGATTTTTGATATTTTAAAATACAGGGCACCGTGGGCTATTGGAATTCAACTTGTTTTGATGTGGGGCATTTCAAACTTTTATCTTCCTCAATGTGCTCATGAAATTTGCAATTGGAAAAGAATTTCCAACTTCTATGTATTTCTTTCCATTCATCCAACGTGTAAATTCCATGACATTTGGGATTTTTGAAATTTTAAAATACAGGGCACCGTGGTCTAGTGGAATACAACTTGTTTTGATGTGGGGGGTTCCAAAATTGTATCATTCTCAATGTGCTCATGAAATTTGCAATTGATAAAGAATTTCCAACTTTTATGTAATTTTTTCCATTCATCCAACGTGTAAATTCCATGACATTTGGGACTTTTAATATTTTAAAATACAGGGCACGATGGGCTAGTGGAGTTCAACTTGTTTTGATGTGGGGCATTTCAAAATTTTAACATTCTCAATGTGCTCATGAAATTTGCAATTGGAAAAGAATTTCCAACTTCTATGTATTTTTTTCCATTCATCCAACGTGTAAATCCCATGACATGAGGGATTTTAAAATTTTAAAATATAGGGCATGATGGGCTAGTGGAATTCAACTTGTTTTGATGTGGGGGGTTCCAAAATTGTATCATTCTCAATGTGCTCATGAAATTTGCAATTGAAAAAGAATTTCCAACTGCTATGTATTTTTTTCCATTCATCCAACGTGTAAATCCCATGACATTTGGGATTCTGAAATTTTAAAATACAAGGCACGATGGGCCATTGGAATTCAACTTGTTTTGATGTGGTTGGTTCCAAAATTTTGCCATTCTCAATGTGCTCATGAAATGTGCAATTGAAAAAGAATTTTCCAACTTCTATGTATTTTTTTCCATTCACCCAACGTGTAAATCCCATGACATTTGGGATTTTAAAATTTTAAAATACAGGGCATGATGGGCAATTGGAATTCAACTTGATTTGATGTGGGGGGTTTCAAAATTTTATCATTCTCAATGTGCTCATGAAATTTGCAATCGAAAAAGAATTTTGCAACTCTATGTATTTTTTTCCATTCACCCAATGTGTAAATCCTATGACATTAGGTATTTTAAAATTTTAAAATACAGGGCACGATGGGCTAGTGGAGTTCAACTTGTTTTGATGTGGGGCATTATAAAATTTTAACATTCTCAATGTGCTCATGAAATTTGCAGTTGAAAAAGAATTTCCAACTTCTATGTATTTTTTGCCACTCATTCAACGTGTAAATTCCATGACATTTGGGATTCTTAATATTTTAAAATACAGGGCAGCGTGGGCCATTGGAATTGAACTTGTTTTGATGTGGTTGGTTCCAAAATTTTCTCATTCTCAGTGTGCTCATGAAATTTGCAATTGAAAAAGAATTTCCAACTTCTATGTATTTTTTTCCATTCATCCAACGTGTAAATCCCATGACATTTGGGATTCTGAAATTTTAAAATACAAGGCACGATGGGCCATTGGAATTCAACATGTTTTGATGTGGTTGGTTCCAAAATTTTCTCATTCTCAGTGTGCTCATGAAATTTGCAATTGGAAAAGAATTTCCAACTTCTATGTATTTTTTTCCATTCACCCAACGTGTAAATTCCATGACATTAGGGATTTTAAAATTTTAAAATACAGGGCATGATGGGCAATTGGAATTCAACTTGTTTTGATGTGGGGGGTTCCAAAATTTTATCATTCTCAATGTGCTCATGATATTTGCAATTGAAAAAGAATTTCCAACTTCTATGTATTTTTTTCCATTCATCCAACGTGTAAATTCCATGACATTAGGGATTTTAAAATTTTAAAATACAGGGCACCGTGGGCTAGTGGAGTTCAACTTGTTTTGGTGTCAAAATTTTAACATTCTCAATGTGCTCATGAAATTTGCAATCGAAAAAAAATTTTGCAACTCTATGTAATTTTTTCCATTCACCCAATGTGTAAATCCCATGACATTAGGTATTTTAAAATTTTAGAGTACAGGGCACGATGGGCTAGTGGAATTCAACTTGTTTTGATGTGGGGCATTTCAGAATTTTAACATTCTCAATGTGCTCATGAAATTTGCAATTGAAAAAGGATTTCCAACTTCTATGTATTTATTTCCATTCATCCAACGTGTAAATCCCATGACATTTGGGATTCTGAAATTTTAAAATACAAGGCACGATGGGCCATTGGAATTCAACTTGTTTTGATGTGGTTGGTTCCAAAATTTTCTCATTCTCAGTGTGCTCATGAAATTTGCAATTGGAAAAGAATTTCCAACTTCTATGTATTTTTTTCCATTCATCCAACGTGTAAATCCCATGACATTAGGGATTTTAAAATTTTAAAATACAGGGCACGATGGGGTAGTGGAGTTCAACTTGTTTTGATGTGGGGCATTTCAAAATTTTAACATTCTCAATGTGCTCATGAAATTTGCAATTGAAAAAGAATTTCCAACTTCTATGTAATTTTTTCCATTCATCCAACGTGTAAATACCATGACATTTGGGACTTTTGATATTTTAAAATACAGGGCACGATGGCCTAGTGGAGTTCAACTTGTTTTGATGTGGGGCATTTCAAAATTTTAACATTCTCAATGTGCTCATGAAATTTGCAATTGAAAAAGAATTTCCAACTTCTATGTAATTTTTTCCATTCATCCAACGTGTAAATACCATGACATTTGGGATTCTTGATATTTTGAAATACAGGGCAGCGTGGGCCATTGGTATTCAACATGTTTTGATGTGGGGCATTTCAAAATTTTAACATTCTCAATGTGCTCATGAAATTTGCAATTGGAAGAGAATTCTCCAACTTCTATGTACTTTTTTCCATTCACCCAACGTGTAAATCCCATGACATTAGGGATTTTAAAATTTTAAAATACAAGGAATGATGGGCAATTGGAATTCAACTTGTTTTGATGTGGGGGGTTTCAAAATTTTATCATTCTCAATGTGCTCATGATATTTGCAATTGGAAAAGAATTTCCTACTTCTATGTATTTTTTTCAATTTATCCAACGTGTAAATTCCATGACATTAGGGATTTTAAAATTTTAAAATACAAGGCATGATGGGCAATTGGAATTCAACTTGATTTGATGTGGGGGGTTTCAAAATTTTATCATTCTCAATGTGCTCATGAAATTTGCAATCGAAAAAGAATTTTGCAACTCTATGTATTTTTTTCCATTCACCCAATGTGTAAATCCCATGACATTAGGTATTTGAAAATTTTAAAATACAGGGCACGATGGGGTAGTGAAATTCAACTTGTTTTGATGTGGGGCATTTCAAAATTTTATCATTCTCAATGTGCTCATGAAATTTGCAATTGAAAAGAATTTCCATCTTCTATGTATTTTTTTCCATTCATCCAACGTGTAAATTCCATGACATTTGGGATTTTTGAAATTTTAAAATAAAAGGCAGCGTCAGCCATTGGAATTCAACTTCTTTGATGTGGGGGTTCCAAAATTTTCTCATTCTCAATGTGCTCATGAATTTTGCAATTGAAAAAGAATTTCCAACTTCTATGTATTTTTTTCCATTCATCCAACGTGTAAATTTCATGACATTAGGGATTTTAAAATTTTAAAATACAGGGCACGATGGGGTAGTGGAGTTCAACTTGTTTTGATGTGGGGCATTTCAAAATTTTAACATTCTCAATGTGCTCATGAAATTTGCAATTGAAAAAGAATTTCCAACTTCTATGTAATTTTTTCCATTCATCCAACGTGTAAATACCATGACATTTGGGACTTTTGATATTTTAAAATACAGGGCACGATGGCCTAGTGGAGTTCAACTTGTTTTGATGTGGGGCATTTCAAAATTTTAACATTCTCAATGTGCTCATGAAATTTGCAATTGGAAAAGAATTTCCAACTTCTATGTATTTTTTTTCATTCATCCAACGTGTAAATCCCATGACATTAGGGATTTTAAAATTTTAAAATACAGGACATGATGGGCTAGAGGGATTCAACTTGTTTTGATGTGGGAGGGTCCAAAATTTTCTCATTCTCAATGTGCTCATGAAATTTGCAATCGAAAAAGAATTTTGCAACTCTATGTATTTTTTTCCATTCACCCAATGTGTAAATCCCATGACATTAGGTATTTTAAAATTTTAAAATACAGGGCACGATGGGCTAGTGGAGTTCAACTTGTTTTGATGTGGGGCATTTCAAAATTTTAACATTCTCAATGTGCTCATGAAATTTGCAGTTGAAAAAGAATTTCCAACTTCTATGTATTTTTTGCCACTCATTCAACGTGTAAATTCCATGACATTTGGGATTCTTGATATTTTGAAATACAGGGCAGCGTGGGCCATTGGTATTCAACATGTTTTGATGTGGGGCATTTCAAAATTTTAACATTCTCAATGTGCTCATGAAATTTGCAATTGGAAGAGAATTCTCCAACTTCTATGTACTTTTTTCCATTCACCCAACGTGTAAATCCCATGACATTAGGGATTTTAAAATTTTAAAATACAAGGAATGATGGGCAATTGGAATTCAACTTGTTTTGATGTGGGGGGTTTCAAAATTTTATCATTCTCAATGTGCTCATGATATTTGCAATTGGAAAAGAATTTCCTACTTCTATGTATTTTTTTCAATTTATCCAACGTGTAAATTCCATGACATTAGGGATTTTAAAATTTTAAAATACAGGGCATGATGGGCAATTGGAATTCAACTTGATTTGATGTGGGGGGTTTCAAAATTTTATCATTCTCAATGTGCTCATGAAATTTGCAATCGAAAAAGAATTTTGCAACTCTATGTATTTTTTTCCATTCACCCAATGTGTAAATCCCATGACATTAGGTATTTGAAAATTTTAAAATACAGGGCACGATGGGCTAGTGGAATTCAACTTGTTTTGATGTGGGGCATTTCAAAATTTTATCATTCTCAATGTGCTCATGAAATTTGCAATTGAAAAGAATTTCCATCTTCTATGTATTTTTTTCCATTCATCCAACGTGTAAATTCCATGACATTTGGGATTTTTGAAATTTTAAAATAAAAGGCAGCGTCAGCCATTGGAATTCAACTTCTTTGATGTGGGGGTTCCAAAATTTTCTCATTCTCAATGTGCTCATGCATTTTGCAATTGAAAAAGAATTTCCAACTTCTATGTATTTTTTTCCATTCATCCAACGTGTAAATTTCATGACATTAGGGATTTTAAAATTTTAAAATACAGGGCACGATGGGGTAGTGGAGTTCAACTTGTTTTGATGTGGGGCGTTTCAAAATTTTAACATTCTCAATGTGCTCATGAAATTTGCAATTGAAAAAGAATTTCCAACTTCTATGTAATTTTTTCCATTCATCCAACGTGTAAATACCATGACATTTGGGACTTTTGATATTTTAAAATACAGGGCACGATGGGCTAGTGGAGTTCAACTTGTTTTGATGTGGGGCATTTCAAAATTTTAACATTCTCAATGTGCTCATGATATTTGCAATTGGAAAAGAATTTCCTACTTCCATGTATTTTTTTCAATTTATCCAACGTGTAAATTCCATGACATTAGGGATTTTAAAATTTTAAAATACAGGGCACCGCGGGCTATTGGAATTCAACTTGTTTTGATGTGGGGCGTTTCAAAATTTTAACATTCTCAATGTGCTCATGAAATGTGCAATTGAAAAAGAATTTTGCAACTTCTATGTATTTTTTTCCGTTCATCCAACGTGTAAATCCCATGACATTAGGGATTCTTGAAATTTTAAAATACAGGGCATGATGGGGTAGTGAAATTCAACTTGTTTTGATGTGGGGCGATTCAAACTTTTAACATTCTCAATGTGCTCATGAAATGTGCAATTGAAAAAGAATTTTGCAACTTCGATGTACTTTTTTCCATTCATCCAACCTGTAAATCCCATGACATGAGGGATTTTAAAATTTTAAAATACAGGGCATGATGGGCTAGTGGAATTCAACTTGTTTTGATGTGGGGCGTTCCAAAATTTTAACATTCTCAATGTGCTCATGAAATTTGCAATTGAAAAAGAATTTTCCAACTTCTATGTATTTTTTTCCATTCACCCAACGTGTAAATCCCATGACATTTGGGATTTAAAAATTTTAAAATACAGGGCATGATGGGCAATTGGAATTCAACTTGATTTGATGTGGAGGGTTTCAAAATTTTATCATTCTCAATGTGCTCATGAAATTTGCAATCGAAAAAGAATTTTGAAACTCTATGTATTTTTTTCCATTCACCCAATGTGTAAATCCCATGACATTAGGTATTTTAAAATTTTAAAATACAGGGCAGGATGGGCTAGTGGAATTCAACTTGTTTTGATGTGGGGCATTTCAAAATTTTAACATTCTCAATGTGCTCATGAAATTTGCAATTGAAAAAGAATTTCCAACTTCTATGTAATTTTTTCCATTCATCCAACGTGTAAATTCCATGACATTTGGGACTTTTGATATTTTAAAATACAGGGCACGATGGGCTAGTGGAGGACAACTTGTTTTGATGTGGGGCATTTCAAAATTTTAACATTCTCAATGTGCTCATGAAATTTGCAATTGGAAAAGAATTTGCAACTTCTATGTATTTTTTTCCATTCACCGAACGTGTTAATCCCATGACATTAGGGATTCTTGAAATTTTAAAATACAGGGCATGATGGGGTAGTGGAATTCAACTTGTTTTGATGTGGGGCGATTCAAAATTTTAACATTCTCAATGTGCTCATGAAATTTGCAATTGAAAAAGAATTTTCCAACTTCTATGTATTTTTTTCCATTCACCCAACGTGTAAATCCCATGACATTTGGGATTTTAAAATTTTAAAATACAGGGCATGATGGGCTAGTGGAATTAAACTTGTTTTGATGTGGGGCGTTCCAAAATTTTAACATTCTCAATGTGCTCATGAAATTTGCAATTGAAAAAGAATTTTCCAACTTCTATGTATTTTTTTCCATTCACCCAACGTGTAAATCCCATGACATTTGGGATTTTAAAATTTTAAAATACAGGGCATGATGGGCAATTGGAATTCAACTTGATTTGATGTGGGGGGTTTCAAAATTTTATCATTCTCAATGTGCTCATGAAATTTGCAATCGAAAAAGAATTTTGCAACTCTATGTATTTTTTTCCATTCACCCAATGTGTAAATCCCATGACATTAGGTATTTTAAAATTTTAAAATACAGGGCACGATGGGCTAGTGGAGTTCAACTTGTTTTGATGTGGGGCATTTCAAAATTTTATCATTCTCAATGTGCTCATGAAATTTGCAGTTGAAAAAGAATTTCCAACTTCTATGTATTTTTTGCCACTCATTCAACGTGTAAATTCCATGACATTTGGGATTCTTGATATTTTGAAATACAGGGCAGCGTGGGCCATTGGTATTCAACATGTTTTGATGTGGGGCATTTCAAAATTTTAACATTCTCAATGTGCTCATGAAATTTGCAATTGGAAGAGAATTCTCCAACTTCTATGTGCTTTTTTCCATTCACCCAACGTGTAAATCCCATGACATTAGGGATTTTAAAATTTTAAAATACAGGGAATGATGGGCAATTGGAATTCAACTTGTTTTGATGTGGGGGGTTTCAAAATTTTATCATTCTCAATGTGCTCATGAAATCTGCAATCGAAAAAGAATTTTGAAACTCTATGTATTTTTTTCCATTCACCCAATGTGTAAATCCCATGACATTAGATATTTGAAAATTTTAAAATACAGGGCACGATGGGCTAGTGGAATTCAACTTGTTTTGATGTGGGGGGTTTCAAAATTTTATCATTCTCAATGTGCTCATGAAATTTGCAATTGAAAAGAATTCCCATCTTCTATGTATTTTTTTCCATTCATCCAACGTGTAAATTCCATGACATTTGGGATTTTTGAAATTTTAAAATAAAAGGCAGCGTCAGCCATTGGAATCCAACTTCTTTGATGTGGGGGTTCCAAAATTTTTTCATTCTCAATGTGCTCATGAATTTTGCAATTGAAAAAGAATTTCCAACTTCTATGTATTTTTTTCCATTCATCCAACGTGTAAATTCCATGACATTTGGGATTTTTGAAATTTTAAAATACAGGGCATGATGGGCAATTGGAATTCAACATGTTTTGATGTGGGGCATTTTAAAATTTTCTCATTCTCAGTGTGCTCATGAAATTTGCAATTGGAAAAGAATTTCCAACTTCTATGTATTTTTTCCCATTCATCCAACGTGTAAATCCCATGACATTAGGGATTTTAAAATTTTAAAATACAGGGCACGATGGGCTAGTGGAGTTCAACTTGTTTTGATGTGGGGCATTTCAAAATTTTAACATTCTCAATGTGCTCATGAAATTTGCAGTTGAAAAAGAATTTCCAACTGCTATGTATTTTTTGCCACTCATTCAACGTGTAAATTCCAAGACATTTGGGATTCTTGATATTTTGAAATACAGGGCAGCGTGGGCCATTGGAATTCAACATGATTTGATGTGGGGCATTTCAAAATTTTCTCATTCTCAATGTGCTCATGAAATTTGCAATTGGAAAAGAATTTCCAACTTCTATGTATTTTTTTCCATTCACCCAACGTGTTAATCCCATGACATGAGGGATTTAAAAATTTAAAAATACAGGGCATGATGGGCTAGTGGAATTCAACTTGTTTTGATGTGGGGCGTTTCAAAATTTTATCATTCTCAATGTGCTCATGAAATTTGCAATTGGAAAAGAATTTCCAACTTCTATGTATTTCTTTCCATTCATCCAACGTGTAAATTCCATGACATTTGGGATTTTTGATAATTTTAAAATAAAAGGCAGCGACAGCCATTGGAATTCAACTTCTTTGATGAGGGGGTTCCAATATTTTTTCAATGTCAATGTGCTCATGAATTTTGCAATTGAAAAAGAATTTCCAACTTCTATGTATTTTTTTCCATTCACCCAACGTGTAAATCCCATGACATTTGGGATTTTAAAATTTTAAAATACAGGGCATGATGGGCTAGTGGAATTAAACTTGTTTTGATGTGGGGCATTCCAAAATTTTAACATTCTCAATGTGCTCATGAAATTTGCAATTGAAAAAGAATTTTCCAACTTCTATGTATTTTTTTCCATTCACCCAACGTGTAAATCCCATGACATTTGGGATTTTAAAATTTTAAAATACAGGGCATGATGGGCAATTGGAATTCAACTTGATTTGATGTGGGGGGTTTCAAAATTTTACCATTCTCAATGTGCTCATGAAATTTGCAATCGAAAAAGAATTTTGAAACTCTATGTATTTTTTTTTATTCACCCAATGTGTAAATCCCATGACATTAGGTATTTGAAAATTTTAAAATACAGGGCACGATGGGCTAGTGGAATTCAACTTGTTTTGATGTGGGGCGTTTCAAAATTTTATCATTCTCAATGTGCTCATGAAATTTGCAATTGAAAAGAATTTCCAACTTCTATGTATTTTTTTCCATTCATCCAACGTGCAAATTCCATGACATTTGGGATTTTTGAAATTTTAAAATAAAGGGCAGCGTCAGCCATTGGAATTTAACTTCTTTGATGTGGGGGTTCCAAAATTTTTTCACTCTCAATGTGCTCATGAATTTTGCAATTGAAAAAGAATTTCCAACTTCTATGTATTTTTTTCCATTCATCCAACGTGTAAATTCCATGACATTAGGGATTTTAAAATTTTAAAATACAGGGCACTGTGGGCTAGTGGAGTTCAACTTGTTTTGAAGTGGGGCATTTCAAAATTTTAACATTCTCAATGTGCTCATGAAATTTGCAATTGAAAAAGAATTTCCAACTTCTATGTAATTTTTTCCATTCATCCAACGTGTAAATTCCATGACATTTGGGACTTTTGATATTTTAAAATACAGGGCACGATGGGCTAGTGGAGTTCAACTTGTTTTGATGTGGGGCATTTCAAAATTTTAACATTCTCAATGTGCTCATGAAATTTGCAGTTGAAAAAGAATTTCCAACTGCTATGTATTTTTTGCCACTCATTCAACGTGTAAATTCCAAGACATTTGGGATTCTTGATATTTTGAAATACAGGGCAGCGTGGGCCATTGGAATTCAACATGATTTGATGTGGGGCATTTCAAAATTTTAACATTCTCAATGTGCTCATGAAATTTGCAATTGGAAAAGAATTTCCAACTTCTATGTATTTTTTTCCATTCACCCAACGTGTTAATCCCATGACATGAGGGATTTAAAAATTTAAAAATACAGGGCATGATGGGCTAGTGGAATTCAACTTGTTTTGATGTGGGGCGTTTCAAAATTTTATCATTCTCAATGTGCTCATGAAATTTGCAATTGAAAAGAATTTCCAACTTCTATGTATTTTTTTCCATTCATCCAACGTGTAAATTCCATGACATTTGGGATTTTTGAAATTTTAAAATAAAAGGCAGCGTCAGCCATTGGAATTCAATTTCTTTGATGTGGGGGTTCCAATATTTTTTCATTCTCAATGTGCTCATGAATTTTGCAATTGAAAAAGAATTTCCAACTTCTATGTATTTTTTTCCATTCATCCAACGTGTAAATTCCATGACATTAGGGATTTTAAAATTTTAAAATACAGGGCACCGTGGGCTAGTGGAGTTCAACTTGTTTTGATGTGGGGCATTTCAAAATTTTAACATTCTCAATGTGCTCATGAAATTTGCAGTTGAAAAAGAATTTCCAACTTCTATGTATTTTTTGCCACTCATTCAACGTGTAAATTCCAAGACATTTGGGATTCTTGATATTTTGAAATACAGGGCAACGTGGGCCATTGGAATTCAACATGATTTGATGTGGGGCATTTCAAAATTTTATCATTCTCAATGTGCTCATGAATTTTGCAATTGAAAAAGAATTTCCAACTTCTATGTATTTTTTTCCATTCATCCAACGTGTAAATTTCATGACATTAGGGATTTTAAAATTTTAAAATACAGGGCACGATGGGGTAGTGGAGTTCAACTTGTTTTGATGTGGGGCATTTCAAAATTTTAACATTCTCAATGTGCTCATGAAATTTGCAATTGAAAAAGAATTTCCAACTTCTATGTAATTTTTTCCATTCATCCAACGTGTAAATACCATGACATTTGGGACTTTTGATATTTTAAAATATAGGGCACGATGGGCTAGTGGAGTTCAACTTGTTTTGATGTGGGGCATTTCAAAATTTTAACATTCTCAATGTGCTCATGAAATTTGCAATTGGAAAAGAATTTGCAACTTCTATGTATTTTTTTCCATTCACCGAACGTGTTAATCCCATGACATTAGGGATTCTTGAAATTTTAAAATACAGGGCATGATGGGGTAGTGGAATTCAACTTGTTTTGATGTGGGGCGATTCAAAATTTTAACATTCTCAATGTGCTCATGAAATTTGCAATTGAAAAAGAATTTTGCAACTTCTATGTACTTTTTTCCATTCATCCAACCTGTAAATCCCATGAAATGAGGGATTTTAAAATTTTAAAATACAGGGCATGATGGGCTAGTGGAATTCAACTTGTTTTGATATGGGGCGTTCCAAAATTTTAACATTCTCAATGTGCTCATGAAATTTGCAATTGAAAAAGAATTTTCCAACTTCTATGTATTTTTTTCCATACACCCAACGTGTAAATCCCATGACATTTGGGATTTTAAAATTTTAAAATACAGGGCATGATGGGCTAGTGGAATTAAACTTGTTTTGATGTGGGGCGTTCCAAAATTTTAACATTCTCAATGTGCTCATGAAATTTGCAATTGAAAAAGAATTTTCCAACTTCTATGTATTTTTTTCCATTCACCCAACGTGTAAATCCCATGACATTTGGGATTTTAAAATTTTAAAATACAGGGCATGATGGGCAATTGGAATTCAACTTGATTTGATGTGGGGGGTTTCAAAATTTTATCATTCTCAATGTGCTCATGAAATTTGCAATCGAAAAAGAATTTTGCAACTCTATGTATTTTTTTCCATTCACCCAATGTGTAAATCCCATGACATTAGGTATTTTAAAATTTTAAAATACAGGGCACGATGGGCTAGTGGAGTTCAACTTGTTTTGATGTGGGGCATTTCAAAATTTTAACATTCTCAATGTGCTCATGAAATTTGCAGTTGAAAAAGAATTTCCAACTTCTATGTATTTTTTGCCACTCATTCAACGTGTAAATTCCATGACATTTGGGATTCTTGATATTTTGAAATACAGGGCAGCGTGGGCCATTGGTATTCAACATGTTTTGATGTGGGGCATTTCAAAATTTTAACATTCTCAATGTGCTCATGAAATTTGCAATTGGAAGAGAATTCTCCAACTTCTATGTACTTTTTTCCATTCACCCAACGTGTAAATCCCATGACATTAGGGATTTTAAAATTTTAAAATACAGGGAATGATGGGCAATTGGAATTCAACTTGTTTTGATGTGGGGGGTTTCAAAATTTTATCATTCTCAATGTGCTCATGATATTTGCAATTGGAAAAGAATTTCCTACTTCTATGTATTTTTTTCAATTTATCCAACGTGTAAATTCCATGACATTAGGGATTTTAAAATTTTAGAATACAGGGCACCGCGGGCTATTGGAATTCAACTTGTTTTGATGTGGGGCGTTTCAAAATTTTAACATTCTCAATGTGCTCATGAAATGTGCAATTGAAAAAGAATTTTGAAACTCTATGTATTTTTTTCCATTCACCCGACGTGTAAATCCCATGACATTTGGGATTTTAAAATTTTAAAATACAGGGCATGATGGGCAATTGGAATTCAACTTGATTTGATGTGGGGGGTTTCAAAATTTTATCATTCTCAATGTGCTCATGAAATTTGCAATCGAAAAAGAATTTTGAAACTCTATGTATTTTTTTCCATTCACCCAATGTGTAAATCCCATGACATTAGATATTTGAAAATTTTAAAATACAGGGCACGATGGGCTAGTGGAATTCAACTTGTTTTGATGTGGGGCGTTTCAAAATTTTATCATTCTCAATGTGCTTATGAAATTTGCAATTGGAAGAGAATTCTCCAACTTCTATGTACTTTTTTCCGTTCACCCAACGTGTAAATCCCATGACATTAGGGATTTTAAAATTTTAAAATACAGGGAATGATGGGCAATTGGAATTCAACTTGTTTTGATGTGGGGGGTTTCAAAATTTTATCATTCTCAATGTGCTCATGATATTTGCAATTGGAAAAGAATTTCCTACTTCTATGTATTTTTTTCAATTTATCCAACGTGTAAATTCCATGACATTAGGGATTTTAAAATTTTAAAATACAGGGCACCGCGGGCTATTGGAATTCAACTTGTTTTGATGTGGGGCGTTTCAAAATTTTAACATTCTCAATGTGCTCATGAAATGTGCAATTGAAAAAGAATTTTGAAACTCTATGTATTTTTTTCCATTCACCCGACGTGTAAATCCCATGACATTTGGGATTTTAAAATTTTAAAATACAGGGCATGATGGGCAATTGGAATTCAACTTGATTTGATGTGGGGGGTTTCAAAATTTTATCATTCTCAATGTGCTCATGAAATTTGCAATCGAAAAAGAATTTTGAAACTCTATGTATTTTTTTCCATTCACCCAATGTGTAAATCCCATGACATTAGGGATTTGAAAATTTTAAAATACAGGGCATGATGGGCTAGTGGAATTCAACTTGTTTTGATGTGGGGGGTTTCAAAATTTTATCATTCTCAATGTGCTCATGAAATTTGCAATTGAAAAGAATTCCCATCTTCTATGTATTTTTTTCCATTCATCCAACGTGTAAATTCCATGACATTTGGGATTTTTGAAATTTTAAAATAAAAGGCAGCGTCAGCCATTGGAATCCAACTTCTTTGATGTGGGGGTTCCAAAATTTTTTCATTCTCAATGTGCTCATGAATTTTGCAATTGAAAAAGAATTTCCAACTTCTATGTATTTTTTTCCATTCATCCAAAGTGTAAATTCCATGACATTTGGGATTTTTGAAATTTTAAAATACAGGGCACGATGGGCTAGTGGAGTTCAACTTGTTTTGATGTGGGGCATTTCAAAATTTTAACATTCTCAATGTGCTCATGAAATTTGCAATTGAAAAAGAATTTCCAACTTCTATGTAATTTTTTCCATTCATCCAACGTGTAAATTCCATGACATTTGGGACTTTTGATATTTTAAAATACAGGGCACGATGGGCTAGTGGAGTTCAACTTGTTTTGATGTGGGGTATTTCAAAATTTTATCATTCTCAATGTGCTCATGAAATTTGCAATTGAAAAGAATTTCCAACTTCTATGTATTTTTTTCCATTCATCCAACGTGTAAATTCCATGACATTTGGGATTTTTGAAATTTTAAAATAAAGGGCAGCGTCAGCCATTGGAATATAACTTCTTTGATGTGGGGGTTCCAAAATTTTTTCACTCTCAATGTGCTCATGAATTTTGCAATTGAAAAAGAATTTCCAACTTCTATGTATTTGTTTCCATTCATCCAACGTGTAAATTCCATGACATTAGGGATTTTAAAATTTTAAAATACAGGGCACCGTGGGCTAGTGGAGTTCAACTTGTTTTGATGTGGGGCATTTCAAAATTTTAACATTCTCAATGTGCTCATGAAATTTGCAATTGAAAAAGAATTTCCAACTTCTATGTAATTTTTTCCATTCATCCAACGTGTAAATTCCATGACATTTGGGACTTTTGATATTTTAAAATACAGGGCACGATGGGCTAGTGGAGTTCAACTTGTTTTGATGTGGGGCATTTCAAAATTTTAACATTCTCAATGTGCTCATGAAATTTGCAGTTGAAAAAGAATTTCCAACTGCTATGTATTTTTTGCCACTCATTCAACGTGTAAATTCCAAGACATTTGGGATTCTTGATATTTTGAAATACAGGGCAGCGTGGGCCATTGGAATTCAACATGATTTGATGTGGGGCATTTCAAAATTTTAACATTCTCAATGTGCTCATGAAATTTGCAATTGGAAAAGAATTTCCAACTTCTATGTATTTTTTTCCATTCACCCAACGTGTTAATCCCATGACATGAGGGATTTAAAAATTTTAAAATACAGGGCATGATGGGCTAGTGGAATTCAACTTGTTTTGATGTGGGGCGTTTCAAAATTTTATCATTCTCAATGTGCTCATGAAATTTGCAATTGGAAAAGAATTTCCAACTTCTATGTATTTCTTTCCATTCATCCAACGTGTAAATTCCATGACATTTGGGATTTTTGATAATTTTAAAATAAAAGGCAGCGTCAGCCATTGGAATTCAACTTCTTTGATGAGGGGGTTCCAATATTTTTTCAATGTCAATGTGCTCATGAATTTTGCAATTGAAAAAGAATTTCCAACTTCTATGTATTTTTTTCCATTCATCCAACGTGTAAATCCCATGACATTAGGGATTTTAAAATTTTAAAATACAGGGCACCGTGGGCTAGTGGAGTTCAACTTGTTTTGATGTGGGGCATTTCAAAATTTTAACATTCTCAATGTGCTCATGAAATTTGCAATTGGAAAAGAATTTCCAACTTCTATGTAATTTTTTCCATTCATCCAACGTGTAAATTCCATGACATTTGGGACTTTTGATATTTTAAAATACAGGGCACGATGGGCTAGTGGAGTTCAACTTGTTTTGATGTGGGGCATTTCAAAATTTTAACATTCTCAATGTGCTCATGAAATTTGCAGTTGAAAAAGAATTTCCAACTGCTATGTATTTTTTGCCACTCATTCAACGTGTAAATTCCAAGACATTTGGGATTCTTGATATTTTGAAATACAGGGCAACGTGGGCCATTGGAATTCAACATGATTTGATGTGGGGCATTTCAAAATTTTAACATTCTCAATGTGCTCATGAAATTTGCAATTGGAAAAGAATTTCCAACTTCTATGTATTTTTTTCCATTCTCCCAACGTGTTAATCCCATGACATGAGGGATTTAAAAATTTAAAAATACAGGGCATGATGGGCTAGTGGAATTCAACTTGTTTTGATGTGGGGCGTTTCAAAATTTTATCATTCTCAATGTGCTCATGAAATTTGCAATTGAAAAGAATTTCCAACTTCTATGTATTTTTTTCCATTCATCCAACGTGTAAATTCCATGACATTTGGGATTTTTGAAATTTTAAAATAAAAGGCAGCGTCAGCCATTGGAATTCAACTTCTTTGATGTGGGGGTTCCAAAATTTTTTCATTCTCAATGTGCTCATGAATTTTGCAATTGAAAAAGAATTTCCAACTTCTATGTATTTTTTTCCATTCATCCAACGTGTAAATTCCATGACATTAGGGATTTTAAAATTTTAAAATTCAGGGCACCGTGGGCTAGTGGAGTTCAACTTGTTTTGATGTGGGGCATTTCAAAATTTTAACATTCTCAATGTGCTCATGAAATTTGCAGTTGAAAAAGAATTTCCAACTTCTATGTATTTTTTGCCACTCATTCAACGTGTAAATTCCAAGACATTTGGGATTCTTGATATTTTGAAATACAGGGCAACGTGGGCCATTGGAATTCAACATGATTTGATGTGGGGCATTTCAAAATTTTATCATTCTCAATGTGCTCATGAATTTTGCAATTGAAAAAGAATTTCCAACTTCTATGTATTTTTCTCCATTCATCCAACGTGTAAATTTCATGACATTAGGGATTTTAAAATTTTAAAATACAGGGCACGATGGGCTAGTGGAGTTCAACTTGTTTTGATGTGGGGCATTTCAAAATTTTAACATTCTCAATGTGCTCATGAAATTTGCAATTGGAAAAGAATTTCCAACTTCTATGTAATTTTTTCCATTCATCCAACGTGTAAATACCATGACATTTGGGACTTTTGATATTTTAAAATATAGGGCACGATGGGCTAGTGGAGTTCAACTTGTTTTGATGTGGGGCATTTCAAAATTTTAACATTCTCAATGTGCTCATGAAATTTGCAATTGGAAAAGAATTTGCAACTTCTATGTATTTTTTTCCATTCACCGAACGTGTTAATCCCATGACATTAGGGATTCTTGAAATTTTAAAATACAGGGCATGATGGGGTAGTGGAATTCAACTTGTTTTGATGTGGGGCGATTCAAAATTTTAACATTCTCAATGTGCTCATGAAATGTGCAATTGAAAAAGAATTTTGCAACTTCTATGTACTTTTTTCCATTCATCCAACCTGTAAATCCCATGACATGAGGGATTTTAAAATTTTAAAATACAGGGCATGATGGGCTAGTGGAATTCAACTTGTTTTGATATGGGGCGTTCCAAAATTTTAACATTCTCAATGTGCTCATGAAATTTGCAATTGAAAAAGAATTTTGCAACTTCTATGTATTTTTTTCCATTCACCCAACGTGTAAATCCCATGACATTTGGGATTTTAAAATTTTAAAATACAGGGCATGATGGGCTAGTGGAATTAAACTTGTTTTGATGTGGGGCGTTCCAAAATTTTAACATTCTCAATGTGCTCATGAAATTTGCAATTGAAAAAGAATTTTCCAACTTCTATGTATTTTTTTCCATTCACCCAACGTGTAAATCCCATGACATTTGGGATTTTAAAATTTTAAAATACAGGGCATGATGGGCAATTGGAATTCAACTTGATTTGATGTGGGGGGTTTCAAAATTTTATCATTCTCAATGTGCTCATGAAATTTGCAGTTGAAAAAGAATTTCCAACTTCTATGTATTTTTTGCCACTCATTCAACGTGTAAATTCCATGACATTTGGGATTCTTGATATTTTGAAATACAGGGCAGCGTGGGCCATTGGTATTCAACATGTTTTGATGTGGGGCATTTCAAAATTTTAACATTCTCAATGTGCTCATGAAATTTGCAATTGGAAGAGAATTCTCCAACTTCTATGTACTTTTTTCCATTCACCCAACGTGTAAATCCCATGACATTAGGGATTTTAAAATTTTAAAATACAGGGAATGATGGGCAATTGGAATTCAACTTGTTTTGATGTGGGGGGTTTCAAAATTTTATCATTCTCAATGTGCTCATGATATTTGCAATTGGAAAAGAATTTCCTACTTCTATGTATTTTTTTCAATTTATCCAACGTGTAAATTCCATGACATTAGGGATTTTAAAATTTTAAAATACAGGGCACCGCGGGCTATTGGAATTCAACTTGTTTTGATGTGGGGCGTTTCAAAATTTTAACATTCTCAATGTGCTCATAAAATGTGCAATTGAAAAAGAATTTTGAAACTCTATGTATTTTTTTCCATTCACCCGACGTGTAAATCCCATGACATTTGGGATTTTAAAATTTTAAAATACAGGGCATGATGGGCAATTGGAATTCAACTTGATTTGATGTGGGGGGTTTCAAAATTTTATCATTCTCAATGTGCTCATGAAATTTGCAATCGAAAAAGAATTTTGAAACTCTATGTATTTTTTTCCATTCACCCAATGTGTAAATCCCATGACATTAGATATTTGAAAATTTTAAAATACAGGGCACGATGGGCTAGTGGAATTCAACTTGTTTTGATGTGGGGGGTTTCAAAATTTTATCATTCTCAATGTGCTCATGAAATTTGCAATTGAAAAGAATTCCCATCTTCTATGTATTTTTTTCCATTCATCCAACGTGTAAATTCCATGACATTTGGGATTTTTGAAATTTTAAAATACAGGGAAGCAGTGGGCCAATGGAATTGAACTTGTTTTGATGTGGGGCATTTCAAACTTTTATCATTCTCAATGTGCTCATGAAATTTGCAATTGAAAAAGAATTTCGAACTGCTATGTATTTTTTTCCATTCATCCAACGTGTAAATCCCATGACATTTGGGATTTTGAAATTTTAAAATACAAGGCACGATGGGCCATTGGAATTCAGCTTGTTTTGATGTGGGGGGTTCCAAAATTTTATCATTCTCAATGTGCTCATGAAATTTGCAATTGAAAAAGAATTTTGCAACTCTATGTATTTTTTTCCACTCATCCAACCTGTAAATCCCATGACATGAGGGATTTTAAAATTTTAAAATACAGGGCATGATGGGCTAGTGGAATTCAACTTGTTTTGATGTGGGGCGTTCCAAAATTTTAACATCCTCAATGTGCTCATGAAATTTGCAATTGAAAAAGAATTTTCCAACTTCTATGTATTTTTTTCCATTCACCCAACGTGTAAATCCCATGACATTTGGGATTTTAAAATTTTAAAATACAGGGCATGATGGGCAATTGGAATTCAACTTGATTTGATGTGGGGGTTTTCAAAATTTTACCATTCTCAATGTGCTCATGAAATTTGCAATCGAAAAAGAATTTTGCAACTCTATGTATTTTTTTCCATTCACCCAATGTGTAAATCCCATGACATTAGGTATTTGAAAATTTTAAAATACAGGGCACGATGGGCTAGTGGAATTCAACTTGTTTTGATGTGGGGCATTTCAAAATTTTCTCATTCTCAATGTGCTCATGAAATTTGCAATTGAAAAGAATTTCCATCTTCTATGTATTTTTTTCCATTCATCCAACGTGTAAATTCCATGACATTTGGGATTTTTGAAATTTTAAAATAAAAGGCAGCGTCAGCCATTGGAATTCAACTTCTTTGATGTGGGGGTTCCAAAATTTTTTCATTCACAATGTGCTCATGAATTTTGCAATTGAAAAAGAATTTCCAACTTCTATGTATTTTTTTCCATTCATCCAACGTGTAAATTTCATGACATTAGGGATTTTAAAATTTTAAAATACAGGGCATGATGGGCTAGTGGAATTCAACTTGTTTTGATGTGGGGCGTTCCAAAATTTTAACATTCTCAATGTGCTCATGAAATTTGCAATTGAAAAAGAATTTTCCAACTTCTATGTATTTTTTTCCAGTCACCCAAGGTGTAAATCCCATGACATTTGGGATTTTAAAATTTTAAAATACAGGGCATGATGGGCAATTGGAATTCAACTTGATTTGATGTGGGGGGTTTCAAAATTTTACCATTCTCAATGTGCTCATGAAATTTGCAATCGAAAAAGAATTTTGAAACTCTATGTATTTTTTTTTATTCACCCAATGTGTAAATCCCATGACATTAGGTATTTGAAAATTTTAAAATACAGGGCACGATGGGCTAGTGGAATTCAACTTGTTTTGATGTGGGGCGTTTCAAAATTTTATCATTCTCAATGTGCTCATGAAATTTGCAATTGAAAAGAATTTCCAACTTCTATGTATTTTTTTCCATTCATCCAACGTGTAAATTCCATGACATTTGGGATTTTTGAAATTTTAAAATAAAGGGCAGCGTCAGCCATTGGAATTTAACTTCTTTGATGTGGGGGTTCCAAAATTTTTTCACTCTCAATGTGCTCATGAATTTTGCAATTGAAAAAGAATTTCCAACTTCTATGTATTTTTTTCCATTCATCCAACGTGTAAATTCCATGACATTAGGGATTTTAAAATTTTAAAATACAGGGCACTGTGGGCTAGTGGAGTTCAACTTGTTTTGATGTGGGGCGTTTCAAAATTTTATCATTCTCAATGTGCTCATGAAATTTGCAATTGGAAAAGAATTTCCAACTTCTATGTATTTCTTTCCATTCATCCAACGTGTAAATTCCATGACATTTGGGATTTTTGATAATTTTAAAATAAAAGGCAGCGTCAGCCATTGGAATTCAACTTCTTTGATGAGGGGGTTCCAATATTTTTTCAATGTCAATGTGCTCATGAATTTTGCAATTGAAAAAGAATTTCCAACTTCTATGTATTTTTTTCCATTCATCCAACGTGTAAATCCCATGACATTAGGGATTTTAAAATTTTAAAATACAGGGCACCGTGGGCTAGTGGAGTTCAACTTGTTTTGATGTGGGGCATTTCAAAATTTTAACATTCTCAATGTGCTCATGAAATTTGCAATTGAAAAAGAATTTCCAACTTCTATGTAATTTTTTCCATTCATCCAACGTGTAAATTCCATGACATTTGGGACTTTTGATATTTTAAAATACAGGGCACGATGGGCTAGTGGAGTTCAACTTGTTTTGATGTGGGGCATTTCAAAATTTTAACATTCTCAATGTGCTCATGAAATTTGCAGTTGAAAAAGAATTTCCAACTGCTATGTATTTTTTGCCACTCATTCAACGTGTAAATTCCAAGACATTTGGGATTCTTGATATTTTGAAATACAGGGCAACGTGGGCCATTGGAATTCAACATGATTTGATGTGGGGCATTTCAAAATTTTCTCATTCTCAATGTGCTCATGAAATTTGCAATCGAAAAAGAATTTTGCAACTCTATGTATTTTTTTCCATTCACCCAATGTGTAAATCCCATGACATTAGGTATTTTAAAATTTTAAAATACAGGGCACGATGGGCCATTGGAATTCAACTTGTTTTGATGTGGGGCATTTCAAAATTTTAACATTCTCAATGTGCTCATGAAATTTGCAATTGAAAAAGAATTTCCAACTTCTATGTATTTTTTTCCATTCATCCAACGTGTAAATTCCATGACATTAGGGATTTTTGAAATTTTAAAATATAGGGCACCCTGGGCTAGTGGAATTCAACTCGTTTTGATGTGGGGCATTTCAAAATTTTATCAATCTCAATGTGCTCATGAAATTTGCAATTGAAAAAGAATTTCCAACTTCTATGTATTTTTTTACCATTCATCCAACGTGTAAATTCCATGAGATTTGGGATTTTGAAATTTTAAAATACAGGGCACTGTGGGCTAGTGGAATTCAACTTGTTTAGATGTTGGGGGTTCCAAAATTTTCTCATTCTCAATGTGCTCATGAAATTTGCAATTGAAAAAGAATTTCCAACTTCTATGTATTTTTTTCCATTCATCCAATGTGTAAATTCCATGACAGTTGGGATTTTTGAAATTTTAAAATACAGGGCACCGTGGGCCATTGGAATTCAACTTGTTTTGATGTGGGGCATTTCAAAATTTTAACATTCTCAATGTGCTCATGAAATTTGCAATTGTAAAAGAATTTTCAAGTTCTATGTATTTTTTTCGATTTAGTTCATAAAGTATTACATTTTTAATGCTCTTGTAGATGTTCAATTGGGAGAGTGTTTTTAGTTTCTATATATTTTTTGTCCAAGGTACAAATTCCGTGCCAGTTTTTATCGTTAGTTTTAATTTTATTTTTACTTAGTGTTTTTTAGTTTGTATGTATTGTTGTAGTAAACTTAAATGAATCACATGTTTTTGAGTGTTTATGAATTCACAATCGTGAGATCTTTTTGAGTGCTCAGTTTTAATTTTAATTTAGAAAATATTGTTTTTGTATCATATGTGATTTTAAACCTGGAAGTAGTAGAATTTGTTTTGTGCCCAAACTTATGAGGAGCGGTTTGATTTCTTCATATTCTCTATTTCTCTTGTGACAAATACAGATGCACTTCATGAAGCACTATTTAACCGTCTTGCAGGATTGAGGACCTTATATAGAAAAGGCCATCAATGGGCACTACGGATTCGGCATCCACTTAGTCCCGAAGATCCGAACATGCTGAGCTTCTGTCAGACTTTAAGGTTATTCTTAACCATTCTAGAAAGTTCGCAAGTTCTTCTTCGAAGGTGTTAAGTACAGCTTTCTGAAATTCTAATATAAAATAGATTTTCCTTGAGGAACTTCCGGATTGATGCTACTAATGTGAGGACATGAAGCACTGATGCGGTCACTTTCCCGCGCCAGCGTTTCTTGTCGTCAAGGGGGGCGTACCCGCATTTACGGAATAAAGGATTCTTTTGCAAAATTACCCCAACGTTTCTGGTTGTGACCGTTTGAATGTCCCTCGGTCCAATTGTTCCCGCCTGAGTTCTCCCGCCTAAGCATGCGTACTGTGGAATGTCTCCTCTCACTTGTAGTTTTTTTGTGTGCATTATTGTGTTTGCTGCTGTTGATCTTATTCACGCCGAATTGTTTACATGTTCTTTTTGCGTATCACTGGTGTGTGTCACTCTGGTGTACTATTGCCCAGCCTTGCGTTTGTATTGCATTTAGTTTTTTGTGATTGCGGAGCTGCAAGTTCGACCAAGCGGCTGCCAATTTACAACGACTTGTAGTGTGGTATGTCTGTATGAGGTGCGCTTCATTATAAGCGCCCGATGCTATATATTGCGTGACCTTTGTTTTCTGTTTGGTGGATGTTGAAGCAATGCATTCTCAGGTCGTTGTTCTACATTTTCTCAATTGAAGGTGTATCATGAGGTTGATACTGATTTTGTGTTGGGTTGTGGACGTTTGGTGGAATTGTTGTCTGTAGCGAAATTGGAATCGGGACCGATAAAATCGCCGGAATTTACGGGATGCTCAATGGAATACTATTTAAACAAGTCTTGAGATTTCGCGGTCGACTAATTCATGTCGGTGCGGCATTCACTTAATGGATTTTCTACTCATCGATTGTAATGAATGACATGTATTCAACTCGATGCGAGTTGAAGTGCAGTCTCCCAATTCATTGGTGACTTCCAATTATTACTAAACTGGTGCAATTAAGGTGATCCAAGTTTAGATTATGATCCCGTAGAATCTGAATTCTGCCAAGTACTAATAAGCATCTTTCAACTCGATGCGAGATGAATAGGAGAATCATGCGTTATGTGTGTCTATCAGTTGTTACTATTCGTTATTCAACTCTCCAGGATTTTTGTTCCAGTAATACATTGTTTCAGTATTTCTATAAATAATTATGAAGCCATTCAACTCGATGCGAGTTGAATTGCTGCAGCATGTGTTAGTTATCCCTCCAAAATGCAAGTATGCGGTTTTTGATTCTGTGTGGTTTGTTTTTCTGTGTCGAATAGTATTGCTGTCATTATTTAGCTTACCACTGGGAGGTCCCTAGTCAAAATGAATCGTATTAACTTATGAATGCTATTATTCAAGAACTGGAACGAATTCATAATTACCAAGATTCACGTCATCCATAACTGCTCATCATTAGGTGGAACACTGTCATAAGTATGACACAGAAGTTCAACTTGCACCGAGTTGAATATCCAGTGAGAGCATCTACAAGATTCACTATATTTTGATGCTGCAATTCATCCCGCATTAAATCTACTAATGATATACTGGGCACGAGGTTATAGTGGCCTGGTTTGAGGATATTGTGTCGTTAATATATGCTCATTCACTCGGTTCATGATAAATGGACATTGTGGGAGTTGTACGTTCAGCTCTCCGCGTGTTGATCGCTGTATTTCCTTTTGGGTTTATTTATTAATTTGGTTGTACAGGTTTTAGTTTTCCATATGAGTAGTTGAGAGTTTGAACGTTTTGGAGAAGACAAAATTTTTATTCTCCCGATAGTGTTTGTTAATAATGTTAAACTCTTTCAGTTCGTCATTCATGAATCTGGTACCAGTCCGTTAGATGATTGTTATTCCTGACATTCATCTCGAATCGAGTTGATTCATTTATTTGATTGTGTCTTGGTGTTGGCTGTTTTACTGATGTAGAGTGCCATGGAATGTACTGATCATTCTATCATCCATGTGCAGGCATCATGGATCCTACCCGTCAACTGTCATTGGAGTACTCGTCTGATGACGGCGAAATTGAAAATGTGCCTGATGAGATTGTCGACATACCTGATTGTGAAGGAATCCCCCGGAGACTCTGGATGACTAGGGTTGTTATCCTGAGGAATGCAGCTGGGCTACCTGTTGCTGAGGGAATTTGTCACAGCATTAACTCCAACCTCGTTCTTGGTTCTGATGGTCCCCTTGGTGATTCTTTTGTGGCAGTCCAAATCTCGAAGTCACTTCACCTTGCTGATGTTCTGGACGACTGGAGGTATTCTCTCCGAGCATGGCCCATTCACCAGGTGTTTTTGAATGGTGCTAGCCTCCGCGACCACGAGCTTTGAGACATGTGGAACTGTAGTCAGGCCAACTTGGCGCATCCTTCCTCTTCGCGTGGAAGGTCGTATACGAGCTTGATTAGAAATCCTCCTGTGATACCTTGTTTGAAGGCCACTGACCTGCTGACTACAGAGTCTATCAATTCTGTGTCGAGCAAGGTTTGCTGCTCCAAAAACTGCGTTCAGCCTTTTCCTAGGGAGAAGGTGCAGTCATTTCGTGAACGGATGTACCACAAAACAACGTTTGAATTTCGGTACCACATGAAATTAGACGTACATCGACAGGTCCATCGTGATGCACAGGGCAAGAGGGTGGTGACTGTGGAGGGGACTGACATATGTTTGCCGGCGTGGAGGTTAATTTCGGGGGTGTCGGAGTCTACATTCCATCGCTTCCAGGGTTTTGCAGCGTGTGGTCAACAAGCTCAGGCTCATGGTAACTTAGGCTTGCTGAAGCCTTGAAAGCATACGTCGCAGGCTACCGCGACATTGAAACATGTGCTTCAGCAGTCGGCGGACCACATGCTACATCGTTCTCATAGTCTTCCTTCCAGAGAGAAGGTGGTGTCCATGGTTTTGCCGGCCACCTTCAAGTGGAAGGAGACTATTCCCGAGGTGAATGCAGCAAATGCTGTGTTTGGATTAAAAGAAGTGTCAGCTTCTACCATAAGCAAGATCAGGAGACCAAGCTTTCCTCAGTTCAATGCCAAAAAACCTGGAGATAATTTTGCACGTTGTTCTGAATGTGATAGATTGAAGACTCTGAAGAAACATTCTTGCGTCGGCTTACAACGAAAATGGACCCTTGTCTTAGAAAAGCATTTGGCTACAGCTCGGGCGCATCGGGATCAGTACTATGCAAATCGTTACAGATCAAGCGCTTACCCTCATGAGTGTTTGACGATTATGCACGACAAAATGGATCATGCCAAAACGGCTTCTCCAGTCTTTTCACACAAGAGCAAGCAACTTGATGGACTCATGAAGTTGCCAGTGTCAATGACGGGTATGATTGCTCATGGGCACGGTGATGTACGTTACGCGCATTATGGTCTTGATATCTTCCTCTATGACTCAAACTACACGGTGGGATCACTTGCAAAGCTTTTGCGAGACCTTGAATTGCCCCCTACGTACTCTTCTCGGGAGTTGTTTGCGGGGTCGGGTTCTGCTCCTCTATTTCGCGCGGTACTACAAGGAGCGAACCTCTGCAAATCATCCCTACGGCCAGCACCCGTACTTGCAATTCCGCCGACTCCCCTTCCTCCAATTTTGAATGTTCAAATGGACAACGCTACGGGAGACAACAAGAATAGATTTGTGTTCGCGTTTTGGTCCCTTCTTGTGGCGAAGAGGATCTTCCGCGAGGTCCATGTGAGCTTCATGTTGATTGGTCACACACATGATGACATTGATGCCTTATTTGGTAGATGGAGTATGCAATTGAAGAAAGAGAACTTTCCTACCATCCCTCACCTCATGAAGTCCTTCATGGATGTGGATTCTATACCTACAATTCCTCACCTCATTGAGGAGGTACCAAATTTTAAAGCCTTTATAGAAGGCTTCATTTTAGAAGGGGAGGAAGCACTGGTTGGCCACACAAAGGCGCAACAATTCAAGTTCTATTTGAATGCGGTCGGCATTCCAATCATGAAGTACAAAGTGTATTGCACTGATAGTGATTGGCTTCCAAGCAATGGGGAGGGGATCAAATTATGGCGAGAGGATTCTGAAGGACAAAGTCTATGGCCTCGAGGAGAGCCATTGCCTGTTGTCCACCTTGAAATGCGATGTGTGGATGACATTTCTAAGGGGTTATCTGGGTTTATCAAATATTGGGAGGGATTATGCGATGAAGACGGGAGTGGGGAATTCCGGAGACAGTTTGAGCACTTGGTGTTCTATTGGCGGGCGGTGAATGCAGCCTTGAAGGAGGAAATTCATCCGTCACGAACATTGAGAGATGGATTTTGGCCGTCTACTCGAGTCGAAGCAATTGAAGAGGATGAAGTTGATGAAGGTGATGAGGTTCGTGAGGAATTTGTTGAGGATGATGCCTTTGTGGGGCAACTCCGCAATCGTCCATTGCCAACTTTCCGTGTAGCGCGTGATGTTTACGAAGGGTATTTTCTCGCCCTCCGACCTGCTGATGGTGATTCAAAGCCTATATGGATTGCTAGAGCCTTGTCTAATCCTTTCAGTAACCCAGATCATCCTAATTGTGTGTTGATTCAATACTTTCGTCCCACATCACGTGAGCAAAATGTTCAAGAGTTCTACCACGGGTGGGATTCTGCCAAAGGATTGCGTTGGAAAGTAGACGACACTCAAAATCCGCTCTGGGAGGACGCAAAGTCTCTTGTCACCGCGTGGAAGTCTAGAGTGAAGAAGGACACACTGGAGTGTGTTCTTAAAATCCCTTTGGCTCAGATCGATGTCATCAATGGGTGCTTATCTTCATACAATTCCGATTGAGCGGATGCTGGATACTATGGAGATGCTATGTAGTGCTTGATACTAAGTTTTGTAGTTAATATGTTTTGTTTTATCCCAAATAATGCTTTTGTGTAAGCACAAAGTGATAATTTTATACAATTTGATATAGCATGTTGTAGAGTAGATGAAGTGGATTGGAATATTATGATTGAATTTTATAGATTTGTATTAAAACTACTTCTATATTTTGTATGATGTACTTTTCATTTTGCACAAGAAGTGCAAATATTTTTATTACTTAATATACTTATTATAAATTATAAATGTAAGGTTGTAAAAGTTGGCATCATTTTCACTATTGATTGTGTTTGTAAATGTTTTAAGAAAATAGAATACAAGTGGCAAATATTGATAGTGGTTAAGACCACATTTTATTTAGTTGACATGTCAAGCACTTGTTACACTTGTGGATTTGGGTACGGTTGGTTGTTGTAACTTTCCTGCCTATAAAGCTCACTCAGCAGCACCAAGTCATGTATATCTCATAGCCGCTCAAACGAGTTCAATGGGATTCGAACTCGGACCACCTGACTGAGATAAATAGCCTCTTACGACCAACCATTCAACTCATGACTTGGTGTTTTGTAAAGATCATTCATTGCATTTATTCACGAAATCATTGAAAATTTTAATCAATAAATTGTTAGAGATTCCTAAATTACATGAAACTGTCATTTTAATGGAAATTCCATATACGAATTACAAAAATTCAAGCCCCATCCACTTAAATTTATTTCAACTCTACTTCAATTCCTAGGCAAAGAAAGGGACAATGTTATTTTGGGAGGCCCCCATTCTCCCAAAATAACGAATATGATGTTCTAGATTCTCGGGGGATAGGGACGATGATCTCACAGCCCACGTAGAGAAATTCGAGGAAGCTCTCATATCTAGTCTAGTCACTAACCCGGGCTACTATCTTATTTGGTTCCCTAGCACGTTGGTAGGAGCGGCTTATTCGTGGTACCGTTCCCATGGCAAAGGTGTGTTCACCACATACCAGCAACTTCAGACGGCATTCCTTCGGAAGTTCCGACCGGCAACAGGGCAACAACACGCTCTTGCCGCCCTGGACCGGATCCGCAAGGACTTCACCGAGGATGTGACTTCCTACATTACGCGATTTCAAATGGTATGTACTCGGTTTGTGGGAAATTTGCTCAACAACGACACGATTCGATATTACTTTATCAAGGGGATTAACAACCCCTCGCTCATCCGAGACATTTTGGCGCATAGGCCGGAAACTCTCGAAGACGCCGTCCGCGCAGCGTACGACGTAGAACTCATTGAAAAGGAAAACGACCGGATGGTACGGCAAGGGTTGGACCCCATCCCAGCCTTCATCCCAGTCCATAACCAAGGAGTAAATATGGGACCATACCACTCGGCCACCCTTCAGGTAAACCCATTGTCTACCCACGAACCTATGCTCACGCTAACCGCACTTGTCGATGAGCTACGAACAGAGATGCGACAAGTTTCGGGAGAAATGACACGGGCAGTACGCGAATTGACCGATCAAATGGCGTTTTTAGTTCGAGGACAGGCGCCGCCAGCTCGGCCGAGGTACCATGAGTCAGGACAGCACGCACCCACCAGGTGGTGCAACCATTGCAGCCAGAAATACCACACGCCCCCCTTCTGCCCGCTATTGAAGGACGATCCTCCACCACCACGACCGCGGGAGCCACCGCCGTATCGACATCCCAATGCAGCACGTCAAGGACGACCCAATCCCCCGGATTCATGTGCCACTTGCAAGAGGCGGCATGCACGAGGCGACTGCTGGGCCCAAAACAACATCAGGTGCGAACGTTGTGATGGCCCCACCCCACGGTCCGATGTGCAACAGCGGATAGGGTCATTTCATTGGAATTTCCTAAAGCAGACTACGCCAAGCAAGCACATGACAACCAGAGGGGCGTCCGCTTTGCCGACCCTGTTGTATCGACCAGACCACCTAACATGTACTACGACCATGCCAACAACAGACAGACACAAAAAAACCCACCAGCAGTCCAAATTGGCCAAGGTACCATCCCATTAAACTCAGCCTTGCCCCCTCAAGTAACACAAGACGCCAGGTTTGTGGCAGCCACCATGGCGGAGTCCTCATGAGATAACGAGTGCCACCAGAATATGTACGTTGCAATGGAAGCAGAGGTGGTTGAACCAGCAAAAATGAGCTCAGTCCGGGAAGTGTTACCCGCCCTTGTTGTCACGAGAGGAGGAGCACGAACGATTCCTCCTCCATTGCCTGAGCCGGATAAAATCATGTCCTCCGATTCCAGCGACATCCCCATTGAATCCTCTCAAGATTCCCCACAGTTCTCTGACCTCCAGAGTACTCTAAGGGACACTACGAAAGAAGTACGCTCCCACGAGAATCTCCCCACTTGCACTGAGATGGACAAGAACGAATACCAATTCGTCCCACAAGGTGAAGCCCTCCCTCCCGTCATTCTTCAATATCAGCCAAAAGCTCAAAGGACTAACAACCCCTCTGGCCCATACGATTTATGGGGAGACTTGGCGCAAACCAAAGCAAACATTTCATTTGGCCAACTGGTCAAGACCTCTCCCGCCTTGCGCAAGCAGCTGAAGGAGGGGGCCACCATTCCTCGCACTCCCAAGCTGGCCTCGGTCAACCGAGTTGCCTCTCGGATTACTCCCGAGGGGCCAGAGTTGGACTTTGAAGCATCTACGCCACTGGTCAAGACATCGTACAAAGACCTTCAAACCACCCTAGAGAGTTTCGAGGCAGTGGAGATTGAAGTCGAAATAGTAGACAGAATCATCCCCAGGACCTTGGTAGATGACGGTAGCGGGGTCAACATTATACCAGCCTATACCATGCGCAAGTTGGGACTTGAGATTACTCATCCTTCTTGCGTAACGCTTAAATGCGCTGATCAACGATCAGTCAAAACCATTGGCCGAATCAAGGATCTCCGAATCCAGACCGGGGGAATCGACTACATTGTTACCTTTGAAGTATTGCCATTGAACGAAGAGGCCACCAGTCCCTACCCACTGCTCTTGGGTCGGGGGTTCCTTCGCCAATGTAGCGGAGTAGTAGATTGGAGGAAAGCCCAGCCTACCTTCACGTACGGACCAAATGAGGCAAGAACGAAAATACCAATCATCTCCAACGACCCCACCCTACGGGGCCCCCAAGAGTTTGTCTACACGACTGTCCAAACCGTACGAGCCTTGAAAACCACCGATTTAGGCAATATGAAATGCTTAGGGTTGGGTCTGTATGGGTTAGAGGACAACGCGCCATTTGAAGAATGGCTTCAAGAGCATCCCGACTCAAGCGAAGATGCATTGGTCGTCATCTGCACCTCCGAAATTCAAAATGACCAAGGTCCAGCTATCAAGATTGCCAGTCGAGACGTGAATTCCGAAGAAAGGACGGAATTAACTCTTGCCTTGGAGTCCAGTCAAGGCATGGGATACCATCACGAGGACCAAGCAAACACCAACCCCCACCTTGGGAACGACCTTCAAACCCAACACTTTCCGCACCGAATAGTCGCTCCACCGCCACCACGTTGGCTGCAAGTCAGTCCTAGAAAAGTGCAGTTGGCCTTCTCAATCAAGACTTTGGTCATAGATGGAGATCCACCCCCGATCTTGACCACAGCACCACCTATATGGGTGAACGCCCCAAGCCCCCCCAAGCCAATGCACTGCCAAATCCAAGAGATTGAAGATGGCTAACCACAGCCTGGGGATGATCTCGGCAACACGGGCAACGGCCCTATTGCAATCCAAGATTTTCCATTCCACTACCACCCTCCGGAAGGAGGGATTTCAGGAAAACACGAAGGATGGGAAGAAGACCTAGACCTGATCAATGGAAAAGGGATTGCCGAGACCCTGTCAGCCATGCACGAGGTGGCAACGGCTTGTGACGGAGTTATCTCTTACGGAATACCTCATGCTCCCCCCGCTTTGCGGCAGCAATTAGAAGCACGTGAGGTGCCACGGGAGCAAGGGGAGGATGAGCTACAGCCACAGGTAGGTCTTGTCGCACCTACCACACTTGACAAAAAGGAGGCCCAACCATCCGCCGGCAAGGTACTAAGTATCTCTGCAACCACTCTCTTTCACACCATGGCTTGTTGGTTTTTGGGCACATAAAGGTTACTATTGCATGATCTCCCAAATCTTTAGGGGATTTTAGATTAGGAGTACATTGTGGTGGTTGTTACTTCGGGACTAATCCGCATGCCCACTATAGCGAGGAGGTTGTTAATTCCTAGGCAGAATCAAGAATATTAAGATTCTTGAGGATAATTCACATCTAACGTAAAAGTAAAAGCCGCGGGGTCAAAAGCCGCGAGGCTAACCAACTTTGTTGTCCGTTCTAGCTTGACTAACTCTCAGTAGGACAGGAAAACGTCGAGTGTGATGGGAACTGCTCAGACATGAGCCCATCAACGATGATGGGAACTGCTCACTATGAGCCCTTTGAGTGTTTTAATCTCCCCCCTTCAGAGGTAAAACGTGCACACGAGTTCTAGCGGCATGAAAAGTAATTTGTAGGGGATGAATCAAACGTAGTGTTCTTTGGCCTTCCAAGCAATGGACACTTTGTTATGTTGATTTTACCTAATTTAAATGCTTCAAAACACACTAATAGTTAAGAAATAAAGGTTGTTAAGGGTTAATTAAATGCGATTAAACTTCTAGCTAAACTAAAATTCTACCTAATCTAAATCAAAGAATACAATTTGCCCTTTCCGAAATGATAAAGCAAGTTGGATTTTGATATTCCTAGCAAAAGTTATGCGTGGATGAAATTTGGTCCTAATTCTATCCTAAAAATTTCATCCGTCAACTAAAAATAGCAAAATAATGTGAAATAAATCTAAATTTCAGGGTTAAGAGGTTGATTAAGTTAACTAATGGAATTTTGAGAAAAAACTAATTTTAACCTATTTTCGGAATTTTCATCCAAATTTAGGTCAAATCTTCATCCACACTTTTATCCTTTCAAATTAAAGTAATTTTAAAAGTAAAAGGTGGATTTGGAATCTTCAAAAGATTCTCTAAAAGATTATGGTTTCCAAAGATTCCCTAGTTGTTCTTTGAAAATATTCCTAATTGTTCTTTAATTAAGCCTAATTCTACGTTATTATTCTAAATTTAGTGATTTTCCATAGTTTTATGGTTTTTATGGATAAAGTGATAAATTACTTTCTTATAATGGTAAAAAGTAAGAATTTTGGACTTCTAGGTAAAAACTTATGAATGAATGAAAATTCCCCTTAGTTGGGTGGAATTCGGTTTCAATAAGTTTTATGTAGAATTTAAGGGATAAATTAGGGTTTAATCTCCCCAATTATTTCAATATTCCCTAGATTCCTAATTTATGTTAGATTCCTTTTGAAATTCCTTTGGATGAAATTACTATTTCGGTTTCCAAATTAACTCAAAGTTAATCTAATTATTACTTTCACAGTTATAGTTAAGTTTTTAAAGGTTTTCTAACGATTTTAAATTCTAACTAGCTATCGGATTCCTAATTGTTAATTTTGTTAGTTTTAGTTTTCTAATCTAATTTTTAAAGAATGAAAGCAAAAGAAAAGACAAAAGACAAGTTTTTAAAATCATACCTCGGTATCGAGAATGTCGATCGTCCCCTCGTCGCAATACACGAACATGATCATTTCCTCATTGTCCTCCATCGCCTTAATTGTTGTTTAATCGTCGAAATTCTTCACGTGTCGAATTCGCCCTTCTTATTCTTCTTTGTCCTTCGATTGTTGTATTATTGTTGTTGTTGTTGAAAGCTTGGTAGAGTTTGTAGCTTAATTTTTGGGAGTTGAACTCCTGGACTTGCTTGAATTTGAACCACCCTAGAGTCAACCTCCCTGTGGCTGGTTGACCTCCTTTAAAACTGGAATTTTTGGAAAATCCAACAATGACTGAATTGTTGAAAGTCTGATAAAGGAATGAATTTTCAACTTCTAAAGAAACCAAGCACTTTAAAAGGGAATGACCACGAAACTAGAATTCAACATAAAAGAAAGTTAATTTTTGTAAGTTTAACGAAAATACAGAATGCTAAAACGAAACTATTTTCTATGAAATTTCAAAGTAATAAATCTAGCAATTTGAAATGAAAACAAAGCAATAAATGATGAAATTAAAAGCAACAAAATGGCCACTTGGAGGCAAAAATACCTTCACCAAGTGTCTACGCAAAAGAGAAATGAAACAACGAACGTTGGACTTTAAATAAGGTTCAAAAGAATCTTATTTTGTGAATCCAAGTCAAAGCTTCGCCGTATGAGGTAAATCTGAGTTTCAAATGGAAAATTTTAACTTTTAAGGGGCAAAGCTTCGCCGTGCGGGGGCAACCCCAGGTCAAATCAAACAATTTCAAGTTTCAAGTACCCGTTTTCAGGTTTCAAAAAGTCAAAGCTTCGCCGTACGGGGGCAACCCCAGGACAAACGGAGCGATTCAAGCAAATCTTAAGTTTCAAGTACCCGTTTCCAGGTTTCAAAAAGTCAAAGCTTCGCCGTGCGGGGGCAACCCCAGGACAAACGGAGCTTCTTAAGCCAATTTAAGTATTTTGAAAGTTAGATTCTAAAGGAGGTACACATGACAGTGTTTAACCGAACATTAGAAACGAATCTTCCAAAATTTCAAATCAAAGTCAATGTTTAATCACTAAAGGAGGTACACATGAAAGTGTTTAACCGAACATTAGCGACCAAATTCTCAAATTCCGTTATACAACGAACTTTGAGTGGAAAATTGGTCTAAAACACTTTTGGCAAAGTCAAGCTTCGCCGCCTTAAGTATTTTAGTACCAAATACAGTTCACGTGTTACAATGTGTTAGTATTCAAGTAATCCAAAGCAAATTTCAAAGTTTTGGGGCTTTAGGCCTCCAAATTCAAACAAAAAAAAAAGCAAATTGTTTTGAAGGGACCCTCCAGTCCTTCAAAACAACACAAGAAAATGAAAGAAAATCAAGGAAATAAAAGAAATAGCCAAATGCTGGCTTAAAAGTACTCCAACGATGCGTTGGTAGTACAACAACAAAATAAAAGCAAGAATGAAAATGAAAATTGGTTCGACGATGCGTCGGTACCAAGAAAACAAGAAAATAAGGGTTTGGTCTGACAACGTGTCAGTACCAACAAGAAATACAAATGAGGGTTTGGAAATAAGAATGAGGGTACCGACAACCTCGAGGGGAGGCCTTTTATACTCGAGCCAAGCCCTCCCCGGTAAGTTGTCAGTTAAAAAACGTTTAACTAACTACCTAACTAAATTCTAAACTACTATGAGATACTTTGCATTTAATCTTTGTTTAATAGGAAGGAAGGTCCTCAAGCAAGTTCCTTGGAGGCTTTAATTAGCCTTGAAATCTTGCCTAAATCAAATCCTTGATTGTCCCCAAAGATTTTATGAAAATAACCCTAACTAACCTAGATATTTTGCAATTTAATCCTAAGTCAATCCCAAATATTCTTAGTTAAATCTAAATTGGCTTTTAAAGGAAAGATTTGACATCTTAACTAAATCCAATCTTCGATTTTCACCAAGATATTTTGTTAATTAACCTCGAATTACTACAAATTACTCTAAAAAAGTCAAACTAAGAGCTGACCCTATCTATCTTTTAGGAAAAAACTCCAATTTGAAAATCAATTGCGCCATCGCGTTCAGAAGACCCCAATTAGTCTAGGAACCCCCCTACCCCCTTCTTCCAGGCTGTAAATATTCGTTAAAACCACTAACGGTAATTCTAAAGAAAAGTCAAAATCCCAACTAATGGAATTTGAGTTTTCCGAGAAAACTAACTGGCTAGGGTTGCTTGGAAGGTTTGTGATAGTAAGAAAACATTCCTTGTTTGCGACATTCGGACACCGCTAGCTCCTGGCTCGCCGGTCAACTCGCCGTCGTGTTGTAAATTCTTGTTAAATTTGATGTTGTTGCCGATTCGGGTACTTCTGACTATCAAAAAGTCTTCAAACTTGACAAGTCGCTCATCTAATACATAAAATTCTAATCTAATTTTTAGTGAGGTTTTACCGCACTCTGGGTAATTTCTAAGAAATTACCATCAGTTTCAAGGGCGGTTCACTTCCCATGGAGTCATCGTGGAGTTTTGTAAAATCCCGAAACTTTTGGGCAATCTTTTGGGAAGTGTCCAAAGGCCAAGGGCAAAACCAAACCTCCAATAAAGATGCTAATTTTAGCAATTCCTTAATAATTTACACCCGGGGGGGAAATTATTCTGGTACCGGGGTTGTTGTGGATGATTAGCTCCGTTGTTGATCTCTTGGCATGCTTTTACCCTAAAAGCACCTTTCTGTAAGCTCCAATCACCTCGCCCTTCTTCTACTTTGCATTTTGATTCATATTCTTCAACATTTATAGGTCTTCATGTAACTAATCTATATTCTACATGAATTGGATCAAGATACTTCTAAACCTTGATATAGACTCTTGCACTTTAGCCAGGATGTCACATATATTCACATGTCAAGTGTTACATGGACAAGACACTAGAGCTGGCTAACTCTCACTTCATTACATCTCTCTAATACGTTAATATGGACTCTAAGACACTGAACTTAAGACATAAACATAGAAAAGCATAGTATTTTGTGATTTCCATGAATTTAGGAAGGTTCCTCACTAATCTGGTAGGGACTTCTACCAAACTCCTCTCAACTACTAATTCATGCTATTTTGCGTGAATTAACACTAAAAACTAATAGTAATTTGCGAAAAATAAATCCAGAGCTTCAAGTCCTAACTTCAGTGCTCACAAGCCCATACATCAACCAACCTGTCAGAGTTAGCGTCATGTGGAGGTCCAGATGCACTTCCCTTTAGTTTAGTACTCCCTAGACCGTTGGAATATAATCCACGAGATGGATGAAAAAATGGCTAGTTGAGTTGGCACTAACCTTGTCAGACCGTCATAATAGAAGCCCAAGATGAGGATGAAAGGGCGGCTGAAAGGAAGACACTCGTCCCTTGCTAGACCGTCGAACCTGTTGATATGCTAAAGAGGCGGCTAGTTTAAGAAGGGGCACTAGATACTAGACCGTTGTAATATTGCAAGAGGCTTAAAAAACGGCTAGGTTAGGATTGACACCTTACATCATGTCCCCCGTGTTAGTGTATAAGAACAGGGAGGACAGGCCCCGTACTTTTAAGCTATTGGCAGCGTCATGTGCAGGTACCGCTCACGTAACAGATGGATCACGGATGGTTCAACCCGCCTACAATCTTACCGATTACGCTTCACATTAAGATACTCTGCATGGAGAAACGCAGCTTCTCCCACTTCCTTATCGCTCGCTTTGGTTTTAATTTCTTCCTTCATGTGCTTCAACATCCGTGGCCTGTGCAGATTCTTGTGGTTAACTATGGAGAGATCTGGGAGAGTATCATCTACGTCCTAGTCTAGCGCTTTCTCGAACAACGGAGTGATTTCACAGTCTTTGGGCGCCTACGCCCTTCTATCTCCCCTCTGCATATCTTCGTTATCTTCTCTTTGCTCTATCCCTACATGTTTTCCTCGGTTCGCATTATTCTTCCCTGTCTGTCACATTCAACTTCTTCATTTTTCAAAATCTGCTCGGACAGATAGATACCTTAGTTCTTCAAATCTTCACTTTGCAGGTCCAAACCAACTCCACTTGGGGAGGACAAAGGGGATAAGGTAGTATAGATGTCATGTCGGTCAAAGGCATCGAGTCCCCGGGGACTTCCCCCACGGCTCCGCCATCCTCGCCTTCTTCTTCATCTTCACCAGCCACCCCCTCAGGCGCCAGGTCGTCGTCACTAACCCCAACCTCGGAGGACGAGGCGGCAAGAAACGTCCTTATTTTACCAACCACGTTATCTACATCAACAGACAAACCTTCCACACCGACTGAGGAGCTTCCACTCCAACTTCCGGAAGCGCTCGCTCTCAATCCAACAGTTAACCCTGCGGAAGGCGGACTTGCAATTCCGTGTAGATTGCCTAACTCACGACGGCGACTACGTGATGAGGAGGAGCAACCGGGTCGCGAGGTTCCATTAGCAAGAAATCCTCTAGCCATGGACATCAGGCAACCTAGGCCAACCGGGATCCGTTCACTGATGATTCTCATGGAGGATCATGAGATTCTGTTGGGCCACCACTTCATGGTAGTAGGCCAATTTGCAAGTGAGCGTCCCACGGTCAGCATCACAAGAAATTCCGTGACCGGAGGTCACTTGCTGGCAATCCGCGGACCAAAGCTCCAACCTATCAGTCAAGGCGAATATCCTCGTTACATCTTTGAGGTTCTAGACCAGTTGCGCGTATTCTTTGAAGTATGAGCTGGTCCACCCTCTTTGTACATAGCATGGATTCTAGGAATGATAAAATCCTACCACCCTGTATACACTTATTAAAAAATAAAAATAAAAAAAAATGTTCCTTGCCACTGTGCAACAAGAGGGGGGCCCGGAACCGGCACCGACTTATATATCGCCGCAGTAGACCGACGAACGTCTTCCGCCGCGGCAGCCGGCAGCTTGTAGACTGCAGCCTCACCGCAGTCGACCACCTCAATTTCCCCTGGGCGACGCAGGTTTGAACCGCGAGCCAAGCAACTGGGGTGCCTCCTACCTGAGCTAGTGACAATGGCAAGAAATGTTGCGGCCTCCACGACGGAAGACACTTTTACACGTGAAGCTCCCGAGCATTGAGGTCTCGGACCACTTGCCTTTTCATTTATGTTTTTTTGTTTTTGTTTTCTTTTTCTTTTTCTTTATTTCATCTCATTAGTCCAAACTCACTCCGTTGAGGGAAGAAGGCGGGTTTTGAAACATTTTTTATCTATAGTGTCCCGAATTGCTGTATCAAGGAAGGACAGGGGTTCTCTCTCTATTTCTATCTCCCTCTTAGATCCAAACTCACTCCGTTGAGGGCGGATGGCGGGTTTTCTTACATTTTTTATTTATCGATCCAAGTCGACTCCGTTCGAGGCGGATGGGGAAACAACAAGAAAATTAATCACTAGAATAAATAGAAAATGACCAAATGAGTGATAAGTCTATGGGGGTCAAACTTCCTTTGACCACCCCTAGCCCTTCCACTTGAAAGGTGTACCATGTCCTATTCTCTCTTCTCCCCTATCAGTTGATCCATCAAAAGTCTCTTGATTGGATTAACATCTTTGTAGATAGAGCCGCATGTTGGGGTCGGGTTTGTCATTTAGGATTGATTTCAAATTGACCGTGTACCCAAGGATAGTTGCAGCAAGGGATGCTGGGTCCTCAAGATTTTGCAAATCATACCGCAAATGGTAGCCATATGTGAGCTCCCAATTTATCACTTAGGACTCGTAGAATTATTTTTTTGGAAATTTGCAATTTAAAATTAAGAAAAATATACAAAAAGCCATAAAAAGAGTATAGAACCAAAATAGGGTTGTAAAATACCCATTATAGTATTTGGTCTAGATTTGTGTTTAGACTTAGAATCCCACCAAACCAGGCCCAAAAATAGGTAGAAAGAACGAAACGGTTGGATTTGTAGGATTCAAGTCACATAGGCCCAAAAGGGCTAAATCCCACCATGAATGTGGCAATTCATGTCTAAGTCGGTCCAAGGGATCCACAACGAGGCCACTAGGTCAGGTCCTAGAGTTAGGTTTAGAATTCCCCAAACCCCGATTGTTAGCATGCAGGAGCCACTAACGCAAGACCGGGCCCGTGGAGGAATCTACAGCCCAAAGATGGTGTCCTAGGGTAAATCCCATGCCAGGAGTCCAATGACGAAATCGATTTGCCAAGATTCCTCTATCCGCAAAAGATTCCCGCACCGTCGCTAATTCAAGGAGATGGCCAATTCATCTCCATTGACCAATTGTATCAGGTAAGGAAACGCACCTGCACATCTTTCATGTGACCCCATGAGAGGTCTTGTGAAAAATCCTATCATCTTCTGACTTGCAGAAGAACCTTTTGCGGGTGGTCAACCCTGATAACTTCCAACGGGAATTTCATGGAAATTACCCAGGTTGCCAGAAAATCTCACTAAAAATTAGACTAGCTTGTTTTATGTTAATAATGCGCTCCGTGAAGTTTCGCAACATTCCGACAGCAACAAGTACCCAAACCGGCAAGATTCCTCGAGAATTAATCACGTGGCGGGGTCCCTGCCACGTTGACCAGCATTTTGGGACCATACGACGGCGGAACGAAGTCAACCAAGAGTCTTTTCCGACTCCCTCACACCTACCAAAGACCCTAAGCTATTTACATTTCTCAAAATAGGAGACCCCCAATATCTAGGATTTTATGACGGTTTAGTTTTTGAAACTAAATTAGCCTACGATGGTTTTCTGTCCTCGGTACGGGGGGTAGAGGGTCTTTGAACTAAACGCGGCAATCTGGAGCCAATGGCGCAATCCGTTTGACGATTGGAGTAAATCTCCAAAAGTTAGGAGGTTGGTCTAGCGTAGATTGGTAAAAGTAGTTTTTTAGGGATTAGGATGAAAATCTTTGAAGATGAGGATGAAAATTGAAGTTGATAAGGTTACTTTAGAGCTCTTGAGGGGAAGGTGAGGCCTTGGAAACCTATTTAAGGTCCCCATTTTTCTCTCAAGAACACCCCCAAATCTTGTTTTGGGTCCGTGGGTCCAACTTATGTTGGGATTTTTGGCGTTTTAGCCAAGAAACCTCTACGGTGGTTTTGGAGCACTTTTTGCTCCTATTGTTGTTATATCTCGAGCTTTGAAGGTCCTTGGGGGTCCTTCTACCTTGCCTTGTACACACTTTGTGTGTGTTTGTGTATACTCTTGTTGTTATTTGGAAGTCTTTCTATCTTTGGTGTATCCTTGTGAACTAACTTGTTTGTTGAGAGTCTTTTGTCATTGTACTAACCCTAGAGCAACCCCCCACCGTACCTTGGCGATGCCGCTTTGGGGGGCCTTTAGTCTTTGAGTGTTGCCTTATTACTAACTCCCTTGTGATTACTTGAGTTCTATGCGTGTTGTGGGTACTATTTAGAAACTAACCTTGTCCTTCTTTTATCGGCATTGTAGTGATCCCCCTCCGGGACGGCGAAGCTTTGAACTTGTAGAGTGTTTTCTTTAAGTGTTTTTTGTCCACCTTCTTCTAGCTTCTCTCTTGTTAAGTAGACCCCCCTTCGGGACGGCGAAGCTTTGACCTTGTTATGTGTTTTTTTTAGAGTGTATTTTCCTACCTTCTTCTAAAGTCTCCCTCGTTGGGTGGACCCCCCTTTGGGACAGCGGAGCTTTGAACCTATGTGTTAAAAATTGTCATAGAATTTAGAATGTCATCAAAAATACGGCGAAGCTTTGAACCCCCCTTTCTTTTGATCATTTCAACGTAGTTAGGCCTTTTTGCCTTATTTGGGTCAAATTGTTATTGTAATATTACTCTTTCTTTAGGGCCGAGACCAAGGGTGTGGTCAGACCGCTAAGAAGAAGGTTTAGTACAAATTGAAGTTTAGAATCTCAGAGTAGAGGTCAAGAGCTTTTCAAAAACATAAAGTACAAAGAAAACCGAGTTGAATTGAGAGAGATATAAGCGGATGAAGTTTCAATCACTAATTAGTACTCAAAACTTCATCCATGCATAACTTTTGCTAGGGAAGTCCGATTTGCAAGTTCCACATCAATTTAGAAAGCTAATTTTAGCCTCTACAAGAAAAATATATTGGAAGTCTAAAGATAGTAAGCTGTCAAAAGTCAGACCGAGAGCTAAGGCATTTTGATAGGGAGATTAGAAAATAGATTAGGAGGAAAGGGAGGAAAAGGAAAGAAAGGGAAGGGAGAGAATAGAAGTGACATCTCTACGCGCACACCTGCAAAACAAGCAGCTCCAATTCTCTCACCACCACAGAAACGACAAAACAAGAATGGAAAAAGATTAGGAAGAAGGAGTTGAAATAGGCGGAAGAAGGAGAGAGACGATCAATAGTGGCCTAGGCTAGAGTGGTAGGAAAATCTCAAAAGTCCCTCACGGCCATTAGAAGGAGGATTAGGATGACGCAATGACAAACGTAAGAAGGTAGTTAGCCTTTCAATTATTAGCGTCATAGGCGTAAGACCATATTAAAAGTTTAGGTAGAATAGTGTTAGTGTAGAAAGAGAGAAAGGGAAAGAAAAAGAGAGAGAAGGGAAGGAGAAGGAAGGAGGAAGGGAAACAAAAGGTTTTAGATCACACGGGATCTACAATTTTTATAACATAAGCGGGTAAACTTGGGAAAAAATTCCCACGACCCAAGGACCACCATGGAGTATGGAAATGGGCGCGCGGATGCGGACGAGCGCATTTCTGACACCGGTAGTGACGAGGTAAGTCCTTGAATCAAAACTTGGTGTTTCTTCTTATTAGCATTGATTTTTTTCCTTAATTAGCCTGTTCAAGTGAATAGTGACCCAGGATAAGTCAAGATAAAAATTTAGAGTTAAAAGTAGGAGTACAAATTTAGAGTTAAATTTAGGCGTAAACATTTAGAGTTAAGTTTAGGAGTAAAAATCTAAGAGTTAAAAGTAGGAGTACAAATTTAGAGTTAAATTTAGGAGTAAACATTTAGAGTTAAATTTAGGAGTAAAAAACTAGAGTTAAATATTAGGAGTAAAAATTTGGAGTTAAATTTAGGAGTAAAAATTTGGAGTTAAATTTAGGAGTAAAAATCTAGAGTTATATTTAGAAGTTGGGAAGTAGAGGAAAAAATTAAGCTTAGGGTTAGCCGTAGGATTGAAACTTCTGAGAGAAATGTCAAACCTCCAAAAATAGTCTTCAACACTCATGGAAAGAACGTAAAGGTTCCCCACTCACGTAGTTAGGGACGTTAGAAATGACGCCAACTACCCAGCCAACCCTATACATAGGATAGACAGTTAGGGAGTTAGGAATTACCAATCACCTTTGCTCATTACAATCAGCTTGTTAGTTACCCATGCAATTCTAGTAGTATTCGCTGCCATCCACGACACTCAGAAAACGTTAGTATAAAAAGATCCATTGCTTGGAAGGCACAGTGGACCGCGCTCACAACACCCCCATATATTTGAAAGGTGGATAAAGGCATAGAACCTGGTCGGTGTTCGCCCAATTACCAAAGGTGGGTAATCTTGCGCCCACACTCTCACGTGGAAATTTGTCCTTCCCAGCGTCGAACTTGCACGTCTGCTATTCTTGTGACCACATTTTGGAGAGGTGCGTCATTTTGACGTATTTTTTGCACATTGTACAGTCCCAAACCTTCTTGGGCTCTTTTTCCATCCAGGTGCAGCTACACACATTGGATTTGCGCAATCTTCCCAGTTTATGTCTTGGGATTTGCCTTTCTTACTGGACTTTGAGCTTTTATCGCGAGGCATGATAATCTTGATTCTAATGAAATGATTTGATGACAAAGTTCACATGAATCTTTAGAACAACTGAACAAAATGTTTGACACTTGCCAATGAAACGGGGTGAAGTTGTTAATGAGGCCTTCAAAACCAAGTAATCACCAAAATAATTTGGTGCAATTCAGTATCCGAGCACAATCGTTCACACACCAAAACGAAAGGGGTGCGTAGAGCCACATAAAGGCACTGGATCATCCACTCCGCAAGGGAAACGATTGTGAAGAATAAGTCGTCCGCCGTGCTATTTATGGCATCCGAAGGCGGACCAGGCAATGCGGACACGTACGTGCGAATTGGACGCCCCAGAATCGGACAGGCAGATCGTGCTGACAGAAACCGGCGTCCGTTGGATTGCACGGCCACCGTCGAAGGTAGTCGCATTGATGGACGGAGGTGGCGAACGGGAGCGTGGACGGTCAATCAGACCGTCAGACGGGCAAGCGGACGCCCCGACCACCAGACCCCGTCCACCCGACAGTCCGTCCATACGATCTTGTTTGCGAGCCCGACGCCCTGTCCACCCAATAGCTCGTCCGGGCTAACAGCCTGACCGCGCCGATGGGCCGTTCGACCGTCCAGTGGACGGTCGATCTTAAAAACTAGGTATGTCAAAAGACGTCCGGGGATCAGCGCCCACGTCCGCCGGACGTCTGTACGTCTTGTCAACCTTGAGTGTTGGTAACGTCAAAGGAATGATCTTGGGGGTAACCATGATCCCCTTTCATGGACTTGGGGCCATAATCTCCCTTCAATCTAGAATGGAGCCCATGCAGAAGGTTTATCGAATCACGCTTGGCATGTACTCAGAATACACTTGTCTCGATTTTATAGACATGGCCGTTTCAATGATTGGTGGCCGCCATGAATACGTGAATTGCAAACATCTTTACTACTTATTCCGTTACTTTTGCAAAATGAATCCGGTAGATGATAAGTTTATACATTCTCCAAGCTTCAGCTTCAATGAAGTGAAGCTCCTTCTAATTAGGGCTGGTATCATCAAGACTTCCACTAAGAATCTAGAACATTTCTAGAAGAGCCAGAGGTGTTGAGTGATGGAAATTTGAGGGTGGATGATTCTAGACAGAAATTAAATATAGAGCTTCAAAAGTATGTATTTCTGTTTGGACAAATATTGTATTTGCCGCCGCATTCAGTGAAGCCTCTTTTCAATCTCAATTTCATTTTCTTGGGCTTCAATTTTTTGCCTTCATAATACATCCTTTTGATATTTTTTAAGACCTAATCCCACAAAAAATCCTACAGCAATTGTATATATGCACGGTTATAGGTCAAAAATCCTAGTTTCCACGGTAATCGATACACAGTCATTGTTCCACGGTAATAGGGTGGTATAGTTGACTAAATTTTATTTATTTTTTAAATTTAAGTTATTTTCTATTTTTATAAATATTTCTGACATTTAAAAAAAAAACATTTCAAAATTCACCGCTCGCATAATTTCCGCTCATCGCTCGTAGGCTCGTGCTCGACTGCTCGCAGGCTCACCACCTAGCACCGCTGTGGTATAAATCAATATTACCGTGTCACTATAATTAAAAAAATCAACAAACCATGGTTATAGGTCCAAAGTTTATACTGCTATAAAATATTGAAGTTTGCAAATTTCTCAAAACTTATAATTTGAGTAAAAATTGCATTTGATTCAATATTTTTTTAAATCATTTTTATGGCTAAAATTCACATCAAGAATAAATAACAAGAAATATCCAAAACATACTATAAAGGTGATTTGTAGATTAAGCATCTATTTTCTTAGAAAAATTAATAATATCATATTGAGGGAATTTGCAATATACTATTCACTAAAAGTGTATGCAGGCAACCTCTAAAACAAATATTGGATGCAAATACGATTTTAATAATGAGAGGATGCAAGTCATGCAACCACTGCTTTTAATTAGAAAAAACATTTGGCTTCTTTTACAATGAAAAGGAAAATTACTAGGGCAACTTCGAAGACTTTCTAAACCATGAGACCTTCCATTTTTGCACAAAATTCCAAGGAACATATGCACTTTTGCTTTTAATAGAAGGATCATGTATGGCTACTTTTTAACCTACATGTCGCCACAAGGTTAACCTTGAAAGGACTAACCTTTTGATCATGTGGTCAAATTTCAGTATCTTTGAATCTATATAATTCATTTTATGACTAAATTTAAATAAATTTTTTCAGAGATATAATCACATATCTTCTACAAGTTATAAAAATTTAAATATTTTTGGTGAAAATTTGAAATTATCATGAATTTTTTGAAGAAAATGTAAAATAAAATCATATCTACTACAAAATAAGCTTTAAAATCTGAATTTTTTTCCATGGGAGTACAATCAAGTCTACTAATCTTACAAAGTTTGTTCCAAGGCATATTCGACCAAAAAATCATGAACTTCAAATAGCTCCAACATACTTAAAAATGGACAAATTTCCAAACCACAAATTGTGTTGGAATTGTAGTGAAGAGTAATTGATCATCATAACAAATATATACCTGTGAAGTTCAAAACCATATAAAAATTTGGATCCTTTCTATACACTCTACCACCTTTTTGCTGAAATTACAATTTGCATTATATAAGGGATGTTGAAAATGAGCATTTGCAATTTTCATAGACATATATGGTTTTGTAATGCTTGAATTGTTTGTATCATTTTTTGCTTGTTCTTTGGCCTACTCTAGTGTCACAAAAAATCTTTGAATAGCTTTCAAAGGTTCTCTGTAGTGTATTAGATCCCAATTAGGACACCTTATAAGACACCAAACTAACTTTTCCATACCATGAACTTGCCTCACTTTTTTGGAAGTTGTTTGATATTCAAGTACACTTTATTACAACTCCAGTGTGGTTTGAAAATCTATGCATTTTCGAGCATGTAAGAACATCTTGAAGTTTGTAGATTTTTTGCTAATTGAATCTTCTTGGGAAGAAGAATTCATAAAATTATTGGACTTGACTGTACATTATGCTATAGAATACCATGGTGTAAACCAAATTTCTATGTTCTTTATCAATTAGAAAATCAATAAACCATGGTAGTATGACCAAAGTTCAAATGGTCATGAATTATTTAATTTGGGGATTTTTTGAAAATTTTAAAATGTTATAGAAACTAGACTTAATAAAATTCATTTCATTAGTTGAACTTAAATTCAAAAAAGATTGATTTTAATTGCTAAAGTGCAATTGAAGAGCAAGTTGGTAGGAGTTGTCAAATATACAAAAAAGATACTCCCTCCGTCCCATAATGATCTTCTTATTGGCCATAAAAAATTGTCCCAGAATGATCTTCCTTGTATGACGTGGAGGAAGAGCCCGGGAAATGAAACATACGGTTGATTGTAAAGAAACTCCACCCTGATGATGAGCGGGGATATATACTTTTAAAATCAGAAATAGGCCATAGTGGGACCAGCCATCATGCACTTTCCCTGAAGCAATTATGGCACGGTAATGTAGCTGGGCTCATGCCCCCAATCTCTGAGCTACAGTAACAGTGTAACTGTACACAGTTTCTGAAGGCCATCCTGGGTTTGTTTGACGATGAAATTTCGTTTCATTTGTTTCAGAAAAAACGAAACAAAAGGATGGCTTAGCTAATTTGCCTACTTTTTGAAAAAAAATCACGTGCCACATTCAAATAGGGTTGTACTCAATGGGATGAAAAAAGCCTTTTTACCAATGCGATGACACAAGAGAAAAGGCCAAAAAAAATTTGGGTGAAAATTTGGAGTTCCATTAGCTACAAAAAAAACTCCCAAGTCATCAATAGGACACTTTGAATTCACATTGTTGTTCCTTGCTTCACCCATGAAGGACATGTCCCCCAATGACTTAGATACTCAATAGAATGCTCTAATTATTGGACCACTAGGTGCATTCTTTGTTTCTACATTGAATAGTGAAGTCACCCATTGGACAATTTGGATGTTCAGTATCCTTCAAGGGTTACAAAAATTCTAAATATAAGAAGAGGAAGAAGGGAAACTACTCTCAAAATTTGGCTAGGAATAATGAAATATTGTTAGGTCAATTCTTTTGTCAAAATCTTAACCATTAAAAAGAAATCATCCAAATTTTTTTGTTATATTTTCACTCATCTTTTCCATCTATGATATCCTCTATAATGAACTAATCTCATTAAAATCTTACTTATAATGCATAGTTTTAATGAGGTTAGTTAGTTTTACAATATATGATGGATGAAATTACAGTAGAGATGGATGAATGAAAAATTTATGATTTTTTAGACTTGCTTGTATTTTAGGGTGCACGTTGTACTACCACCAAGGAAACCAAAATGATTCATTGGACAATAGTTAACGTATATACACCTTAAAAGCACCACTTCAACATTTGAATACGATTTCTATTATTGTGTACTCCATAAAAGATTGTCTTAGTTTCAATTAGGTCTTATTGGTAGGGATTTAAAACTCTCTTCATATAATTTTATGTATTGCGGACTATGTATGAATAAATTAAGAATTTCTAACATAAACCATACAATTTTTATGTATTTCTAAAATTAACCGTACACTTTGATGTTCAAGAAGTGTATGTTTTAGGCATGAATCTCTAGGAGTTACTTTTGCACCATGTTTCATTATAATTAAGCTACATGACATCTATATACATTCAAAATTACAAACTTTGGAGAAAGTACAACAATGAGCCTACATAGCATTATTAACATAACCATTGCCACTATAGCTTTACATTGGGTACCTTTAACCCCTAAAGTCACATTGTCCCTACGAGGGACAAAATGGATTTTGGGCCGGCAAAGCATGATCTCAGTTTTTACTGAAATTTTTTAAAACTTTCTCATAACATAGATAAACTTATGAGTTTTTTAGGAATATAATTTTTATTCCAATTGGTGCGTCGGACCAAAAGTTATGCCACAATAACCTCAAAATGGGGGCAATCAGGGAGCAAAAAAAATTCACAAAAACTTGAAATAAAATTTTTAATAATTTTTTTTTTTAGATTGTATTTTCTTTTAATTGGAAATCTTTGATTCATTCCATTTGTACTAGTGATGTGAAAGTTATAGAACTTCTTGTTTTGCAGGCAATCATAGCAACTTCTTGAAAGAAATTTTTTCCTTCCACTTTGAATGCTAATATCTTTCAATCTACACGGTCAAACATCACAAAATTTTAACACGTGATCTGAGATAAGTGTAGAACAAGATCCTATAGTTAGATTCTAAAAAATATTTAAAAAATTTAATTGATAGGTGAACATAGCAAAAGTGGTACTTTTGAGTGGTTTGGGTAGAAAAATAGCCTTGACACTTTAGGGGTTTACATGTAGCCACACATGAGATTGTGAGTTGGCTCACAAAACAGTTGTCCACAAGTCATTGGTGAGTCCTTTTATAATATTTTTAAGAAACTCTGAAGTTTGAAATTGGAGTGTTTTCTAATTTATTTTTAAAAGTGTGTTACTTTAATGAATTTTTGATCTATAGTTAGAATTTTTTTGTTCATTTCATTATTATATTCAATAAAAAATCTTTCAATTGCACTTGTGTCATAGGACTTCTGGTTTGTCTTAAACATTAATAGGAGTCATCTCTTGCTCTAAAACCAAGACACTTCATAATTTTTTTGAACCTTATTGAGTTTAAATATCTATATATCTTGCAATTGTAAGTAGACAACTTCTCTTACAATTACCTTTCAAGATATTGGGACTTCTTGTCATTTCTATTGCTAAGAGTAAAAATTTAAAATTTGTCATTTCTATTGCTAAGAGTAAAAATTTAAAATTTGTCATTTCTATTGCAAATAGTAGCAAAGTTAAAAAAAATTCATATAAGAAATGGTGCCAAAGAGATTTCAAAAACTTTGATTGTTTACATTGCAAAATATTTGCATTTAAAGTGAAAAACAACGTTTTACTCCGAGTATAAGACTTCACTTTACTAGGGTTTTTTCTTTTCAATCTTCATGAATTAGAATTTTTACATTATTGATTATGATTTTCTACTCTTTTATGCTTGAGCATTGAGTTCAAAGTTGGAGGAAATAACCCTAAAAATAAATTTGATTTCTATTCTTAAATTTTTTGTTAAATTGAAGTAAGTATGGGATAGAATGAAAAACCTAAATTGTTAGTAGCTCCAACAAAATTATTTGAGAAGTGTGAACAGCTCATGAACTCCACTTTTTGAAGAAGTCTTACCTTTTGTGAAAGGTTTTGGCGCTTCCAATGCAATTGAATTGCATTACAGTGGTTTGTTTTCAACTACTCATCAGCAAATAAATAAGGTAATTACATCAAAGAAAGTCTAACTGACTTACTGCTACAAGGCAAACGTATGAACCATGTTGGCTAGATACACGCCGCTTCAGTCCTGTAAATTCCTTCCACAGAGATCTAATTTTGCTAGACTGATGCTAAATTGATCGAACAATTTTGAGGGATCATGGATGCGAGTTACCAACCAGCACGTCAAGTTTCAAAGCTAGTTGTTTCGGCAACAAGGAATTGAGTTGTGAGTCCTCTTGTTTTGTGTCGGAGTTTGTAGATTCGGTTGTTTCGGCAGCAAGGACCGATTTGCAAGTGCAATGAAGTTTTCGGGTTTCTGTATTCCAAATTTGGTAACGGTCCTGACGTCGAAAGTCCACAGCTACAGTGGGGACTTCTTAATTAAGCAGGCAAGTGCATCAACAGTGGACATGTACAACGAGTTCATCAACAGTGCAACATGGTTATTTGCGGCACTCAGAAAATATGCGGTGGATGTGGAAGTCTGCGGTGGACGCGGGAAATACAGCTCACATAGCGGGAAGAGGAAAAATGACGACAGTCAGCGCGTGAAGTGTTCAATTGATTGGTCAGCGGTGCTCCTTCCAAAAGGCCAAAAAAAAACACATTTCAAAGCTCCATAACTCAAATTTGAAGATGAATCTATAGCTCAAATTTGGAGGACAAGAAGAGAGCATAGAACTTTAATTCTAGCTCAAAACGGAATTCAAAAATATTAATTTTTTACCTTAATCTGGAACATTTCGTCGAACAGGAAGATCATTATGGGACGGAGGGAGTATCTTTTATGATAAATGGATTTGGCATCTTTTTCTCTAAAATAATCTTTAGTTATTCAATTAGGAATTTTACACCATCAATAATTGTACACACTCAATATTAAACACTTCCTCCCCCAAAATTGGATGAAAATCATTTGTTTTGAATAAATGAAGGCATTGTTGACCATCCATCCACTACAATGATTACTCATACGTTTTAGGATTAATCTTGAAAAGACCATCAATAAGGTACTTTGCCAAATATGATTGAAAAGGTGTTTTAGGCCACAGAATAAATTTGTAAAACAAAATTAGTATTTTTTTATAGTGACTAATACAAGTACATGATTTTTGTCCAAAAATGTCCCAAAAAATGTCCATTCCAATTCCTCTCTAAAATTTGTCCACAACTTTTTAATGGAGATTCAAAATTCCAAGCGGATTTTTGGAGGTAAAACTTATGTTCATTTACCAACTTTCCTTAGTTCAAAGTTTTTTGAGAAAAGTTATTCTACTATGCCCAAGTGAGGTCTGAAATTTCACCTTAACCCCTAAAGGACCAAACACTGTTTTTTGACAACATAGCGTTTTGGGGCAGCTCACCACGAATGGAATTTTTATTTTTTTTCTTTGAAATTTTCACACAAGATGTGCCCAAGGAGTAGCTTTAGATCCCAATAATTTTCATAACTTTTGACCACATGGTTAAAAAGTTATAGTATGATATGTAGTTTTCATTGTTTGGCGGGCAACCCGGGCAACAAAAAATACTTCTTTAAAAATCATTTTCTAGGGAAGTAAAAATTTGAAATTGGTTCTCTAGATTTATGTGCACAAGGAAAGCTTTGAATTGTTCTACTTTGATTTATGAGATGAAAGTTATGAGGAATTTTGGTTGTGGGTAGTTTGCGGGTAGTTATGGAATCTCTACTCTAAAATAAACTTTGAAGTCCTTTATTTAACTCAATTTTCAATAATTTTGGAAAAAAACATAAACACAAGGTGTAGATTGTTTATTACTCCCTCCGTCCCAAAATGTTCTTCCTGTTGGCCTTCATTTTTTGTCCCAAAATGATCTTCCTGTTGTACTTTGTGAGTTGCAAATTGGTCAAATTTAACTTTTGGCTGTTCTCTAGGACTAACAAAACAATTCCAAGTGATAGTTCCCCCTCCATCTATGCAATCACTAATCAAAAGACAAATAAAATGGTTGGAGGGGTCAATCAACACTTTTTGTTTTTATTTTTTGCATCTCTTTGAATATTATCTAATTGAAGGAGATGAAGGTTTGGGAGGCAAAATATAGGTCCACATATGGTCTTTGACTTATACTAACTATCCACGAAATGACGACCTCACACTCAATAATTAAATAATCACTGGTGCTCCTTGAAAATACCCAAAAAATTTCACTTTTCAATAATCCAAAACTACACTTTAAAAAAGGCTTCAAAACTCAAAGTTTCAAGGGCAATAGGAGTGCACCAAACTCCATATGTAGTGCAAAACAGGCTCTTAAAATGTTATTTTTAGTCTTAATCCAGAACATTTTGTCTAACAGGAACATCATTTTGGGAAGGAGGGAGTACAACATTACAATCATTTGGATTGGCATTTTTCAATTCCATAATTAAATCCTTAACAATTTAGTATTTTGAATCATTTTCTATTTCTTTCTACTTACTATTTTTTTCCTATATGTTGTACAATTCCAAATGATTTGAAATTTTTCAAGCATGTAGCTAACTTGCTTTGAAGAATGAATCCAAAGAGTTACCACCATTTTGGACATTTTTTCATAAAAATGTGACCATGTGAAGTGTAGCTGCCCGGTTTTTTGCAGGGACAAAAAAAGGGTTTTTGTCACTTCAAATGCTAATTTCTTGCAATCTACACGGTGGAAATTTTTGAATTTTTTTCCACATCTTCTCAAACTAGTTTACTACAAGATCCTATGGTTACATGTGTCCAAAAATGTTTTTTTTTCAAAATTTGGTACTTGTACTAGAAATGGCAGTTTGGGAGTGTTTTTTGTGAAAACATAGTCAAAAACCTTTAGGGGTTAAACACAATTCCTACTTTTGACTTAACTAGAAGTGCTTGAGAAACTACAAATTCTAATTTATTTGTCCCACATGGTTGTTCTGCTTCCTACCACCCCATGTATATATATATAGCTTTCTTTTTCCTTGGAAATTCAAATTAGTACAAAAGCAAGCTACAAGTTTGGTTCATTGGTTTATTTCTTTTGTCTTTTGTAACATTACAAAACGCAGAAGAAGAAAATAATAATAATGAAGCAAACACTTAACCCTTAATGACCTGAGGCACTAAAGATACGAGCTCATTAGAGAAACCTGAAAGGCGTACAACCTGCCGAAACTGCCACGTCCTTGTGGATTATGAGGGCCAAATTTTTCCTGCACATAGAATAAGTGCAGAGGGTTTAGCTCTGAAATTTTGGTAATAAACGGAGATGCTCAAGTATGTCCAAGAATTGAAGTATGAAGCACGTATTCAGGGGTTGAAAAACGTAGAGAATCCTAAATGGCTTACCTGGAATGCAAGCTATGTACACCAGGCAGTCCACATTTCTGTCCTTCGTTGTACCTCATCTTCCTCCATTAGTTATGGCCTGCCGATTTTGGGTGAAATAACTACCTGCTACGCCGGTTTGGGGTCGCCAGTACAGGAAGTACTCCACCTGCGCGGAGCTGCCACAACCAATGAGGAGTGACGCTTGTTAGACATAAGATGGGTCGGTGTTGTCTGTTGAAGTGCTTGTCAGATAAAAGCAGTTAACCCCAAACTCAATTGGGAGCTCGTTTGGCCGAGCTGTGCTTAGGGCATCCCCACTCCAACTCAACAACTGACTCAAACTGGGCAAATGGCCGTGCCCAGCCAAAATGCGTGCTCCACGGCAGGCACGCCAAGTCCAAGAGAGTGGCCGGGCGCGGCAGAAACTGGAGAGCGGACGGAAAAGTAGTGTTCGTTCCCCGTGGCTGGGTATGTCAGAGGACACATGAATCGAGGTATGGAGCGCATGTTTCCAGGCAGGTTTCCCCACGAACGAGCTCCAGGCTACGCATGACAACCTACTGTATTAGGCACACCAGGCTACTGTCATATTCCTAGTAACTAAGAAATAAATCAACTTAAATGATTTATATACCAATGTCACTATTCCTATTACAATCAATTATCATCAATTTAAATTGGGTGACAACATGAATGAATAGTTTCATGGGTAGATGGTGACAAGTAAGGTTGGAGAGGTAGCTTTTATAGAGAAATCCATTGTTCATCGTGAGCCCTCAAAAAGTATGGGATAATTAGAATAAAAGAGCTTGACTCCTCATTGTAAAAAGTTAGAATTGTGTTGAAAGTAGAATTTTAGACCTAATTTAGTCACAATAGAATAATTTTTTCTAAAAAAATTTGAACTAAGAAAAGTTGTTAAATAAATATAAATTTCACCTCCAAAAATCTGTTTGAGATTTGGATTTTCTAATCAAAATTTATGGACAAAATTCACAAAGGGGGTGGAAGGGAATTTTTTTTGACATTTTCAAACATCCTCTCTGAAATTTGTCCATAACTTTTTATTGGAGGATTCAAATCTCAAACGGAGTGTTTGAGGTGAAATTTATATTAATTTAACAACTTTCTTTAGTTCAAATTTTTTTAGAAAAAGTTATTCTACTATGCCTAAATTAGGTCTAAAATTCTATTTTTAACACAATTCCTATTTTGACTTAGCTATGAGTGGTTGAGCTCTTACCAATTCTAATATTATTTATCCCACATGGATTGTTCTACTTCCTACCACCCCATGTGTATATAAAGAGATTCTCTCCTCCTTCTCCATCAATATTTCAAAATGGAATTGACTTCGGAAGCAGAGGAAGTTAGTCACTTAATTCATTTCTCTCAATGAATTAAAATTTTAATAGTTAGTCTTTTAAATCGCGAAACAATGTTGCAGTGTGGGGTTTACTGTGTTGCTGTGGACCACTCTCCCTTCCTACGAGCCGGCCGCATTTCTCCAACACTCCAAAGAGCCACTTGGAGTGTCTTTTTGCCAAGTTGGAGTGGGGATGCTCTTACAAGAATGCACCGTCAAATTTTTGGGATTTTCCCTCACATAATTACAATCACTACATCAACTCAGTAGACTTCACAAATTGAGTTTGTACCTTCCATTCACATAATGGGACTTCAGATCAAAGAAGATTTACAATCACACAAATCTCTGATCTGAATTTTTTTGAGGATTTTCCTCATTCATTACGGAAGTGACCCAGGTCGTACAGCTCTTGTTAGTGGCTTCTTCTTCCATTTCTATTGTTGCAAAATCTATACTACATAATTGGAGCAAGCAACCTCTGCCTACTTGTGCCTTTTTTTCCTCCACGCTCCCTCTACAAACGGAACCTCTCTTCCCTATCAGACTGCTTGCATTGGCCGCCTGTCTCAGTTCTGTCTACTGGTACGAGAGGACTACAACTAACTGGGACATCCTGTGTACGCTCTTGCGCAATGCCGACTTCGAAGGATGCGTTCCAGGACGACTATTGCTTCGACAAGGTGCTGAAGATGACCTCGTTCGCCGTCATGGTGAGCCTCTATACGCACCGCCTGTTCCACGCATGTCCGATTCCACGCATGTCCAATACGTCCCCATGCAGGTTCTCACTTTTGCTCTTGAAATTTGCAGATGGTTCCTTACTGGTTTGCAAAAAAAAATGCCTCTCAATTTGGGAGGACAATGAAGCTCCGCTACGGTGAGGGGAGACGAGAATCGAAGGTGAAATGTAGAGTTTCCGAAAGCCCACCTCATTACTCACACATAGCATTCACCAGCGGCTTCCGGGAGTTCTGCAACATTCACAATTTACAAGAAGGGGACCGACTCACATTCCAGCTTGTCAGCCAAGGCGAGTTCAATATTACCTGCGATGCCAACGCTTCTTACTCGCCACCTCTGCATGACATTAGTAGCAACTCCAACTAAGTACGCGGCGGGCGGTTCAAGAAGCACAGCGTGGAGCTGGCGATAGCCGTCGCTTTTAACGGCCAAACTGTTTATCTCGACTTCGTTGTATGGTTTGCACTGTAGCCTGTTGCAGATATAAGTCCTACTACAACGCTATACATTTACTAGTCAGTTATAGGAGTTAGAATGCATTTCCACGGTGGTGTGGTGCGGTTTTGCATTGCATTGACCATCCACATCTTTTGGGGGGGGGAAACAACTGCTACAGCACCACCAACCTTCTCTATTACGGTTTAGTAACCGTATACAAAACATGGACAATGTTTGCGAAATATTATTTTGAATACATGTAGGGCTCCACGAACATGTTCCACTAATACAAAGGAAGTTCAAATTTTGTAGTAAAACAAAGACTTGTAGCCCTATTCACTTCATGAATTCTCTGCTTACCTGCTCTGTCGTTCGGTTGAAGGTACCGGTGCGGCTTCGGTGTAAGCTGTGTCGGTCAGCTGAAGGAACTCGTGCTAACTTGTTCTAACTGCCTCACCATTGAGCTCTCTTGTACGGACCGAACCAAACATCTGCACTTCCAACGCCAGAGAAGCACGCAAATAATTTATCATAACAACAACACAATTCAGAAAGAACACAACTACAAGCACAAAGTTTCCAAAACATAAGTTCGTCATTGAAGAAGTCCATTTGGGCATCAAAAGCCACGTCCCTGTGGATTACACGTTCACTGTCTGAGAATGAAGAGTTCGTCGACATACAAAAGGGCCGTTCACTTTGCAAGATTATAGCTACTTCTGCTACTTCTCCTCTACAGAACTACCGTGAAGAGCATAACTACTACTGCAACTACCACCGTCATAGTGAGTGGCGTCATATTAGTGCTAGACAGACACGATTTTCAGCCTCTCCATCATGCGGAGTGTCTACCTTCTCCAACAACATCCACCACTTCTGCACCCGTGAGACCTCGTGCACCTTCAAAAGTAAAGGTTAGAATAGTTTCAACTAATGCATGCGATTGAGCTTCTCATGGTGAAACAAATAACACATCTCACGGCACATCCACTTCGCCCCACATGCATTGCAGTACCAACGTTGGATATGGCCACAGATCACACTAGACCGCTTCAACTTTGAATGCACAGGGACATGAAGTCGATCTGGCCTTCATCGTCGTACTGCATGACTGGGTGGCACTTTCTTCATGTTCCTAGCATTCAAAGTCTCCTGAATCAAGTGTTTTTCCACTGCGATTTTAAAATGAAGGTAGGACATCACCTTCAATCCCAACTCCTCCATCTCGTGAATCCATATAACATACGAGTTCACAAGGCTTTGGTCAACAATGAAATGAAAAATCTTCAACCACCACTTGTGACACCTCAACTGAGAAGAAGAATTTCCACGCAGTTGATCGGTGACGTCAACTCCCTGCATATACTCCACATACTGACAGTGTATCGGTGATGAAGGCACAATCAACTGGCCCCGTAGTCCTACAATACGACGCAAGACTTTGCTATTTGGGTCCCACGGTACTGCAGCTGTGCTTAGCAATGTGACAAGCTTCTTATCTTGCCATGAAACGACACCCATCTGCCGGTGCACATGTGTTCGTATCAATATCGAACCACGCACCTCACTGTCACCATTTCTATACAGACCCATGGGAAGATTCTTGCTCGTTCGTCTGACAATTCCAGTTGCCCAAATGCCTTGCACCATTAGATGATGGAAGAGATTTACGCTGGCAAACAAGTTGTCCACTACTAGACAATGACCATGGTGCTCAAGGCCACAAATCATCCTATCCACTACATGGTATCCTAACCCATGTTCCCCAACCCTAGACCCTTCGCCAAAATAAACCTCTATTCGCCATACAAATCGGCTCTTTGAACTAGCCAGCATCCACACCTTGATGCCAAAACGAACTGGTTTATTAGGCATAAATTGCCTGATAAAACAATAACGACCTTTATAAGATATTACACATTCATCTACTGTAATTTCCTGTTCCAAGCTGTAGATTGCCTCGGAGACTTCAACAAACCTCTCGACCAACCACCGTGTCTTAGCAATTCGATCAAATGTGGGGTCTGCATGATCTCTCACCATGGTCTGGTTGTCCACTAAGTGGAGACAATGCAAGATCTGGTTCCATCGATCACGGGACATGACTTCGGAAATCAGTGGGCAATGGAGATATGACTCAGACCACATTCAATAATGACGAAGGGACGCTAATCTCTTGCACCCTATAAGAATGCAGATACCCAGCCACCCTCGAATGTCACCAATAGTGACATCCTCCTAGTCGCTTCCACCCTTTGTGCGCTAGACTTCATTGGGCTTCTTCGACAATACTGTTCAAGCATAACGATTCGTCTCTACAACTATTCGGGCTAAGGTATCTTCACTCCAGTACATATTGAATATGCGCTCTGGTTTAGGAAGTCCGCCGATAGTAGGACATTTTAGACCAGGTGACGGACCCGTGAAGTTGTCTCTGCTATGTACTAGGTCTACGCTAGTAGAGCTCCACGCATCTGGCCGGTAGTGTTTCGCCAATTGATCCATGTCTAAGTACACGGGGGTGAAAGAGTCGGGTGTCATGCACCAATTAGCCAACCCTGGAGCTCCTTGAATTGATTCGTCAGTGCAATCTACTTCAAAGTCCTCGTCATCGCTTTCTATAGTGTCACAGAACTCTGGAAACCAATCACGATCGTTAGAATCTGCCTCATCTACGGTACAGGGCAGGACATTTTCTTCTTCGTCATCGGAGTCTATAGGGGTCTGGGAGAAATATTCCGGTAAGATATAGCTTACCTTCGGAAAGGTTGTCCGAGCAGTTGAGTCCTGGGTGCTGTCAATTCCTTCCACATCGCAAGGGATGTCGTAGTCGTCGATAGGCTCTCCCAGTGGTTCTCCCGCCTTGGATCCGTTGCGGCCAGTGCCATCAAGAAAATCCTTGTCTTTGTGATCGGAGGACTGTATCTCCGAAACCAAGACTGTGTCTCCGGAGTACACGAGGAAGCTGACTGGAGTGAAGTTGGTCGACCCGGGCGGTTGTGCACCGTTCTGCTTTGGGCTGAAGTAGTGTTGCCTAGTGTTCTAAGTAGATCCTTGTCCCTCTTCACTCCCTTGAGCTTTGACGTGAAGTCCTAAAGCAACTCGCACATCCCCCTCTTCCATCTGCCGCTCCGTGTCGGCCCCCCCCCAAGTTGCAAACAATCATCTGCTTTCCGGTTAGCACAGAAATTCCCTCGCCAATGAGGTGACCTTGGGTCCACATCGGAGTGTCCCCAGCTTAGAACGAAGCAGGTGTGAGAAACCGATTTGGCACTAGGACGGCCCAATCTTGACATGCTGAACTCCACTCAGTGTACAATCCTCGCAGGTGTGACGGAATATCTCCAACTGGTACCACCTTCGATTTGTACAAAGCCCCACCTGGATGAGTTGCTCCATAACATGGAGCCTTACGAATTGGCTCTACGAAGCGCCAGGAATCGTCTCAAAATACGGTGTCCCACAAGTTAATGGGTCCGGTCTCCATACTACTAACTAAGTGTAGAGACTCCAGTGGTGGCATGTCAGAGAACATTATATGAAGATCTGGTTCTTCCTCTTCTTCAAGAAACAGATTTGTAGTTGGCCCTCGACCATCCGGCATGAACTGTGCTTGCTCCTCCGCGTCTGCACCTACATCTGCAGTGTCTAGAACTGTATCGGCGGTGATGGTCCTGGTGAGAACTCTGCCTCTGTGATTTGGCGTCGGCAATTTTGGAACCCAAGTGCGTGGTGTCACAACACGGAAACCTAATTTCCGTATAGATAGAGTAGAATAGATGGAATAGATAGAGATTTTTTTATTTTTTTCGGTTAAGAAATGGTAGATGTCTTCTGGAAAAGCTTACGTTTGAAATAAACCTTCATCCGGAAATTAGTTTCCGATCCGACCAGATTAGGGTTTCCGGAAATGAACCGGAACGCCGCCACCTACGGACTAGGGATCCGGCCTACGAGGCTAGGGGACGCGCCTCGGGAACGGAAACCTAATCCAGTTTCAATCCGAGAACTCGTGGTGCTGTTTTGGCTATTTAAGGACCACCACCCGCCTTTCTCTCTTCATCTTTTGAGTTTCCAAACTCGTTCGCATGTAGCTAGTTGAGTGAAAGTCTGGTGAGAGTGCGTTTACGGATAGAGAGAGGTGAGGCCGGATTAGGGTTACTTGGTCGGTGCAGCGATGGCGGAAAGTAGCGCGCCGCGATCCGCCAAATCGTCGGTGGTTGCCCGGATGGTGAGTCCGTCCATACCGACAGACCCCACCGCTCGACAGGAGTTGGAGCAGGATCTCCGGGGATTAGGGTGCGCCGGATTGATAGACCAGCCGTGGTATCTGAGAGGGGAAGAGTTGATTCAGGATTTGATTAATGGGACTTCAAACCAGTATGAACTGACGGTGCGAGGGCAACCCAAGGGGTGGACAGAGGACGTATGGGCGGGAGTTTATTCTTTCCGGAAGTTTGGAGACGGGTTTGCCTCTAGGGCGGATAAGTACGCCACTGGGAAGTTTCGGAACCCTCCTCACGCGAAGGAAGGATACGCGATCAGCGACTGTATGGACGAGCGCCACAAGAGGGTGTTGAACTTCCTCATCCCGATACTGTATCCGGAAAAGCCTACCCGAGTTACGGTCACGATGGCCAACACGATTTTTGGAGCAATGGAGGAGAGAGTAGTGCACTGGGGACGGATCATAGCCCAGGTGGTGTCAAAGTTCGCGGACCATGTGTCCAAAAGCTGGTACAGCCCCATCAGCCCCTATCTCTTCCACATCTACCACCACGGAGATGTATTAACGTCGGATGAGATGCTGGTGTACAACACCGGGTTGGAGTTGGTCAAATACGACCTTACGGATGAGCTAGAGAAGGACGAGCCGATGGAGGCGGAGGAAGACGATCCGGAAGAGGAAGCCTTGGAGCGGAAGAAGCCCAGACGGAAATCGACGGATCCGAGTTCACGGGGGAAGCAACCTGAGACGGAACCACGGGAACCAAGCCCAGTTCCGGAAGAGGAGAAGCCACCTCTAAGGGAGTTCTTCGACATCGGATTTGATTGGATGCATCAGGCCCAGAACTTACACCACAAGGCCATCCAGTTCATGGAGGAGGTGGCGACGGAGCTGAACGTACCACCCGCGGAGATCATCGAAGAAATTCGGCGAAGGCCAAATCCGGAAGCCATCCGTCAGAAGGACGAGCAGATCCGGGTCTTGGAGAGAAGCCGAGAGGAGGCGGAAAGCCGAAGGAACTGGGCACAAGGAGAATGCGAGGCGGCACAGAAGAATGAAAGGGACGCCATGCAGATGGTCCGGAACCTCCAAGCCCTGATCGAACAACCGGCGGAGGTGGTGAACAAGGCGAGGCTCTATGACGCCCAATTAGTGGCAGGAGGACACGTATCCGGATCCAAGGTCGTAATGATCCTTATGGATTTCGAGGCCCGGATGCAGAAGGTGCTTCAAGAGATGCAGACTCTGGTGGCTCGAGTCGATCCGGATAGGGCGATGGACTTCTCAACTTTTCCGGAAGCGGATCTCACCACCAACCCGTATCTGCAGACTCCGCCGAAACTAGTCGTGGGGATTCCGGTACTGTCACAGCCAGGAGGGTTGCAGTCTCTCCTGAAGCCACATGTGCAACGCGAATGGTTGGCTCAGAGAACATATTCTCCGGGCCAGAGTCAAAGGGAAGGGCAGAGCGTTCCGGAGCAGGGCGGAACCTCCACACCAGCTCAGACTCAGACACCGGAAGAAGGGATGCAGATCCGGGGTAATTTACTCAACCGGATTGGAGCAGTGGAGAATCCGGCCAAATCACATCCGGACGACTTTGTCCACATGCAGGAAGAGACTCCAGTGAAGCCATCATCCCCGAAGCTTGTCAACGAACCGATCAACTTGAATTCACCGATCCGTGAGATGGAGATTCTCGAATCCGAAAAGGAGGACTTCGAGACGGAATCTGCGACGGAAACGGATGATGAAGAGGATTCACCACCGAAGAAGCGGAAGATCCAGACACGAGCGACCGGAAAGCTCACACCACTGCCGAAGACTAGGGTGAGGACATCTTAGGTGCAGACGGGGAGCAGCTCGAAGAAGACAAAGAAAGTAGGATTTAGAAGTTAGATTTTGATTTTAGAGTTTTCCGGAACGGATTTTCCGTATGTGGACCCGTTTCCGGAATTTTAGGGATAACTTTCATTAGCATTCCGGTTATCTCGGATGCTTCTGTGGTTGGTTAGCTTGATTTTCGGTTGTCTTTTTCCTTTTTGTTTTGGTTTTAAATGGTGAGCAGGTTTGTTGCTCATTCATTCCATCCTTATGCAATTTCAGTTTTCATTTCATTTACCTTACTTTGATCCAAGCCACTTAGTGAACTGTCCATGTTCTAAAGTATTTTTAAGAACTTGAGTGATGTGTTTGTGTGCTTTGTGAGTTGTGAGGAACCGGGAAGGAGGAATCCAGATTCATGGCTGTTTTGATTTAGATCTTAGAAGAGGATCCTTGAAAGAGTTAGATCGGATTTGTGGGACTTGTGCATTTAGGGTCTTTAAATTACTAGAACAGTAATCCAATTGGAGTGAAGAGGATGAGGTTCCGGAACTATTCCTAGTTCCGTGCGGAGTTAAGCGGCCGCCAAGGGGAATACCCCCACTTACCGGAAGACTTGCCAACTGCAGCACCAACTACTTTTTCGTGAATTTTCTCTTGTGTCTATATCGAATAATCGTGTATCTGTCGTTGTAGGGGATAAGGGGAAACGGATCCTATGTGACCTGCTTCCCGGATAGGCCATCCGGAAAGCCGTGAGGAGACGAGAACCTACTCCGTAACAACATTTAGTTCTATTGAGTGTCTTGGGTTGTTTTGTAGGTGTTAGAATATGTGATTGATAAGTGGTGGAGTCCCTGCCCCTTTAAAGTGTAAAAGCGGACCCCCTGAAGGTAAAACAGGGGCATTACAAACCGAATAGTTACTGTATCCGGATTACAGAAAAGGACGGATCCGGATTAGAAACCGGAAAGAAGCAAAGTTCCGGAAGAGGGAAAAGAGAGGTTTTAGGTTCCCTTGGGGTGTTTTAGAGATAATCCGATTAAATCCAAATTCATAGCAACATAGTAGAGTCCCTGGGACGATTTTCCGTGTCATCTAACCACAATTGTGTGTTAAAGGTGCTTACACCTAGATTACGCGTACGACACGTGGTCTTCGAGGCTTTGACACTGGTCCTTTTTCCTTCTCGTCTCTTTTAAACCTCCCATTTTTAACACGGCCTGCTCAGGCATTATAAACAAGGGATGTTGTATTAGTTACAACTTGATATTGACAATGTACAATAGCATTCCACGCATGTTTGAAATGTCAAACTGTATCTTCAGTGTGAGGCATTACCTGGTGCAGAGTGTGTGTTCGAAATAGGAGGCGGTGGAGGAGTGACTTCTTCCCCAGATGTGAACGCCATAGGTGTCTGAAGCGCCACTGGGAGTATGGCTGATTTCAGTGGAGGTTGCTTCTTCACCCGCGGCTTCCTTGGTTTCTTCACCCCAGCTGCAGGCATCGGTGGTTGTTGTTTTTGAACCCTGGTCTTCCTTTGTGTTGACGGTGTTTCCTGAACTGAAACGTCTTCCATGCCAGTGCCCTCCTCACTTGATTGCAATATCGGAATTCTCTTTAGCTGAGGCTTCCGCATCTTCTTCGGGGGGGCTTCTGGCGATCCCATCGGAACTTGATGCAATGCAGTTAGGTCCTGGAGTGGCGCTCTGATCTGCAATTCACAGTATCACACATTCAACTACCATTCAATGCAAAATGAATCTTGTACATTCCGATTGCTCACGAGCATTACAATGAGTGAGTGAGAACCCAGGCGGATTCTTCGATCGTCAAATTATTTGTCATCGTCGCAGAGACCATGAACGGACCTAAACCCTAAATCCTACCTAGACGACACCTTGCACCATTGAATTTGGAAAGCATGAATTGCATAAGCAAGTAACCTGAATGTATAATTTCTCTTGCACCGGTAGTTGAGGTTGCCCCTACAGCTGGTCCGCGTGGAGCTGGCGAGATCGTGCTGCCTTCTTCATCTCGTGCTGTCTGAGGTGAGTAGAAAATCTGATGCAGCTTATCACGCACGAATGTGGGAAACTGGTGGCAGTCACACCAACCTAGGAGGCGTGCAGCGTGGCGATACCAGAGATAACGACACCTCTCCTCCTCGCCAAATTGGCCTCTGCGATTCCACTTCTTCGGCCTCGGCTCCGCCTCTAGCTGAATGCGGTCCAGCAAACGCACCGCCTTGGAAGCCGCTCGATCGCTGGCTCCTTCCGCTCTAAACCAAAGTCATAGCTCTTCTGTAAAATCAGTGTCTATGAAAATCTGGCTACGAGGGTTCTGTCCCAGAAATTCCCTACTGTCAATGGAAGCTGAGTATTCGCCCCTACACTTGCAACACTTGCAAAGTCTCGCACAACACAATTGCATTCGGTTGCTTCCCACGACCTCTTTCAGCCGTTTCCCTTGCCTAAAGAGTTCCATGTCGCCCTTCCAGTTTGTACCACCACCACTCGCAATGTCACAATCCTCCTTCTCCCAGAATCGCTCCCACTACCAATTGTGAATGCAAAATCCACTTGTTGTGGCTTTGATGGCACACCCCACTACCTGAGACGATTGCGAGAGTGACACAGCAAATAAAAAAAGAAACTCGTCGCGACCTGGACAACGGATCCAAGGGAAGTCGTTGGCTAGGCGGACCCTAAACCCCAACTGCCACGTATCGGCTGTGGGGGTCGAGCGTCCAAGTACGTATCTGACCCCTCCTCCGTATTATTTGATGTATGAGTACACATTCCGGCCCCCGCATTGTCACCTGCACTCCGTATTCTGTCTTTCGAACCCCACAGAATCCTCAAGTTGGCTCATTTTTTTTCACGTAAACCACTCACAGGAATTTCCCCGTCCATTTGCGGGGAGGGTTCTGAGGCGTAATGCCCGATTGCGCGGGATTTCCTGCGTAATCGAGCATTACGGATTCCTCATCCGAATTCGATTTGTCATTCCTGATATTCCCCAATATTCATCCAGTTCTGCTCGTGTTTTACGTCGGACAATGGCCTCTCATCGTCGGGCATTTCAGGAAATAAAGGGCCTCCTCGTCGGGCTCTGCCCTCCTCGTCGGCCCTTTATTTCCCGAAATGCCCTCCTCCTCGGGCATTGCCCTATACAAAAAATCGCAATATTTTCTTCCGACTGTTGCCCTTCAGTTTGTAGTTCGGTGCATTTCACCCTCAACTGATCTTGACCACCTAAATGCAGGGTGACTATGAACCGTAGGCCAGCTCTGGCCGCTCAGGCATTAAAGGGTTAATAGCTTGCGTTCATAGTTCATACAGAACCAAGGAAGGGAGCGGGAGTGACGGCCCGGCCTGGAGCGGCATCCCGGCCAAGGAGCGGGTTCTCCTGGCCCACCAGCAGGCCACGTCCCCCCCCCGGAAAGCTCGTGGGGGGTACTTAACGTCTCGCCTCTCTCACTTGCTCTGGTCCCTGCCGGCGTCACTCCACTGACTCCAGGCCTCTCCCTACGTCACTTACGTGCCGGTAACTGACCCACCCGAATGACGGATCCTGCGTCTCTCTTCCCTGACAAGTAAACTTAAATGTCTGTCTGGGCTTCCTGTTCTTGCTGGCCTTGCTTCTCCCTCGCCATCGCCACTTAGATGGCTCCTCTCACTGGAGCCCGCTGGATTTTTCTTGACTCTCTTTCTCCAATTCTCCTCGACTCCTCTCCTCTCCTGCCCCGTTAACCCGTGCGCAGCCTCTTAATGCATGCTGCTGCTTGTTTCCGTGCTTGGACGGGCATTGGCCCACTTCCTGTCTCGCTGTTCCTGCATAGCCTTCTCCTGACTTTGGCGGAGCTGCGCCTACGACCGCTGGTCTATGTGGCCAAGCATTTGCGATTGAATCAAAGTGCGCAGCGCCTCCTCCCGGGTGGGTCGTAGAATTAGGGTTTCTGTCCACGATGGACGCACTCATGGATCCATGGCTCTGCTCAATTGCTCCTGTTCACTCCACATCACGCAATGCCCCGACATCTTGCCCCACGCGAGGCAATGTTGCAGTCATGTCTCATCGCCAGAAGTCACTTGGTATTGTGGCCTTGGAGTTGTGTCAGAAACGATTATTTCACTTCCAACCTGGAAATTCGGCAGGGAAACTGCGCTGCTCTTGTGGGTTTAGATGGAGAAGTGACACCGCAACGAACTCATTCGCAAAGAGGGGACCCGACTTAATGGTATTTTCGAGAAGCATCGTCAATTTGAGGATTATTCCTTCGAAATTCTTCGACAAGGGCAATGAGAGCAGCAACAGCAGCAAACATAAGGTGTATGCGCGGAAGCAAACAGTCGAAGGGGCAGCTCCATACTTTCTTGAAGACTTGGAGAGGGATGACTTTGCGAAATCTCCTAGAAAGTCGAACAAAAGTCGAAGCAGCAATTCAGGGGCGTCCAGCTTGTCGTCCGGCGTTCGGCTCGAGCATATCAGCAAGACTTTTAAAGGGGTGCAAGTTTTGAAAGACGTAAGCTGGGAGGTGAAGAAAGACGAGAGGGTGGGCCTTGTGGGCGTTAATGGTGCTGGTGCGTGTCTCATATTTGCTGATACATTTGATAGCTCAATGCGCCCTCTTTATAATGGAGTTTCGTGAAAGTGTGTGTACCATTCATCCAAGAAAACAATGAATTGCGATATGGTCACTTCTCGATTGATCCTAGGAAACAATTCCGTTGTTTATCTTTATTACCGATACACGAGATTGATATTTTAAATTTTGACCCATACACTTTCAGGGAAAACCACGCAGCTTAGAATAATCGCTGGCAGGGAGGAGGTGGACGAGGGATCTGTCCTCCAGGCAGCAGCCAACATGATAGTTGCATTCTTGTCTCAGGAATTCGAGGTGGTGGGTTTCAGGACGCTGCGGGAGGAGTTTATGAGTGTGTTTGGGAAGCAAATGGCCATTTCTGCTCGTATTGAGAAAGTTCAGGTGGAGACCCGCCACGTCGTGACAATTGAAAATTCTCTGTCGTCGTCTGTGTTGTAGCCTGAGTTCTGAATTCGGATCCCTCCTCTTCCTCTATAATCTGCACCCCCTGGACCTGAAAGCCTATTCCTGTCCAGATATACATATATTGATATATGTAGAGTGAATTTGACTTCCTGAATCCGTTGGTGGTTATATTTTCCGTCCTAATTGCCACAAGAGTCTGGACAGTATTTGTTCCAATAATCAACTAGACGAGTGACCCATTAATGTTGTGCAGATTGCACTTGAGGACGCGACCGATGACATGGGTCTCATGGAACGCCTATTAGATGAGCTGGACACCTTACAAAAGCAGGCAGAGTTGTCCGACCTGTATAATGTGGATGTGAATATTAACAAAATGATGCCTGAATTGGGGTTTTCTACGGAGGATGCTGACAAACTTGTTGTGTCATTCAGTGGTGGTTGGCAGATGCGTATTGCGCTTGGAAAGATTCTCCTTCAGGTACTCTATCCTCCTGGTGCACCATGCCTGCTTTAGTTGATTTTGCTGGTAGGGATGTAGAGCAGGTATGCTTATGAGAACACGGAGAGGTGATAGTTAAAGCACATCTGTCCTGTAAGCGCCGCCGACCTCCACAAATTATGGTCGACGTTTGACATGAACGATAAATTGATTGTCGTGTTTAACAAAAGAGGAATTGCGTGTTTAGAGATCATGGGGACTCGATTTTTTACCTTCTTTGGCAGTTTGTAACTTTGCGTTGCTTCCAGTGTAGTATATGACGCCCGATTACGGCACTGACGGCACTGACGGCACTATGTATTTTCGTTCAGGAACCGGATTTGTTACTGCTTGATGAGCCCACAAATCATCTTGACCTTGATAGCATCGAGTGGCTGGAGGGTTACCTTAAGAAGCTAGCCGTGCCTATGGTTATTGTTTCACATGATAGAGCAACTCTGGACCAACTCTGTACAAAAATTGTGGAAATCGACATGGGTGTGTCAAAAACATTTGAAGGCAATTACAGCGAGTATGTCCTTGCAAAAGCAGCTTGGGTTGAAACTCAGCGCATGGCTTGACTGAAGCAGCAGAAAGAGATATCTCGAACGGGGGATTTGATACAGAGACTGGCTGGTGGGGCCAATTCTGGTCGAACCGCATCAGCTGAGAAGGTCAACAATTACTTTCATTCCAAAGGCTCATGGATTGGACTTGTGTATTGAACTTCTGTTTTATGCTGTCTATACACCAGTTTCGTTTGCCTGTCTTATCAGGATGTTGGAAACGACTTAGATTCGATTAGCACGTAATGGTCATTTCCATTACACTTTTGTTGTCTTCTGTTTAGTGCATGCCTACCTGCCGGAGGTTTGACATCATTTTGATTTGACTGTTTCAGCAACTGGAGAGAATGCAACAGGACGAGAACATGGTCGAAAAGCCGTTTGAACGCAAGGCTCTGAAATTCCGGTTCCCTGAGCTTGAACGCAGTGGGAAAAGAGTTCTGGAAGTACGGAAATTGAATTTGAATATGATGGCAAGGTACTCGAAAGTTTATGTCGCTAGCCTTTTGAGAGGTTTTGGCTTGCTCTGGGACCTTGGAAAACATACCAGATAGTTGACGATTGTAGACCGTGCGTTTAGAATTAGTCATCCTGCAAAGTATTGGTCGAGATGGAAATGTTGAAGGCAAGTTCCACCAATTATCACTACGTGCTCGACTAGCGTTATGTAAGTTTATGGTAACACCATCGACACTGCTGATTTTGGATGAACCCACAAACCATCTTGATACTCCATCTAAAGAAATGTTAGAGGTGAGTTGACCAATCACCCAGTACACCCTTGCATCTGGAAATTCTTGTTGCTGAAGCATTCAAGATGTCTGACTTACTTGAATCTGGCAATTTGCTTCGTTGATCAGGAAGCTTTGAGAGAGTACAGCGGGTCCGTCATTGCAGTATCTCACGATCGTTACTTTCTGCGTCAAATCGTTAACCGTGTTGTTGAAGTGAAGAATCAGAAGCTAATTGATTATGTTGGAGACTACAATGTAAGAATCTCGTTTCCCACTGTCTTACATTTTGTGCTTCCAGAAATCGGACGCCATTGATTGAGTTTATTTGGGAAATCGATTATCTCTTGATTCCTTCGGGGCATGCGTAAGAGCTCTGAATAGACACGCATTCTGACTTTGGACTTTCGGTAGAAGTTGTCAAGTGGTTCATCATTCCAGTCCTGACTGTAATTTATCTTGTATTGTAGTATTACTTGGAGAAAAACTTGGAGGCTCGTCGAAGAGAATTACTTCGGGAGGATGAGCTCGAATCTATAGCTCCTACTGTGAAGGCGAAGTCTAAAATGACCAAGGTACACCCACTAATTCTCTAAAAGTCTGTTCCTGTTCTTTTGTCGTTTCGTCTCAGAATGCTTACTAATGTTGATCGACAAATTGAAAATTCTTGTTGCCGTCTCATCTTAGGATACTTCTCTAGGATGCCAATCTCGGCAATACTGTAATGAGCTTAAAACGATTTGCTGAGTGACACTCCGAAGAATGATTTCAAGAACGTTATGGACTGGATCGATACTGTTCTTGTATGATAAGGTACCTATTATCAGTGTTGGCTTCACTGTACTTGCAGGCAGAAAAGGAGCTTCAAAAGAAGCAGAAGGCGCAGTCTTTTCAGCAAGGGAAAGCTAAATCCAAAGTCTCCAAGAATGCCAACCGGTGGAACTAATTTCGACTCAGTTAGGCGGCTGTTAGGTGAGTTCACATTGAAGCATGCAGCGAGGACGTGTAATTTCTGTCGGATGCTGACTGCCTACCCCTCCAAGGAAGGTCGACTTGAACTGACAATATTTGTTGTGTAGGTCCCGTGTTCTTGAAATCATTCTTCGGAGTGTCACTCAGCAAATCGTTTTAACGACTGTGCGTAGGTAATTTTGACATGCTTTGAATTGTACTGTACATATTTTCTTTGATGCTCCCGAGAAAGTGCTCCTGTTTTCGCGGATCCATCTGTTATTTGCGTTCAACAGGCCATTGATGCAAAGCAGCCAAGGTTGTTTCAGACAATTCCATCATCAAGTGCGGGTTTGAAATATGATGAGCAAGCTCAAGTACGTTCCTTTGAAATACTGGATTGTGAAAAATCACCGTCTGCTGGGTTCATAAAAGTTTCCACTAATTCTCGAAATAAAACACTACTTGCAGTTGAGTAATTTTTTCGAGAAGTGCTTCTTGTTACGGCCTTTTCGAGTTGTTGTGCACAATTTATGCTGTAAATACCGAAGTGCACTAATCATTTCTTGATTTGAATATGACTACATATACATTCTAGAAGGGAGTAAAAAGCTTTCATCTAGTTGAGAAAATGTTTGGATGTATGTGGGTTTAGCAAGAACAAATTAATGAGCAATTGGGTGGATGAAATTCAGAGTGAAGGTACTTACAAAAGTTTCAAACATTCTGTAATTTTTTGAATTTTTAAAAATTATTTTACTATTTTTAAATTGTCCTTGATTGGATGTCTACTTTGGGCATTTTGGGAGGTTTTAGTCCTATTTTCGACCCAAAAATGCAAATTGGAAGTCACAAATTGGACATGAGGGAGGTTTAGGGTCCTTACAAGGATTGACGAGGAGATTTTGTGAAAAAAAGAATACTAGAGTTGCTCACTGGGGTTCAATGTAACCATCTTTTGCATAGAAGTTCTAGAGAGGGAAAAAAGATTCCTAAGGAAATTTTTGGTACAATGAGAGGCTTCCGTTGTCAATAAAAATGGCTTTTTTGGGGGGGGGCCTTGAATTTTTTTCCCATTTTTTAAAAATGAAAAGGGGCATAGACCCTTTTTCTGCTATTTTATGACATTTTTGGACAAAAGTGCCTTTAGTAGTACCCCGCAATAGTCCATAGTACTATTGAGTACTCGTAAGTGCTTTGTAGTGGGACTTCATCTTCGTACGCCACCTTGTTTTAATGCGCTTACTATTGTACTTGCCACTTGTGGAAATTGTAGTCCGACTAAAATTTGAAACCGACAGTAGGATTGTTGTTGCAACATGTTGGCAGAGTACTTGTAGTATCGATAGTACTACCAGTCCTGTGCCTTGAAAACGCATCTTTAGTCAAGAATCATGAAGTGTTTCTTGCAACTACCTTCATGTATTTGGATGTAATGGTGACAATGTTTAGGCACTCACAAAGTCTTTGTTGTATCATTATTATTGTTTATTCATGCTTATTACATATTGGCACAATATGATCTTTACACAATATATTCATGTATGAAACTCTCATTAGGTAATAGTTCTATCTTTTTGGATCCATTTCCAAGTCTATTTGGTTCTTACTATCTATTTCACACTATGAAGATTTTTCTCTGCAGTGACAACGTCCTTTAGGGTTGGTCAATGGAGAGAGTATTTTATTTAAATGCCTTCAAGCAATGGACTCTTAATTTCACCACACTTTAGATCGTTCAAAAACTCTAAGGCAAAATAGGAGAAGTAAACCGAGAGTTATCCAATTAGATGCTTTAACACCCTACAACCATCTAATATGCTTAACAAGATTAACATAAGGCAATCTCTTATGCCAAAATCTCCATAAAATCTTGCAATTAAGTCACCCTAATTTGGAATAAATTGATCCCTAAACAATAACTACAATACAAACCTCACTTCCTACTATTATGCATTCATTGGCATCCACAATCTTGAACAAGGCATTCACATTCAGTTGACCTCATACATCCATTAGTGTTTTTACTTCATACAAATTAGTCATGGATAAATGGAAAGACATTTTTTTTTGAGATTTTATTGAATTCAACTAAAAAAGTAAACCTAATTGACAAATTGTCTTATGTCATTCTTTCCTTTAATCTATGCATTCTCCCTACAAGAATCTTCCATATTCATACTAAAACAACCAAATTTGAAGAAGTATTCCCAGAAACATCATGCACACAAAAAACACAAGGAAAAAGAGAGAGCTTCTAATCTTAACTTTCATAAACTAAACCCCATTAGTGCTCTAATTTTCATCCCCAATTTCATCTCGCGCTAGTTTCTGAAAAATATGCCAAATTAGTGTAAATCCCACTAGTTTATTGTTTTCCCCACATTTTAGTACGTTTATCATTGAGCTAGTGGTCCAATCTTTGTTCTAACACTACTAATTATTTCATTTTGTTTTGTTTTTATGTATTTTTTTGTGTTTTGATTTATCTCTAATGTTGATTTTTACTTGTAGTATTTTGTTCCCACTTTCTCCCTATTATACCATTAGCTTAAATTGCTAAAATTTTCAAATATTACTTAACATCTTTTTCATTTTAAATTCCCATTTTTTCTTTAGAATTTTCTCAATATTTTCTTTTAATTGCATTTCCTAAATTCAACACCAATTTACCAAAGTCCCTGTTGCTATTTAACGGGAAACTCCTAAATTTATAATTTTCATATTAGTCCTTCTTCCTAATACTTTTTAACTTGCAAATTCACCTACTTTGATTAAATTTTCCACATTCTATATTGAATGTCAATGAGGTGGCTCACACACCTTTTTCATTCTAATATATTTGACTTAAAGCTTTCACATGAAAATTCAAATTTTGTGTCATTATTAAAAGATTTTATACATGCTTGGTAAGGTGTCTTGAAGTAACTTTGGTCCTTTAATTTACAACCACAATACCACATGACTAGCATTAGGCAACATTGCTAGGAAGGCATAGTGTAAGTTCTTTTTAGATCTATGCATTCTAAAAATGAAATGTATTGACTTGAAATCATAGTTTGCATTTTAACAATGTGGAATCACTTAAAGGGCTACTACGAGTATCATGAGAAATGGTCACTTTACTTGTTTCAAAATTATTTTGGTTCTCTTATAATTGTAGTACTTGTGACAAAATTATTTTCAACATGAACAAACTGCATATAATTTATTGATGCCTTGGCTTTGTTGATGTTGGCATTTCAATACAGATAATTATTCTATTGTGTTTATTTAAATTATTTTTTTTAATTTCAAAGAAAAACTTTTGAACCCCCTAAGAGAGCTTGTATCACTACGACCCCTTAACCCCTAAAGGTCAGAGACTATATTTTCACCAAAAACGCTCCAAAACTGTCTTTTTTTTAGTACAAGCACCAAGTTTTGGAAAAAAAACATTTTTGGACACATGTAACCGTGGAATCTTGTAGTATGCTAGTTTGAGAAGATGTAGAAAAAATTTAGAAATTTCCACCATGTGGATTGCAAGATATTAGGGTTTGAATTGACAAAAACCTTTTTTTGGCCCTACAAAAAACCGGGAAGTTGCACTTCACAAGGTCGCATTTGTATGAAAAAAATGTCCAAAATGGTAGTTACTCTTTGAATTCATTCTTCAAGCCAAGTTGGCTACATGCTTGAAATCTTTTAGATCATTTGGAATTGTACACCATATACAAAAAAAACAGTAAGTAGAAAGAAGTAGAGAATGATAAAAAAAATACTAAATTGCCAAAGAGTTTAGTTATGGAATTGACAAATGCCAACCCTAATGGTTGTAATCTTGTAATAAACAATCTACACCCAATGTTTTTATTTATTTATTTGTTCCATTGAAAATTGAGTTCAATGAAGGACTTCAAAGTTTATTTTGGAGTAGAGATTCTATATCTACCCGCAAACTAAAACTCCTCATAACTTTTGACTTGTTGATCAAAATGGAATAATTCAAAGCTTTCCACGTGTATATAAATGTAGAAAACCAATTTCAAATTTTTATTTCTTAAGAAAGTGATTTTTAAAGAATTTTTTGAGCTGCCCATTGAGCAATGAAAATTACATATTATACAATAACTTTTTAACCATGTAGTCAAAAGTTATGAAAATTGTTGGGCCTTAAAGCTACTCTTTGTGCACATGTTGTATGAATTTTTTTTTTTAAATAAAAATAAAAATTCCTTTTGTAGTGAGCTACCCAAAATTGCTATATTGCCAGAAAATGGTGTTTGGTCCTTTAGGGGTTAACCCATGAGCGCTGCACAGACGATAGTCTAACCTCCCAAAAATTTTGAAAAAAAAATAGACTTCAGATCCAGTTTGTACTCCTCTAAAATTGGACTAGGGGGGTGGAAGCGGGGAGTGATTTGTAGGAGTGATTTCTAGGGTGGGTACATCCAAATTGTACAATTGCTTGCCATGAAAGTTGTTTTGGGCCATGTCAAGCACAGGGTCAGAGTCTCTAACCATTGTGGAGTTGGTGCTGAATTGTGTGGAGTTCTACCCAATTCATTCCTCCGGAGATCAATGCTAGAGTGGTCAGAAAATTCCCCAAATTAGCAGCCCATCAGACAATTGCTTTATCTTCCCGCTCCCCCAAAATGAGTTCACATGGCTACTCCCTGGCTTGTGTTCTGGCGATTTTAGAAAGTGCATGACCCCACAGTCCCACACTCCAGCTTCCTTATAATTTTCGACTATAGTTTGACCATTATAATATATAGATCCACACGGTCAAAAGTTTCCAAACTTTTTCAGAAGCTCCGGTCCGTAATCCACATGCAATTTCAACGGCCAGTTCATGGGAGTTGGATTTCTGAATTTGCAGCTCCCAATTTTATGTCTGCTGGTCCAAAACCTGGGAATATTGGGCAACACACATGGGGCTCTCAGGGGTTAAAGGATTGTCTATGAGCATTTTAAATTAAACCTTCACAGTTTCTCTCCCTGAAAGCTCTCATTTAAGCAATAGATTTGATGAATTTTTAAATGGACATGGTGGCTATAGAAATCATGTTTCAGCTCAAAATTAGGTTTGACCATCAAGACTGTACTATGTCAATTATGTAATGAAAAAAATTCAAATTTTCATGTTTTATTTTTATTAGGACAAAGCTAAAGCTAAAAACATTTTTGTTTTTGTTTTATTAGAAGTATAGTTGATCCATTTAAATTTGCAAATGCTAGCTTGGTCATCAATCATGATGCAATAGAAGAAGAAACTACAAATTAAATTACCATATGCCATCATCACTTACCTTGAAAATCACTGGAGTGTGAGCAAGAAGGTCATTTGTGCAAATGAACAAAGGTGAATATGGGTGAGCATAAGCCAAATAAATGACTTTGCTTATGCTTCCATGCACGAAGTAGGGGTAGTCACAACCATTCCGAGAAACAAATTTTCTTGAAGAATACAAGTGTGGTGAGGGAAAAGAGGAACCAATGGGAAGCAGTTGAGTAAGTAGACAATGTGACACCCTTGAGAAGGTGAGCATCATCAAAAAAATTCTCAGAGAACAAAATTCATAGTCGCAGGTGGCGTGGAATGCAGGTGGTGTAGGCAGTGCAGAACTTGCACAGAACTCCGGTGAGAGTGAGCTATAGAACGTCTCGCTATGGTGAAAGGGACTAACGGAGGAGGGAAAGTTGCCAAAGAAAACCATTCTCCAATCCATTTCTTCACCTCCAGAGCAGAAGAACGGTACTTCCTAAACCTTGAAAGTTGAGAGATCCAGAAACCATGGAAAACCACTTAGAGTATGCCACGTGTCCCATCTCCTAGAATTATCCGCTTCTTGGAGGGTGTGTGAACTACCCAAGTATAAACGAGCCTTCAGTTCAGTTGCCATCGTAAGTGAAGTAAAGGTCGGGCGAGCGGGCGAGGCATGTGCAAGAGTTACTGGTAGTGGCTGAGGGAAGGCGGCAGCAGGGCAGGGCCCTTCCCTTTCTTTGATTGTTCACGTGCTGCTGCTGCTGGTCGAAAGAGAGAAAGGAATCCATCCTCAAGGCAAGGCACACACCAGCAGTCCAGCACTGGGCTCAAGGTTCGGACTTCCTTCTGGACCTTCCTGCCCAGACCCCCCGGTCCGTCCGTCCATCCGTTCGCTCCCTCGCTCCCTCGCTCCCTCACGGCCTCGCTTGTCGCTGCGTTGTGCCTTAAGCTTAGTTAAGTTCCTTGCCTCGAGTTCTCTGCCTGCCTGCCTGCCCTGCTTCTCTCCTGGGAATAATTTCGACCCTCTGTGCTCTGCTCTCTGCTCTCTGCTGCCCCCGCCAATGCATGCTCGGCCGGCGCTTGCACCCCACCCCTTACTAGCTGATCTGCTCGCTCGCTCGCTCGCAAGTCGCAATCCGTCCTCTTCTTCGTCCTCGGCTTTCTTTTCTTTGGGTGTTGACCTCCTCCGCTCAGTCGCCAGTCGATTGCCAGTTTGCCCACGCGCCTCCTCCTCTTTCGTCTCGGCCTTTTCCATTCTCCCTGTGTTGTGGTTCTGCCTGCCTGCCTGCCTGCCGATTATCATAGTTCAGCCTTCTTCCTGGGCTAGCTAGCCAGCCGCCCCCGCGTTTCTTGTTTTCCGTCGTCCGCTAGTCGGAGTGGTGTCTGGACGGACGCATTCAATCGGGGCTGAATTTCGAGCCCCTCTTAATTGTTCTTCTCGCCATGGCATGGAGTTGCAGCAGGATGGACGTGTTTCGGTGCAGTTAGGAGCAGTGCTGGTTTCGCACTCCGCCGTCTGATTTGCTGGCCGAGTCAAATAGACAGACAGATAGACAGACATCGCGGAGGCGAGGCGAGGCGTCCTCTCTCGCTGCATCCATCGTTGGATTTTCATGGTGGCGCAGTCGCGCGTAGCTGTTCAAGCGTACTATTCATTCCTAACTCGACCTTCACACACCAGAAATAAACGCGAGGACGGTCCCAGACGCACGAGCACTGCTTCTGCTCCTTCAGCTCGTCCAATCGTTCGGAAGGAAGCCATGTCTTAATGACGTGTCTGGGGTAGAGAACAAAATAACGGGCATGTCCGCATGGTACGTCCCCTATTGCTGTCCATGCGAGAATCTTCTAAACTTTCAAGCTTAGTCTCGTAAGCTATACTTATTCTAGATAGGGAATTTGGGATGAGTTGAATTGGAAATCGGCTGCGTTGACTACTGAGATTCGTCTAGGGCATTCTGCGGAATTGTATATTGTATTATCATTATGGACCTTACGCAATGAAAAATTTACAGAGCAGATGTCTTGATGATGACAGAAACCATGTGGGAGTCACGAACTTATCCGTCCTTCTCTGTTTGGTTGCATTACAGCCTTATATCAGGCGAATTTTGTACCTAAATCTCAATTCATTGGGAGTACTGGATAGCGATTCCTTTGGGATAAATTTGTGAACGGAATTTGGAATCAATGGCACCTGAAGAAAGGGGGCTAGACACGGGGGTTTGTTTAAGGGCTGATGCGTGTGAGGAGCGCTCAGAACGAGAGTCTTTAGGGATGACAGAACGATCGGATGGAGTGGATGCGGGTCATGTCAACGGACATTGTGCAGGTCAGGTTGCAGAGGCCATCATGAAGGGACCATCCGAAGAGGAAAAGGTCGTGGACACAATCTGCTCGTCTAAACCCCTTGACACGTCTCCTGTCTGTGCAGACACGTCAAAGAGCTCCGAACTGGCTGGCGAGAACCTTGTAGGAATTATGACGCTTGTCCCTCATGTGACTCACAGACTGAGGTAAATGTGTTCAAATGTTAATCCTCGTATTGAATTGGAGCACGCGGTCATTATCTTTTCGGACTTCTGTTTTAATTTTGCCGCTGTTGCCGCTCTTAAAGAACCTTTCGTGTGGAATAATACCTTCATATAGAGTTGTTGGAATACCTCGTTGGCGCTTTCAGTATCGTTGCTATAACTCTTCCTCGTATCATGTATACATGAAATGATATGTCTAGAGAACCCAGAACAGGCGCTCGAGACAATGTACGATACTCCCTGGATGCCTCATGTAGTTAATTGAATCCGTTCTGAATAATCAAAGTCATCGTTATTAGAGATCTATTTGTTTTAGAGACAAATTCACGTATTCATACAAGTTCTTTTCTACCATGCAGCGTACAAGCCCTGAAAGAAAGATTAAAAGATAAATTAAAGAAGAAATTGAAGCCGAAGTTGAGACTGAGCTATTTCAAGCATCGACAGGAATCTTCGTCACAAGTTATTCCATGGGTTTCGACTAAAGAGGTTACTCTGCCAAACAAAAATGGAGATGCTGCAAGTGCAGCATACTATGCTGACATTAAGCCACTCTCAAGTGATGTCACCCCTTTGAAGACTGCAGGTGTCAAGACTGAACCAGAAGAAGGGGTATTAGATGTCCCTACACCCTTGTTGTCCTTGGGAAGGGAGCCAACTGGACAACTAGTGGTTGCAAATGTATCAAATGGACGGAAAAAGGCAGGAAACAAAATGTCGCAGTTGTCGCGAGTTAACCGCTTTGCTGACAGTATTTTGCAATTTATGGGAGAAAGATCTGTACCGGAGAAGCTTATTCGTGGTGCCTTGGGAAACAACCCTGATATCAGCAAAGCCATCAGATTGTAAGCCACCTGCGTTATATGAATGTTTGGTATCATTGTGCTGTGTTAGTGTTGTAGTTTTTTTCCTCTTAAAGTACAGTTTTTCAATAGATTCTTATCCCCTGGCCTTGCACACGCAGGTTATTGTCCGAGAAGAAGCTCAAGCGGCTTGGGGATGGTGGGAAAGGATGTGCTTATGTTTACGTGGTAAGCACACCACTTTTCATGCATGCTCGTAGTGTCTAGTTACTGACCATTTCATCTAGGCATTTCAAAGTCACGTACCATCTAAACAGTTGTAGTAATGGCCAAACCTTGTTACAAGAATGTGCACTTTTCAGTTAAAGGCAGATGTGCAGCCATTTTGCAATACGAGCTCTCAGAATGGTATAGGTTATGCTTAAACCCTAAAGCTGCTTCCTACGTTGTAGCCGAAGAAGCCAATTGTGACTGATGCTGATCCGGTATGCAGCGAACTGACCTGATTGAAGCAGAACCAAAGACAAAAGAACTTGATCCAGTGGATATAAACGCACAAGCCTTAACGATTGAGCGGGAGTTTGTTCGTGAGTTGGAAAGAAGGTTCCCAGCAACTAACATTCTAGACTCTACTGTTTGGAATGTTCTGAATGGATGTGGAAGGATGCAAGGGGATCATGTTCAGTGCGATGTGTGATTTTCTTAAGGTGAGGCTTGTCTTGAAGGCAGTATGTTTTGTTAAAGCTTTCGAGGTGAAAACAGGCTGGAATTCTATTTGAATTCGTACACAATTTGATAATAGGGATATCAGAGGTTCTCCATACAGCTGATCATTCCAGTATGAGTGCTGAATGTGGCGTGGTGCGACATGTTTATTCACTCGAGTTTAGGGTAATTTCTAATTAACTTTAGTTTATGGTACTCTGCTTGAATACTCTCAGAAATTTTACGAATGTTACTTATTGCCTACTTTCCCAATAAATGTTGCTCTTTATCCTGGTGTATCTAATTGCAGATACGTGTGTCATGATTCTGATGTGAAGGCTTTTCTGGTATCTCTGGCAGGAGATCAGGGATGAGGACTCAAAGCGAGTTACCAGTTTTGAAAATTTGATTATCTCATGTCAGCCATGCAGTAGCAAATCCGCTTTCTTCGGAGTTTTAAGAATCCTCCACATCCTACCATTTTGTAGGGCTTAGAATGAAGCAATGGAGAAAATAGCACAAATTTTATGAATTGGCCTGGAGTGTTTGGGCTAACGGTACAACATGATCAAAGATCAAAGAAGCAACTTGCATGGACGTTATTGTACACTTTAGTGCCATGCACTGCAAACTGTCTTTACACCTCTGAAGTTCATTGTCGTTTCAATCTAACTGATTATGTTGTTCCTTGGGTGATCTGATTATATTCTAGTTTTTGAGTGAGGTGTGTTGGATCTTTGGGTGCTGTTATTTCCTTTGGTCGTTGATCTGTATCCTATATGTAATTGCACATCTGGTTGTCTTGACGGATGTAGAATTTGTGGGAGATGCAGGAACGAGATTCTGCATTTTTGAAGCTCTAATATTTTGGACTGGAGTGTATTTCTTAACAGTAAGTTTGTCTTTTGTTTTGGTGATGCAGTGTTGGCTTTGTTGTATAAATGATGGAATAGATAAGTAAATTACCTTCGGCTACCAAGGTAAGGAGCAGCCAAAATTTGTTCTGATATAAATTCGTTGTTTTTAGAAGTGACTAATTACAAATAGTACCATTATACTCAGGCAGACCTCATTAAATTCTCTATTGTGAATTTTGAAATTTCCTTGCAAATTTTTTTCTAAAATGAAAGATGCGCTGGACAACTCCAACATGTACATGCAACTGAATTTTGAAAATTCATCATTTATCATGTAATATCATGAAATTTAGTGTTAAAAATTCTCCAAAAATAGAGTTTTGTTTTTTGAAGTTGAAATTTGACATGCATAATTGGGACTATATATAAATGCAATGATGCAAGAATTACAAAAAAATTGTAGAATACCTTGTTTGAAAATGGGGGCATACAACGGATATGACAAATCTTTTTGGTATCCCATTGTACATTTGAATTGAATAATCATGAACTTCAAGAAGCTCTTATATACTAAAAAATTAATAGATTTCCAAACTACAAATTGCATTGGAATTGTAGTAAAGAATACTAGAAAATCATAACAAATATATATAGGTAAAATTCAAAATCATATAACAATTTAGATATTTTCTTTATGTTATCTATGATTTAGTGTTGGTAGCTTTTGCTGAAATTCTAGCTTTCATTCTATTGGGCATATTAGAAATGAGCCTTTATAATTGTTGTAGAAATATTTGATTCCATACCATTTGAATTGTTTGTATAATTTCTTGCTTGTTCTTTTGCATGTTATGTTGTCACAACAAATCTTTGAATATCTTCTGAAGGATTTTTATGGAATTTAGATAAAGTCAATTAGAAGGTCAAACTAACTTCTTTATATCATAAGCTTGCCTTCGCTTCTCTAAAAATTAACCGCAATGGACTAGAGCACCATTAAGTTGATCGTGCATAAAATAAAAATTGCTCAATTTGCCCTCATAAATGTTATGAACAAAATTAGTTGCATTTCTTTCACCTTGAAGCATGACGACTTCAAAGTAAAGTTCACCAAATCTAAATTTTAAGTAATCCAAGTGGTAGCGCATGCCCTTTTAGAAATGGTAAAGCACTTCCTAATTGAACTTTCCTACTAAAGGCTATGCGTGGATGAAGTTCTACCTCTAAATTGCTTTAACAAACTTCATCCATCAATTTCTTCTGGCATGTTGGTCCAAATTTATTTTCAATGTTTTGATTTATGTTAAAATTAATTCTAGTTCCTATAATTTCAATTTCACTTGAATTAGGTAGATGATTACTACTTTCATCCAACCCTAAGACCAAGCTTCATCCTATATTATCTTCTTTAATTTTGACATATTTTTAAAATGTGAATTGTTAATAGAATCTTCTAAAGATTTTTTTAAATAATTCCAACTTCAAATTATTCTTTTAATTGTTTTCAAAATATTCTAATTGATTATCTCCTTGTTACTTACTACATTAGATTTCTAATTTGAACTTAGTTTTTTATTTTGTCAAGAATAAAATTAAGTATTAGAAAAGTTAAGACATTTAAATTTTGGACTTTCCTATCAAAAGTTACAGACAGATGAAATTTGGCCTACTCTATAACTTCATGTACTATTTTCTATTGACCTACAACTCTACATTGACTTTTTTTTTTTTAGGTTTTGACCTTTTATTTTAATCTACACTCTAATATATTTTTTTGACCTTCTTTTGAATGATTTTAACTACTTTTCATCCAAAACTAACTACCTTGACTACAAAATTTCATCCATTTATATCTTTATTTATTTTATTCTATTTAAAAATTTTAATATGTTTTCATAAACTTCTAGAGATTAACAACTTGATTCTAAGTTCAGAGTTATATTTTGATGGACTTGTAAATGTTTGACTTCTAATTCATATTTTGATAAAACAAAAAAATAATCAAAAGTAAGATTAAGCACATACCTCTAATGCCATCAACACTACGATTCCATCTTCTTGCACCATGATCATAATTGAGTTGTAATATCTATCTTGCTCCATGATTGTTGATTTTATTGGCTTTTTGCATACTGCTTAAATAGAAAGATTACAAAGTAACTAGAACTTTAAACTATTATGGGTTGTTTTTTCCACCTAATTCTCCTTTCCTATCTTTCTCTGCTATTTTCTTTGAGTTCTTATTCTTTTCCTACTAAATTCTAGATGTTCAAAATTGCCACCGTGGACTTCTGCTACAACTTTTTATATCTAATAAAGAGTAAGTTTCAAACTAAGTGGGATGACATAAGCATCATTAATCCCTACTAAATATTGGCATCTACTTAGTCAATTCTTCTTAGTTTATCTTTTCTTTTTGGATGTTTTTTTCTAATTCAAAATCTCATTTATGATGTTCAGCTCTTACGACTACTAACCATAATGGCCCTTTCATGCTTCTCTATTCTTTTTCTAATCTCTCAATAGTCAATTCTAATACTCTTGGCTCACCTTCCTTTCTCTCATTTGTTGCTTTGCAAGTGGAATTCTTCTACTCACATTTCAACTTTGAACTCATAATGCAACTCACTTCTTCAATTGTATCTGTTCTTCTTGCTTAGGTGTTGTTCCTCTCTCCTAACTTTGTCTTTCCAAGATTGTAATGCAAATTAATGGATAACAACAAAACCACCATTGTTAAAGCACAATGTTGGATTGCTAAGTGCTTGGACACTTGAGGGGGTCACTTAGAGTATCCCTTAGAAACCACGTGTGAATAAAACTTTGAACTCCCTATATACTTTTTGAATTTTGAATTTAAAACAAAACAAAAAACATGAATAGATTTTCCTACTTTGAAAGTTTATATTTTGAATTATTGATATTTTTATTTGTTAATGATAATTAGTTATAAATTTTTGAAGTAAAAAGATACACTGTAGAACTGAAAAATAACTTTCACACCCCTATATTATATAAGAAAAAGTTGTCTAAAAAATGAACAAAAAATTCCTAAAAATAATTCTCTATTGAAAGCTCATTTTGAGTTGAATATTGATTCAATGGTCATCAAAATGTGTTCTCTATAATTATTTGAGTTGAAAAACATTCAATTTAGTTCATTTTCAACCTCTTCTAGAACTGATTTCATAATTTATTTGAATTGGAAATTTTGGCAATAGAAACCTATAGTCATTATTAAACAATGCTCAAAATTTTAGGTTGAAATTATAGTTTATTAGAAACCACTTGTTTGCACGTGGTTTATTGAAGTAGAACTAAGTGCCCCCCCGAGCTTGGACAACTAATGATGGACAACTCATGTTTATATGTCCACACACTGCCACATGGCAACTTCCCATGACCTGATACCCACAAACCATACGTATACCATAGACCAATATCATAGCCAATATTCATTGGATATTTGCAGCCTATACATTTGTAGCCCGTATACTATAGTCTATATTGTAGCATGACTGCTGGTTGGATTGATTGGCTATTTTCTATCGCTTTGGTTACAATTTTTGGTTTTTTAACTGACTTGTTAGATTATAATATTAATTGGGGAATATTGAAGACTAATTATACTTGACTTAATTGGTTAAAGAAACAAATGTTACTACTATATCTATAATGTAATGGTTGGTGATAGTCTTTCATATCAAAATTCAATACAACTCCAACAACTCTAAAGATTTTTGCAACTTTCTTAAAAACAACCTACAAGTTGTAATTTTTTTTGTTTTCCTTGAAACTAATTGCAAATTAAAGCTAATACTTGTATCAACTCCTTACTGATATTCTTTTTGAGCTCTCCAAATAAGTAAATCTTATTTTGAATCTCTCACACAAAATTTGCAATAAAACAACAAGGTTGAGAATTTTTTAGTTTAAAGTTCAAGCTATACCGTCACAAAGGCTTTAATGATGGAGACTAGTGGAAGAAAAGAAGGAAAATTTTAAAAATAAATAAAAAATGCTACAGACAAAGCTAAAGCTTTGTCATTAGATTAGGGATATAAAACACATACAAGATGTAAGGACCTTGACAAGGACCAGTATGGCAGTATTTTGCATATTAAGGATTTATAAACAATTATCAAAAATTTGAGATTCCCACACAGAAAGCTTGTGCAAAAATAAAAAACATAAGACAATGTAAGGCTCTAAAAAATTCCAAGTAACTTCTTTGCTACATTTGGCCAAAATTCTTTAGGACTAGTACTTGACTTTTAAAAACCACAAGAATAAAAATGTTAGTTTATCAAAAAACCTAAACAAGAAGAAAGATGACAAGATTTAAAGGGACTTGTACGTCCTTCAAAGGATGCATAAAAATTTCTACAAAGTGGACAAAAAAGCATTAAAAAACATTGTATTAACATAATTTGGCCAAATTAGCCAAAAATTCACTAAATAAACTAAGCGGCAAGGTACAACATTAGAGAAGGGGTGGTTTTGGGAGAGAGAAGTTTGGGGCCTTTTAAACTTTGCCTCAAGACCTCTTCTCCTTGTTCAATCCTAAGATTTTTAGTATTCAATTACTAATTAGTAATTACATAAAAAGAAGTCAAATTCAAAGTCTTCAAAGTTTTAGAAGTTTGAAAATCCAAGAAAGCCTCTAAAAGTCAAATCTTAATGTCTTCAAAGTTCTAGAAGTTCCCTCAAAACCTAAAAATCAACTTTCAACATCCTCAAAGTCTTAGAAGTTTAAAAATCCAAGAACCCCTCTAAAAATCAATGTATGTTGGATCAAACTCTAACTGTAGAGAAACCCTCCAAATGCCAAATGGATTGCGCCATTGACGTTAGAAGCCCCAAATTAACTTCAAGGATCCCATGTTTCCTTTTCTAAGGTCATTCGAATATGTAAAAGCAAGTGAATCATCAAAATAAAGAATCATAAAATTCCAGATGAAAGAAAATTAATGTTTTTTAAGGATTTTGGCTTATTTGGGATATTCAAAGGATTTGTTAGAGTAAGAAAAAACTGCACTTTGGTTCCATTTTGGTGTCTTATGCTCCCATGGATCCGGTCAACACCTTGAATTCATTTAAAATTTGTCAAGAATCATGAAAGTTGTCTATTCAGATACTTATTAGTGTCAAAATGCCTTGAAATTTGTTAAGGTACTTTATTATGATTAGACAATCTATCCTAATTATTAAGGAAGTTTTATCACAACTTGGTTAATTTCTAAGAATTTTACCAATACTAATTACAAATGTTGACTTTTCGAAAAACTAAATTTTGCAATTCAAAAAAATCCAAAACTTACAGATCTAAAAAGGATCTTATACACCTACTGTAGACTCATATTTTTACTCGACACTTTTTGTGAGAAGGCCTAGTTATAATTATTTTTTATTGTATTAGGTGAATTGAAAATCTTTGACTAATGTGGAATCTTCACAAACTAATTGTGTGATTAGGTTGATGGCATGCTTTTCTCTTAAAAAATACCTCTCTACAAAGTCAACATCTAATTTCCTAGTTTATTCTTAAATGACTTATAACTTTGTCTTTGTCTATTATGAGTATGTCTAAGTCTAAAGGGAATCAAACTCACACATATGAAATATTAACTTCTATTTTAGGAAAGATTTTTTACATGCACTTGTAGGTTTGGGCTCTGGTTGTAGTTTGGAAAGGATTTTGTCATAAACTAGATGTGAACCACTATACTAGTTCATTTAAAAAAAAAAAACACCTATAAATAGTGTGCAAGAATTTACAATTCCGGAAGTATTAGTATTCTGGATTAAACCACAAATACTAATTAAGGCAATATACTCATCTTGATGCATCCAAAGATTAAGGCTTTTTTAGGATGGAGGACTCAACCAGAGCCTTGGACATACAAAACATTTAAGAAATATGTAGACTAGTGCCACATCAACAAGTTGTTCCCACTTTGGCGCCACCATCTGCACGTGAAGTATAACAAGGCAAATCTTGCTCACTGCAAGAAACCTGACTTCAAGCAAAGGTGCTTGGAGGTATGGCTGATACTCTATTTGGAGCTTGTACCTTACTAAAACAACAATTTTTCTTTTTTTCTTGTGCAAATGGTGTATGCTGAATTTGAATTGAAGAAGTAGGTGGATTGGTCAACCTTGAAGGAACTCTTGGTCGGTGAGAACCCTAACCAAGCGACGGTTGTGGGTGAAGAAAGATCAATCAAAGTCAAACAAAAGTTGAAACCATTGAAGCCCGGGAAGTTAGCAATTCCAGATGAAAAGGTAGAGTGGTTGCCAACTTCTAGCTCAAACGAGCACACCCATGAATATGATGGATATTTTTTCCATAGCAACGATGAAGATGTTGTCATAGAAGAACAAAAGAAGGCCAGGGGGGAAGTAGATAGAAAGGGGAAAAAGAAGGTTGAAGAGCCCTAGTCATTGTTATAGATCCTCCAAAAAATTATGGAAGATGTGGAGTCCATGGAAGTGGGCCAGATTCTTGAAGACGATGAGTCCAATGACAACAGTGCTAGTGATTTGGAGGACGACTTAGAGGTATTAAGCTTTAAGATTAAATGTGCAAGAGCAGCTTTGCATTCAACAATTGCAAGTCTTCGGAAATTGAAAGAAAATGAACAATGTCTTCCAGTAAATCCGGTTGTTGTGGATGGGTTGAGGCAAGAGTGCAAGACCACAAGAGTTATATGCGATCACAAACGCAATTGCCGACACTAATAAGTTTTATTCTAACTTTAATAAAAATAGATAAACTTATTTGAAGAAGAGAGAAGAAAGACGCTCGCACATGTCCGATGATTATGCAGTATTTCGAAATAAGATTTCAAAACTTGAAATCCTCCAATGTGAAACATGGCGGATGCGTCACAAAAGGCAAGGCCTAAACATGCAAATACGTAAAAAATAAAAAAGATATTACAATGTTACCTTAGAACAACTCTGAGAAGTGAGAACAAGATGTTCTATCTCTAGCTCCTAACACTAGAAGAAACCTGTGTTTTTTCTGACGTCCAAAAACCGGACGTCAAATTTTTTGGACATCAAACATAACATTAGGATGCTAGTTTTGACATCAAACATAACATGTACATTTGAGATACAAAAAGATAAAGTAGTAGCTATATATTAAAAACCAAAGCAATATAGTATTGTTGTACATAAGCTTAGAAGCACAATAAAGAGTCATGGAAGGAGAATCAAAGAGGCCACACCAAAAATAGTAAGCCTTCTTTGAGAGTGTAAGCATGGATATCATACAACCTTATACTATGGGTCTTAAATTATGTATACTATTACGATCTATGCAACTTGGTGTTGAAGTAAAGGACTTGTCGCACGCGTAGTTAGCGCGTAAGTATCTTTAGCACAAAAATGTGGTAAGATGACACGAGTTATCGTCCCAGGGAATTCTAGTATGTTGCTGCAAGTTTTGGGTATCCGGATCACTTCCAAAAACACCCCAAGCAATCCGTACACTCTATTGCTATCTTCCGGAAACTAGTATTTTCCGGATTCCAATCCGGATCCGCCCTATTCCGGATTCCGGTTCCAACTCTCTCAAGTAACTGGTTTTAGATACCCCTGTTTCACCCTCATGGGGTCTACTATTGATCTTTCCGAGGGGCAGGGACTCGCCACTCTTGGTTCACACTCTCTATCCGTAACAAACAAAACAAACACCCAAGAATTATACGGTAATAGCAAAGGGAGAATCCGTACCCTCACAATCTTCCAGATGACGTATCCGGAAAGTAGGTCACACAAGGTCCGGTTAGATCCACCTTACTACAACGACAGATCCAGACTTTCCGGATTGTAGTGCTGACTTCGTATCTCTCGAGTGCTCCAGAGGTTGGCAGACCTTCCGATGGCTGGGATAATTCCTCAGGCGGTTGCTTATCTCCGCATGGAATCCTCCCTGGACTTCCGGACTCGCACCCTCACCCGTAACAGGCTTCCACCGGATCACCGTTCCAGCAATTTAAAGGCACCATGCACAGCTCCTCATTCACACATCTAAAGCTCTTCCGTCACAGCATATGTATCCGTCAACCCAAGAATCCGGACTCCCTCTCACACACTCTCACTCACAAACCAGTGTATGACTCAATCATCAACGCGATACGCAAAGAGATGATCAAATTGATCTCCGGTAAGCTTCGATTAAATGACAAGAAAGGGAATGATAGGCCAACAAGCCGGCCTGCCCTTAAAAGCAAACAAAAAGCAGCCAAAAGGCCCACACAAAACCCGGCCAACGGCCAACTACAAATCCGGCTAACGGTCCTAATAACCGTTCCGGCAAAACCGGAAAGCCGTTTGACAGCCTAAAAGTCCGGAACTAGGGGCCCACAGTCCGGGTTACCCGTTTCCGGAAATAACTAATAAGTCAAAATCCTAACTAAAAAGACAGCCACCCGCACTAGTCATTTGCGGGGCTTCTTTGTCGATGGTCCGGCCCTAAGAGTGGACTTCCGGGCAGTTACCTTTGCTGGAGTCCTCTTCGTTGCCGACCGAGTCCGGATCTGAAGCGGATCAGAATCCGTCCCATCCGATTGGGAGTGAGACTCCGCAGATTCCTCTTCCGTCTCATCGATCTCCAGCGGCTCCTCGATCCTCGTGTGTCGCTGCCGTGTCGTCTTTGTCTCCGTCAAATTAATGACGGTGTTGCCCGGATTCGCTGGTGGTGGAGTGTTCTGCATATGCATAAACCTGTCCGGATCGGTCCGGGCAGGATTCCGGACACTTGCTGCTGCTATGGCCTCAGCTTCCGTCTCCGTCAGCTGGAGAGGCAGAAACAGGTTTACCGCCGCCTGTCTTCCGGCTGTCCCCTCCTGGACGGTGGTCTGCGTGCCTGCTTCCTTCGGCGTTTTAACCTCCGGATAAGTGACCACGTGAGTCGGGATTTCCGGATTCCTCTTTCCCGTTGAAGTTCCGGCTCCATTAGTTTCTTGGAACTCTCCTCCTGGAAGATCAGCGAACATTGCTTGGTCAAGCAGGTTCGGGTCGAGGCTTCCAATCAACTGTCGCATCTCCTTGAGCACTCCCTCCATCCGGGCCTCGAAATCCGTCAGGATGAGTACGACCTTCGTTCCGGTAATGTGGCCTTGGGCCACCATCTGTGAGTTCCAGAGTTGGGCCCTCGAGATGGTGCTGGCCGGAAGGTCGATTAGTTCTCCCAGCTTCCGTACTAGAGCCATCGCTTCCGTGGACTTCCGGTTCGCGATGTGCATCTCCCGTTCCGACCACTGGTGCTGGCTCCGGAACTGATCCCGTTCCTCCTAAAGACTCCGGATCTGATCGTACAGAACCTTGACGTCTTCCGGATTCGGTCTTCGTGCGATGGCGGCCAAGATCTCTCTCTCGTCCTTCACTCCTAACGAATGGCAAACGTCTTGGAGTACTGCTGCCATCCGGTCGTTCACCGTCCTCGTCGTTTGCAGCCAATGTATGGCGTTCTCGACTGGATCCAACTCCTCGTGTGGGCTTTCCGGCTGGACGGAACCTTCCGCCACTTGTTTCCCTCGCGCTGTCCGGTCGGTGGACTTCCGCCTACTGGTTCCGGCCTTCTCCGGAGTGGTCTGTGTTTCCTCCGGAACGTCCTCCTCCTCGGATTCCGGCTCCTCCGGCTGCGGTTCCGGTCTCAGCCCGTACTTGAGGAGATTTTCTCCTTTCTTGTACATAAGCTGCTCCGGCTCGCTCAGGGTTTCTATCCGGTGGTACAAGTGGAACAAATACGGGCTAATGTAACTGGTCTTCCGTCCTGAAATCCCATTCGCTAACTTATCCACAATCGTGTGAATAAGTCCGCCCCAATTTACGGGTCTTGGGGGCGGGTTAACCCTATTTCCTAAAGCCCCCAAAATGGTGTTGGCCACCGTGGTGGTCACCCGGCTAGGCTTTTCCGGATACAGGATGGGGATCAGGAACTCTAAGAGTTGCTGATCCCGGGCATACACGCAATCCGTCGCTGCAAACCCCTCTTTTGGGTCGGCGGAGTTCCGGAATCTTTCCGCCGCGAACTTTTCCGTCCGGCCGGCCCATCCATGCCCCCGGTTCAGTGCAAAGTACGTTCCGGCCCAGAGCTCTTGTGTCCACGCTCTCGGGCGGCCCCTCACCGTCAACTCATACTGATTGGGAACTCCGTAAAGGAGTTCCTCAATCATTCCTTCACTCTTCAAGTCCCATGGGCGGTGTAAGAATCCGACACAGCCCATGGTCTCTAAATCCTCCTGCAACTCTCTATGGCGATCCGTATCGAACGGAATCGCCGGGCTGACAGTCCGTGCGGTCACCGCCAGTCTACGGGCTTGGGTTTCCGTCATCCTATCGGTCTTCCGGAGTTGCACCGACCTTACTTCCGCTTCCTACCTCGATCCTATCTCACCACTCTTTCTCTCACTAAACGTACTCGCGAAAATGCCGCAGAGAAAAGAGACCGATGAGAATGGCGGCGGGGTTTATATAGCGGCGCAAAACCCTAAGTTCTCGAACCGGTGGAGTTCCCGTAAGTTCCCTAGCCGGAACCCCTACGATCCGGAACTTCCGACTATCTGGCTACTGGTTCCGGAACACTGTTTTAACCTAATTAGAGTTTTAACTTTCCTACGAAAGAGATCTTTTCTAATGTAGGTTTCTAGCGTCTAAACTTCTATACTTATGCAAAAATTTCAAAGTTCTTCTCCTATATAGTTCTATTTTATGTATTAAGTTTAGTTTCCGGACGTTCCGTAACGTTACAAGATTCATGAGAATGTTTAGTTGAGGGAGGCAGGGTTGTTCTGAGAACCACTAGGTTTGCCACATCTGTTATTCTTGGACTCTCCAGCCCTAAGCTTGCACTTGGCACAAGTGCGTGTAGCGGGTCCATTTGCATTTAAAATGGATTCCAAGATGTTGGAGTCCTTGAGAGCTTCAAGGGTTCTTTTTGTTTGTGGAGAGTATAATTCCAACAAATAGTTGAGTGCTTGACTTTGGTAATAAGGCCCATACACAGAGTTGAGGTAAGATATACTAGTCAAGTCTTCCGCGGAGGCATTCTCATCCCGATTGACCCCTGTTCCCCTTGAAAATTCCAGCGTTGATCATCTAGATGAGCACCCCACTGGAAGGTTGCGGAACTCTTGTCAAAATATCCACCGAAGCATTGGAAAAAAATGCCCTTTTTCCTTCATTTTGTGGGTCCTTTCCTATGAGCCTAAACCCAACTTTGGTTATTTCAGCTGGGTTTGTTTCCTAATTCAGTTGCAAGGCAGCAACTTTGGTTTCTTGATCGTATAGTCTTTCTCGCTAGCTTCAGAGTTCAGATCAAGTCTCTTCTCCAAAATTTGGTTGATGTAGTTGTGTCACTACTGTGTTTCCAAGAAGGTGGCATGTAAGTCAACAAGTTCAACATGGCATATAAATGATCATGAAATGAGGCTGAATAGATCACACAACGTCGTTTGATCAAATATTGTATGATGAGACAGATGGGGCATTTGGTATGGTCTAAAACAAAAGGTGCAGGCTTTGGCTCTAATAAATTCCGTTCCTTTTCTTCCACGTGGCTGGACATGTGATTAGCATGGTCCTAACTACTTCGTGCCCAATCTATAACATTTTTATTTGCCATGTCCACCATAGGCATGTCCACAGAAAACATGTCCTCCATCAATGCCCATGACGCGAGTCCATTCTCTCATTTAGGGGCATTTGCTACAAATTTCTTTGACACTTTGTCCAACTCGATCGCAACTTGTTGAGATTGGTCCATGGAGAGAATGCATACAACCTTCCAATGATAGTATGTCGCTATCAACAGTGACAACTTTGCTTGAAGCGTTTTGTTCTCCTTACCCAAATCCAATTCTTTGGTCGACGATACAGATTGCGGAATAACAAGAAACAAAAGCGAGTCTTGGGTATTGTTGGTCACACAGTCTAGACATAAGTATCCTTACAATGACTCCAAATATCATCCCAAGGGATTCTAGTATGTTGTTACAAACTAAGGTAATTATCCGGATTTTCTTATTTGTTCTCCAAAATCCAAACAACTTGTTGAATCTCTTACTCTTTTCCGGTTATGAATACTACCCGGAATTCATTCTGGATCTGGCCCTTTCCAGATCCCAATTACATCTCTCTAAATTACTAGTTTTCTATTCCTCTGTTTTACCCTCAAAGGGTCCGCTCTTGATCTTTTAGAGGGGTAGGAACTTCACCACTTAGCATCCTCACGTTCTCTACTCTTATTAAATAAACAATCAAACAAACAAACCATGTGTTGTGATAGCACTACAAAAAAAACAGTGAATAAATGACTGCGATAAATGACTGCAAAACAGTCATTTAGGACATTTTCGACTACATCGTGACTTCAGGACCTGAAGTCATTGTGGACAAGTGTGTGACTGCAGTGACTAGCAGTTTATTATCACCGTCTTGGATGAAAAGGGGATGACAGGGTCTACGTGGCACTTGTGATTTTCGGACAGTGCTGTCAGAAAGTGTGGGCAGCTGCCCATTTCAGTCCGGAATTTTCGAGATGCGGCATGACGTCAACAATTTCAGAGTCACTCTGAAGTCACCATGGAGTCATTGACACGTGGAGATGGATTGACACGTCAGCACACTCTGTAGTTATTTACAAGTCACTCTACAGTTACGAAAAGTGCTCCGCATGGTTTGAATGGTAATTTTCTGAAGTCATTTGGAAGTCGAGGGTAAGTTATTTTAGAGTCATTCTGCTGGTATGGAATGTTTGGGATTGCTGACACGTGGCGATGTGATGATTTATTTGCGAGTCACTGTAGAGTTATTTTGCAGTCGGATTAGGGGGGTGACAAACATCCTTGTTCACACATAGTTGATTAACGAGTCATTTGTGAGTCACACCAGAGTTATTTGTAGGTCGTCATTTGCATGAGGTAGATGCACAGCACATTTTTACATTTTCTGCTGTGCTCGCTTCCAGTCATCTGAGAGTCAGACTCAGGTTAGGAAATTTATGGAAGCGTCAACTCGATCTCGGAAGTAGTCATTTCCTAGTTATTTGCATGTCATTTTCTCTCTCCTCTATTACTGACAAAGCTATTGTTAGTCATTACAAACGTACATATGCGATGCAATTACGTTCTCAATGTAAGGCTGTCTCTGCTTTGTCATCTATTTCTGCCCTTAACACGTTTATGTAGCCCCTAACACACTAGCACTCTCCTACGGTGAATGCAAAGAAAGCAACGACCGGCGACATGATGGGTTTAAGAAAGTAGACCTCATGCATTCCACAATCCTTTTCTAATGCAATAGGGAAGGGGCCCAATATAAAAACAAAGGCCTTCAGTGCCAAAAAGAGGTGCATTCAGAATACTCCGTTCATCACGGAAGACTGTATATAAAAATGGAAGCCTTAATGTCTGGAGACAATGTCAAACAATAGAGTGGGAAAGGCCACCTCACATTGTAATCTTCAGGTACTTCTGGCTCCATATGGTACATGACCCTTTCACATCTTTCATAACTTCCTGGTCACCTTGGGGATTAGGAAACATGAGTGCCACCTCGCCCTGGTGAATTTCATGGACGTCCACCTTGAACCACGTTTCGGGAATGTCGTCACCGTGGTATTTATGTTTCCTCGGTAATCCACTGATCTTACCCACCGCCACTTTTTGCTTGTGCGCTCGCGGATTTAGAAGAAACACTTCGTCCCCGCAGCGATACTGCAAGCAGGCCACTGATTAGCAAACATACATGAAGGCCCAGCACAAATAATACATCGAAGCTGATCCACATACAAACCTACTATAGGCCGATGAGCAGCTGTCGTCCTCATGACTGTGACGTGACTTGAAAATGACTTCTTCATGACTTCCTTGTGACTACGACACCACAGCATACTGGACAAAGCCACTTTAGGCAGACAGGTGAAAATGCCACGGATACCCTTCACGGACAATAATTAATATGAAGCTCTTTCAACCAACTACAGCAAAATGACCCACTCTCACATTCAATTGAACTTCATGAAAGGCTGCCCCAACAATTCCATTCTACTACCATGGACGTAGAGCAAATTTGCAAACCGCTTCTAAATCATGACAGAAGAATCAAAATCTACAATACATTGTTGTCTACCGTGGAACTACAATTACAAGGTTGAACTTACTGATTTCGAGGACGGAAGGGGAGCTTTCTTGGCGGCCGCCGATGCAGTCCTTGGTCGGACCTCCCGCTTCTGTTCCTTTACCTGCACACGTACAAGTTCGTCATCAGAAAAGAAGATCACAGGAAGGTGAGGGGGCGCTTTCACATGTGCAAGCGCGTGGGTAGCTAATCCCCTCACCTTCCAGAATGTCCAGAAACTCATATGCATGTCCAATACGGCGTCTGCGCAGCATTTGTGGCATTGATTCGTTGACAATTTCATGAAATTTGGATCGAAAATCAGCAACGTCTGCGCTTGAGTGCAGAGCCTCCAACAATGGCCATAGGTACCGTTTCAGGTATTCCTTGTCATCTGCCAATGAGCACATCCACTTCACATAGAATGGGGTACTAATGATTACATTAGCCTCTAGATTGCAGTGGACCCTACTGTGTTTACTGTCTACTATCACTGTATTAGCTGCACAAAAACGGGGCCATGTTGCATACACTGCCTCCAATTGCTTACCCCACTCGATTGGACAGCCTTCTCCGATGTCTTCACCCTCAAGAACTTTACCTGACCAAGCAAACAAGGGGGTTCCGGACCCTACAGCTTTCATATCAGCCAAGACTGTGGACAACACGTCCTCCATATGGAGCTTACTGCCGCTACCCCAGAAGCCCACATAGTAATTGCTAAAGCATCGAGAAAGGAAGGGCTTCAACCATGGTCGAAATACTACTCTCCGAAGCGCAGTTCGAATGGTACTTCGAATTGCAGGGTTTGGGGATTGTCTAGACAACAGGCTAGAATCTAACAATGTACCATGTACATTGAAAATTACTAGTTTGGGGTGACCACAGTCTCTAAATTGAGGCATAACGGAAGGAACGGCAGGTCTCACCTCAGTCGATGTCACTGGACAAATGCCGGGCGAGGTAAATACCTTCAACGGCGATTGCCGTGGTTTCCTAGACCTTCTCTGTGAGGGCGATGGGGCTCCGGAGGCTGCTCCCACTGACTTCGTCCTCTCCCCAGTAACCTCCACCACATCTGCTGTGTTGGGGTCTGCTTGACGTGTGTGCATTTCGGCGTCACCGTCGTCTTCCTCTGCTTCCCCTGCCACGCCGGTGCTGTTTGCAGGCGAAGGTCCACCACTATCGGGCGTACCCGGCTCGCGCTCTCGGACGGCAGGATCCACACCCACCACCGGTGGCTCTAAGCTTCCTGAGATCTCTTCACGTCCTTCGAGAGAGTGGGTTACAATTTCGGGACCAGGTCGCGACTGCAAGAGTACTGGTGCCACTGGAGCTGATGGGAGATGCAACAGTGGAGCGTCAACCTCCACAACGGACTCCAACATCGACTTTGTCACTGGCTGCGGGTCTACCTGCGTTTCAGAGACCATAACTTCCTCAATCACTGGCTCGTTGACAACTCGTTCTGCCACCTTCCACTCTTTGGGCATGCGTTCAAGGTCAACCACATGGGCTTCAGGTGGGATCCCCACTGTGGCTTCACGAGGGTCCAATTCGAATTCATCTTCAGACAACGTGATGTCCGCAGCCGCGGCAGTCACCCGATTTCCCGATCTCTTTCGTGGTTTGGCAAAAGGGCCTCTTCTCTTTTCTGCTGCACCATTTCCGAAGGGACTCCGTTCATCTCCATGTGCAAAATTCCTCATGAAGGTGGAGAACATTGAACGCAATTCACCTATGGCCGTAGAAGTGCTTCTGGAATTTGCTGCGAATTCCTGGAGCTGGACGTCGACGTCCTTCTTCCATAACTCCAGGGACTCCCAACGACTTGAGTCACTTGTTCCCCCCGCCTACTCATAGACACGTACAGGTGAATGAGATTAGAAGACCCCGAGTTACGCTGAAGACACAAAATATGACTGGTACTGCATAGTGACTACGAAATGACTTAGCTACAACTGCAAACAAGGGAGGGTCGTTCCAAGTGACTTCGACTATGAGAACTACTGCTGTACCCAGAAGAGACGAGGAAGGAAAACTACATTATGCTCTGGAAGAACTGGAAGGAAAACAGAAGCCCAAAAAAATATTCAATGGAAATAAAACCCCGACCGCGTGCTCGAAGGTCATGCGCTTCAGATAACCATGATTTTTAAATGACTGACGCATGACTGTGGGACTCAAATATGACTCAACACAACTTTGCTATGACTTCAACGCGACTGAACAATTGCAGCGGCGTTTTACTGCACCCTAGGCTGCTAACACAAGACATGGGCACGTCATGGGATGATGCCAGTTCTCATGCATTCAGCAACATAGTGCATGCACTGACTTGACACATCCGAAACGGGCGACTTCTTGCCACATCCACATAGGTGGAAGTCCCCTACCACATACCCGACCGGGCAACTGAATCCACTTACCAAAGAGCCCAAATCCTCACACACGCAAACAAAACAGTTTACCGCTGAACCGGAAGGGGAACTCACATTGAAAGGTAGTCTTGGCCGTGCACTTGAAAGACTCCCCTCGCCATTGTCCATCATGGCACTGCTTGTCTCGGGACCTCCTCCCTGTCAACATTACAGAAATCAGTACTTCATCTTTGTCCTCTAAGCACAAGAAAAGAAACCACTGTGTGGACCTTCAAACCTACACATGCTTGCATTTCACTATTGGATAACAAAACTGAAGAAGTATATTGGACACTTACCGTGGAGGACGGGCGACCGGATTTTCCTCTCCTCCCCACCGACGTCAGATTCTTCACACTCTGTCGTGCAACAGTCATCTTTTGCGCCTTGTCTTTCTGCTTGTCCGTGTTCCAGTACTCCTTCAGGCGGTCCCACTCCGGTTTGTCGACATGAAGAGGAGGAGTGTCAATTCCCTTCAAATAGCGATTCTTGAGGCGACATCTTTCTGCCTTCAGGTACCTCGACACGGCCAACCTAAATCCCACCATACTCAGCGGATTCCCCAAGTACTCGAACTCGTTGTCCAAGGCGGCTCGAAGCTTTTGCAGCGTGTGTGGCTCATGCTTGGACCAGCTCACCACACTTACGTCCAGACATTTCGGGACCAGGTCGCGCAAAGTTTCATCCCAGGCGTTCTTCCCTTCGCATGTGGTATCCACTTCGCCGCCTGGTAATACAAACACTCGATTGGGCTTCACTCCCGCAAGGGCACGTTGGCGAGTGGACAAGTCGTAATCACATTTTCGCTTCCTTCGACCACTGCGATCTTCGCCGTCTTCTGCAAGGGCAAGTCCATTCTGTCCACCCCACACATCTGGGATCACTGCTGCTGTTCCCGAATTCCACGCAGTTTGGGATTGTGGCTGCACTGGCATGTAGTGCCCTGGCACCCATGCGAGGTTCGGTTGGCTGGATTCTATTGTTGGAGGAGGACGCGGTGGTGGTGCAATGTGCATTGATGCACATTGGCCCGACAATGTTGTCTTCTTCCTCTTCGTCCTCGTCCTCTTGTCAACCAGAGGTTCTTCATCCTCCAGCTCTAGGTTGTCTTCAGAAGAGTCCATAAACTCTTCCTCCGATCCTACCAAAGACGCCATTATTTTTCAAAACAATTCATAAATTTACTACCCTAATCCCAATGGTAAAGCTACAAGCATCACAGGAAGACCAATCGCAAGATTTCTGAAGAAGAACCCTAAAACAGTGAACCCTGAATGACACAAGAATCTCCCAAACTGCGAAACTGACCCTAGAGAAACGATAAGAGAACAAGCATTACCTGCGGACTTTTTCTCCTCGTCGGATTGCCGCTCAACATGTGTACAAGCAATTGCGAGGTGCATCATACCTGTCGCGATGGCATCGCCATCAGATTTTGTCGCCTCCGACGACGAGTAGAACGCGGACCTCATCTGCGGGCTCCGCTTGCCTCCCTTTGCCTCCGCTGCTTTCCTCAGTGGGACGCTTGCTCGCCGTGAACTCCTCCGCACAACTCCGTCGCGGTTTCCAGAAGTGGGAGTTCGCTTACTATCCTGGGCCTTGGCAATCGCTTTATCCCTGCCCCGACATCCAAGAAATGTGGCGTCAAATGAAAGAGATACGGCCTCGGCAGGGAAAGACACTCAGCGATGACGACAGATAGAGGGAAGATTGACACTAGCGTGCACTGACTATGGGCGACAAGGCAGGCTTGGACAGGGGTTTAGGGTTAAAGCAAGACACAGTTCTCAAGGAAAGAAGAAGACCATGCCGGCTCCTACGTGGCGGCCACGTCGGGAACATGGCTTCTTCAACCATGTCTCTAGAATGTGACTAGTTAATGACTCGCAAGTGACTGTCATGTGACTCTGACGGAGTCACCAACAAGCCCGAAGACATAAAATTCAACTTCGAGGGTTCTCATGAACGACAGACTTATGACTTCTGGGCAAATGAATCCTTGGGACACAGCGTTGGGTGTGGGAAACCCTATGAATGCGCCGCCTCTCTGCTTCGAAAACCGTGCACGGGACAGGCTCAGAGAACAACGGTACTTTCGCGAGGAGGTGGAGTCCTCTGCAAACTTCGAACTCTTGCATTTATCAGCACATGAACATGGCAAATCCGTAGAGCTCAAATTACAACATAGGCAGGAACAACTCCAAGGTCGCGGGTTCAATGCGTATTGGCTCTGTGAAATCTGATCAAGCTGCGTTGAGGGGAAGGGGTCCGGAACTTACAGCTCCGCCCTTGCTGCCAAGACTGGAGCAGCCATCTGCTGCACCCGCATGACGTTCTCGTCACGCAGCAGTTCGTACACTCCCTTCTGAGGCGGTGGACTATTCGTCGGCGCTTCCATTGTGCGGTGTAAGTCTTCTGGACGCTCTCCGGTCACGATGGGGTTCACGACGAACCTTGATCTCCCGTCAAGTTGCCCGATCACCCAGTTCGCCGATCACCCAGTCCGCCGCTTCAGTGTCGTCCTCGTTTGCAGGCGGTTGGTCCTTCACCTCCGCAATCGTAGCAGAGAGAGAGAGAGTGAGCCGTTGTGGTTAACTCCAATTGGAAGGAGGAAATGAAATATTGTCGCGATTGGTGATGGAGGGCTCTCTCTTGATGAGCACCGTCGGTTACCGGCGGCTCGTCATTAAATTGAGGATTCTGACAGTAGTAATCAACATTTTCACGATTTGAGAACGTGCGGTAGCCTTGATCCAGTCTGATTTGCATTCGAGTACAATCCACGTTCACTGAGAGAGTGGAAGTGAAAGACTTAATCACGTTTCTAATGACACCTGCAAATGCAAAAAATCTGTCGACGCCAATACCTAGTTACACTGAATTCATACTGTGAAGACATATGTGAGTCATTTATCTGTGTCATTTTTCGACTACGCAGTGACTTCTGAAGTCATGGAAAAGTTACGGAAGACGCCAGTGAATGCTGAAGGACGCACTGCGACTCGCGTTTCTCGGAAGTACAAGGTATCAGTGATGGAGGCTAAATAAGTCCTGCTCCGAAGGTCCCTTCACAGGTTCTATTCCATTACCCTCCCGATTTCGTTCCTGTGCATGACATGGTAACAAATTTGCCAAACCGGTGAAGATGATTCCCGCTAGGCTTCCATTGTCCGACAGCGGCAGACAAAGACTTAGAGATGAGCGCCTCTGGTTGAGGGAGTTACAACGAGCTAGAGAGTACAATGTGAAGAAGTTGCATTGTCCTTGCACGAAGTGCAGAGGTCGCAAGAGACTTCTCCTGAAGAACGTTCAAGCTCACCTTGTACGTCATGGAAGGCATCCGGATTGCCGCATTTGGAGAGGCCCGGGCGCAAGGGATTCCTCTGACGAGGAGTGGGAGCAAGAATTTTGGGGACCCCATAGACAGGCGACATCCGGCATGGCCTCCCTAGATGTTGATGTTGATACGATAGGCATGCTAAATCAGGCATTGAATATAGTGGACGCTCCAACATTTTCGGCCGAAAGAATTTAAGAGGAAGTGAGGAATGCCTTTTCCACGGCGGACTCTATCCACGACGAGTGCATGGAGGTGTTCCACGGTGATGTAGCGGAGGCTGAGGAATGTCGTGACGAGCATACTCCTCCCTCGGAAGGGACTGACAGACTTGACAGTGACGACCACCGCCCTCCAGGTGCAACCACTGATGGAGTTCACAGTGACGGAACCTTTGATGCCAGGGCATTGCAAGGGTGCCTAGAGCCTTTGTATGATGGAGCTGCTTCGAGCAAGCTCGCGGCGACGGTCTTGTTGATGAATTTGTGCACTGTGCATGGTGTAAGCAACCACTGCGCCAACGAATTGTTCAGCATTCTGCATTCTCATCTCCTACCAAGGAACAATAACTTGCCTCGAAACTACTACGCAGCGCAGTCCTTGACGGGGAAATTGGGTTTGACGTACAATACCATCCATGCATGTGAACGAGGCTGTGTGCTGTTTCGGGGGCCCTATGAGGAAGACCTACGTTGTCCCAAGTGTGTCAGTCGCAGATACCGGGATGAGGAGCGGCGTTGTTTTCCAGTGAAAGTGCTGCGCCACTTCCCCATCATTCCCAGACTGCAGCGCATGTTCATGAGTCCAAAAATCTCGCAGCTCTTGGTTTGGCATGCAGAGAATCGGAGCAACCGTGACGGAGGTGATGGCCTTGTCAGGCATCCTTGTGACTCCAAAGCTTGGAAGCATTTCGAGGAAAATGTGGATCCCTCATTTGCACGAGATCCTAGGAATGTTCACTTTGCCTTAGCAGCTGATGGAGTGAACCCTTACAAGCAGAATAGGACATCATGGTCAACATGGCCAGTGTTGCTATTGAACTACAACTTACCACCTTGGTTGAGCACAAAGAAGTTTTTCATTTTGTTGGCACTCTTAATTCCAGAGAGGGAGTCCGTGACGGGTGACGTGTTTGACGTATATTTAGAGCCACTAGTGGAGGAGTTGTTGGAGCTTTGGGCCGGGGTCCCTGCCCATGACGTCACTAAGGATGCAGGTGAAAAGGCTTTTCAGTTGCGCGCCATGTTGCTATGGACTGTACACGACTTCCCGGGGTATGGCACAGTTGGAGGATTCAGTCATCAAGGGTATGCAGCGTGTCCATGGTGTGGTCAAGACCTTGGTGCTGAGCATTCTATTGAACTGTCCAAGCAAACTTACGGTGGGACTCGTCGATGGCTACCTGAAGATCATCCTTACAGATCAGAAGGTATGAAGGACCACTTTGACGGATTAATGGAAAACCGCTCGAAACCCCGGACTGTGACTGTGGAGGAGCAAATGCAACACGCACTGCAGTGTGAGGCATGGAAAGCTGCCGGAAACAGAGAGGGTGCCGCAGGGGACCCCTCCAAAATTTTTGGCCTCAAGCGGCTGAGCATTCTATTCAGATTGCCATACTGGAGGGTAAGATTACCAGTTTTCGCCTTTCTCAGCAGAAAACATTAGATGTGACTCGTACGTGACTTTCCAGTCACCCTCTAGTTCCTCCCAAGTCATTTTCAAGTTAGTGTTACATGGATACGTCAAGGTTTGACTACGAAATGACTAGTATGTGACCAGGTTCTGACTGTGGACTTGTACCTAATCTGTTGGTCATGTCTGCACTGCCAGTATCTTCTCATTCGCTACACGCTAGACCTCATGCATTGCGAAATGAATCTAGCCAAGAACTTTCTGAAAACCATATCAGGGAAGAAGGACACAGTCAAAGTGCGGAGGGATCTACAACGCCGAAATGTGAGGAGGCACCTATGGCTCGCTCCACACCCACGTAAGGCAGGGAAGATGGTGAAGCCACAAGCATCTTATGTTTTGTCCGAACAGGAGTTTGAGAAGTTTGTCAAGTGCATAAAAGATTTGAAAACGCCCGCGGGGTACTCATCGGACCTGAGCAAGTGTCTCCGGAAGAAGAATTTTGGTGGCCTGAAGTCGCATGATTACCATATTCTGATGCAGCAGATCATGCCACTAGCTCTTCGTGATCTGATGGAACCAGGACCTCGTATGGCTATTATGCGAATGTGTAGGGTATTTCGTCGCTTGGGCACAAAGGTATATAATCCAGCAGACTTTCCGTCTCTAGAAGCAGATGTGGCAGAGAGCATGGCCCTTTTGGAGATCGAATTTCCACCTTCATTTTTTGACATAATGACTCATCTCCCATACCATTTGGCAAAGGAATTGGACTTGTGTGGTCCAGTTAGTGCACGGTGGATGTATCCAGTGGAGCGCTACATGAAAGTATTGAAGAACCACGTCCGAAACATGGCACGACCAGAGGCATGCATGGCGGAGGGGTACTTGAAAGATGAATGCATTGGATTCATTACGGAGTACCTCCACAGCTTTGAGGGCTCTCACAGGCGTGTATGGGACGAAGACGAAGAATATGGAGATGCTGAGGAAGTTCTGCAAGGGGCAGGAAGGCTGTACGTGATGAGTTCCGAGTTGAGAGATGTGGCCCACCACTATGTGCTTTCCAATGCTGCAACCATGCAGGATTCCTACATGTAAGTTAAGGAGTTCACTCTTCCCTGTGATACATTGATCCCTAATATGGCTCAACAGTGAAGCCTTTTGTGTAAGCTAGGGACATTTAGACCTGAAATCTTGTGTAGTTCTGCATTCGTTGTAGTGTAGTCATTTTCGGACAGTGCTTGCAGATGCTGAATGACTCGCAGTCGACATAGAAGTGACTGCTTCAAGTCACGGAGAAGTCATAGCCCTTCTCCTGCCTGATGAGAATTACTCCTGAAGTCTACACAGTGCGTCCTGCTGGGTCTATTTTGGAGTGGGGACCATCTGCTTGTGGGTTTAATTGTGTTTCACTGGATTGTCCAGGATGTGGAGGACTGAATCACAAGAGAATCCGGAAACGCCATCCTTAGCTGATTGGATGCAACGCAAAGTCGGAGAGTCGGACTTGGATTTGCATAACCCAGAGCACATGGACCGCTTTCTCCTCAGCAAGAAACCATCCCGGAGAGCTACTAGATATGCACGAGTCACAGCATTTGGGCTGCACTTTAGAGTGGAGGATGACAGTACAAGACACTTGTTGAGTTACAACAGCGGGGTAGCGTCCGTTTTCCACGAGACTGCTGGAAATGTTGAGGAATCCTCCTTGAACTACGTGGGAGTACTTCAAGATGTCTTTGAGCTGGATTATGGTGCATTGAGTACGAAGATAATTCTGCTGCGTTGTGAGTGGGTGAAAACCATAGACAATCGAGGTAACCCTACGTATACGAAGGATGAGGCTGGATTCCTCGTAGTGAACTTTCGGCACAAATTGCCTCGTTTGGTAGACCCGTTCATTTTTCCAAGCCAAGCTACTCAAGTTTTCTTTTCAGACGTTACAGGAAGACCGGGGTGGAAAGTTGTGCTACGGAAAGAGGCACGAGCTCGACGAGAGGTTGTTGACACATCCGATGCATTTATGAACACAATAGTAGAGAGTGACGGGCTAAGAGCTCCCCGTAACCTGCCAATTCCAACCGAAACAGTCAATTTAATTGGGGCCATAGAATTGTCCGAGGAAGAGAACTTGTTAGCACGGGCAGGATATTAGTGTCATTCCGATACATGAAGCACTCATACTTGGTGCCACCTCTGCAGAGCATGTACAAGTGATTATAGCATTAGCCGTCCCTTTTAGCACACAGAATGTCGTTGAAGCCTTCTGTCTGTACAGAGAGAAATTAGAAGAAAATCCAGTTCTATGGACATTGGTACTTAGGCAACGTATGAGTACCCTGAGCATTGATTTCAGTACCTATAAGTCATGGTCCGCCAAGACTGGTTGATGACTGAAAAATGACTGTAGTAGTCATTTGTAAGACAGTTGGAAGTCATCATGGACGGTCGTTTGTAGTAGTGAATGTGGCACTCCTTTTACAAAAAGCATACCCTATTCTGAGTCCTTCAAGAATGTAGAAGAAGCCTTGAATATTTATAGGGATAAATTAGAAGAATATCCTGTTCACCTGGGCCATCTATCTTCATTAAACGACACCTTACTCGAGCAGACTCTCTACTGTTTGATTCGTTGCTTTTTTTGTTTTGGTAATTTCTCACATGTCTGACCCTTAGTGGCCTCCGAAGTTTCGAATGTTGAGACGAAGTTCTCGCAAGTGATCCTTCACAAGACATTTGTGGTGATTTTGGACCAAGGAGCTTGCTGTTTGATCATTTTTGATGATGTGAAACGTGATGGAATATATCCTTCCACTCTTGAAACTATATCGAACATTAGGAATCTGTTAGGAAGCCTGCATTTGAAGTCCACCAAAATAATGGCGATACGCCAGTGGTGGTCTCTATGAGGGACCTTCCTTCATTTTGAATGTGGTTTATGTACTGGACGTGCACCGTCTAAACTACGCTCACATGTCAGTCATTTTGAAGTCGCTCAGAAGAAACGTCGAAGTCGCATACTAGTCGCCCCGGAATGACTGGTGTCCACGTCAGCCTCTTCATCGGCCCGATGGTGGCAGTGTAAATCAATTCATTCAGCACTTTGTCAGTTCCTAGTCATTTCTGAGTCTCATTGAAGTTACCGGAAGCCGCGTCTTCGAAGTCCTAGACTAGGTCCATGCTTTATTTTTTTCTGGGCTGCCTGAAGTCCGCCAGAGCGGGCAGCATGAACCACCCAAATCCCTGAAGTCATTTTGTATTCACGTTTAAGACATGCAAAGTGTATTTTCGTGACTTGAAGTGACTTTCGAATGACTAAGGCGTGCGCTGCACCGTGATCCTCAGTTCCCGACGTTCCACTCGTTCCCAAGGACGACTGAAAGTCGTAGATGAAACTCTACTTTCATTGCACCCACGTCCGCGGTTCAGGAAAGTGACTGCCAAATGACTGTTCCAATGCTGCTGCCCCAGCGCTGGTGCAATTATGGAATTCAAAGTCATTCTTTAGTTGTTCCGGACATATAGTCACTTTAGAGTCATTCCCTCTAGTCATTTATTCATTGGTTTCTTTGTAGTGTAGAGAAGGAAAATTAACACCCTCACAACTTTACAAGTGGCCTATCCGGAAAGGAGGTCACTTAGGGCCACATCCAGTCCCCTTGTACTACAATGACAGGTCAAAGACACCCGGAGCTGATAGTGAATTGTTTCTAAGTTGCTAGAATGATAATGTGGTTGGCAGACCTTCCGGTGAGTGGAGATTTTCCTTTGGCGGTTGCTTGTATCCGCACAGAACCGTGTTTGATTCCGGACTTGCATCCACACCACTCTTGGGTTTCGCTAGATTATCATTTCGATAATTTAAAGGCACCACGCACAAGTCTTCATTCACGTGCCTAAACTTTGTCACAAACGTATCCTCTCAATCTGACCCAGTTGCCTATGATCCGAATTCCTCCTCACCCATCCCCTCTTACAACCCAACACTCACATAAACAAACTAACAAACTCTTTGCATAAAGTCAGAATGTCTACCTGGTGGCTCAGATTAAAGAAAGGAATGAAATAAACATTGAAAATGCACACAATGGAATGGAATGGGAGGGCAACAGTCTTACCCACCCTTAAAAATAAAAACAAAAAGCCAAAAAGACACCCAGAATTCAAGGCGACCGCATAATGATCTTTTGAGATAATCAAAAAGTCACAGGCCAATCCCCAAGAAATCTAGACCTCGGATCCACACACGGAAAATTTATTCCGGAACTAAAATTGAAAACTCTAACAATCTAAAAAAATCCTATCTACTTCTCTTTTCGCGCCTTCTTCGAATTGCTACCACCCTGACCCGCTGGTGTCTTGACCGTGGTCTTCATCGGAGTCAACCTGATTGCTGTCCGGGTTTGAATTTTGCACAGAGTAGGTGGGGGCGACTCTTCATCCGTTTTCGTCGTGGATCCGGTCTTGAACTCCTTGTCCTTGGAGTCTTTGATCCACTATACATTCGGCTGCTTTTCTTGCACAATCTCAGCCAAATCCACCATCGTGCTGTCTTGTCTGGGTGAAGGCTGTTGCATGTAGGAGAAGTCTTCCAGATGGGTCAAGCCGGATTCAACAAGACCCCAATCCGATCAATGAGATTGCTACGGATCTTCAAATCAGGCATTGTAAATGTCCCTACCGCACTTGGTCGGAGTGATGAAACACTTTGCCGGGTAGAAACTTTCGGCTGAACCGGAACGGATTTCGAATTTGGCTTCTTCTCTGGTTTAGGTACCGGATTTACACTTGTCAGCAATGTTTGGGCTTGACTTAAAGAAGGACCTGCAGGTGTTGTAGCACAAGGAAGCACAAATCCCCCCTTTAGGTGTTAAAATAGTATAAAAATCCCTAGATGACTTGTGTATTGTTCCCAAAGGATTTCACTTGTAGTTTTTTCAAAATTACCAAAACATAATGCGAAAAACAAATACAAGACAAAAGAATCCGAAATTAAAAACTGGAAACTAGAATTCCTTCTTTATGTTCCCAAACACATACCTCTATCTCTCAAATCATACCAATCAACATATTATGGCCAAACCTAGAGAAGTATCATTATCATGTACCTCTCCTTGATCTGGTTCCGATTTCAGTAACCAAATAACCAATTCAATAGTTTAACCTCTATTTTAGAGGGATCCGCTCTTGGGCTTAAAGAAGGGAACGTATACCCTATCCTTCAAAAGATTAGAGTGACTGAAGATTTCACTTAGGACAACAACAACTAGAGGAAAAGACTTGGACTCAGATTATTTTTCACAATGGATCCGAAATCTAATCTTTATCTGCAGGTCACTTAGGAACCCCCTTAATCAACTCAGTTACTACAACGACGGATCTATTCCGGATCAGTCCTACAAGTCGGAACTGGTAACCGGATAATTAAAAGATCCTAACTATTTTTCCATTCCTCTTTCTTGGATATAGTCGAATCTCATCGGAACGTCAATTAGTATGTATCTTCTACTCTGTAGAACACATATAATCTAAGAACGGCTTTCCCACTTAGAAGACACCCAAGAAACAATAATAGTAAGAACTTCTTCCTAGTACACCCAGTTTCATAACCACCTCCTCGCACTCACAGAATCGGATCCGGATAGAATCCGGGGAATCCTTCCTCCACTCCAACATTAGCAAACCAGCTATCTGCACTAAACAATGGTTCTAGCATTGTTGGCATATCAATCCAAAATTGAGACTTTGCAGACCAACGCTTAGGAAGTGGAAATTTGAAATGTATTTGCCAAATACTGAAATTGCAAGAAAGAATGCTCGGGCTTACAACTAAAGCCAGACCCTAAATACAAATCCAAGGGAACCCTAAAAGGCCCCAAGGAACAAAATCAAAGGACAGGAAAATGATAGATGTCATTCTTTATCTTCCTACGTTGACTTTCTACCTACCCATCCGATCCGCAAAATGTGGATTTGAGATCCTAAAAACCCAGAAAGTGAAATCCAAATGCATTCAACTCAAAAGCAACTAACGAGTAGCTTTCTACCTATGAAAAACTTGGGTTTTCATCCCACTGACCTAGGTCTAACCTAAGCAACTTCCTACCTACTTCCTAGTCCTCTTGGAAGAAGGTTCCTCAAGCTTGACGGATCCTTTCCTAGGCAGCTATTTCCTGCTTGATGATGGCTTTCCTCTTGGTATAGCTCCTCCTCTAGATGGTGTCGAAGCCTTACCCTTGAAGCTCGAAGAAGAGATGTTTACTAGATTGGAGTCTTCATCTGATTCCGAGTCTTGATGGAACCCTAATTTGGATCCGGATCTGGTCATGCTCTCCTCATTCACTGAGTTGCTTAGCAACTCATTCTCCTTTGAATGATGACTCCCTGAAGACATCTCTCTAGCTCGCTTAGCTGTGCTCTTCTTCTTTGTTGTTCTGGGTATTTGCGGAGAAGGTTTGGAGCCCTTACTCTAAGGTATCTAAAATTTGGATTCCGCCTTCTGGATCCTATTCTTAGATCCGGATCCATATGGGAATCCTTCCTCGGCTTCTGACTTCGACCTAGAAAGGTCTTTGGCGGGGGTTTTCTCCTCCACTGCCTTGTCCTTCGGCTTCACGGGTGTTGGTGGTGACATGACTAGGTTCGGCCGCATTGGAGTTGCTTCCTGTCTTGGCTTGACCGCCTTTCCCTTTCCGGAAACCGGATACTGTCTCGCCTGATGGAAAGCGTCTCAGATCTTGTACATCATCTTCTCAATAGCCTCCGAGTACTCAACTAGTATCATAACTGCCTTTGTTGCCACTTCTGATCCAGCCTTGTGAATCTCCTCGTCAAACAACTTAGCCTTGTTTAACACATCTTCGGAATGTCTCACAAAAACTTGGATATGCATGGTTGAGTGGCTCATTTTTGGCAAAAGTCCAAGTCCAAAAAGTCCTTTCTTGTGAGTAAAATGTGTGGGAGTGAAATACTTGGAAGTGAATTCTATAAGAAAAAAATTCTAAAAAAATTCAAAAAGTCCTTAGCTTTTTGAGCGCCCCTAGACCTTGAAAATCATTATACTTTAGAAAAAATCATTTTTGTAAAAAAAATATTGGCTATAAGAAAAAGACTTCATAAAATTCAGTGTTTGAATAGTCATTGAAAAGTCCTTTGCCGACATTCAATACGTATTTACACAACAAGATTATAATTTTGTAAAAATTTACTAAAACATCCACTAGAACCATAGTCCTTCGTATGAATTTAAGAACCTAAACCATCTTTAAAAAGTCCTTGAAAAATGTGTTGACAACAAATTTGTCACACCCATCTTTTTTTAAAAGTCCCCTATACTTTCATATTTTGCCACAAAAAAAATTCAACAACATAGTTGTGTTCATAATCAAGTTTAAGACCCTAAAATGAATTTTTTTTTTCAAGTTAAATTTTTCTAATATACCCAAACCGCATTTGAAAATTTGATAAGTGCAGTTTTCAAAAGTGTGACACGATTTTGAGCCCGTCAACCATGCATTCACCCCTTCCGAAGTGTATCCTCTAATTCCGCCAACAACCTTCTCGTCTCTCTGCTTCTCTCTACATTCTTCTCCAATTGTCTTTGGAGTTTGAGGTTCCTCTCAGTCAATTCCTTGACCCAAGTTTCTCACTTCTGGGAATCATCATCCCGGATCAAACTCTCCACTCTCTTTGCGAGCTCGGAAACATCGATTCTTCCCAATAGCCCACAAACGTTTCTGATTGCCCCTCTCTCAATGTCCAACTCCTCTCGAACCTTCCTCAGATCCTCAATAATCCTCCCTAGTGGATCATCTTGGTCTATTTCCGATTCCGGGGACTTCTTTCTCTCAATCTGGGGTCCTTTCTTTTTAGTTGAGTGTGGGATCCTCTCATCCCCTTTCCACTTCTCTGAAGACCCTTTTCTACGCTCTGATGAGGCTCTCCCAAATTCCTCATCATGCCCTCTCTTCTTCTCCTCGCTCTCTTGTTCTCTTGGTAGAGTAATATTTAGCTTCAGGGGGGTAGCCGCGGCCTTGTATGTTGTTCTCTCATGACTCCTAAGTGTCCCTATGTAATTGTAAAGATGGAAGAGGAAATGATCAATGGGAGCTGCCTTGGTATTCCTCAATGAGGAAACCATCTTTCCTATTATATCTCTTATTATTCCTCCCCAAAATACCTTCCTCTCTCTACTCAGAGCTCCAAAGAGACTGTTGGCCCATGTCACTGTAATCCGATTTGGTCTCTCCGGATATATGATGGAGACTAAGAACTCCAACAACCTCCTATGCCTTTCAACTCTGCAATCTGCTACTACGTAGCCATCCTTGGAGTGAAGAGGATTGGTAAACTTACCCTCTGCGAACTTGTCAGCCCAGGAAGCCATTCCTTCTCCCTCGCGCAGAAAGTCGTAGACCCTCCAAGTTTCAAGAGTCCATTTGCCGGGAAGTGCTCGAGAAGTCTTATCCCATTTGTTTGACTACTCCCGTATTAGCTCCTGGATCATCTCCTCATCCTTCAACTGACTGTAGGGTTGACGCAGAAACCCCATGCATCCAATTTGCCCCAGATCCGCCTCCAACTATTTCCGCCCTTCTCCATCCTTCGGAATAATTGGGCAGATGGTCTTGACTTTAATCTGTGCAGCCCCACTTCCTTTCGTCTTCACCATCGCTCTCTATGGTGTTGTCTGTCCTCTCGGATCAAAAACCTCACACAATCCCTCAGAAAGACAAAGCTATGGGAACCTTCTACCTAGCGTTGATCCTCTTCGCCTTGACCGGATCCGGAAACTAAGATCTCTCTCTTCTAGCTCCCTTTTGCGCTACCAGGTAAACTATGCATGCTCAGAGGATACTAACAACTCTTGAGTGAGAATGGTGAATGGAGATTCCGACCTTCAACCTTCTCCCCAAAAGCCGCCTCCAACCGGTTAGGGTAGCCGTTTCCGCAATCATCGCGGAAGATTCCGACCGTTCAACGGTTATCTTTAGCTTCCAATAGAGCCATTGAGCCATAGGATTGCTCTATTAGCTTCATGTAGGCCTTCCGGTATCCTCCGATATGTATTAGCACCCGGCCCCAATATGTCAAATGATCCTTGAGTGGTTTCCCGGATCCCAATCTGGTTCCGATTTTTGGTAAGACCAAAGAACTTTTATTTCCCCTTTTAACCTAATTATCTATCTACCACTGCTTCCATGGTAAGAAATATTGCTTTTGGTAAAACCTCTAAATTACTCTTTGAAGAAGCAAAAAATTTACCAATACTAACTCATTCCCCTAGATTCCTAAATAACTAGTCCTATCCTTACTTTCTTGGCTTTCACAGTAGGTGGCCTTAGAATGGACTTCAGGCCCTCAAAATGCGGCTGAGGCGGAGCAGTGGGAACTGGTTTGATTGGAGTTCCCATGAATAGGAAGTTGGGGACATCCAAAAACTGCGAGAAATCCATCACTTTCTTCGGATCAAGGTATCCCAACAGCTTACCCATTTTCTTCAACACCGTCCTCATCCGGGCTTGAAAGTCAACTAAAATTGTTACTACCTTCGATCCGGTTACCTAACCTTCCTTCAGCAGCCGATCGTTGAAGATGTCAAGCGTGTAAAGGGATGGACCACCATGGCTTGTCATGTATACGATGCCTCATATTGTTGTGTCATGACCATAGCTGTTTGTGACATGCAATCTAAGGATGTTGAGGCTCAGCTTGTATTCTAGAAGAATTTGAATGCTGTTGCAGCTCGACAGGACATTTCCAACCCCCAATTCAAAGGATTTATGGCAGACAATGCCCAAGCTAATTGGAATGCGGTGAAGATCATCTATGGTTCCAGTGATGCAAAAATTCAAATGGAGGATTGGGAGCGCACATGCTTATTTTATTGGACGCAATTTCTTGAGAAGCATATAAAGGCGGATATTCGACCCGACCTTCAAGAACAGCACCGCCGTCTATGTAAACAATACAAGAATGCTAATTCTTTGGAAGGCGTTGGAAACAAAGTACCTTACTGTTAGGTCTTGGTGGCTATCTTCAAGTGCTAGAACAAATGAAGGCCTTGTTCATCTGGATTTGTGGCTGGCATTTTGGTACTTCCATTACTGCCAATGGGGTGGATTTATGGAGCTTGTAAGCGATATCTTCCATGCATGTTGGAATATCATCTTCCTTATGAATTTAAATCTTATCTTCATTATAATCTTATAACTAACTAGTGACTTTCTATGGCAGGATCTTACGGAAGAGGAACTTTTGGAAATGCCTTCTTGCAGCCTTGCAAAAACGGTGCACAACAAATGGCTCCAGCAATTGGGAAAGAGAGGAAATGATTTGTATGTGGCGACTGTGGATGACTATGTCCGAGCATTTATGCAAGTCATTGCATACTATCAATTTTCCAAGGGTGATAGAACAGACACATGACCCAATATAGAAGATCTTTGTCTTTGCCTTAGTCAACACAATGCCAAAAGTATCGGGGACCCTAGCAAGTTGCATGCAACTTTAGAAGAAATGTCATGTGCTTCAGCATTTTGCACAAGAAAGCCGCATTTGGAAGGTGAAGAGTTTTTTTTATCTCTGAAGCATAGGACAAATGTGCCCATTGGGTCAAAGGATAATTTGCATCGCCTTGACAAGATTACCATGTCTCGACCTTTGAAGAAAACACGTTATGGTGGCTCCAACTTTGTCGATCCCACACCAGAAGTAGAGTCAGAACCTGTAGAAACAGAAGAAGTTGTCCCAGCTCTACATCACACAAAGGTAGTCCTTGAGACTGCTTGTAATGAAAAAGAGTGGCACATTGCACGGCTTCCAAAGACTTCAACAAAATCTTGTTTTGTACAACAAGCTACCACTAAGAAAAAATGTGTGGCCAAAATTGTCCAATACAATAAGTCTACTGCAGCTCCTATTTACATAGGAATGATGACAAACTATAAGAAAAACAAGGTTGAGCAGATGTAATTTTTCTTTTGCAACAATGATATTAAGCGTTGTGTGAAGGGCACAAGCTGTAAGTGGGTTGTGACAAAATTGCCACTGCCTAAGATTTGGCTTGTTAAACTTGGCACCAATCTCACTAAACAAGTTTTTGCTCTAGAGCATGCAAGACTCGCATGGTAGAAAGGCCTTCACTGGCATCACATGAGCTGTTCAGTGAATTAAACGTAAGACTTATAGATTTCAATGATTACCCATCTCCATATTTCCCTGACGAGTATCTAAAGTGCAAATTTGAAAAGAACATTTGGTGCAACTCTAAGGCACCAACAATGAAGCAGTTCAATATCTATGCATTAGACCTATATGTCAACTGTAAAGTTTTTGAAGTCACTATGCTTCCTTCTCCAGCTTTAGGTTCAATTATAAGATTTGAATCTTTCCAGGGATCCAAGGCATCTCAATACTTGATCATTGTTGGACAATTCCAAGCTGTGATTGTCTATTTTTCAAAAACATGGTAACGAAGTCCCTTAGTAAGCATGGTCAGTGGATAAATTGCAAACATATGTATTATGTATTTACTCAGCTTTGTGATTTGCTTCCAAAGGTAGATCAATTTATCCATGCACCTAGTTTCAGCTACAACGAAATCAAGCATGTATTAGAAATTCTTCTATCCAAGTGCCAAACTGTTAGAACAATTTGACAATTATTTCTATTGTACTGGTTATTGCATGTTTAACTAAAATAGTAGTGAGACTAAAAGGGCCACTACTTTATGTTGTGGTACATACGTTTTTTCTAATTTCTTCTTATCATGTTTGATGTTATTTTTACAATTGTATCAATCTCATTAAATAACTCAATACTTCATATGTAATTCTCTTCACAAATATACAGAACAATAGATCTTTTTTGTATACCTTAGATATCCTATTGCTTCATTATGATTACCACACCTAATTTCTAATATATCAAAATAAAAAAGAATCAAAATCACAACAAGCACTAATAAATTCATTTCTAAATTCTTGATCCTTGCATATGTTGACATTGTGACCTAAGCAAACATGGTAGCAAAGGAATTGACATTTTATTGGATTTGTTATCTATATTGTAGTGTTATAAAAGTGCTTTTCAAATATTGAATAAATGCAAAGTTAGAATATTTTCAAAATAATATGTTCTTAAGTTGAATTTTAAGACCACCTAAAAATTCCTCACTCTTTCCCAATGTGAATATAGTTGCCAAATTATTTGATCCCACGGTAATAGGCTCATTAATTTTCTACAGTTATAGATCAAATTTCTTACCAAAAATAAATAATTTACTTTGTTACGACCATATTTGAATAGTTTAAATACTAATACTATGAATCCCAATTAGAATTTGTTGGCCTAAAATCCAAATTCTTGTGCTCACTACTCACTGCTTTCAACTCACAAAATAGCTTCGCTCATGTTGACTATCTGCACTCTCAAGACCGGATACTCAAAGTTAACACTCAAAACTGCTTCGCCAAATCAGGAACACAAATACTACTTACCAAACTTAATGAGATTCAGGCAGAAAAAAAGGAGGTAAGAGAAGGCCTTGTGAGCTCCCAATTTGTCACTTGGGACTCGTAGAATTATTTTTTTGGAAATTTGCAATTTAAAGTTGAGAAAAGTATACAAAAAGCCATAAAAAGAGTGTAGAACCAAAATACGGTTGTGTCATATCCATTATAGTATTTGGTCTAGATTTGAATTTTGACTTAGAACCCCCTCAAACTTGACCTAAAAATAGGTAGAAATAACAAAACGGTTAGATTTGGAGGATTTGAGTCACATAGCCCCAAAAGGGCTAAATTCCACCATGAATGTGACAATTCATGGCTAAGTCGGTCCGAGGGATCCACAGCGAGGCCGCTAGGTCGGGTCCTAGAGTTAGGTTTAGAGATCCCCATCAAATCGACGAATTCTCAAAACCCCGATTGTTAGCATGCAAGAGCCACTGACGCAAGACCGGGCCCGTGGGAGAATCTGCAGTCCAAGGATGGTGTTCTAGGGTAAATCCCATGCCAGGAGGCCAACAATGAAATTGATTCGCCAAGATTCCTCTATCTGCAAATGATTCCCGCACCGTCGCTAATTTGAGGAGATGGCCATTTTTAATCTCCACTGACCAACCGTGTCAGGTACGGAAACGCACCTACACATCTTTCATGCAACTCTTTGAGAGGTCACATGAAAATTCCCGGCATCTTCCAACTTGCAGAAGAACCTTTTCCGGATGGTCAACCTTTCTAACCTCCAACGAGAATTTCATGGAAATTACCCAGGTTACAATAACATCTCACTAAGAATTAGATTAGCTTGTATTATGTTAATAATGCGTTCCGTGAAGTTTCACGACATTTCGATAGCGGCAAGTGCTCGAATCGACGAAATTCCTCGGGAATTAACCACGTGGCGGGGTCCCTGATACATTGACCGGCATTCCGGGACCATATGATGGAAAAACAAAGACAACCAAGAGTCCTTTCCAACTCTCTCACACCTACCAGAGACCCAAGGCTATTCACATTTCTCAAAATAGGAGACCCCCAAGATCTAGGATTTTACCACGATTTGGTTTTTGAACTAAATTAGCCTACGATGGGTTTTTGGCCTTGGTTTGGGGGGTAGAGGAATTTAGGATTAAACACGGTGATCTGTAGCCAACGGCGCAATCCATTTGACGATTAGAATTAATCTCCAAAAGTTAAGATGTTGGTCCAACATAGATGGTAGAAGTAGATTTTTAGGGATTAGGATGAAAATCTTTGAGGATGAAAATCCAAGTTGATAAGGTTACTTTAGAACTCTAGAGGGAGAGGTGGGCCCTTGGAAATCTATATAAGGGCCCCATTTTTCTCTCTACAACACTTCCAAATCTTGTTTTGTGTCCATGGGTCCAAGTTATTTTAGATATTTATTTTGGAGTTTGAAGCCAAAAACCTCTACGGTGTTTTCGGAGCACTTTTGGCTCCATTGTTACTTATTTTCAAGCTTTGAAGGTCCTTGGGGGTCCTTCTATCTTGCCTTGTTACTCTTTGTGTACTCTTGTTGTGAGTTGAATGGGTGTTCTACACTTTGTGTGTCCTCTTCGTGCCCATGTGAGCTAGTTTTGGTGGTTTAAGAGTCTTGGTGGATCTTGTACTAACCCTAGAGCAACCCCCCACCGTACCTTGGCAATGCTGCTTTGGAGGACCTTTAGCGTGTGAGCTTTGTATTGCCACGTGGTTTTAACTCGTGTATTCTTTCCATGTAATTTTTTTGACATCTCTCTTCTAATATTCTCTTTGTTGAGTTGACCCCTCTTGGGAACGGCGAAGCTTTGAACTTGTGGCAAAGTTGAAGTCCTAAAGTGTGTTAAAAATTTAGACGGTGGAGCTTTGAACCCCCGAAGTGCTACAAAGTCCTAAAGTTGGTGTTAAATCCAAACTACAATAAAGCTTTGACCCTCCCCGGTATTTTGTTCCAAAGTCTAGTTTCCAAGACCTTTGTGGAAACTTCCAAAGTTTGGCTTCCAAGATATGTAGGTCATTAGAGAATTCCATTTGTTAAGTTGTAGCAACGTAGCCATCATTTCCATAGCTTAGCAAGCTCGGTTCCTCTTAGTTCTAGCACCCAGTTTCCTCACGTTTTAGCAACCTTTAGTTTTGGCAAAACCAGTCCTAAGTTTTAAACCAGCCCATCGGAACAGCCCACTGGGACTGCCCATCGAGATCAGCCATTGGGACTGCCCACCAAACCAGCCATCGGTCCAGGTAGCTGGGGTCCAGCCCAAACCCCACTTGGGGTTCCTTTTTTGGGGGGTTCCCTTTCATCCTAAAAAAACGGGGATTAGGATCCTATAAGCTAGAGGTTTAGAGTCAAAAAGTAGGAGTAGGGTCTAAGAACCAAAAGAAAGGAGGAGAAAAGGGTGGAACACCATTGTACCTGCATACAAGGAAGTCTCACTGTCACCAACAAAAAAATCCGCTCTATACACAATAGAGGAAGATTAGAGGAAAATAGGGTAAAATAGAAGAAGAAGTGCGAGAGACAATAAATAGTGACCTAGGCTTAGGCTAAGTAGGTTTTAGGAAGAAATCTTGAGAATTTGTGATGACCGATGAGAGAAGGATTAGGATGACACAAAGATAAAATCGTGTAAGAAGATAGGAAGGACATTAAAACTTCCTCGGAGTTTGAGTCTATAGTTGTAAGACATCCATAAAAGCTTAGATGGAATAGTATTAGTGTAGAAGAAGAGAGGAAGAAAGAAAAGAAAAGAGGGAAGTCAGATTGCAAGGGTGTAACATATTCTCAAATTAAGCGGTGAGCTTGGAAGAAAATCAAACACAATAAAGGAGTACCATGGAGCATGAGGTTGTGCACGCGGACGTGGACGAACTTGTTTCCGACACCAGCAGTGAAGAGGTGAGTTTTTGAATTAATCCTTGGTGTTTTTTCCTAATTAGCGTTGATTCCCTTAATTAGCCCTTTACGCACGATTAACAAGCTGTGATTAATGCAAGTAAGAGTTAGATTCAAAAGTTGCTAGATTAGGGATAGAGGTTTCCAAAAACATATTACACTCAGGATTTGGCTTTGAGTTGACCGTGTTAGGATAACTTAAGAAGTAGGGGGTAAACGGAGGAATTGAATTAAAATTTCATCCAAAAGGAACCATGGACGGAAGTTAGCGATTTAGATTAGAAAGAGAATCTAGGATTTAAACTAGAAATTAATTAGTAGTTAAAAATCTAAAGTTAACTTTGGAAAGTAAAACGGTTAGAATTGATTTGGAAGTTTAACTTGGGGGGTTAAATTCTCAAGTCAAATTTTAGGGCAGGTTAAGAGTAAAAATAGGAGTTAAATTTGGAAGTTAGAAATTAAAAGTTAGAATAAAATCAACGCCAAAGTAGAAGTAAAAATTAGAAGTAGAAATTAAATTGTAGAATTAATTCTAGAAGTAAAAACCAAGGGTTAAAAGTCAAAAGATAGAGTTAAACTTTGAGGATAAATTCTAGAGTTAATTTAGCAATAAAAAAACCCGAGAATAAAGGTCAAAACATAGAGTTAGATTTGGAAGTTAAAATTTAGAGTTAGTACTAAGGAGTAAAAATCTAGAGGTACATTTAGAGGTTGGAAATTAGAGTAAAAGTTGAGCTATAGGATTAGTCTTTAGAAGTAGAACTTCCAAGTGGAATGTCAAAACACAAAGATAGTCTTAGGGGTTTATGGAAGGAACATAAAGATTTCGCTTTCACGTAGTTAGGGACGTTAAAAATGACGCGAACTACCCAGTCAATCCTAGACATAGGAAAGATAGTTAGGGAGTAAGAATTCGCTATCACCCCTAATCATTGCAGTTAGCCTCTGAGTTACCACATGCATTTCTAGTTATTTTTGCTGCCCATTATGGACGCAAGATTACCCACCCTTGATAATCAGGCAAACACCGACCAGGTTCTATGCCTTTATCCACCTTTTGAATATATGAGGGTGTTTGTGAGCGCGGTCCACTGTGCCTTCCAAGCAATGGATCATTTTTGCTAACGTCTCTTAAGTGTCGTGGATGGCAACGAAACTACTAGAAATACATGGGTAACTAATAGGCTAATTGCAATGATTAGGTGTGATAGTGAATTCTAACTCCCTAACTATCTTTCCTATGTCTAGGGTTGACTGGGTAGTTCGCGTCATTTCTAACGTCCCTAACTATGTGAAAGACTGAAAGGGAAACCCTCACGTTCCTTCCATGAACCTCTAAGACTATCTTTTGAGGTTTGACACTTCTCTCGGAAGTTCTAACTCTACGGCTAACCCTAAGCTTAGTTTTTACTCTAATTTCTAATCTCTAAATGTAACACTAGATTTTTACTTCTGGAGTGCTAACTTTAATTTTTTCTTCCAATTTTGACTCTATGTTTTGACTTTTACCCTCGGCTTTTTACTCCTAAATTAATCCTAGATTTTTACTCCTAATATTAACTCTAGGTTTTTTTCTCCTAAATTAACTATAGATTTTTACTCTTAAATTAACCCTAGGTTTTTTCTCCTAATTTAACTCTAGGTTTTTACTCCTAAATTAACCCTAGGTTCTTACTCCTAATTTAACTCTAGATTTTTACTCCTAAATTACCCCTAGGTTTTTACTCCTAATTTAATCCTAGATTTTTACTCCTAATATTAACTCTAAATTTTTACTTCCAAACTAACCCTAAGATATTTGCTTGAGAATTTGACTCCTAGATTAACTCTAGATTTCTATTCCTAAATTAATCCCTAGTTTAGATCCTAGATTCTCCTCCTAACCTAATCCCTAATTTAACACTCTCAAATCTAACACCTACTTGTACTAATCACGGCTTGTTTAATCACGCGTTAGGGCTAATTTAAAAAAATCAACGCTAATTAGGAAAAAACACCAGGGATTGATTTAAAAACTCACCTCGTCACTGCTGGTGTCGGGATTAATTTCATCCACGTCCCCGTACACATCTCCATGCTCCATGGTGGTCCTTGGTCTTGGTTGAATTTTCCCACGCTCACCGCTTATGTTTCGAAAATTAGGACCCCGTGCGATCTAAACCTCTTCTTTCCCTTCCTCCTTCCTTTTCTTTCTCCTTCTTTCCTTCTACACTAAGATTATTCCACCTAAGCTTTTATGGGTGTCTTACATCTATAGATTCAAATCCCAAAGAGGTTTTAATGTCCCTCTTACTCTCTTACACCATTTTATCTTGGTGTCATCCTAATCCCCTTTCTAATGGTCACTACGAATCCTCAAGATTTCCTTTCCTAAGTCTTCCTAATCCTAGACCTAGGTCACTATTTATCGTCTCTCTCGCTTCCTTTTCTACTTAGTCATCTTCTCCTTTACTTTTCCTTGTATCTTTTAGTGGTTTTGCAGGTTTTGGACAGCGTATGTTCCACGTAGAGCTTATCTTGGGCTCAACCCCATTTTTTCTACTCTCTTTTTCTCTCTACTATTTTCTTCCCCCCTACTTCCAATGTGCCCTTGGTTAATCTCACGTGTCCACCACGGACCCGACTCCCCACCCGGACTTTAGACCTTAAGTATTTAGAGTTTATTTTTTATTTTTTTCCGTGTAAGTTTCCCCCTCCCTTTTTGTTTTTTCGGTACCTCCCACCAAGCCCCTGGCCCAACACTCCGAGTCCCTGGACAACACCCCGAAGCCCCTGTCCAGAACCCCGAGTCCCTGGACAACCCCAAAGTCCCTGCCAAAACCCCGAAGCCCCGCCCAGAACCCTGACGCCCCTGCCAACACCCCGAAGCCCCTGCTCGGTACCCCGACGCCCCTGTCTACACCCCAAAGCCCCTGCCCGGTAACCCCATTGGCCAACTGGTAACCCCGATGGCCTCACTGGGAACCCCGATGGCCTGACTCGCTAGGCTCTCGGGCTGGTCTGGTATTTCTGATTTTTGGACATGGTTGGATACCAACAAAACTTAGACTTGGATTGGGACACTAAATTTTAGGATTACACTAGGGTTGTGCCGGTTTCTCCTATCATGGTCTAAACTAATTCACATGGTTGTTTGTTTTTTAGGCTCATGGATATTTAGAAACTAACGAGACTATCCTCACGTGGATATTTGGAAACTAAAGAAGGAAGGTGTTTGGATGATCGTAAAAAATGCCAAACTTTTCTAGACCTTGCAATCAAAGCTTCGCTGCCGTGAGGGTAATCATAAAAAATGCCAAACTCTTCTAGACCCTATGATCAAAGCTTCACCGTCAGGGAGGGTAGTTCACACGGCAAGACAAGGTTCAGACAAAAGTTATAACATCAGTGTAGAGAACTGACACGAAGGAGGTTCGAAGCTTCGCCATCTAGAAAGGTGGTGGTGTTCCCTTCAAACAAGGGGACAATGGTTGGACAAGGGTTAGGGCACCAGAAGATAGAAAGGGAGATCAATGCAATGTAACTCCCAAGAGTTAATACACAACAAGACTCATACACTAAAGGCCCCCCAAAGCGGCATCGTCAAGGTACGGTGGGGGGTTGCTCTAGGGTTAGTGCAAGACACCAAAAAGACTCTTAACCCCACGAGTTGGGTTCCAAGGATGCCCCAAAGATAGAAGAGTTTTTCAAATCACAGTAAGAGCACTGAGAATACACAAAGAACAACAAGGCAAGATAGAAGGACCCCCAAGGACCTTCAAAGCTTGAGATATAACAACAAAAGGAGCAAAAAATGCTCCGAAAACACCGTAGAGGTTTTTGGCTTCAAACGCCAAAATATTCAGAATAACTTAGACCCACGAATCCAAAACAAGAATTGGGGGTCTTCTTGAGAGAAAAATGGGGACCTTAAATAGATTTCCAAGGCCCCATCCCTCCCTCAAGAGTTCTAAGGTAACCTTATCAACTTGGATTTTCATCCTCATCTTCAAAGATTTTCATCCTAATCCTAAAAAACTACTTTTACCTATCTACGCTGGACCAACCTCCTAACTTTTGGAGATTAATTCCAATTGTCAAACGGATTGCGCCGTTGGCTCTAGATCACCGTGTTTAGTCTAGGATCCCCTAACCCCTTGTACTGAGGCCAAAAACCCATCGTAGGCTAATTTAGTTTAAAAACCAAATCGTGGTAAAATCCTAGATCTTGGGGGTCTCTTATTTTGAGAAATGTAAATAGCCTAGGGTCTCTGGTAGATGCAAGAGAGTCAAAAAGGACTCTTGGTTGACTTCGTTTTGCCATCATTTGGTCCCGGAATGCTGGTCAACGCGGCAAGGACCCCGCCACATGGTTAATTCCCAAGGAATCTTGCCGGTTCGGGTACTTGCCGCTATCGGAATGTTGTGAAAATTCACGGAGCGCATTATTAACATAAAACAAGCTAGTCTAATTTTTAGTAAGATTTTCTTGTAACCTGGGTAATTTCCATGAAATTCCCGTTGGAGGTTAGAAGGGTTGACCACTTGGAAAAGGTTCTTCTGCAAGTCGGAAGATGACGGGATTTTTCACGTGACTTCTCAGGGAGTCACGTGAAAGATGTGTAAGTGCATTTCCATACATGGCACGATTGGTCAGTGGAGATGTAACCGGCCATCTCCTTGAACTAGCGATGGTGCGGGAATCTTTTGCAGATAGAAGAATCTTGGCAAATCGATTTCGTCGTTGGACTCACTACAAGAGAAAGGGGTGTTTTAAGTGTGTTTTTAAGTATAGTCCTAAAGATAAGATATTAAGTAATGACCTTTATAAAGATTTTCAGTAAAAGTTTACTAGAAATACATGTGTTTTTAGTAAATTTTACTGAAAATCTTCATAAAGGTCATTACTTAATATCTTATCTTTAGGACTATACTTAAAAACACACTTAAAACACCCCTTTCTCTTGTAGTGAGTCCTGACACGGGATTTATCCTTGAACACCATCTTTGGGCTGTAGATTCCTCCACGAGCCCGGTCTTGCGTCAGTGGCTCTTGCATGCTAACAATCGAGGTTTGGGAAATTCTAAACCTAACTCTAGGACCCAACCTAGCGGCTTTGTTGTGGATCCCTCGGACCGACTTAGCCATGAATTGCCACATTCATGGTGGGATTTAGCCCTTTTGAGGCTATGTGACTCGAACCCTCCAAATCTAACCGTTTTGTTTTTTTTACCTATTTTTAGGCCAGGTTTGGTGGGATTCTAAGTCTAAACACAAATCTAGACCAAATACTATAATGGGTATGTCACAACCCTATTTTGGTTCTACACTCTTTTTATGGCTTTTGTATATTTTTCTTAACTTTAAATTGCAAATTTCCAAAAAAATAATTCTACGAGTCCCAAGTGACAAATTGGGAGCTCACACCCATCCACGACACTTAGGAAACATTAGCAAAAAAGATCCATTGCTTGGAAGGCACAGTGGACCGCACTCACAACACCCCCAGTCCCCCATATATTAAAAAAGTAGATAAAGCATAGAACCTGGTCGGTGTTCGCTTTATTACCAAGGGTGAGTAATCTAGTACCCACAGGCCTCCACTCAGTTTTCCACACTCCAGTTCCAGTTCCGTAGCCGTTAAGTTTACTGTTACTAGATTACCATGGATTTTCCGTCTATTCAATGTTCCTTTCTTGCTCCCGTTGGTGTATATTATCTTCCAGTTTAGTTCCAATTCCGTTTCCAATATCATCGAGAGTTTTGGGAATCCTACTAAACCACTTATCTAGGGTTCCGATTTCTAGTTTGGGCGGAAAATTGAATTTTCCTCCTTAACCATTTTGTTAGAGTATGGAAATTTAGAAAGTGTAGGAACAGATTAGAATAAGATTAGGATAGAGTCAAATCTTTCAATTTTTTTTGGAAAGTATAGACATTACGGATCAGTTAGGAATAACCTTAGAACAGTTTGTTTCCGGGATCCTAGAACTGTTACGGATGTTACGGATCCGGGTGAAAGACGGATCCGGAATCCGAAATGTTTTGTAATTTTAGGAACTTCCGAAATTAGCCAAGTTCCGTAATTTTAGGAAATTCTATAATTTTAGGGAATTCCGTAATTTTAGGGATAGCCGAGTTCCGGACTTTTAAGATGTTAACGGCTTTTTAGTTTGCCCAGAACGGTTAGTTGGCTCATTGGTCGGATTTTTAGTTGGCCGTTTGGCTGCTTTTTGTTGGTTTTTAAGGGCAGACTAGCTTACTAGCCTGTCATTATTTTCCTTGTCATTTAATCAAAGCATCCAGGAGATCAATTTGATCATTTTCTTGCGTATCGCATCTATATTCATGTGTATGCTGGTGTATAAGTGTGAGTGTGCAAGGGAGGGAGTCCGAATCTTTTGGCAGCCGGATTAAGCTAAGTGTGTTTTACGGAAGAGTTTTAGACTTGTGGGTGAAGAGCTGTACGTGGTGCCTTTAATTTGACGGAACAATGATCCGGTAGAGGCCCGAAAGTAGCCCGGATGCTAGTCCGGAATTCGAAGAGCGGTTCCGTACAGAAGTCAGCAATCGCCAGAGGAATATTTCCACTCGTTAGAAGGTCTGCCAACCTCAAGAGCGTCGACAGCTTGGAAGTCATCCCTTAGTTCCGGAAAGTCAAAAATCCATCGTTGTAGTAAGGAGGACCTAACACGTCCGTGTATGACCAACTTCCCGGGTGCACAATCCGGAAGTTGTGAGGGAGCCACCCCCTTTACTTAGCCAGTCATTTCTTGGATTGTGTTTTGGTGTGATAGAAGAGAGATTATGTGAGTACTATCTTGATTGGTGAAATTCCCTACCATTCAAAAAGAGCCTATGCGGACCATTGAGGAATTAACAGAGGTACCAAAAATCGTTAAGTCAAACAATTAGTACCCAAATGCCGGATCAAGCCAGATTTGAGTGAAATTCCAAAAAGAGAGAACTTCCGGAAGATAGTTTGTGAGTTTGGACAGATCACCTCCAAGGTGGTCGGATTCCGGAAACTTCATGATTTTGGAAAACTAAGATTGAAATAACATTCAGAATTCTCTAGGACAATAATTTGTGTCATCTTACCACATTTTTGTATTAAAGGTACTTACGCCTAGATTACGCGTACGACACATTTTATCCCACTAAGATATCATATGTTTTGCTAATCTATAAATTTAGTAATTTCTCTATTTTTAACTCATAGAACTGAAAAAATTATCAAGAATGGATTCCTTACTTCTAATTCTACTCAAAATCCTTCCAATCCTGTTCTATAGATTCCCACAACTACTAGCATTAGAATTGAAAGCAGAGTATGGAAGTACAAACATAATGGTAAGGAAATAATTACCCCAAGTGATAGTACCTTTGAATGTATTGCAAAAAAATTCTTAGATGTAGATTTTGCAACTTTGCATCATTTCATGCATGTTGGAAGCCTGATTCCAACTGTATATAGCATATAAAAAATGGATACATATTGAATGCTTTGTGGCCTAAAAATTAATTCAGCATCTTGAAATCTTTCTTGAAATGTTCAGTTTTCAAAGATTTTAAGGCAAAATCCAACACTTTTGCCAATTTTGATAAAAATGTTGAAGTGTCCAAAAATTTGAAAAAAATTGAAGTGAGTCTAACGTGTAGAATATATGGGTTTAAATTTTTTTGGCTCAAACTCTTAAAAATTGAAGAAGTTATTCAAAAGATTATCTTAAAAGGTACATCTACCAATCTCTTCCTTGTTTTAGTATCTTTCTACATCCTAGCCGCTAACGGCCACGCTTTTGGAGACTCACATTTGATTCATTGTTATGCCTGAAATTCTCAAATGCTGACATTTTTTGTGCTCTCTTAGATTCCCCGCCATTAACGGTTATGTTTTTGGAGACTCACATTTGATTCCATATTATGCCTGAAATTCTCAAATGCTAAAATTTATTGTACCCTCTTAGACCCCCAGCCGTTAAAGGCTACGCTTTTAGAGATTTGCATTTGATTTACTAAATGCTACATATTGGTCAAATGCTGAAATTTTTAGAGCTGTCTTACATCCTAGCCATTAATGGCCATGCTTTTGGAGACTTAGGTTTGTTTTCATGTTATAAGGTCATACTCATTATATTGAGACTTTTCACAGTCTTAATTTATCCTTGACTCAAGGATAAACCAATTTATCTCTTTATTTATATTCTTTCATAAATAGGTAACAACAACAACTTTTAGAATTATTATTTTAGCATTTTTTGTTTTTTATTTCAATTACTATTTTTTTAAATGAATTTTCCAATAACTAGCAATCTATCTCAAAAGCTATAAAAAAGACTCAATATAACAAATATGGCCTTTTATGCTTTAAATTGGTCAAATGCTGAAATTTTTGGAACCAACCTACACCCACCCGTTAACGGCTAGGGTATTCATTTATATATTGTACAATACATATATATAAACTACAACTTTTTTTAATCTTGATTTACATGTTATTTTAATGATGTTGATTGAAGGAGATCCATAAGCACGGGGATTAGGTGCTTTACTTCAACCTCTTTCTGAAGATCAACTGGAAGTAGAATTGCATAGCCTCTTAAAGAAAGAGACTGTGAACACTTCTTCTTGTCTTAATCCCTTAAGTTCCTTGACTATGTTTTTACCAAAAAAGCTCAAAAACTGCCATTTCTAGTACAAGTATAAATTTTTGAAAAACAAACTTTTTTTGACACATGCAACCATAGCATCTTGTACTATGCTGACTCAAGAACATGTGGTAAAGGGTTTCAGATATTTCCACCGCGTGGATTGCAAGATATAAGCATTCAAATTCACTGAAATTATTTTTTTGGCATTGCGAAAAACCGGGCAACTGCACTTCACAAGCTCACTTTTCTATAAAAAAAAAAAAGTCCAAAATGGTGGTGCTTCTTTGGATTAATTTTCCTAGACAAGTTGGCTACATGCTTGAAAAACTTCACATCATTTAAATTTTAAAGTTGTATAACATATAGGAAAAAAATAGTAAGTAGAAAGAAGTAGAAAGAAGTAGAAAATGATTCAAAATACAAAATTGTTAAGAATTTGGTTATGGAATTGAAAAATGTCAATTCCAATGCTTGCAATGATGTAATAAAAATCTACATCCTATGATTTTATGATTTTCAAAAAATATTGAAAATTGAGTAAGATAAAGGGTTTCAAAGTTTATTTTAGAATAGAGAGTTCATAACTATCCGCAAACTGAAACTCCTCAGAACTTTAGACTCATTGGTCAAAATGGAATGATTTAAAGCTCTCCACATATATATAACTCTAAAAAACCAATTTCAATTTTTTTTTCTGAAAAAAAGTGATTTTTTTAATCTGCCCGAACTTTCTATCCAAGGAAAAATGTAATAATTACATTAGGTCATAACTTTTGACTTTGTATTTCCAAATGTCATGAAATTTGGTGTATATGAAAGATATTCTGCGCACAAAACTTCTATTAAAATTTCAACCAAAAATATAAAAATCTCCAGGCACAAGTATTTGTCCAAAATTTCTATACTACCAAAAACCGCATACTGGTCCTTTAGGGGTTAATCGGTTGAGGTATCAACCACGGGAAAAATCATGAATCAATATTCATTTATGTGGTATGATTTCTTTACCGATTGTTAGACCTTTTCTAAAGAATGATGTCATGAATCTAGCTGCATACTTTGTTACTTGTGGTTACATAGAGGGAAATGGATTTTTCCTATGTTGCTTTGGAGAACAATGAAGGGATGACAATTGATGTTACGGATAATATTGTGAAATTGTGGAGTGACAACTAGCTGTGAGCTAATGCTGCATTTGAGAAAGAAATGGAAAATGATGAAGACCTCAAAGTTTTTTCTGGCAAGATGTTTATGGTGTGGGATGGCAACCATTGTTTGCAAATATGGTTGCCTATTATGAACCGTGATCATGCCGACAACTTTGTATGCCATTATATTGTTGAAAGTATTGTTTTGGAGGGCAAGAAAGGCCATATTTGTTGCATTGAGACTTTTTGCAACTTTTAAGACAGAATGCTAGTTATTGGAAATTTTATTTTAAAAATTAGTAATTGAAATAAAAAATAAATAATGCTAAAATAGTGATTCTATAATAAAATTCTAAAAGTTGGTATTGTTATTATTTATAGAAAAATACTAGTAAAGAGATAAAGTAATTTATCCTCGAGTTGAGGATAAAAATTAGACTGCAATAAGTCTCAATATATCAAATATGACCTTAAGGGGGACATTGCAACTATGTTGGCAGCATCACATGAAGTCAATTGTTAATCTCTTCTAATTTTTTTTTATCAATTTTGATTTCATTTCACTTCTAAGTCTTTTAAACTTGTTTGGTCTAGACCATTGCAATTCTTACTATTCTATTTTTTTTGGTTTAATGTTCACTTCACATATTTTAACACAATACATTTTGTTTTGCTAGGAGAAACCAGAAATTCCTTGTTTCTATCAATCTTGTTCACAAGCTTTATAGCATTCAAAATATTGTTGGGCAACCGTTTTCATATTTGAAAAGCTTGTTTCCAAAGAGGATCTTATTGCAGCTGAAGCCAAGCCAAACAAAGAACTTGATTCACTCTTACTATTGAGGCTCTAAATGGAGTCTTATATTAGATTTGTTTCTAAAGTTTGATTTACCATTTCATATTCAAATCTAATTTTTAGATCTTTCCTTTGTTCAATTGAATTAATATTAGGTTGCTCTAGCATGCATAACATTTGTCATCATGTACAATTTTTATTTTTCTTATACATCATTTATTTCATACAACAAGAAGTAGGAGACGTTGCCGCTATTGCTCAAAGAAAATTTTATGAGAAGTATCTCAATCTAACAGATTAGACTCTAGTGGCAGTTCATGAATGGATTTCTAAAGTTAATGACAAGGTAAAGGTAGCTTTTCATTCAGAATTGAAGAAGCGACTCTCCATCGTAGATCTTAAACACGTAAAGGCGTTTTTAAAGCAAGTGAAATGTCACTATGAAACTCATGAGGAAAGTCTGGAGATGATTGAAGAAACAATTTGGATGTTGGCAACTTCAACAATAGACACTTCTATGAAGATCAAGTGGCTAGAAAGATGGAACAAGTCTCCTATTCTTCATGAGGCTCTTAAATTCCCGAAAGCAAAATTCCCGGCAAAATTCAACAATATTGACTTTCTTGAGTGGCTTCATAAAGTTGCATAATGGACTCAAGTAAGTACTTGTCTTTCTTTCTTGTTCTTTTAGTATTTTTTTTTTGAACCTCTTCATTCAATTATAACATTCTTCTAATTTAAATTTTGTACGTGGTAGTTGGCTATTGAGACAAAAAAGTTTTTTTGATGCTACAATGGCTGATCTTAGTGTGTCCATTAACTATCTCCTAGATGGTATGGATCCTTTGCCCACTATTTTTGATTATATAGAAACGATGTGCGTATTGTTTTGGAATACCGCCTTCTATCATGAATTTGTTGTGGATAAAGGAATCCACAAAACTACATTGTGCTTTGAAATTCCATTGAACCCGCTCTCAAAGGTACATTTGTAGATGCTTCTAAAATGGTGGATAAAGATGCAGCTAAGAAGCTCAAGAAGACAAAAACAAAGACAAAGAAATTAGTGGTTCAATTGATGATTTTGATTCTAATGTTCTTATTCAAAACAGCCTCAAAAACCTTGTTATTGGGCCTTCTTCTTCAAACATTGAGGCAGTTCTCCCTCCTTTAAAGCGGCAAAAGACAGTACCTACTCCCCTGCTTTTGGTGCCAACCTCCTCTCCTATCTTTGAGTTACCTCCCAAGCTTAAAGGTATGATGAGTACTTTGGCTCCTTTGTCTATAAATCATACATCTTTGGATTTAATCTTGAATAGTTCATTTGTTAGAATTATCGAGGAGAAGAAGAAGAATGGTACATTTGGCGCACCATATGATGGCATTGTGACTTTTCGATCCAAGATGAGTTCATTCTTGTTACTGTTTTGATTTTTTATTTCATGTGTTATTGTTATGAAACCTTACATATTCTATAAAATCCATCTCTTCTAATTCATAATATTTTGTAACTTTGACATCTTCAATCATTAATTAATATGAATTTTTTTTAATTTCTCTTCGTAGGTTGGTGAAGGCAAAGAGTTTTTTTTATGGCAAACTGCAAAAAAGACTTGGAGTAGACCTCATCATTGTAAAATATCCAAATGGTCTTCCAGTTCCCGGGGTCTCAGATCCACCATCTCAAATTCCGCATTTGAATGTCAACATTCCAAGTTTTTTTACCATAATGATGGCGTTCTCTCTTACCTATATTCATGATGATGGAACATTCCTTCTATTTTATCTTGACAGTTCTACGGTGAAGAAAGAAATAGCAGGATTCTTCAAGAACTACAAATTGAAGATCAAGGATGAGTGGACCATCATAAACTACTTACATTTGGCAAATCCTATGAATCCATCTAAAAATATAAGTACCAATTTCAAGTTTTCATTTTTGGCATTGATTCAATTTTTATTGCATTTCTTTTAATTTTATGTGTACTTTCTAATTTTTAAATTTGATTTTGATTTCCAGACTTTGAAGTTTAAGGCATTGTTGTTATTTTGATCATTTGCCTCCTCCATTGCGAGGCAATCTCAGGAGTTTGTGATTATTATTGATCCCTCCATTTCTGAGGTTGATTCAGCTACAGACAATGTCTTCTTCAACTCCATTACTATAACAACTCAATTATGTAGAAAGGAAGGTAGCAAGCCATGGAGGGGTGCTAAAGAAAAGTTGAAGGTTCTAATGAAGCTTTTCATTCATGGCTTGAGTCCTATAGGGGGCATTGTGGCAGACATGCCTGCCTCTACAGATATTGTTATCTTCAATTTTGAATTATATTTTATTTTTATTTTTTGTTTAATTGTTTTGTCTACACTTTAATTTTGATGTTTTCATAATTTTTGTTTTATGTTTCATGCAAATTCTTCTATTATAGTGGCTCATTCTTCTAATCGCCATATTCTAGCATTGAAAAGTGATGCCAAATTCTTTGATGAGGTACTAAAGCCTCTTCAAATACCTATAAGCGTCTCCAAGACTCTTGATCTACTACCTCATTGAATAGTATGAAGATTGATGATAACTCTCCAATTGAAGACGTTGCACTACTTGACTTATGTGAGTAAGTTCTATTTTTGTTTTTCCTTTTCAAAAACTTTAGTTAAAAATTCAATACTTTGTATTTTAATTTACTACTACATATTCTGATATATAGATTATTGTTTACAGTTGCATGACTCCATCACCAAAGTAGACCTTGTTTTTTTATCGACACCGTGGATTTCTTAGAAGTCCTTTTCTTAGTCCTTATGGCCTCCCTATTTATACTGAAGATTTAGCATTAGCTTATGCATATGCTTCATTTAATTCATCTTCATGTTCTCTATCTCCTCATAGATCTTATGATCCTAGAGTATATTCTTATTTTGAACTCAGTGCATTTGAGTCATACGATATCTAAGTTTGTTTTCATGATTTGGTATTTTATTTTTATTTTTTTGTTTCTCAAATTGAATTATCATGTGTATGATGCGGCAACAATTATATTCGATGGCCTAAAACTTAAAGTTATGCCCAAATTGAACACTAAATTATGAGTCTTGAATCACACTCTAGCACTGAACTTTATAAAATTCCACAAAGTAGAGTTTAACTTGGAATTCAATGAAACTACTACCATTGGATTCATAATATATTCTATTTTTAGAAATGATTTTTATTTGTAACAAAATAAAATTTGAAAAATGACTATTAAAAAAAAAAGGAACATTGATGTAAAAGTTGGTTGTTAATTTTAGCTCACTTGGGCTCGGGGGTGCACTTAGTTCTACTACAACAAATCACACGCAAATAAGTGGTTTCTAATAAACTATAATTTCAACCCAAAATTTTGAGCATTGTTTAATAATGACTATAGGTTTCTATTGCCAGAATTTTCAACTCAAATAAAATATGAAATGATTTCTAGAAGAAGTTGAAAATGAACTAAAATGGCATGTTTTTCAACTCAAATAATTATAGAGAACACATTTAGATGACCATTGAATCAATATTCAACTCAAATTGAGCTTTTGATAGAGAGTTATTTTTAGAAATCTTTTGTTAATTTTTTAGACAATTTTTCCTCATATAACATAAGGGTGTAAAAGTTATTTTTCAGTTCTACAATGTATCTTTTTACTTCAAAAATTTATAACTAATTACCATTAATAAATAAAAATATCAATAAATCAAAACATAAACTTTCAAAGTAGAAAAATCTATTTATATTTTTGTATTTTTTTAAATTTAAAATTCAAAAAGTATATAGGGAGTCCAAAGTTTTGTTTGCATGTAGTTTCTAATGGATACTCTAGGTGAACTCCCCGAGTACTTGGGATTCATACATTTATTTGGTGTGTAATATATGACTACTATATTTATTTTAAATATGCCATGTCTAAAATATTTTTGTTTTTATTTTAATGCAAAATTATAAAAATAATAAAATAAGTGGACTATTTTCATTCTTTAAATGTACATGAAGGTTTGTGATGAAGACTACATTTATCACTTAATAATTCAAAAGAATTATTTGTGATTTAGTGCTTGTAATGTTTACAATTTTTTTGGTCACCAGATTTATATTTAGCCTCTGTGGCCCACATTTGTTTCTCTTTCTATTTTAGACTTTATAAATGTCACCCCTATGATGGTGTTATGATGTATTGCAATTTTTCATTTATGTGCTTCATAGTGAGACACCTCTAATCACTACACCTATTATCACTGTGTGTTTGCTTACAAATACTATCTATTTTGACTATATCTTAATTTAAAAAAATCTATTTATTCAATTTTTTGGTATAAAAACGCATAACGGCATACTCATTTGTTGTTCATTTGGCCTATTAATAGATTATTATATCTAACTTCACAGTCATAGGTCTTCAACAAAGTTACAACCTTTAAATTGAAAAGAAAAATAGAGGCTCACATACTCAAAGGCTCACATACTAGCATCCCCGAAAACATAGTCACGGTCTTTTAGGGATTAAGGTAACCAAGACCTATTATGGGCCTTAATAGAACCCCTAATCTAGGACCAAATTTTGGTCTTTTACACTCAATTTAGTGAACACCACTATGCTCCTACACATATAAAAAGATTTGTTCATTATTCCACTATTTAAAGGGATACATTTAGATTGCCGTAGAAACAATATTGGGAATTAACCTTTAAAGTTCCATAACTATATTTTCACCAAAAAAGCTCAAAAATTGCCATTTCTAGTACAAGTATAAATTTTTGAAAAACAAACTTTTTTTGACACATGCAATCATAGCATCTTGTACTGTGCTGACTCAAGAACATGTGGTAAAGGGTTTCAGATATTTCCACCGCGTGGATTGCAAGATATAAGCATTCAAATTCACTGAAATTATTTTTTTGGCACTGCGAAAAACCGGGCAGCTGCACTTCACAAGCTCACTTTTCTATTAAAAAAAAAAGTCCAAAATGGTGGTGCTTCTTTGGATTAATATTCCTAGACAAGTTGGCTACATGTTTGAAAAACTTCACATCATTTAAATTTTAAAGTTGTACAACATATAGGAAAAAAATAGTAAGTAGAAAGAAGTAGAAAGAAGTAGAAAATGATTCAAAATACAAAATTGTTAAGAATTTGGTTATGGAATTGAAAAATGTCAATTCCAATGCTTGCAATGATGTAATAAAAATCTACATCCTATGATTTTATGATTTTCAAAAAATATTGAAAATTGAGTAAGATAAAGGACTTCAAAGTTTATTTTAGAATAGAGAGTTCATAACTACCCGCAAACTAAAACTCCTCAGAACTTTAGACTCATTGGTCAAAATGGAATGATTTAAAGCTCTCCATATATATATAACTCTAAAAAACCAATTTCAATTTTTTTTTCTGAAAAAAAGTGATTTTTTTTAATCTGCCCGAATTTTCTATCCAAGGAAAAATGTAATAATTACATTAGGCCATAACTTTTGACTTTGTATTTCCAAATGTCATGAAATTTGGTGCATATGAAAAATATTCTGTGCACAAAACTTCTATTAAAATTTGAACCAAAAATATAAAAATCTCCAGGTACAGGTATTTGTCCAAAATTTTCTATATTGCCAAAAACCGCATGTTGGTCCTTTATGGATTAATAGAGACATATTAACATCCAAAAGAGCATAACTAAGGTAGTATGCTCTTAAAGTGCCATTGACTTTAAACCGCCATCTATACCTTATGTACATCTCTAGAACAAGGTTGTTCTGCTGGACCTAGCGACAACGCGACAGACAGATGTCACGCGACGTCTAATAGACCCTCTACGAAGTCCAATAAAGTCAAATTTAACTTTGACTTTTCAAAAAATTACCCCCCTTTTACGTAAGCCACGTGGATGCCATGTGGCGTCCGCGTGGCACATTTAGGGGCGCATGTGGGTATGACGAGGACGGGCAACTGCAGGTACACATCGACCACGGGTAGGGAAGACTTCGTGTAAGGGCGATCGTGCGTTGGGGCAAGCACGGATAGGAGACCACGGGTAGAGGCGACCACGGGTAAGGGAGACCACGAGTAAGAGACCATGGGTAAGAGAGACCGCGGGTAATGGGCGACCGTGGCTGAGGCGACTTTGGGTGGGGAGGTGACCCGCGGTCGCCCCGTCTTGGACCCGCGGTCGACTACTCTTGGACCCGTAGTCGCTTAGCATGCACCTTAAAAAAGTGCACCCGTGCTCGCCCACCTATATATCCATGCGCCCGTGCGGTTTTCTTCACCTTCATTCTCCATTTTGGCTCTCTGCCTTGTATCCTTTAGTGGCTACTTGTGTGAACCTTGTGTTGAATATTTACTTCTTACTTCATTCATCCAAGCTTGTGTTATCGCAAGCTCTCGACGCATAGAAATCCCATGGCTACTGGAGGCAGTAGTGATGGGTCACTTCCTCTTCCTCAGATAACGCGCACTCCTGGTTGCCTCAGAAAGGCTGCCAAAGATAGGACTTGGAAGCGCAGGGGCACCATTCATTGAAAGCGGTTGCATGTGTTGCATAGTGAAAACCACCTTGCTTTTAGAGGGTGGAATGAGGAGCCAGAGCCATGGACAATGCAGACTTATGAAGACTACATCGAATGGTGTCACATTAGCAAGATGTTTTTGGCGTGGCGCCATTATTACGACCGTCACACTAACAAGGCAAATTTGAAGCATTGTAAAAATGCAGACTTCACTAAAAGGTGTATAGAATTGTGGTAGGCTCTTTATAAAACCTCCAACGTGGACAGGAATGAAGTCCCTCTCTTCATCGCTAGAGGAGCATATGTTGAGATGGCCCTAAAAAGGAGGTCGATTGGAGCACAATCAAGGAAACTACGTACGTGGCATGTCCAACAAGCGGATTAATACCAAGAAGTGTTATGGCTTTTCCAAACAGGGGACTTGAGCCTATTCAAAGTGTTCCTAAAAACAAAGTAGCTACTAAAGTTCACAATGATGGTTCCGAAAAAGATGCTGACTTTGAGGATATGCGGCCACTAAAGATAGCACAAGACAAAGAAGACATTGTAGGCCCTATCGAAGTTCAGATTGAAAATGACAAGGACCGTTCAACGTCATAAAGTCGGAGAGCGAAAACCTCCCAAAGGTGCGACGTTCAATCATGCGAATTGGGTTAGCATCAACTACTGCAGCGGTTCCGGACCCACCGTTGCCAGCACAAGATGCCAACAACGTCTTTGAATTCGGTCCGAACGTTGACATGCCCATGGGAGCAGTTGTCCGTGCTTCTATCTCTCAATCTATAGTGAGTCGAATTGACAACACTATGACTCTAGCTAAGGCTCTTGACCTCCTAAAGACCATGGACAGTAATATTGCTTTTCTGCAAAACAATGCCAGGAAGTTGCAATCTGAGTGTGAACACAAAAATGGTCTCTTCTCTCAACAATCTATAGAACTGCAACGCCTCAGAGACAAAGTATAAGACACTTTTACTTTGTCGGACATGGATGACGCCTTTCTTGAGCTTGATTCACATCATTTGGACACGGTTGTAGGCGACTTTACCGATGATTTGCTTCACCATTCTTCTCTTGCCAAGCATGCCAAGCATTCTTCAATGACTCCAAATGCGCTTCTTACAGCAATCATAGAAGATGCTATCACAAATGATCTCCAGGAGATCCAAGATTCACTCTTGTTTCCTGCAATTCCTCATTCCGTACAGTCGCAAAAAAGATTGGACCTCGAAAAAGAAAACAAAATGCTTCGAGAGCAGTTGTCACAGTTGGCGGTCACATACTATCATTGGAAGGTCGCATGCATCCTCTAAGTGGACAGATCACAACAAGTTGTAAAGGAATTGGAGAAAATTTCGAGAAACTTTGTTGCACAAGAGCCTAAACGAGAGTGCGGTCTCAAGTCCTGGGCATTGATGGAGGACCGGGGGTGCTATTTTGTGAGCCTTGGAGCATAAGCCTCGAAGCCTAGGAGCCTGTGAGCCTCCAATTTATGAAGTAATTTTCAGTGATTATAGGTGTTAGGACCCATGACCGTGGATTTAGGATTTCGGGTGGAATTATAATTTTGAACATAAAAAAATACAGAAATTAAAGCATTTTAAATACGAAATGGGGCGGTATGTCATATAGGGGAAAAAATACCACATAATATGTCCTCAAAATGTATCACAGCTATACTAAAATATAGCAGAGAAGTGTCATGCAGTATCTTCATGAAGAGTACTGCTAGAAGATCTAGAAGTAGACCTCTCATCAGAGTCCGATGACTGACCATCAGACTCTTTAGTGGAGTCGTCTATGAACATCAGAACACGTGGATCTATGGAACTGATCCTAGAAGGCGGTTTAGGATCATGGCTCTGGAATTGTCTAGCTACTGCCTCAGCATACAGTGGAAGCTGAAACGGTCTAGGAGGGCTTCGGAAGAATGCAGGATCTGCAAAAAAGGGTTTACGGGTAGAATCCTTCATCTTCGCAAGTTGCCTACAAATAGGAAGACAACAAAATATTAGTATCAAGTAGAAAATGAAATCACATAGAAAGAATTAAGAAAACTAAAGGAAAACTTATTTACTAAATCGGGAGGTCTTCACAATATGGCGGACCTCCACCTCTTCATCGTCAAGGCCAGCAACAAGAGGAGCAGGTAGCATAGGTACAGGCGTTGCGATCATAGGCATACGGATGAGCGGAGCAAGCAAGGCCTTGAAAATCGCCTTATCTTCTTCCAGGGCTAGAATGTGGCGACCAGTAGCTCGGCAAGCATAAATGCTTGCCCCTGCAATGATATAGAGAGAACAAAACAAGACGGATTAGAATTCAACGAAGAGAGTATAGTGTGAAAAAATCTTCATCAGCAAAATACAAATTAGCACATCTAACCTGTAGACGCAGTGCAGTCCATGACGACGTCACCAGGCAAAGTTGTCGCCTCAACAAGCATCTGCATGAACGCACGATCCTTTTCTCGAGGACCACACCAGGCGATGTTGCCATTCATTGCCACATCGTCCTTCCCGCAACAATTCTGGAGAACGTCATCCTTGGCTACGTTGACTCCAACTGCTTCGTGAGCAGGAAGGAAGTGGAACGAGAACCTGGATTTAGAACTTCCACTCCGAGATTTGACATAAAGGGACATGTTGAAACGCATAGTCTGCACGAAAATACAAAATTATATGAGACAGTTAAAACAATCAAATTTGAGAGTAAAACCTCCAAATCATAGAATGGTATTCGGTTTTACCGTTTTTGAGATGTCCGAGGCTAGAGCCAGGTGAAGCCTATTCATGACGAACCAGTCAATCTGTAAATGGTAACCAAATGATTTGGCGAGACTAACAACGGATGACTTGACGGGTCGGTTGTATGGGTACATGACAAGAAGACCACCACCGTCGTGTAAAAAGGTATCAGCAAAGTCAAAGACGGCTTGGAGTTTCTCCTCCGAGAACTGATTCCAGTAAGGAACGGAGGCTGTTGGATTGGAAATTCCCGGAACAGGTAGGCCCTCTGGAACATCAACAACAATCAAATCGACGGCGGGACGCTTAGCCAATACGGTGTCAAAGAATCGATCCTTGCCGGCGGCATGCTGCACACATGAGAAAATGGCGAAGGAAATGAGTGAAATTAGACAATAAGCGACATCATCCGAACAAGAAAGATTCAATAACATAGTTAGTACCTTGTTGAAGAACCATAAATGAAAGCCTGCACAAGTAGGATTCATAATGAGATTTAGACATATCCATTTCAAGGCTAATTGGTGACTCTATGAAATAAACCAAAATATTAGAAGACAATCTTGATTTCATGGACATAAAATTTTGTGTCTCTGCAAGAGTGGTCTTCCACTGGTGTCATCTCGGCGACGAGAGAACACTATAAACAAGAACGTTCTGGACCTCGACCAACGGTAACGTACAAGGAGTTTGAACCTCCTTTACAAATATAAGAAGAAGAGTCTCAGGATTTAATAAACACGAAAACAAGATTAGGGAAAAGTCTAGAAACTTGAAAATAATCCAAACGGCAGTACAAGCAAAATGATAATGAACCAGGGAAAGTAGTGACCACCTTGTTTAGAAATTCTAGAACAAGATCGATGACGCCAGGAGAAGGACCATTGTCGGTACCAAGTAAACTGGAGACGGACTCATTCAAGATGCATTGATCGACAAGAGCCACCGAATCCAAGTCAACAACATGGAGCGGCAAGCCACGCATCAAGCGTTCCTGGGTGAGAGAAAATCCTGATGAAGACTCCTTCATAGGTCCGTCACTCGTCGCTTGTTCGGCATTTGGTGTCTCTGCTTTCTTCTTCTTCACCTTCGGTTTGCCCTTAGCCTCATCTTCTTTGGCCTTTTCTTCCTGTCGCAGTTTCTTCTTCTGTGCGGTCTCTTCCGTCTTCTTCGTGGCCTCTTTCCATTTCTCCTCCTTCTTCTTATCCGATACTTCACGCCTCTTGATGGCCTTCTCCCGTGCTTCACCCTCCATGCCAGCAAATTCATCAAACTCCGGCTCTACCACTGCACTTTCCTTGATACTGGTGAATAGAGCCAACTCTTGGGGGGGGATGTAACCCTGGCTGCACTCCAAATACCAAGCACCGGCTTGGAGGTGACCGCTGGTCCAGTTCTTCACTTGAACTGCTGAAAATATACAGTCGGGAGAAGAGCGATCGAGCCATGTGTTGAGGAAAGGTGGCAAATCAGCCTTGGCGATGGCTTTCTTTGCATATAGCTCAAACTTGAAATACCTGAAAGATCATGAACAATTCATCACCAACAGATGATTTTAGGAATAACAATCTCAACACAATATACAACTAAACTAAAAGGGGAAATGTGAATACCTATAAATTATCCTCTTAACCACAAGAGTAGAGCCTTTGAAGTCTTTAAACGAGTCTGACTTCTTGAAGGCGTCAGCCCCCTTGAAGACTCCCATGAACGCATGCTCCCACAACCTCATCCGCCAACCTTCAATGTATTCTTGAATAGACTCAGGCTTCGCGGCTGCCTCCATATGCACCTGAATGTTGTCGGCTCGGATAATGCTGTCGAACATCTCACAGGCTTTATCCTCAATCTGTAGAATTGAAAAGAGATTAGTCTATTGTGATTCAAACTAAAAAAGAAAAAACAATAAATGCGATGGAAATAAACAAGGCATATAAACAACATACCGCAGCATACCAACAGGCTTTCGATAAGAAGGCATTGAGTTTGTCGTCATTTGCCGGACGTTGTGGAAAGCGTCGGGCCTCACGGGTGGGAGCGGATGAATTCATCCACTTCAGCCATTTGACCTTGTGGTTGACATGAGCATTTGATGTAGCTATGAGTTGTAACTTGTCCAAAGTCAACTCCGGAACTGTATACACACTCCCATGTCGTTCAATCTAAGAAGAAGCAAAACCAGTTTAGTGAACTCAGAAATCAATGAACATCAATCAATGAAGTGAAATTAAGATGGATAGGAGGAAGGCCCCGACAGAAAATAGAATAATGGAGTAGAAGAAACGAAATACCTCCAATAGCCACTCATCACCTAACGCAGGGTTGGCAACGGCGACAATCTTGATAAGTTTTTTGTAGAGATTACCAGTTGCATCCCTGGTAGAAACCCGCATAGCTGCTGCCACGCCTTCGTTCGTGACCTCCTCCGTAGGTGTGTCTTCGTGATACTTGTGGACAGCAAGGTCCGAAGCTACCGCAATCTCTTGCTGCACAAAAGAGTTATCAGTTAACATATTAGACACTTTTGGTAGAAAAATCCATGAAATGCAATTGAACATGTGGTAAACAGAAGAGACAAGAATGACCAGAATTATGAACAAGTATCTTATCTGGAAAATGAAAGAAGTGAAAACCTCCAGAGGCATGGAGTACCAAATCTTCCGTGTATTTTGTTGGCAGGTCTTCTATTCCTCCTTGCTAAGAAGATCATTGAACTTCTCAATGGGCAGGGAACCGTATTTTCGAACTCAATACAATGTATGCACCAGGTTTGTCTTCACGTGAGAATTTTCTATGTGCCTGATGAGAAACGAAGTTCAAGTTCAATTTTAAGTGTGCCTAAAGGAAAAAAGTGTAAACAGTAAATCATGCAAAGGGAATGAGACTCACTTGTTGATGTCGTGCATGACCTGCATCGTGGCTCCAATTCGTCCTTTCGTATCCAAAATGATTGAATCGACACATATGTGCCAATCCAATTCGTCAACATGCAATCGAGAAATATGTCGCATCCACGCTATACGTCTATGGTTGCCGTCACACACGTAGAATTTCGCATCTACCGGAATATTGAGCTCTGAAAGTTGTCCCAGCTGGACATTAAAATCATCATTTACAATGTTCCACAAGGGACCCCAGTCGACCTTCTCTGCGTCTGAGAACACTCCCGAGCGCCCCTCCTCATCTGAAACCGAAACGTAGAAAACACGAGCTCCCTCCTCATATCCATGGACGAACTCCTGTTCCAATTTAGTCAAGTGACAAGACAATGTAGGCCTGACCATAGGCATGGGCACCAAACGGCACAGGGGAATTCTCATGCGAGAGAGATTAGCCGGTGCAATACGTAAACTGGATATTGTATTCACAAAATCCAACTTCTGCGCTGCCCGTATAGCATCTTCACCTTGCACAAACTCTCCTGAATCTGGTGCACATCCCTCGCCTACGCCCTCATCTGCCTCGTCGGATCCCAATATTTGAGGCTGGTCATCAGACAAAGTCAGGCTCGATGTAGGAGCCGTTGAAGCCGAGATGACAATTCCTGTCTAAATACAAGCACAAGATTGTAAGAATGGAGACCGGACCAAGAAACTCACATTACAAATCAAACATGTGTGAGTAACAAAAAAAAACACAAGAAGGGAGAATTCACTCCCAATACATACCTCTGCGGTTATTGCGCTGCCTTCAACCATATTTGATTCTGGTACATCCACCATCTGAATAATGTCCAAGTATTATGAATACGAATTAGTTCTAATCAGAATAATACAAATCAATGGAAACACTGGAACATTAAAAAACGAGAATAGCATCGTGGACTACCTAAGATTAGACAGGGTAGATAGAGACACCAAGTAAAACTGAAGAATCCCGAACTGATAGTGAGCACAGATGCACGTGATGGTCCCGCAGAACGTAATCGAGAATCCCCAAGATGGAGCAACGATTTTCTCTCTCTCGCTAACGAGAGCTGTCCCGTCAGGGCATTCCTTCGGGATGATGATTCACTAACCACAGGAATTTATATACAAAGGAATTACGATGACCTGCCCCGGGGATAAGGAATCCTTCAGCTGTTCCGGGAGGGGAGCTCTGGTAAGCCACTCTCGTCGACGAGACGAAGAACCAAGGTCAATATTCATGGGACCAGTAAGCGAGTCCGTGGCTGGCCCCGGAGTGCCTTGTCTCGAGATAAAACCACGAAAATCGATATATCGACCAAACTCTGAGCTGCTAGATTGTGACGAGCTTAAGAGAGTGACCAAGCAGACGCCGAAACGAGTAAGGGTTCATCCAAATTCAAGAGATCAGCCCCGAGGAGAGGAGCTGGTTTCCACTCTCTCGCTGACTGGTTCTAATTACGGAATGAAAATTTAAAGCGCTAAGAATTTTACATATGAAAGAGAAGACTACGAACTGCTACGAGGCGTACGAGTGCGTCACCTCTCCCAGGAGTGGAGGGCTGGGAATCCTCTCTTGCCGGCGAGACTGATATCAGCTGGTGGACTTCCTGGGACCATAACACGGACGAATGGACGGAGGGAATGTCGAAAACCAATACTCAAGCGCGGACACAAACAGGAAAGGGAAAATCACGACTAAACGCTGAGGTTCTGGGTTGTGACGAGCCTAAGAAAGCTAACCAGGAGTCGCCGAAGCATATAAACAATCATCGAAATTCAAAAGAAAGACCCGAGATGAAGAGCTGTATTCCTCCCTCTCGCTAACGAGACCGATCCCAACAGGTTCTAGTTACGGGATGAAAATTGACTAACGGAAGTATTTTAAATAACTCAGAACATACATTGACCTGATGCACAGTTCACGAGTGCGTCACTTGTCCCGAGCGGGGAGCGACAGAAGTCGTCTCTCGTCGGCGAGACCAGTATCAGCTGGTGGAAGTCCTGGGATCAAGACCCGAACAAGTACATGGCCAGAATGCTCAAACCCACGACAAAAACCCGGACACATACAAGGAAGGGAAAATCTGAGCGGACGGGCTCTGTTGAGTCTAAGAAAGTAAACCAGAAGTCGCTGAAGCTCGTAAGGGGTCATCCAAATTCTAGAAATCCGACCCGAGATGTGGAGCTCGCTTACTCTCTCTCGCTAACAAGAGCGAGATCCACAGGTTCTAGTTACGGGATGAAGACCGACATCAAGCAGAAAATCACATTACGAAGAAATGACATTGACATGATGCGCAGTTCACGAGTGCGTGCGTGCGTCACCTGTCCCGAGCGGAGGCTGTTGGGAATCCTCTTTCGCCGACGAGACCAGTACCTGCTGGTCCAAACCCTGGGACGAGAAGCCGAGCGGGTGGAAGGCGAGATTGACTAATCTCACGACAAAGAAGCGGACACATACAAAAAAGGTAAAATCTGAGCGGACGGGCTCTGACGAGTCTAAGAAACTGACCCAGAAGTTGCTGAAGCTCGTATGGGCTCATTCAAATTCAAGAGATCCGACCCGAGATGTGGAGTTGAGTTATTCGCGAGGGCTAACGAGAGCGGGATCCACAGGTTCTATTTACGGGATGAAGACCGACAGAAAGCAGAAGATCACATCACGAAGAAAATACATTGACCTGATGCTTGGCTTAAGACTGCGTCACCTGTCCTGAGCAGGGGCTGTTAAAAATCCTTTCTCGCCGACGAGACCAGCATCTGCTAGTCTGAACCCTGGGACCAGCAGCCGAAAGAGTGGACGGCGAGATCGACTAATCTCTCGAAAAAGAAACGGACACATTCAGGGAAGGGAAAACGTGAGCGGACGGGCTCTAACGAGTCTAAGAAAGATAACCGGAAGTTGCTGAAGCTCGTAAGGGTCATCCAGATTCAAAAAATCAGACCCGATATGAGGAGCTGGTCTCCATCGTCTCGCTAACGAGAGCGAGATCCACAGGTTCTAGTTACGGGATGAAGACCGACAACAAGCAGAAAATCATGTAACGAAGAAAAAACATTAATCTGATCCTTGGGATAAGACTGCGTCACTTCTCCCAAACAGAGGCTGTTGGAAATCCTCTCTTGCCGACGAGACCAGTCCCTGCTGGTCAAAACACTGGGACCAGAAGCCGAAAGAGTGGACGACGAGATTGACTAATCTTAAGAAAAAAAGCGGACACTAACAAAAAAGGGAAAATCGGAGCGGACGGGCTTTGACGAGTCTAAGAAAGTATACAAGAAGTCGCAGAAGTTCGTAAGGACTAATCCCAATTCAAGAAATCCGACCCGGGATGTGGAGCTGGCTTATTCTCTCTCGGGAACAAGAGCGAGATCCACAGGTTCTTGTTACGGGATGAAGACCGACAACAAGCAGAAAAACACATAACGAAGAAAAAACATTGACCTAATGCTCAGTTCACGAGTGCGTCACCTGTCCCGAGCGGAGGTTGGTGGAAATCCTCTCTCGGCGACGAGACCAATATCAGCTGGTGGAAAACCTGGGTTCCAAATCCGGACGAGTGGGTAACTGGAATGTCGAATCCTATGAACCATACGCGGAAGTAAGCTTCCTGACCTAAAAACTGATCCCTATGGATGGTGGCGTGCCAAAGACCTTCATTTAGAAGTCCCCGAAACACGTAACGATTCCTTCGAACTCAAGTGCTCAGCCCGAGAAGAGGATTTGGATTCCCCTCTCTCGCTAACGAGAGATATCTACGCAGGTTTCAGTTACGGGATAAGGATCCAGTAAAGGTATAGTTAAACCTAACAATCAACAAACGAGGAACTACTAGAAGGCATACAAATGTGTCAACTGTCCCGAGAGGAAGGCGCTGGAAGTCCTCTCTTGCCGACAAGACCGAGATCTGCAGATGAAATTCTTGGGACCAGTCCACGGTCCACGACAAGAATGTCGAATCTTAAGACACAGATGCGAAGAAAAAATTCTGACCTAAAATTGAGCTAATGAACCGTGACGTGCCGGGGACCATGACCCAGTAGTCGCTAAGGAGCGTATTGGTTCCGTCGAACTCACGCGACCATCCCAAAATGAGGAACTGGTTTCCTTTCTCTCGCTAACGAGAGCGATCCTGACAGGTTCTAGTTACGGGATGGGAATCGACTAAACGTAGAATTTAACTTACCAAACAAATGACGACAAACTGCTACGAGGCTTACGGGTGTGTCACCTGTCCCGAGCGCGGAGCGTTGGAAGTCCATTCTGGACGTCGTGACCAAGATACGGTGGTGGAATTAAAGGGACTAGTCGGCGAACCAGTGGCCAGATGGAGTTTCTCGTCCCGAGATGCAGCCGCGGAGGACTGATTGTCGCGGTCGGTTGCAGCTGATGGCCTCTACCGTCTCGCAGAACATGAACAACCAGCCGCTCAAGCTCGTGACTGTGCCGTAGAACCCTAGCAAGATGGTATGCGCAAAACTGATCCCTCTCGTGGCACTCAATCCCTCAACCTATACTCAGCCTCAAAATTACAAGTTACGGTGCCCCATTGAGACACCGTTTTTGCTGTTCCTTTGCAGCAGAGCTAATCGGCGGCCGTAGTCCTTCAATCGCGAGGCCAGCTGTGCGGAGGGGACATCTTGTTCACGTTACTGCTTCGGTGGAGGTTTAAGATTGCGCGTATTCGAAACCACAAAGTCGCACCATGTCCTTAACCCCTCTACACAAAATTTCAAGGCGTCCGGACCTTGGGAAAAACAGATTGGCTGAAAGAATGACTAACCTCAGACATTGCCGCTTCGAGATCTGGTGGCAATACAGCTTGATCGGCAGTGTTGGTTGCTGGTGTCTCGCGGCGTTGATTTGCTCTCCCGCTCCTCGTGTCCATTTCGGCAGCCTGCAAGCCCTCGTCCCGTGGTTGTTGCAACGATGAGACGCAGCGCGTGGAGGTATCAAATTCACGTGAAGGTGACGGAAGAGCTCCTAAAATTTCATGCGAAATACCGTCATTGACTGAAGAACCCTAAGTCTCTGTTCGCATTCGGGTGGATGAGAATTGACACGGCTTGATTTCTGAATGGCTATGCCCCCCACATTTTTATCACGCTTATTGTAATAGCCTCGGATTAGAGCAGATCACATTGCAGATCAAGAAGCTGTGATCCCAAAATAGTGGAATTCTGAAACAAATTGAATTAGCATATAACCTAGGAAGGACGGGGTGCACATTTTGATGGACTTACACGGATGATTTCCTGCGTTTGGGCAGCGTTCTCAACGTCACGAGTCTTCAGCATTAACGAGTTATTAGAATCTACTGATTCTCCAAATGGGGGCTTCCCGAGGATTGTTCCTTCCTGGATGTGCTCCCCAGTCCCAGATTCTGGATCCCTACATAATAACACCTTGCGTGCTTGCTTCGACCTATTCATTCTTACCCTCGTTAACTCTCTGAAATTAGAGAAATACAGCTTACTCTTTCTTCTCTTGCATCTCTTTCCCCTACTTGAATCAGTCCTTGATATTGATGATCGCGTAAGCATCTAGGAGATCTGCTCCACTACTTTAGGCCTATGAGATTACATACTATAGGACTTACTATATATTAGAAGCTACTAGACGTCATCATCGTCAAATTATAAAGAGTTCCTCATTCCTGGACGTTACCTTTTATATGGTGAGAGGCTGTCTTCTAACGTAATGATTAGTAGTACATGACAATCACTGTCATTACTTATCATTCACAAATCATATATTTCCTTCATGGGGGGTTTCCGTTTGCGTGGTATATTTTTTTCACTTACCTAAAATTATCTTAGTGGATTCTCATATTATACTGATATCATTATTCACCTTCATTCGCTCCACGTAGACAACTACATATTGGTCTAAATCATTAATACCATTCCGTCTTCGTACTGCTATCGTATTCATGATTTATATCTTCTATGATTTTGTGGAAATCAAAGGCCTTCATTGTGCGCTGTCTGTAGGCTCTTTGGTACATGTCAGTGCAGACTAGAATTTACAATTGCGCGGATCAAGAAATCTCATGTTCACTGTCATATAATTTGAACGTATGCGCCGCTATTATAGAATTTCCGTATTTTGAAGTGCAAGCATGTTCAAATTGCATTAAGTTTATAGTTCAGCTTTAAAAAACTCGTTGTATATGCAGTTGTAAGGTTCTCAAGTGCTCAACGATATGTATGACTCTTTTTGGTTGCCATTTTTTTTTCCGTTCTACTTCATTTCTTGAATTGTAGCATGATGGCTTCCATTAGAGCTGATGGACATGAAGTTCCTCTTCTTCTGCGTCTGAATGATGATGGTGTACCAGAGATTACAAGCCACTTGATTCACGTCCGATATGGTTTCTCGCAGTGCTCAATCTATGTCGAGGAGGAGATTCTATCAGATTCGAGAACTCTTCTTCAGTCTGTTCTTATGGCTATGACTCAAACTGACCAAGGGAATTTGTGGATTCTGCCACTGGGGCATTATAGGGCATTCGGATTGTCCTCTAATGTAATTGCTGCTTCTACAGGGGTGTTGACACCACAGTCTGATGCATCAACTGCACAAGCTCCGTTTCTAAGAGTAGTAAAAGTCGAGTCAAGATGTCTTCTTCAGTCACATGATGAGCTGGGAAGTGGTAACGTTCCCGTACCTCGAGAAGGGATTCTAAGTCCAATAGTAGAGTTGTCAAGCGACTCCGAAGACGAGACGCTATATAGATGTCGTAGGTCTCCAACGGTGTCATGCGCACCAGAAACTTCGACAGTGCCTTCTGCATCTCAGTCTTGTTCGGTTCGTGAAAGTAATCCTGCTAGTTCGAACCTCTCACGCCCTCCTCTCTATCCAAGTAGTCTTTCAGTTCCTAGTGTGATGCAGTGCATTCAAAAACTAGCGAGTATTAGAGGGTCCAGAAATGAGTTAGCCCATCTCAATTTTAAAGCAATTGATCACCAGAAGGTCCACTTCCTCCCTACGAGTTTTGATGGAGATATTGTTTTTGAACTGCCTCCATGCAGATCATCCGTTTCTTCGTGTTCTTCTAAGAGCATGAATGGCATGGATAAACGCTATGATGGTCATACTTGGTGTCGTACCATGACTTCAAACATTCACAATGATTTAGGTTTGAAGTTCAAGAAGTCTTCCTGTGCTGGTTATTTGGCTTGCAGTAATAGTGCCTGCGATTATTTGAAGAGGTCCTCCAAAAGGAACGAAACAGAGTGGTTTGGGAACACTAGTACTCCATTCCAGGTCGGGATGATTCCCCCTAAAGATTCTACAGTAGTTTGTAGAGTCTGCAAATTAACACCGACTTGTCTAAATTTCTGTGACGCTCGAATTTACTATGTTATCGGTGCGGCTGACATGACGAGGGCTTGCATTCATCTAGGAAATCATAACCACCCAGTTGCAGATGGTTTGTGTAGAGATTCCATAAACACCATCTCTGGTCTCATCAAGCAAGAAGTGAAAAAAACTCCTACTGCTAAAGCGTCCGCCATTGCAGTGGCTACTAGTAAAGAGTTTTTGGATACATTCCTTGTTCATGCAGGTGATGGCCCGAAGGAAATGCTAAAGGGAAAAGCATTGGATGATGTTATGGACAAGTTCCAGGTGCTCAGTTCGCCAAACGTTCGGAACATCATTGCGTCCTTCCGCAACACCAGCAGTGGAGGAGGGGACATAGATCGCATACTCAGAATGAAGAAACAAGCGAAAATGGAGTTCATTCATGACAGTGTTTTCCCTGGACAGGGACAGGAGAAGGTGTACCTTTTCAAGATGCTCGTGGATGGCCCAGGGAGCGGAGTCGACCTCGTCAGGCGGATGCAAGTAGGAGGAGATCTGGCCAATTCCTGGCTCATGTTTGATCATGTCAAGCGTGTCAAAGGTTGGACAACTATTGCCTGCCATGTTTACGACTCCGCCTATTGCAAGGTGATGACAATTGCAGTATGTGATATGCAGTCAGAAGATACAGGAGGTCAAATCATCATGTGGCGTTGCCTTAATCGAGTGATGGAGAAGAACGGATTCCCGAATCCTAACTTCAAAGGCTTCATGGCCGATGTTGCTCAAGCGAATTGGAACGCTGTTCGAATCGTGTACGGCACTGGCAACCCGAAAGACAAGATGATTGATCGGGAACGGACGTGCCTTTTTCATTGGGCAACCTCCATGAAGCAACACACTGAGAGACTTATCAAGCAGGAGTTGCAATGTCAGCATATTCGGCTGTGTAGATCATACAAGGATGCAAAGACATTAGAGGAGGCTGAAAGTAAATACTTGCAGATCAAGGCATGGTGGTACTCATCTGGTGCAGCATCTACTGAATCTCTGAGGGAGCTTGAGCACTGGTTGGCATTCTGGCACTTCAGATATCGACAGTGGGGTGGTTTCATGGAAACGGTTAGTTTCTTACTTTATTTGAAGTACTTCACACTTGCTCAAGATGACCACTGAGTTTTGATTCCTGTGTTATGTGTAATATGACGTCTTCAATTCTTGCAGGAAATGTCCTCAGATGAGTTGGCTGATATGCCTTCTTGTAATTTATCTGAGGCAGTACACAACAAATGGCTCCAAGCGTCTGGGAAGTGCGGCACAGACTTATACGTCGCAACATGCGACGATTGGGTGAGAGCTTTTATGCAGATGACAAACTTTCGAGTGTATCTCAATGGCGGCCCGTCTGGATTCGGTCCATCTAGGTAGGACTTGAAATTGAAGAGGGCAGTTGCATCTATAAATGGAAAGAGAATCACCGACGTCCTATGTAGTATGCCCGGTGCTGAGGAGGTTTGCACGCGCATACCTCATTTGGAAGGAGAGGAAGTCTTTGGTTCCTCTAAGCGCCCGGCTGATGTACCTATTGGGTCCGAGGGTGATTCTCATCGCCCAGACAAGGTTAACTTCTCCCATCCACGAGTGCAAAGTACATCTACTGATCTTTCAAATGCAAATCAAGTTGATGCCACTCTTGAAATCCCTCATGTTAAGCATGTACTTGAGATTGATTGTGACCCTTCAGAATGGCACATATCTCGTCTTTCTATGAAGTCTAAGAAGAAGTGTCATGCCATTCAGTCGCAGACAGAAGTGAAGTGCAAAATGAACATTGTTAGGGGCTCCAGAGCCACTACTGCTCTAATGTATAAGGGGCAGAAGTGCGAGTTCAAAGGCACAAGAGTGGAGACAGACGAGTTCTGGTTCTGTCCGGACGACATTAAGCGTTGCGTGATGGGACCTAGGAGGTCTCATGTCCTTAGTCGACCACGAATCCCGAATATTTGGCCAGTGTTGATCGGCACGGCCCTCACCTCTGAGGAGATTATTCTCTTTGAGGAGGCAGGGTTCCGCCTCCAGGAGCGTCCGTCTATGTCTCCACGATGACTATTCACTTCCTCCAACCTTTTTGAGGTTATGGAATGGACTTATGCAAGACCACCTCATGCTGACAAGCCCCCATGTATTCGGAATGGAAAAAGCATCCGTAGGAATGATAGGGCACCTACTGATGATCACCGCAACCAATGGGAGAGTGCCAGGAATGTGACCGGAATTATTCTTGGAGTGAACATCTTGCCATATCCAGGACTTGGAGCTGTCATCACTCTTCAATCTGGCATAGAACCTCATCACATGATATATCGCATTACTCTCTGCAATTTCCCAGCTTGCACGTGCCTGTACTTCACCGGAATGATATCTGCATCCATTGGGAAGCGAGGGAAGTATGTCAATTGCAAACATTTGTATTACATCTTCCGGTTTTTGTGCAAGTCCGACTTCAAGAAAGACAAGTTCATTCATGCTCCAAGCATGAGTATGGATGAAGTGATGAAACTTCTTCAATCTGCGGGGATGATTAAAAACAATGTCTAATATTGCAATATGAGGGCTAGAATTTGCTATACTAGAATACTTAGAATGTGGACGACTCTATGTATCCAATTAGCAAAAAATGCTTTTAATGTATGAGCATCTTTCTTCAATCTGTCGATTCTTAAAAAAATGCAAGTATATCCAGTATTGAAGATATTCTCTTTTGTGACCTGGTTGTGCATATTCCAAAGTGATTCATAAATGCAATGTGTACTTTTACTGTGTCAGAAATACTAAACCATGGATGGCATTAAATTGGATTTTTATAGAGACTTGGTGCCGAAGCACGTACACTAAATATACAATATAAGCTAAAAATGATCCGTTTAGGAGTTTTTGTAACACTTCTCCGTAGTAATTTTTTCTAAACTACGCCAAGGTCTAGCAGCCAAATTAGACGTCTCGGTACCAAAAGTAGAATTTCAGGGGAGTATCTTCGTGATAGAATCCAGCGAGAAATTTGTAAATTGCTTCATACATTTGTAGCCGCATTTGGCGTCTCGGTACCAAAAGCACAATTTCGTGAGAGTAATATTTGCGACAAACCTTTAGGAATCCCATTACAATCTAAAAATTGATTATCATTTTGGTCCCCCGGATGCACGATTAACACTGAATTTTAAATCCTGTAAATCACTCACAGGATCATACAAAATGCAGCAACAAAAAGTGCTACACCTGGGGTCCCAAGTGTCTCGACTGGGGCCTAAAGTGCTATACGTGGAGGTCCCAAGTGTCTCATCTAGGGCCCCAAGTGCTATATACGGTTAACCCTAAAACCACAGGTATTGTCAATAATTAGCCTAAGTCCTTATACATTAGTTTATTTTGGAAATTCCAATTCTGTATTGTATCCCTATTAGTAAATGAAATGGCAGTAGACGTCAACACCAGAAATAATTTTTAGAACATAAACACAGGAAGTAAAAAAACTAAAGAGGGACGTAATTGTCTACTACAATGATGCGTGGCAGTCAACTCACGCCGATCTTAAGCTTGACTAATCATGTATCTAAAGTATTCTTATATTAGCTTATATTGATAATCCCAATGAATATGGGATAATCAAAGGTCACTGTTCTATATATTGAATGTACCTATAAAGAGTGTAGGAAGAAAAAAATTAATATTTTGAATCTCTTCATGTGTCCACGGTAATAGGTCCACGGCCCCAAGTCCGCAGTCATAGGTCCACTATAATAAATCTGTAGATTCACTATTTTTTACCTAGAACTTTGAAATATATTTGGGTTTTTTTCCCTAACACCAAAAAATTTAAAAGTTTTTGAAAGTCAATCTTTGGGCTCGCAAAATGTATGCTCACAGCTCTTAAGCTCGCATTTCTAGGCTCACAAACTAGCGTCGTTGGATGGAAGACATGTTTCTTGTTAACATGGATTTGGCGGAAAAGACCAACATTAATTGGACAGAAAATGGTTGGGACCACAAAAAACAAATGTCCAGCCATATCGAAGTGGAGGAAAAAAAGCTACTATGGCCACATCCTGCACCTTTTGTTTTGGACTTCACCAAATGTCCCATATGTCTAGAGCAATTTGGCCATGAAGGTAGCTGGGCACTTGGATCCTGTGCACATATGTACCATCCTCAGTGTTTTATCGCACAATGTTTGATTAGACGTCGTTGCGTTCTATGTTCAACACCATTCTATGATCGTTTGTACACTATGTTCAACTTGACGACTTACATGCCTCCTTCTTGGGAACACAGCAGTGATACGACAGAAGACACTAGAATGTGGGGCCGAGACTTGCTCTGGAGCTAGAGACAAGGAAATCATGATTTGGAAAAGGGAGTTGCTAGTTTCCAATTGAATTGGGAAACAGATCCGGAAGAAATTGTCAGAGTTGGAGTCAAACTGATGGAAAAAGGGCCACAAGGCGAAGGGAGGAGGGCATTCTTCTACCAGTGCCTTGGTGGATATTTCAATAAGAGCTCTGGAACCTTCAATTGGGGTCCTCATCCACAACAATACCGTTGGGATTTTTAAGGACTGAGGGTGGCCAATCAAGATGCAACGGCCTCCATGGATGAATTGGACAGCATGTCTTACTTAGACTCTGTATACGGGCTTTATTACCAAACTCAAGCCCTTGACTATCTGTTGGAAGAACACTCTCCAAAGACCAGAAAGACCCTCGAAGCTCTAAAAAACTCCAACGTCTTGGAATCCATTTTGAAGGCGGACGGACCAGCTTCACGAACTCGTGCCAAGCGTAAGCTTGGTGTTGGGGAGTCATCCACCTACAAACGTGGCGAAGGAAGTGGTTCTCAAAACAACACAAATGTTATCATTTAAATATTTTTGTTCTTCGTTTACGTCAACATCTTTTTGTATACGTGCTGTAAGGCCCCTAGTATATGGTCATACTATATCTACATTAACAATGGCGAGTAGTATTTAGTAGTTTGTTTTTCTTCTTCGATTCCACTTCTATGGCTTCGTTTTATAATTTATACTTATGTACTGCAATTTTATATTGCTTTGATTTTCAATATATACTACCTTCCCTTTCTTGTTTAAAAATGAGGCCATCCTTACAAAATTTGGAAATCTTCATCAATATTTAATTCTAAACAAATCCAACCCAAACTATTTTTTGCTTCACTTATTCAAGTATATTGTTCAAAAATTTTAGATTCATCATCTTGGCCAATTGCCAGTTCAATGTGCCTAAAATTGAAGTTGTAGATTTCTCTACCTTGTATTGAAAGTGAAGTAATGTCGACATGCCGTCCAACATTTCTAGAAAAAAACACGTACGTCTTGTAACTTTTGCAATTCAATAAATAAGTAGGAAAACAGGTTCACAATACATATAAAAAAATTGAACCACAGATCTCTTGCTAGAACAATCTCACCAATGAAATTAGTATATTTCAATTCCATCTTAGAGCTTTTAATACATTAGTTCTTCCTTCAGTCTTGAACTTACTTCTACTTAACAGCTTCTTAACGAGTAAAAATGAAGTTTTTTTTTTAGTTTTTTTTTACTAAACTCTAAACTCAATTCTTCAACATATAAAATTAGTGAATTCAAAATCAGTACTGCCCAAATTTTAAGTTAATCCCTAAAGTCCCATTGTCCCCTCGGGGGACAAATGGAATTTCGGCAGGTACCTACGGGCTGAATTTTTGTTCTGAGTTTTTGAAACTTATTTTGAAGAAAGAAAAATTGATTATCTTTGTGGGAATATAATTTTTATTTCAATTGGTGCCCGGGAGCAAAATTTATACCACAAAAAGCCCCAAACCAAACTCGTCGGGCAGCACCAAAAAAATCACAGAAAGTCAAAATAAATTTTTAAACTTTTTTTCCCTCAAATATTAGATTTCTATATATGTGTGTAGCTTTGATTCATTCTATTTGGACTAGTAATGAGAAAGTTATGGACAATCCTGTTTTTCGGGCAATCTAAGCATTTTCTTGCAAAAATAACTTATAGAATTCATTTGTGAATGCAATTTTCACAATTTTGAAAAAAAAAATATTAAACAAGGTTGTTCTTTCTTGCTAGAACAATCTCACTGTTGGAATTATTGTGTTTCAATACCACCTCGGAGCTATTATAAATTTAGTTTTTTATTCAATCTTGGACCTACATCTACTTAACAATTTTTTAAAGAATGAAAATCGAGTGCTTATTTTTTGAAATTTTTTTCCTAAGTTCTCAACACAATTCTTCAATACAAATTTTTTTAATTCAAAGTCTGTAGTGTAAATTTTTATTCCAAATGGCGACCAAAGTCAGCTGAAATTGGAAAAACAGCATTCAAAAATACTACTTTCCAACTTTGAATGCTGATATCTTCCAATCCGTACGGTCAAATTTGATGAAATTTTTATCACATGATCTTAGACAAGTGAAGTACAAGATCCTACGGTTAAATTTCAAGGAAAAGCTTTTTTTTGCTTTCTTGGATGAACGCAGCAGAAGTGACAGTTTTCAGTGGTTTCTGGCCAGAAAATGGCCTTGGGACTTTAGGGGTTAAGATGATTCAAAGCCAAAAAATTTATTCAAGCAACGTATAAAAAAACTTGCTTACTTCACTTTAAATGTAAATATCTTACAATGAACATGGTAAAACGTTTTTCAATTTCTTCTACACATTTATATACTAGTCTAGTAAAAGATCCTACGGTTAGATTACTTAGATATGTCAAAAAAAAAAATTAAAGTTGTCAACACCAGGGTTGTCTATCCGGACGTGATGTGGGCTTTTCACGTCCGGATGTCATGACGCGTCCGTCCTGACGCGTCCGTCCTGACGCGTCCTGACGCGTCACAGCCCGTCGCCGATACTGACGGGACCATCCGGAGCGCGGATGAAGTCTGTCCATTCTGCGACGGCGTCGGGCCGTCTCCTAGACGGTGACTCCGTCGCCAAATGGACATCCGTCTCTTGGACGGAGAGCCCGTCTGTGGACGAAGAGGCCGTCCGCTGGACGGTAAGCCGGCCCCTGGACGGAGAGTGGGTCGCTGGACGGTAAGCCGTCCTCTGGATAGAGACTCCATCGCTGGACGGTAAGCCGTCCGCTGGACGATAAGTCATCCTCTGGACGGAGAGGACGGTGTTGGACGATAAGCCGTCCCCTGGACGGAGAGCCCGTCTCTGGACGGAATTCTTGTCTTCAGGACGGTAATCCGTCCCTTGGACGGCCTCTCCGTCCTCTGGACGGGAAACCGTCCCATCCCCTGGACCGGAATATCACAGGACGGGACAGTCGCCGCTTGGACGGTTTCGTTGGCAAGGCTGCGGGTTTAGGGTCCACCCCATCAGCCGTCACTCCGTCTAGCTGGGTTTAGGGTTTAGGATTTTAGAGAGGGCTTCAAGGTGTATATTAAGGACTTCTGCCTATTCAAGATTACTTTCCCTTGCTGATTTTGCCTTTTATGACTTGGTTGGAGTACAACCATTGCGGTAGAGCGAAGTCCAAGAAGAGTGTGTTGTGGTGGCACTTGTTGTGAGAGCAACAAGTGTTGTTTCCACATCACATTTCAAACAGAATACTAATCTTTTTTTTGGTGCAGGGGCAGGTAAAGGAGGACAGATAAGAGCAATGGGTGGAGCAAGATCACAGTGGGAACCTTGGTATACACTACGGCCAGATAGAAAAGTTGTTTGCAAGTTTGGCGAAGCTTTGCTAAGCTATCGAAAGGATCGGTTGCTTTTCCATTTGGAATATAGACGAAATGACACCCTCCTTGGAGTGAGAGCGTGCACTAAAGTCAATGCAGCCGTGAAGGTAATGTTTTTTAATTGTGGAGGACATATACCTACGGACACTTCGCATGGAACTGGACGCGACGTGGAAGTGACATCACCATCAATGATACTACCAAGTGTAGTACGTGGTGAGCAACAACATGATGCTTCAATCTCGGCAAACGATGGAGGAGAAAACACTGGGGGGCAAAGCTCTCAAGTACAATCATCGGAGGCGCCCAACCCTAGTTTGACCCACAGTCGATCGATGAGGCAACTGTCTCTACAAGAAGGACTGAACGCATCAAACAAGCAAGTACTTGACAAGAAGTGGGCTAAGTTTTTCTACGAAGCCAATATACCATTCAATGTAGTGAGGCATCTGCTTTTCTGGATGCAGTGAAATCAACATCGGAATCGAGAGTTGGCTACAAACCTCCAGCGTACCATGCACTTCGTACAAAGCTCATAAAATCTACAAAAGATGAAGTGGCAGCAATTGTAGTAGAGAAGACGAGGGCACCAATCCACAAGTATGGCGTTACAATATACTCTGATGGATGGGACAACGTTACACATCGACCATTGATGAATGTCATATTGGCATGTACAAGTGGAGAGGTTTTTCTTGGATCGATAGACACAACAGGCGAATGCAAAGATGCTACTTACGTGGCTAATTGCATGGGTGATTACATTGACGAGGTAGGGGCACAGAACGTGGTACAAGTTTGTACAGACAATGCAGCAAATATGTTGACCGTTGGCTCTCTGTTACTTCGTAGATTTCCACACATATATTTTCAAGGGTGTTCAGCACATGCACTTGACCTTCTACTTGAAGATTGGAGAAAACAAGATTGGATTACAAGTATGGTCAAGAAAGCCAAGTCAATTGTGAAATACATTCGAACGCATCACATGCCACTTGCAATCTTTTGACGACATTCTTCTAATCACGTTTTGAAAAATCCCGTTCAAACACGCTTTGCTACCATGTTCCTCATGATCGAACGTTTGGTGGAGGTGAGGGAAGCAGTAGAATTGACAGTCCACGATCCGCAGTGGAATGAGTACACGCAGAGATTGGCATCCAATCAAAAGCAAAGAAAAGCTAACGATGTGCGACGATATGTGCAAACGGATGAATTTTGGAGAAAATGTTTGAACTTTGTGCACATAGTGCAGCCCGTGTTGATTGCTCTTCGAGAGTTTGATGGCAAGCACCCGTGCTTAGACAAGGCATGGCTTGTAATGAAAAAGGTGGAAAAGCATGTTTTATGTTTGGAGGATCCACCATTTTCATTAGAGCGGAGATATGCAATTTCCGCCACCGATGATTTCTACAAGCGTTGGGACATACTCAGGACAGATTTGCATTACGCTGGGGCTCTATTGAATCCCTTTTTACTTGACGAAGTCATGCTAATCGATGATAATGAGGCAAGAGAAGCCATATTGAGAGTTTTGCGCAAATTGGCTGTTGGAGATCAAGCATTTGCTTCAGCTTTGTCTGAGTACCAAGCATTTAGAGATCGGCGAGGCATTTTCGGTGGACTTCCTGATGTAAACGCCTTGAATTTGCAACCTCACGAATGGTGGGACCTTCTCGGAGCCGGTGCTCGTACACTTGCACCGATTGCCAGAAAGATCCTCGCGCAAGTGTAATCTGCATCATCCTGTGAACGCATTTGGAGCATGTATTCTTTTGTCCACAACAAATCATGCAATAGATTGACATCAAAGCGTGCTGAGGAATTGGTTTACATTTATACCAATTCCAAGACTCTTAGAGAAAGGGCTGCAGCAAATTCAACAAGGTGGTATACTGAAAACATGATGTCAGAGGATTCCATGACAGATGAATCTGATGGTCTAGACCGTGGTTCGGTTCTCTCTGATCCCAATGATGACGATTCAGATGATAGTTCCAATGACGACGATGAGCCACCGTTTGATAGATTTCGTGGGGCGGAAGGAGTGCGTCCTCTAATTGATGCATCCGTATTTGACTTTGAAGAGGGGGATAACAACGACAATGTATATGAGGGACATCAAGGAAGTCCACCACAAATGCCACAAACATGGAATGTTGGGCCAAAAGGGGGCAATACAAATAAGGACGTTGTGGCACCGAGACCACTAAGTCCAGACCCTATGGATGTACAAGTTGATGCCACAATAGAAAGAGATGTTGTTGACGTTCAACGAGGACGTGAAGAAGACGTAGTAGTACCACCATCATTGCCCATGAGGACCACCCGCAGTGAAGGGCCCCCTCAAGGTGGAGAAGCACATATGGCCCCTCCAAATCGAGTCTCGGTTGCACAAATGCAAATGCCAATATTGGAAAATCTACAAATCCAAAGTTCATCAAGGCCGTCTAGTTCCGACGTCCGTCCACACGAACCAACTTCGTCGATAAGTACACGATTGGCTGGTATGGTGTCACAGCGTGTGACTAGAAATACGACTTCATTGCGGCCACCTGTACATGCCAATAATCGAGGGAAGCGTCCACGACCACAAGGTACTACTAGTGAACGTGTGAGTAGTAGAACGCGTAGAAGGCTGAGGAGGGAAGAAGCGGCTTCCCAACCATTTTTAAGAGAAGTTCAAATAGGAGGACCCAATACAGATGGCATTATGGACGCAATGGGCCAATGACTTCTTCGGACGTTGTCTTCTATAGCTCGACCACAATGAAACCGCAATTCCGAGGCCTCCAGCGAAAGTGGTAGTGCAACATCCAGTGAAGATGGTGAATCCATCGGTGGTACTATAGGTGAAGATGGTGAGGTTCCAGGAGATAGTGATTACAGAGGGCCGGTGCCTCGACAAGGTCCACTCAAAGAAATTGGTGGTAGTGAACCAATAGTACAAGAAGCAAATGCAAATACTTCTATGCGCATTCTTAGGCATGGAAAACGTTGAATGTTTTTGAAAAGACAATAGGGTCTTCATGTTTTCAAATGCAATGGTTTTAGCGGCTCAATACCTTGCATATTGAAATCAGCATTAATATGAAATATGACTTTTGTTCCTTTCATTCTCATGGAACTATTTACCCCTAAAGTTCCAAAGTCATTACACAAAAAAAAACGAAAAACTGTCTTTTCTCTTGCATTTGCCTCAACATACGGAAAAAATGTTTCTTACAACATCTAACTGTAAGATCTTATACTTCACATGTTTTTTATCACGTGGTAAAAATTTCATGACGTTTGACCGAATAGATTGAAAGATATTAGCATTCAAACTTGGAAAAACTAGTTTTCTGAATGCTAGCTTTGCAATTTCAGATTAACTTTCACTGAGTGTGATTTATGGAAAATTGGGCCTTTGGGGCACTATTGTTTTTGAATTATTTTTTTTGAATATTCAAGAATCGAGGTCAAAATTTGAAAGAATTATTGCAATTGGAAACTATGTTTGCAATCCAAATAACACAGTGTGGTGTTTTTTTCATGTATGTTTTCTTTTTTTCAAATTTAATTAAAATTAAAATTATAAAACTATGTTTTGTATTCATTAATTCATTTATGGCCCCAGTTTCAGACTATTCTCATACATATTATAATTGATAAAATTTGATTTCCACGTTTAGCTTTATAAAATCACAATAAAATCAATTTTCCATTGAACTTTCTGGAAAAAAAAAGCATAAATAGAAAATGAATTCTTACGTATGTTGAAAAATATTAAAATATTATGCTGATTTTCAATAAAAATATAAATTTGGTTTGATAGTCAAATTTGACGTCAAGCTTTTCTTTGTGGTTATTTACTAGTTTTGGGCATGAAAAATTAAATAAACAATTGAAAATTTTTCTGACTAGAAATCTCTATTGATATTTGTACCTCTTGTAAAAAACTAAAAATTTAGAATTTCTTGAATTGTTTTTTCTATTTTTACTTATTTATGGCATGAAGTGCAACAAAAATGTTGACAATTACAATTTTGCACAAAACTAATTGAAATTTCTTGTAGTGATATACAATTCAAAGTTTTTAGTACTAAAGATATAAGATGTGTGTTTACACGCAATTTAAATGATAAAGTTAGGGAAGACAAGAAATTTTTTACAATTCAATGTTTAGGTAAAATATGTTTATAACTTTATATAAACCAAAATGAGTACAAAATGCATTGAAGCCACAAAGTGTGCTACATTGCTATGGATGTCCTCAACCCCATACTATAATAACCGCATGTACTAAGTAAACACTTATTTTGCAACTACATGGTAATACACTATTATCTAATCTTCATTGCGCGCCTGCTCTTTTTGAAGGTCTTATTCTTTGCGGGCCTCGCGGTAGCAATCCATGGGTGGTGTCCAAAACGTTGGAGCACCACTTAGACGTTGCACGACTCCAGTCACCGAGCGTCGTTGTAGTGGCTCCGCCTTGCACAATTCACCCAACATGGTTTGAAACGTACCAAATGCCGTAAGGTCCGGAATCATATCTACATTTCCGCGATCTTTTTTCCATAACTTCTTAGCCAATTTCCCTATGGAGTATCCGTCCGTGTGTATACTAACACACGGTGGCTTAACCCTGCGAGTAGGAGATGATGAAGTTCCTGTCTCTCCAATCAAGTACATCAACTCAGGAGCCACCCACCAACGTTGCGCTCGGGTTGCCTGAAACTTCCTTGGACAATTGAATTGGTAAAGAGAAGGGGTTTCTTCGTTGATGCGGCTACCCATTCCCCAATCACATAGGCCAATTCACACGGTTCTTCCATCATCATTCGGAAAATGAAACATAATGTTCTCCGGTGTGATGTTGTTGTGCAATACAGAGCATTGTAGCACTGCATCCACAATGCAAATCATCGCCCACGCAAGTTCAGTGCGTTTGCGTCTATATGCCATGAGTCGTTTGGCTTCTTGCATTGATTGGGGAGTTGCATGGTAAGCCAACTCCCCAATTTCATCTGGATCTAGGTTCTTCTCATCAAGGATAAACATGGCGCCGAGAGTACCGTCATTCCATCATTGCGAATAACACTCCATGGTCATGTCATTTATAGCAAAGAATTTGATGACCCCTAGATGCTTGCATACCAATGCCTTGATGGACAACTTCTCCCTGGACTTCTTCAATTCATCCACGAGCAAGGCTGACTTCCCAGCTAATTCCATATTCTCGGGAATATGTTTTGAATTTTGAACACATACTTTGCGCACCCTCCCATGCCCCCCTTGTTTGCTATGGCCAGACAAAGGAACCACCACCACTCCTCTTTCAAGGAAAACCACTCCTCCTGCAGCTTGTTGACCAAAGGCCAAGTTCTGACTTCGTTGAAACCACGGAGCGGAACGGATGTTGCTTGAAGACAATCCACGCACTGCATCATGCCACCAATACACCTTCTTGTGCAACAAACTCAATGCTTGTTGTCTGGGCACTACACTCTTCTCAAAGCCTTTTATTTTTTCCGCAACTTGGGCAAGGTTGAAGATACACGTTTGCACTTGTGACTCCAACCAATGATCGAAGCATTCTTTCGTGCGGTCTTCATGCCACTCATCTGCGCTCATTGTTGTCCAGAACATGTGGTGGAACTTTTGTTTAATGTTATCCACTCCCTGTAATCCGCGTGAGACGTATGTTGAGTTCAACTGCAAAATCGAATACTGATCAAAAAATTGCAACGCCACTTCATGCAAATTTCGCGTTGCACCCTTGCTTGGCCACTTCTCTGGATTTGTAGCCTTGTGCCTCCTTCGTTGTTTTTTCTTCCCCTTCGAAGATTCTCCGCCCCCCACAGCAGCTACAGACCCTTCTGCAGCTACGGCCTCTGAAACGGGCTCTGGTGATTCCGCATCCGGGTCCATAACCGGTGCATCTCCAACACCTGTCCACCAATCATCAACCTTTCTCTTCGAGAAATCGCGACCAGCCATCGTGACAGTAACAAGTAACAAATATTCAAAATGAAAGGAATTAGGAATTCGGCTTCTACAAAGTGAAAAACCGCCCTCCTTATTCCTCAAAACAGCCTCTACCCAAAACCCACGCTCGCAAGCAAGGATTGCAACCAATCCAAGACAAGAGAGCACCGTCAGAGCAGGAGAGACTATGGCAAAAGTATCCTAAAAACAGTCTTATATACCCATTTCACATGGCCGGGGTGAACTGGCCTCCTCGCTCGGCCCTCTGAACCGACCCTATTTTCCGCAGCATTCCTTTTTTGCAAATTATGAATTCATAAAGACCCCTAATTAGTTCAATCACATCAATAATAACCCTGGATCGGCCAAAAATAGAGGGCTTTTCATTACATGCACCCCTGGTAAGGCTGAGCGAGGGGGTCAATCCACCCCAATCATTCACGTCGACGGACAGGCCGTCGAGAGGACGGACAGAGCATCCAGGGCCGTCCAAGGCGTCCAGAGGACGGGAAGGCCGTCTAGAGGGCCAAGCCGTCCAGGGGCCAAGCCGTGCAGCCCGCGGACTGGCCGTCGAGAGGACGGGAAGGCTGTCCAGGGGGGGAGACCGTCCAGCCCGCGGACTGGCCATCGAGAGGACGGGAAGGCCGTCCAGCCCGCGGACTAGCCGTCGAGAGGACGGGAAGGCCGTCCACAGGGGGAGACCGTCCAGCCTGCGGTTTTAGGCCTGAGGACGGGAAGGCCGTCCAACCCGCGGACTGGACGTCGAGAGGACGGGAAGGCCGTCCACGGGGGGAGATTGTCCAGCCTGCGGACTGCTTGGCCTGAGGATGGGAAGGCCGTCCAGCCCGCGGACTAGCCGTCCAGGGGGCCAACCCGTCCAGCCCGCGAACTGGCCGTCGAGAGGACGGGAAGACTTTCGAGAGACGGGAAGGCTGTCGAGAGGACGGGAAGGCCGTCGAGAGGGCGAGAAGGCCGTCGAGAGGGCGAGAAGGTCGTCGAGCGGGCCATTCAAAACAGTGCTAGCCGAGTGTAATTCATTTCTAATCCTTGTTCGGAGAATTTTTCATTTATGTGGTTTGGCACTCTCGGACTTGTCAGGACAGGTGTCCTCCCTCTCAATCGGGCATTAGACTACGGTGGCGGGTAGTTTAAGAGTGCTAACTTAATGTTCACACTTGTTTCAATTAGAGGACAAAAAAATACCAGAGATGACATTCAAATGCTCAAAAAACAAGGTTTATTGCTCATTTAGAATGGAATTATATTTTGTTGCACGTAAATAATAGAAAAAACATAGAAAAAACCATAGAAGGTCATTTTGAAAACTTCTTAATGTTGGTCCTAGAATGTTCTATTTGGATGTTCATGTTAACATTTGATTCATTCTAATTGCACCCATTTTCACGAAAGTTGTTGGCATTGGGCAATGTTTTTTTTACAAAAATCCCAGAATCTCACAATCCCTTAAAATAATTTATATTTTGTAGGGCTCAAATTCAAATTCAAATGAATTTTATCAATTATAACTTGTACAATTTCACCTTTGAAGGCCTTATTCGTTATATTTGGACAAATGGTAGTCTCAATTTTATCCTCGAGTCGAAGATAAACAGTCATAACTATTCAATTTTGAGACTATTTTGAAATTTGAGACTTTAAAATATTACTATGTATAAAAACCTTTCATTGCCAAAAGGTTGCAGTCTCAACTTATCCTCGACTCGAGGATAAATCCACACAATTGTTTTAGGGCAAAAGTCTCAAAATCTGTCGATTGTCCAAATATAACGAATAAGGCCTTTTTGGAATTATTGTATTTTGATTCCATCCTTCCCTGCATGTAAGTGCTCCTGACAATTTAGTATTTTGTTGAATTTTAAACCCTGTCTACACTAATATACTAAACTCAAAGTCTCAAACGTACAAACATTCAATAACTTACTAAGCCCGGATCAAATATACAAAGACCAAGACAAAAACCACCCTCTAAATGCTCTAGTTAAAGGTAGTAAGATTAAAACTCTGAAATGGTTAATTATGAAATAAGTGAAAGACCTCCTAAACAACATATGTCATATGCATATCATTGATTAATGTAAAACATTATTTTGGCTTTCCATTCATACATTACAGAAAAAGAATGTAGCCCTATACATCTAAACTTAAGAATGTTTTACCTTCTAAAGATATTGTTATGCCGTTTTTTGGTGTCTTCAATATGCTTTGTAAAACTTTGATTTTAAATCATTAATCTATTTTTTTCCAATTCAAACTTCAAAGACTACTTCTCGATCAAGTTTTGCACTTATAATGCCAACTAAAAAAAGGAAGAACATTTTTCGTGGTTTCCGGTCCATGCTAGGTTTTGAAGTAAATCCTATAGGCCAATACCCTAAATTCCAAACCCTAAACCCTAAACCCTAAACCCTCTTCACTGTTGCAATTTTAAGAGTATTTGATGTTCAAGTTTATGTAACTATAGCAAATAAGAGTGGATTGGTGTAATAAAATTGAAATGCAACATTGAGTATATGAACTTCACATTTTTGTGGTCTCTATATTTTTTTTATGGCTTCTAAATTATAAAGCAACTAGCGGTGAATTATTATAGTTTTTCATATGGATTGTTTATTAATTGCTTATGTAGTACCGTATGTTAACCACTAAACTGATTAAAGTCCCAAGGCGTCTTTTCCATCCTAAATCTAAAATAAATTGCCATTTCTATAGTAAAGAATGTAAAAAAAAAAATGAATGTATTTAGGACTTTAGGCCTTTAAGGTGCACATCTACTTGTAGTATGTAAGATCTCATACTAGAGTACTAGAGTAGTGTTCAATTGACCGGAAGAAATTTCACAAACTTTGCCTATATAGAATTGTAGATTGCAAGATATTTACAATAAACTTCAACCTCTGAACGCCCAACAACATCATTTAGTGCCAATTTGATGGCAATTCAATCACTTCAATGAGATGGAAAGATTGTGGAAGCGTTCAATTCATTTTTCGGGGACCTTCCATGTTGAGTTACAAAGTGTATCCAAATGATTTTGTAGTCTTTCCGATATTTGCCTCCACGTAATTTAGAGTTTAGGAAAAAAAAAAAAAAAAAGCTACTTTAGTGTATCTTGGGAAGTTGTTGCTCCTTACTCTAAATCTGAAATTTCTCCCCCAAATTGATATTTTCTGAGTTTGAGTCTAACTATCAAGCAAAAGTTCATTTTTTCTAGTTCCTATTTTATGTAAAATCCCCCAACACGACCCTAAAAATGAAATTTCATTATTGCGATTTGCACTTCGAATGTGTTTTTAATGTCTACTACATTTAGTACATTCTAAATAAATCATGAAATGGAAATTAAGTTTATGCTATGATGGATTCTAATGTCATTATCCTTGTGATATAAGGTAAACCTGCCTATGACAGGCAGAATGACTAATTTGTTGTATTGTCATTAGCAAAAAAAATCAAATTTTTTCCATACAAAGACACATGTGAGAAATGAAGAACGCAACTGGAATTTTATTTTTTGGATTAAATATGATTTTTTTTTGAATTTTTGAAGTGTACTGTCCAGTAAGCCCAAAAGAGTTTGTAGACTGCCCCAAATCAGCAGAAAATTGTTTCCACGATGGTCATTTTCCCACCTAAAACAGTCATAACATTTTCTAAGATGGCTACAAGACTTTCTAACATGGACATGACATAAAGAAATAAAAGAATTGCTTTTTATTAAAAATAAAAAATCAATTTTCAAAAAAATAAAAACAAAATTTTTAAAGGGCCGTCCAAGACGTTCGGCAGGCCGTCGAGAGGACAGGCAGACCGTCCCAGACCACGAATAGGCCGTCAAAAGGATAGGCGGGCCGTTCCCAACCAGGGACAGGCCGTCCCAGACCACGAACAGGCCGTCGAGAGGATGGGCGGGCCGTTCCCGACCAGCGACAGGCCGTTGAAGAGACGGGCACCCCGTCCTTTTGGACGGCCTTTCCGTCAAAAAGACGGTTAGGCCGTCCAGAGGACGGGTATCCCGTCGAGAAGACGAATTTGCCGTCCACGAGACGGGTATTCCGTCCAGGAGACGGGTATGCTATCGAGGAGACGGGTATTCCGTCGAGGGGACGGGCAATCCGTCGACGGAACGGGCAGGCCGTCGAAGGAACGGGCAGACCGTCGAGAGGACGGAAAATCCGTCCGTCCAAGTCTCGGGCGGCGGTGTAATTATTTCCCGAACCTGTCGACGGCGCCCCGAACCCGTTAACGGCGTCCCAACCCTGTGTCGGACCTCTGTGGACGTATCGGCCGTCCATTCCAGGGCTGTCCCACGCCCTGGACGGTCTGGATTGGGAGGGGGGACGGGCTGATGTTATGTTAATTACCCTGCCTAATCGGGTTGGTAATTGGGGGGTATAAGTAAACATTTTTGGACAGTTTACGTGCTTCGTCTTTTGAGTTGCACTGTCCGAGCTTGAGAAAGCTTTGCTCTGCAATTTGAGGGGAAGTGTTATACATTTGACATTGTTTTGCCACATTTCATTTGCCTTCACGCAACAGAAGGCAAAGCAAATTGTCATTGTATTTGCATACAGTATCGTGTGTGTCATTTTCCAGGTATCAAGAATGGACGCAGAGGATGTAGCAGGAAGTTCGGGACCTGGAGGTGACCCCCCAGGAGGTTTGGAACTTGGAGGTGACCCCCCAGGAGGTTTGGTACCTGCAGGTGAACCCCCAGGTAGAAGGAAGAGAGGAAACAGAGCAACCTTGGATTGGGGCACACTTAATGCCGAAGAGGTTATGGCAAAGTTTGGGTGGTTGGAGGCAGATGGCCCATGGACAAGAGTGATATGTCGTCAATATATAGATTGGGCCCACATCAACCGCCATTGGCCACACGACCGATACGAGGTGCACGTGAAATCTGACGTAGTAAATATTGACCAGTACCAACATCCGCACTTCAAGAAGAGGATGATTGAAGTATCATTGGCACTTTGGGGGGCAAGATCCAAGAAAGACGGGACACTTTCATTGTGCCAAATGGCATATGCGGAGGTTTTTCTTGGCAAGGATGTGGACTGGAGCAGCTTTTTGGGCAAATCGCGGAATAATGCATTTCCAAATCGAACTCGCCACATTGCACCAAATCCTGTTGTGCCATTGGACAATGTACCAAATCTTGCCGTGCCATTGGCTGATGTCCAAAATGTGCAAATGGACGTGGTTCCACTGGCGGAGCATCCAGGGACGGAGCTGATGGAGGTAGAAGTTGGTCAGGGCAGCGGTCCAGATGTCAACCAACAAGCTGTGATTGGTGGAGTGCAAGCTGACGGTGAAGAAGTAATTCGCTTGCGCCAATTAGTACAAACACTGCAAGCAGAAAAAGAAGAAACACTACGACAACATGCTGCAGCGTTGGAAGTTCATCGTGCAAGAATGCGGGCTGTTCAAGATGAAAACGTGCGCCTCATCGCACGTGAAGCCGAGCTCGTAGAGCGTGAAAGGCGGGTCAGCACCGACTCAGTTCACCACTCAATCTTGTAGTGGAACGTGCTACATACGGTGCAGATGAAGACACACCAGGCCCGAGCAATACATCTGAGTTTGTGCTGCGATCACGATCCACTTTTCCAAGTGCAGAAAGTGCCACATTGGATATTATGCGTGCACGTGCTGAGCAAGTTGAAGCAGAGCTTGGAAGTACTCGCACAAACATGGTAGAATTAACAAACGCCATGCGTGCTTTGGAACTTTGTGCCAACAACGCCAAGGCGGAGGTGGTGGTGCTGACTACAGCTCGAACAGCCTTGGAGCATACCATGGCCGCAATGAGTGCTCAAAATATGCGGTTGGTTCAAAATCCTCAGAAAGAGCAGAGGCTGCTTCAAATGTGTAACATGAAGTTGACATGCAGCTTAGCGCTAAACGAGGCTGAGCAAATGCAACGTGAAGTGAGGAGAGTGGCTGCAGAATTCAATGATGGCGGTCAACGTTATTTTGGCTTGACCTCGTGGCCTCGGGTGGAAGAAATGTTCACCGATGATTTGCCAGCGTATAGGGAGAATTCAAGCATCGATTGGAATGCCCGTCCAGACTTGGAATTCCAATATAATATCGATCGCCAACGATACGGGCCACCCAACCACGATGGCATTACGCCACTAGTGTGGCCTTCCGTTCCAGATTTTGTAAAAGATGGAACAACATGTATAATGTGCCAACAACCGTTTGGCCCCAAGGGTGGATGGAATCTTGGTACATGTGGCCATCTATACCACCCCGTGTGTCTTATTCCACACATGGTCACCAGAAAGAGATGTGCGCAATGCAGGGCTCCATTTCATGCACGACTGTACAAAACGTTGGCCTTCAAGACCACATGCCTGAACATTACGAGTACAATGAAGAAAATTTACCGGGCCCCGGTAATAGAGTACATTGGGGGTCCGACATGTCATGGCTTTGGAAGTGGGGCCACCACAACCGACACCTCCCGGCAGGAATGGTGGCTGACATACCATGGACGAGTGACGCCCAAGTGACAGAGGTGATCAGGAGGGTGTTTGGAGACAGTGATCCAGGGCGTCGACTATATTTTGGTCAGATTGCCGGTGGACATTGGGACCCAGAACGCTTAATTTTTGTACGCGCACCACATCCACAACGCATCATGTTTAACTCTCAAGGCCAGCCAGTCGGATTTGAGGGGAAATTGGGCTATGAGGAAGAAATGGCGTACATTGCAGACAATACCTTCCATGAGCCAGCCCTCGTGAATGACATTTTTTCCCACTTACATGATAGATACAATATAGAAGCACTTCAGCTTCTGAGGACTTTCGAATCGCAACAAGAACTGCAGCAATTTTTGAGAAATAGCATAGCACGCGGCGTTGTAATCGAAGATGTAGACTAGATTGTGTATAACTAGATAGATGTATAGGATTAAATACTGGAAGTTGTACAAAGCGAACGTATGTAATTATGTAAAGCCTTTATTAGTTTACCATGTACTTCAATAGATTTATAAAATATGTACATTTATTGTTTTCTTTCCACCTCGTGTATTGTTGCTTCGCCTTTGTCAATTTTTGTAATCTATTGGACTTTTTTGTAATAGTATAGAAGAAGCTTGTATGCTTAGATGGTAGGTAAAAGAGTGTTCTATTTTATTTTTGGTGAAGCCCTAAAGTCCGAAGTCCATTTTTTGGCCCAAACCACCCTAAACCACCACTTTTGCTATGTTCACCTATGAATTAAATTTTCCAATTTTTTTTTTGAATCGAACCAAAGGATCTTGTTCTACACTTATCTTAGATGACGTGATAAAAAATTTGTGATGTTTGACAATATGGATTGAAAGTTATTAGCATTCAAAGTGAAAGAAACAAATTTATTTTAAGAAGTTGCTAGGATTGCCCGCTCCACAAAAAACCCATAAATTTTCCATTCCTAATCCAAATGGGATGAATGAAAGCCTCCCATTTAAAAGAAAATATAATCCAACTGGAAAAAAAATATACAAATTTGTATTTCATTTTTTTGTGGATTTTTTTGTCTACCCAGAGTCTTGGACCGCCCAGTGTCCCGATCTCCCCTGTTTGAGGTTATTGTGGCATACCCTTTGCTCCTAGGCACCGATTGGATTATTGAAATAGAAATTGTATTATGAATAAACTCATAAGTTTATCTATCATTCCATGTTATCATTCTTATGAAAAAGTTTTCAAAAGTTTCAGTAAAAAATGAGATCATAGGAGCCTATCGAAAATCCATTTTGTCCCTGGCAGAAAGGACAATGAGAGTATGTTACTTTAGGGGCTAAGAAATAAAAACAATGGAAATTCTTTACCAAAGCAAGAAATAAGTAACAAATTATTTTATTGCTTCATATTTGATGAAATCTCCTTTAAGTCTTTAGAATTAAACCAAAAAATAATTCACGTTTTGTAACTTTTGTTCTATTAGTTTTAATGTTTTTTTAGTTGGACTATTGATTGACTACTCCCTCATGTTTATTTTTAAATCCAAAGTTTACAAATTAAAGTATTGAACATTTTTCATTTTTTCTCAAATGGCATTATGGAAATCAAATGATCAAAGTTTAATATCTTGCAATTGCTAACTTGATAAGGTCACACTACATGAAATTTATTTGAAAATCAATTGAAATAAATGACTTTATGAATGGCGATCCTATACTTGAAAGTCTTAAATTAAATAGATTCTAATTTTTTTTTTTTCATTTCATTTCAAGGTGAACATGGAAAAATGCCAACTTGGATATGTTTTTGGCAATAATTAGCATAGGGCCTACATGGCTACATGGATTAATATTTTTGAATTTCTTGCCATATAGTCAGTGTAAAATCAATTTAGCAACTTCTCTAATTCGAAATTCAATAACAAACTTTAATCCCTAGAATCCTAGATGCCCAAGGCATGTTTTGAGCTTCTACAAATTTGCTCTAAATTGAACAAAATGTTAACATTTTGATTAGGTGACTAGGCGTATCAATTAAAAAAAAATTGTAACCATATAAATTCAAACAAGACATATTAGGGGCTCATAGGTTGCTGAAACACAACAATATCACTTATAGAGTAAAAGATTATAATGTTTGAACATGAGGGTGTTAAAACTACAAAAATGATGTGAAGTCTTCCAATCCTCTTTTCAGTTTTCACAAGTAAAATTAAAAAAAATTTAGACCACAAAAATATGAGGTTAAATTGCCGAACATGTATAACCCCAAACAATTTATGGCTTTTAAAAATATACTCCATATTTTTTTTTTAATTTAAAAGAAATTTTGAATGTGATTTTTTCTCCAAGATCTTGTGTTTTCGAGGCACATTTCCAAAAGCTCTCAATGCTACAAGAAGTCAAGATTGCAATGGGTACCCTTGCACAAAGTCTTGAAACGAAAAATCACTATCATTTATTTTTAAGAATAGACTATTGATGCTATAACTAGACTTCAAGAAGAACTTACTAAAAATAGCAACTTGGATACTACTAAAAATAGCAACTTGGTTAGATTTTATTTAACTTCAAAGTTTTGCCAACACCAGATTTGGGTGCTTCGGGCATTTAGGCAAAAAATCCAATCCCACCCATCCAGTCTATTTTTCCGTCCACCCGCCCGTCTAGTTACCCGTCCAGATGCCCGTCCACTTACCCGTCCAGATGCCCGTCCACCCGCCCGTCCAATTACCCGTCCAGATGCCCGTCCACCCGCTCGTCCAATTACCCGTCCAGATGCCCGTCCACCCGCCTGTCCAGTTACCCGTCCACCCGCCCGTCCACATGCTCGTCCACCCGCCCGTCCAGTTTTCCATCCACATATCCGTCCATCCCGCCCGTCCAGATACCCGTCCAGACAACCGCCCCCCCTCCCGTCCACATGCCTGTCCAGATGCCCGTCCACCCTCCCGTCCACCCGCCCGTCCACATGATCGTCTAGTTTTCCGTCCAGATACCCGTCCATCACGCCTGTTCCGTGCCCGTCGACGGAAGCTCGTCCATCCAGCGCGCTTGTCGGCGAAGAACGTCCATCCATTTCCGTAGTTTTCATCCTCTGTCAACGGTTCTCGTCCAGATTTCATCCTAACGGAAGCCAGGGTTGAATCCTGACGTCCGTCCGGACATGCTGACGGACGGACAGGACGTGACGAGGACAACCCTGGTCAACACCTTTGCCATCTTGCAATAGAAATGGTAGTTTTGAGTGGTCTTTTTGAAAATAAGGCCTTCGGACTTTAGCGGTTAACTTACGTTTTCTAGCAATACTAAGTTATAAGGTTTGAATCCAAATAATAAAGAACTGAATTTAAAGCAGCGTGTAGGAAAAAAAAATTAATTTGTACAATTTTTTTCTTATGCTTAAATTTTTTTTTAAGTTGAAGTACATGAGCTTGAAATTCTTTTTAATACTTATATTAGCAAGATAGAATTAAAACTCACTAATTCCTTAGGTAGCAAACAAAAAAATGATTGTCCAAAAACTAAAATCCTCCATATCTTTCACATCATTTAATATCAAAACAAGACGTGTGGGCCCTAGAGAATCTCCCTCAATACATATATTAAAAAAAATTGGACCTATTATAAAGATTTTAATTTTTTATTCATAGTCTTTATACTTAAAACTAACACTGAAAATAACTACATAGGTGCCTGATTGCCTACAATACCCTTAACAAACAACCATTTAGTCTAGATGTTTTTGTCAGTATCTTTGAGAGTAGTTTGCTCAGATTCCTCACAACTCATTGTCATCAAATTTAAGTTACACAAATGAAGAAAACAAGTAAATTAAGTTATGATATCCATGAAAATCTCATTGCAGTACATGGACCCCAAGTTAAACATGCCTAGACTTAGCCATGAGCTTGATAAACTGGTGACTAGTGAATGGTTGCCGGAAGCTACCAATTACACAAAATAGTTTTTAAGAAAATAAAGGTAACTGATAAATAACAACACTACAGGGAAGTCAGTCAAAACCTTGATCTTGCAAGAAGATCTAATTTAGCTCAAACTGTGACAAAGCACCAGAAATTCAACACTTTCGTAATCAGGTTGATCAGTTAAGTATTAGATATCCAAGGGTGTAGGAAGCAAGTTGAAAGGAGAGAAGGTTATGAGTTGCAACTTGTAATGGCAATGGTGACGGGTTGCCAATGGGACGGTGCCACATGAGCGTTGAAAACTCAACAATCGGTTATGGGAATTCATAGCATGGTTGATGCGTCTCTCAAATAACGTCCAGTCGTCCCATACAAATTTGGCCGGATGAAGAAACCAAACGAAAGTACCAAGTAATCACCAAGGATGGGTTGTTGTTCCCTGGAATCTTTGACTAGTCTTGACATCCATCTTATTTTCAATATTCCAGCATGAATTGATACATGTTGTAACCCCCAATTGTTGAGCCACGCTTGTTAGTTTCGTTATGATGAAAATGTTTCACTCAAAACTTGGAAAAATGAAACATAGCAATTCTGCAATGAACTTGAGAAACTCATCTAAATCAATAGGTCAGATTTGAAGTGATGATTTTATATTGTATAAATTAGGTTACAGGTAATGGCATTTTGCTAAAAGAAGGATTCACTTTGCTATTTGGTTTCAGGAAAAGTCTCTGTTCTAGAATGTTGTTGACGTTGAAAATGTGTTCCTACAACTGAAGATGAAATAAGTGCAAAGCTCAAAATTAGTGCTCTTTCATTTCACAAACTTTTAGGCCAAGAAACTAAGGATCAATCGAACATCATTGGTGGTCACTGATTATATTCAGAGCAATTTATTTTTTCATTTTTATAAAGTGCGAAAATGGCAATATAAAATATTAAAGTGGTGTTCCAAATTTCAACATTCATCTACGTATTGGATAGAAAACATCACATTAATATATATCACATATCCATAATTTTGTTTTCATCCACAATTTGGCAATTTCATCCAAGATTTTTTCTTAATTTGAAGCTTTTGGGCAAAAAAATTCATAAATTGTGATCATTTTTAGCTAAATTATTTTTGTGTGAGCACTATAAAGTCAAAAAATAAAGCCTTGGTTCAGAGTGAATGGGATTAGTGGAGTCATGTTCACTGGTCAATCAGATTGAAGGCCCTAACCTTACTAGCCCTAACCTTACTAGCCCTAACCTTACTAGCTCTATCATCCTGATGTAAAACATCTCCATTAAGCTTAGGTTCTACAACTAACTTTGACAAGAATCTCAAATGGATTAAGAATCTTCAAAGACCCTTAGAACATAGGAACAGACTACACCTGAGCCTTAAACTTTTAAACCAAATATCTAGATTGTTTGGGTCGAGGTTGAGACTCTTGCACTTCGTCTTCTTGTTGTGTAGAGGTTGATGTGACAATGGAGGGAATTGTGTCTTGTACAATAGGTGGTGAAATTGATTTCTGCATCTCCTGAATTAGAATTTGCGCTTGGTCAAATGACAGATCCTTCCAATCATCATCATCCAAGTCATAAATGATTTTGAAATTATATGCTTGAAAAGATGATAATTCACCAGGAATGACTAGCTTCAACATTTTTCTTGCGGTTGACCTTGTTAACGAATTCTCTAGAGTAGCATATTGGATGTTATAAACATCAAATAAGAGTTTGCAGTGGCCAGGGCATGGGTCAATTCCAAATCTATTAGAGAAAGATTTCTTTTTATCGACCCACTCTGAAACATACTTTCAATATGCTCAAAGAAACCTATACGATGAAATTAGGCATGAAAACTTATTAGACAATCTTCTTGATAAGCACCCGTATTTAGACCCAGACTATGTTGGAACATCAGAAGTGAGCGTCGGGAATGAGACTTCTCAAATGGTTGGATCAGTCAAACAAAATTGTTTTAATCACAATTTTAGAGAAGAGATGCAGGCAGCCGTTTTAATTGATGAACAACAATGGGTTTTTGATAGGATGTGCAAGACAATGAAGGGCATTCATTTTTTAGAAGGCACACCAGGTAGTGGGAAGAGTTTCTTCATTAAATATTTTACTAACTACTTGCAAGGCTTAGAGAAAAAAGTTCTATTATCCGAGACAACTGTTGCTGCAGCAAGGCGATTGTCTAGCACAGCAACTCTTGTTCATACACATTTCAGAATTCCACCTCGTGGTTATTTGTATGCACTCCGGCAACCTAATGTTACTTTGCAAAGGTTGCAAGAAGCTGACGTCTTCATCATTGACGAGATGAGTATGATGACAAGCATTATATTGAATGCTATTTATTCACGGGTCAAAGAAAGCTCAAATGGAGCTAATGACCCATTTGAATCTAAGTTGTTGCTACTAGTGGGAGACATGGCTCAATTACCACCAATATGCCATCACTTTGTTGAAGATTCCAGTGATATTTGTGAATTGTGCTTTTTAGAGAACTCTCCCCATTGGTTGACTGGAAAGCATTAGATGTTGAAGGCCTCTATACGTCATAGTAAAGATCCTTTCTATCTAGAATTTATAAATATCATACGTGATCGAAAGCCAACCCAAGAAGAAATCAACTTCTATATCGGTGATTGTGATATGGACGAGGAAAGAATTATTGAAGTCCTTGATAATGATACTACAGTTTTATGTACACACAGAATAGACGTTGATAAGTATAACGATATCATGATTTCCAAGCTATTTGATCCTAATCATGTGTTTGAGGTTCCCATTCATTCAAATGCACTTGATGTTGAAGAATTAAGTGATTGGATCACTGAACCTAAATTCAATCAATTAAAAAAAGCTGCCATAGGTGCTCTTGTTATGGTGTTGGAGAATATTAATATCGAAAGCGGAATAAACAATGGGGCAATGGATAAAATTGAAGATATTCATCTCAAAGATGGTACATATGTAGAGGCTATCACGGTTGGTATGTTGGAATCAGGCTTTCAAGTGAAGTTGAAGAGGAGAAAGACAAAGTTCAACTACACATATAAAGGAAAATACTTCAAATCCACGTATCTGTTAGCATTGGCATATGCTGTCACTGGACACAAAGCTCAAGGGGTTACTATTGCAGCAAAAGTAGTTATTGATATTCGTGATGCATTCACACCAAAATTAACATATGTCTTGTTATCTAGAGTTACCGAAAAAAATATGTAATGTTAACTAGGAAGCTCACTGTAGAAGATTTTAACCCAGTGAAGCGTAATGTACAATATAACAAAGACTAATAATAACAAGGCTAAATGATATCCAAAGGATTGTGTAGCAATTTTTTTCTAGGTTCTTGTAGCATTTGGCTTATATTTGTACCACATGAATCTTGAAAATAAGATGTTGTGAATATTTGAAAATAATTAAAATGGTTTGTGTCAAGCTTCATTCTTAGTATAAAAATGTCTTTGAAATGAGTTCTGAAAATTAATAGAATTAAATAATGGAAGTGACAAAGTTTCATAGTGCATATTATTCAAAATGCAATATAAAAAGGTAAAAAATCAAAGATAGACCTACATTCAAAATTTGCAAATAGATGGATATAAGTATTATTTTGAATGCAAGACAAATTTTATGGAATTTGAATCAATGGTTACAAAGCTATGTCTAATACAATCTTTTTGTTCTTAAAATGGCCAAGTCGGATAATTAAGGAAAACTTTACATATTTGACAATTTGTTTATTGAAATATTAGTTCATGGATTTTAAAGCGTGTTTTAAAATAAACTTCAAATCAAATCATTAACTTCCAGAGGCTGTGAGATATACATTTTTCTAGAGTTTTTTAAAAGATGAACTATGCATGTGCAAAGTCATGCAAAAAAATTAAAACCCTCAAAGTATTGAGGTCAATATCTTACTATCATTAAATATCTTATTAGTATCTCGCTTTAAAACTTTAACACAATATTCTTCAATAAATGAACAAAACCTTAGGCCTTGTTGGAACTTAATCATTTAATGCTTCCGGTGCACAATATTACATACAGGAACTTGAGACAAGGTCATAGTAGGATGCCTAGCATACAATGAGCAAAGTATTGGTGCAATTGTCTGCAGTGTCAATGGTTTACCATCAATTCCTCACTCTTAATGGCAATTATCACCAATACCATGGGGCTTGTCCTTCGTCAGACTAAGAAAATCATCAGCATATTGTACAGGAATGGGTCATGACTAACGCGGTCTTGCATCTTCTCTAGTGAGGCGCAAGCCACCGGAAGAGGATGTATCCAAGTCGAACTCTTTCCTCTCACAAAATTCTTCGAACTCCTTTAGCTTTCACATATTCGGTTCAGGGTGACGTCTTAATAGAACACTATCTAGCACTAGTAGAAAATCAGGCCCAATCTATTGTTTTGGTCGCGTTGATCATCAACAAATTTTTGTTGATTTACAAAAAATTGTTGATGATCAACGCGACCAAAACAACAGATTGGGCTGATTTTCTACTAGTGTAGAAAGGCATTTGAAATAACGTTGGCAACTGTCATGTTGGCCAAGAGCATAAACTCCTCGACAACAAAATTTGAGTCTTTTGTCTTATACATTGAAGATTCATAGGGTGTACCGTCTTTATCCAAGGAGATGGGGTGATCCTTAAATGGACCAGTTCAGCAATTGAATGCATTGAGGAAAAACTGTTTTTCTATTGTAAGAGCCAATCATTGTCTTTAATTGTTGCAAGTAGACTGATTTTGGAAGACCTATGTTCCCAATGTTCCTGAATCTTTCAAAATTTATAAGTAATTCAAAAATGCTTGGAAAAATACAAAACCACTTGTGTTAGGTTCCATATCTATTTTTCTTTCTCTGAAAAATGATCTAAAAAGATTTCTGTCTAAGGAAGCCTGTGGAAAAGGCGAACCAGCCCTTAAGAGCATGTTACCTTACACATCACGTGCACAGCTACTTCAATCAACAACACTAAGAGAAACCATTGCAATTTTTTTAACTGAGCTCTTTAAAAATTTAGACAGACGAAACTGGACAATAAACACACCCTATCAAATAAACGCAGCGTCCGAATGCGCCAACCTTACCTTCACAGTGTGCTTGTGCTTCACAGGCAAGAGCTTCAAGGCATTCCCTGAGACGTCAAGTGACTTGAGTTTTGACAGTAGGCCTATCGAATCTGGTAACAGCTTCAACTGGTTATGTTGGAGGTCGAGCACTTCCAAATTCACGAGACCAACAATAGAATCTGGCAAAAACTGCACAAGCAAACCTTCAGCAGCTGGAGATGGACGTTGCAAAAGACTAAAAAAAAGTCCATACAAGTTGCACATCTTAAATGTCTTGTGCTACATTAAAATGAAAATGGACATAAACTGGGAACATCGAGCAGCAGTAAAGCCCTCATGGTGCGAGATAATGAAAATTAGAGCAGAAAAGTATGAAGAAAAAATAAATTCAAACAGATCCTCACCTCCAAGCAATTACAAGAACACTTACTTGAACGAAATGCACTCGAAGTCGTCGAATTCTAGGAATCTCTTAGGGTGTTGTTTCACTCAGTCAGTACCGAACCAATCTCCAGTTTTACTCCAAAAATGATAATATTTTGCTTGTAATCAAATTTTGAAGGAACTTTAAAATTTCCCTTGCAAAATTCATAAAAAAATATTGACGATAGCATTGGTGATCCTAACTGTACGGATGGAATCTAAAATTCAAAATTTACAACTTTCATTTGTATATCAATACCAAAATATTCTTCTAAATAGTATTATATAATGATTTTTCCCAAATCGTCAATTCTGGAGAAGACTCTAGATTTTTAGGGGTTTAACTAATGTGTTGCATTTATGTTGTACAATTGAAGTAAAAAATGTCCTAGCCACCTGAAAGAGGTAGCTTGAAGCTTGCTACCCCAAATTGATTTTTAGCATACCACATTGAAGCCTCGTAAGCGCCACCTCTTTGTGCTCATTATAATTACTTAGATGCTTATCAAGTCAACAGAGAACAATTTAACAAGCTAAAACCAATAAAAATTGATTGTTGCACCCACCAAGGAGTGGGATTTCTTGTTATCACGTAGTCCAGTGGAATCTCAAATGGCCATAAGTGAGACAAAGTCGGTTGGATGCAACATGATCATCACTACAAAAGAGGAAAATCAAGCAAAGAATGCTGTAAACTAGAAAAGTTTCGCATAAAATGACATCAAAGATTACATGGCAAGAAGATTTACTTCGTATTATTAGAGAGATGATTTTGAAGATTGCTTGCGAGAAGTATCATTTAAATAGAAAATGGGAGGGGAAGTATCCAAGCAGGTTGCATGGAACTGGTTGCTATCTGCACAGGTGATCTTTGCAAACTCTGCAAAGTCCATGGACTTGATGGCTTTCTCCATCTGCTCGATGCGTTTTGGCACCACCTCCTATTCATCATAACCATTACAATTCCTTTCTTAAATCAGAAGCTAAGTACCAAAAAGTCATGGTTTGAAAATGAAAAAATTTCATAGATCATATTGTGAAAATAATAGAATTCTGGAGGAACCAAATTTTAAATCACCAGAGTGATGAACATTGCATTTACTGGTCAAAAGTAAAACAAATTTGAACAAAACAAAAGACCACATATGACCTACTCAACAGTGCTGAAAAAGCATGGGACTTGATTTGTACTACTTGTCCTATAAAGGTTAAGAATGAGAAGGGAGAACACGTCAAACCTCAGCTCGGAATTTGAGAAGGGGACTGGTCCGAACGCTTTCCTACATTCCTGCAGTGCTACTAGTCTCCTTCTGACGAGAACTTACCTGCATTTCCGTATCATACATTTCAGCGAAAGCAAGAGGACTGGCTCTAAAGAAAGTGCATATCTCAATACGCCAGTTCATACTCGCCACAAGGATGTCATCCACCAAGTAAAAAGCCCCATACTCACTCCGTACTATTGAAAACAGCCATGGTGAGAAATGTACCATAGCGATGATAATGACAAGATCGTCCCAATGTGAGTGTTCTGCGAGTTGGATTGCAATGCTATCCTTCCCATCAGCCTCCTACCCTTGCAACATAAGGGCACACCCATCAATGTTCATGCCTCATTAGTCGCAAGGAAAAAACAAAACAGTTATCCAAACATGAAGAAGAAACACATATGAACAGAGTTTGCTAATCACCTGATCCATATCCCATTTGACAAAACCACCGTAGAGGCTGCGACAAGCACTTCCAGATCCAAGCCTGCATCCATAACGCACACTCAACACTCGGAACAAAAGCTGTCATTTGGCTATAAGGAAGTGAACCCATTCACATGGGAGACCATTCTCATAAATAGGCCATAAGTGGAGTAAATGATACTGATATACATATTAGAATCTAGTGAATATGACAATGTACAACTGAAGAGTCAAGGACTATGCATTGGACTACTCACAGTATGAGCAAAACTTTGAGATTCATAACTTGTTCATACGATATCCATTTCAGCACGGTGGAAGTATCAAAAGTGACGTTAAGAGACACCGCGGTCATTCTCATGAGAGAAACACTCAAAACAGCTGAGAGCAGCGGGAATGGGTTCCCTACCTTCAGCATACTACCCTACACGCAAAACCTAGAGACAGATAGAAAACAACATACCGTGCAATTGCTGAAAGCTCCCCTTCGTATTGCTCCTTGACTCCCATCAGTTGAGCGAGACCATAGACTGTAACAATCCCACCACGAGGTCAGAATCAGAAACCAAACCACGAAGGTAGATGCATATAATTCACCCAAGTAGGAAGGTCAGAATACGCACAAGGGTTGAGGAAAGACACCATCTGGCTATGAAACTCGTAACTACTCCAAAACTGACGAAACAACTTGCATTGGGTTCAATTTGCTCTTGGCAACCACCGAAAAAATTCTAGAAATAATTCTCATTATGCGCGAGGTCCTTTTTTCCACGGAACTCACCTTAAGAATCAAATCAACAACTCCACTTAGTTTCAACATAGAAGGGAAGGGGACAAGGTAAGACATTACCTAAGCAAGCAAACCCAACAGCAGAGGAGGCTAAGCCTGCAGTAGTAGGGAAGTTATTCTCAGACGCAATGTGAATACGCACATGGTTCCAATCCTCTTTACTAATAATCTTCCCACTCGATTCAATCACCACATCAGTAGCTCGAGCTCGCATCTCCCACAAACAATTCTTATACCTCTCGCCATCCACAGAGACTTCCTACAACCACAGAAACAACACATTGTTCATCCCAAGATCCTAATCCCTCAAAAAACCCAGCATCCACGACCTAATCGCTCCCACAGCTAAATACAGCATCGATTGCGTTGAGACACCTCTCCCATTAAATTGAGCTACCTTCGCTAAACAGAGCATCCACGACTGAATCGCTCCTCAACGCAAATGCATCATCGATTGCGCTGCGCTACTTTGCCGATTGCATTGAGCTACATTCAAGAGACAGAGCATCCACGACCTCATCGCTCCCAAAGCCAAATGCAACATCAATTGCGTTGAACTTCCTTGAGCTACCTTGCCGATTGATTTGAGCTACCTTCAATAAACAAAGCATCCACGACCTTATCGCTCCCAAAGCCAAATGCAACATCGATGGCGTTGAACGACCTTCAATAAATAGAGGAACTTGACCTTATCGCTCCCAAAGCCAATATGCAGCATCGATTGCACTGAGCTACCTTCACAAAACAGAGTCTTTACGACCCAATAGCTCCCAAAGCCCCAACGCAAATGCAACATCGATGGATTGCATACCTTGCCGTTGAGTCAGAGTCGATCGGCGGCGAAATCGGGGTGGCGGCGATGGTGGTGGAGGCGGAGAGGTGGTCCGAGTCCAGCGTGATCGAGGTCCGGCGTTCCCCCCGTTCCTTGATCTCCCCGTTCCCCTCCCTGCGCCGCAGTTCGGTCCGTTGGGAGCGTCAGCGTTTCCAACGGGGCCCATAATCAAATTAATCAAAACTTTTCATGTAGCAAAGAATATAATGTATGAGAAAATCTATTTGAAACAAGAAAGAAACTTTAGGTCAATATCTATTAGTGTCTAGTCTCATTTGTTTTTAAATTCTTTGGCATAAGTCTTACTTCTTTAGGACTTATTCAAATTAAAAAAATATATTTCTAAAAAGATGATACGTTCAGATATTCTTCAAGAAAGTTCCAAGATATATTTACAAAATTGAAAGCACATATATTTGGAGTTTTGCATAGAATCCTTTTTATCCATTAAGAGATTAACGTTCTTTTATGGGTTATCATTTTTAATTTGGAAATTTGGAAATTTACAAATAAAAGAGCAAAAGACAAGTTAGACAAATTCATAAGCTTTTCCTTCCTTCAAGGTCCACAAAATAAAACTCCTTATATTAACTTTCATCGGTGTCATTTGGAATTCCTCAGTTCAAATTTTCTTCAATCCGTACCAAGCTATCAATGTAAACAATCTAAAAAAAATAATTAATATTTTTTGTTAATTTATTTATTCACTCTCTAATTTCATAGCAAATCCTTGAAAATCTACTCTAATGTCTGCAATATTTATGGAGACATGAAACAAGCTTTCACACCTACATTATGAGGGGTGCCATCATTCCTATAATATTCATGCCAAAATTTCAAATTATTGTATTAGTGCAGCATGAAAGAAATATCAGAAAGACCAAACTAGGCTCCATGGTCCTTCAAGGATTACATCATATCTATAAAACTTATCTTCATTTTATTATCAAAATTCTTTTTTAACACAAACATTATAACTCAAGTTTCATAGATCCTTTGAAGTTTAGAGCTCTACAATTCTCATAAAATGTCTTCAGGGGCAACATGCCAATTAAGAAGTTTTCATACACACGCCATTAAAAAGAAATATAAACACTTTTGAATGAGAAAATATTATATTTATTTATTTATTTAAGGTAACTAATAGTCTGACATTCAAAACAGGGGTGGGCAAAATGTAAAATTCCTACTTTGCTCCTATGAGTACCACTAAGTCCTAAAAAAAAAGCCGCTTTCAATGGGACCCGGCCCCATTGCATCCACTCTGCCTCTGTTTTTCTTATGGTACTCATCTAAAACTTCCGCCATTCCTTGTGAAAACGAAATTCAGATTCCAAATGACGAAGTGATTCTTGTACCGCCATTGCATTCATGGTGTGTAGCTTCATCAATGAACGAAGCCTTGCCACTTCTTCAACACTGGTACTTGGCTCATGTTCAACAGCAACGATGCAATATTCTTTTTCTTTTTTCTTTATTGCTACATCGAGGTCTCGCCTTTCATTCTCGTAAATCCAACATTCACGTTCCAGGAGATCGCGCTTTGATTGCCATACCACATACTCGTCCATGTAGTGCAGCTTTTCACTTTCACGTTGCCTAAAATAAAAATCGCGATGTTTTTTCAAATCCTTCAAGTACTTGTTGTTTTCTTCGATGCTTTTCATTACTCCCTCCAACTGCTTCTTCAAATCATCTACAACAACGGGATCCACTTGTACTAAGAGTTCATTCTCATTTAATTGACGGAGTTCATTCATCTTCTCACGCAAAGCAGATCTTATACTTGCCGCTTTAACACTCAGTAACTCCATGTCGTCTTCCGAATTGCTTCTATCAATGCTGCGGTTCTGCTCTAGAACAACATGCTCTACTTCCATAGGCCCTGCATCTTCCATGCCTTGCACATCAATGTGGGATATTGTGATGGGCTCGTCAACCTTCATTTTTCCCTTCCTATCCATTTCCAAGCCCAAAGCCTTGTTCATGACTTCCATGAGAAGGTTGTCATCGTCACTATGGAAAGAATATCCATCGTATTCATGGGTGTGTTCATCTGAGCTAGAAGTAGTCGACCACACTACCTTTTCATCAGAAATGAAAAACTTCCCATGCTTCGCCGATGTCATCGATTCCTTCACATCTAGCGCTACATCTGCCCAAGGAATACTTGATTCTTCTGGATGGACCCCAAGCGGAATCTCTTTAATGCTTGACCAATCCATCTTCTTCCTCAATACAACTTCAGCATACACCATTCTTGCAAGAAAGAAAGAAAAATTGTCATTTTGATACATTTGTAGGCCTTTATAGAGTTCCTTCCACACCTCCCAGCATCTTTCCTGGAAGGCTTTGTTCTTGCAATATACAAGATTTACCTTGTTTGAGTTCATGTGGAACTTGTGACAATACAACGGAAATAACTTGTTGATGTGGCACCAGTGCACATAGTTCTGAACCATCTTATAAGTCCAAGGCGCGGGTTCATCTCTCCAACCCTTGAAAGCCTTAATCTTCAGATGGATCAAGATGGCCTTGCTCTTCTTGTGGACTTTTCCTTTCCTTTTTTGATCCTTGTCTTGAAGCGCCTTGGACTCTTTCCCAGCTTCTGATGTTGGTACAGTAGGCAGCGAAGGTTGGGCCTCCTCTTCCATCGCAATAGACAAGAATATTGCTTCCCCTGATGCCAAAATGATCAAAATCCATCCTTTACAACTCCAACCCTTAGCACACGAGCAAACACTCAAACACTTCAAGGTGGATGAGAGTCATTGCGCAAAGCCAAGAGTGGAGAACGCGGGTGATGGGCGACCTCTTATATACCCGATGTCGCCCTGGGGAGCGTACGGGAGGGCGACTGCGGTTACAAGGGGAGGGGCAACTGCAGGTACAAGGAGACCGCGGCTCCAAGGCAACCTCGGGATAAGGGTGACCGTGTGTCCAGGGCGACCGTAGTGGCCCCTTAAAGTCCTAAGAACTTTTTTCCATCAAAAATTGCTCAAAATTGCCATTTCTATTGCAAACTGCAAAAAAATTTAAAATTTGTTTTATTTGCATACCTTATCATAGGATCTTAAACTAGACTAGTGTATAAATGTGTGGGAGAAATTTCAAAAGCTTTGACCATATACATTGCAAGATATTTGCATTTAAAGTGAAGAATTTTTTTTTTTTGCACCTTGCTTGACTAGATTTATTGGTTTTGAATCATCATAACTTAAATTGTTTGTACTATAGATCTTGAATTCCTAATTTTTTATATTGAATAATTGAGTTGAAAGTCTAGGAAAAAAAATTCCAAAAAAACACATCTAATTTTCACTCATGAAAAATTTGTTAAATAGAAGCAAATTCAAGATTGAAGGAAAATCTAAATCATTAATAGCTCTCAGATGGAATTGGAACACACTACATTACTCTCAACAATGAGATTGTTCTAGCAAAAGATTTTAACCTTTCAAGTTTTTAATTAGTTTTTAAATAGTAAAAATTGAGTTCAAAAATTAATCCTACAAGGTACTTTTTCAAGAAGATGCTCTAAATGCCCAAAAAACAAGATTGTCTATAACTTTCACATAACAAATCCAAATGGAATGAATCAAAGCTTCCCATGTAAATAAAATTACAATCTATGAGAAACAAATTTGGAGATTTAAAAAAAAAAATATTAGAATAAAAAGGACCATTGACCAGTTTGGGGTTTAGGAGGGTTTAGAGGAGGCACCTATGGTCTTGAGGCATTAGAAAATTCATTATCTATTAACCCCTAAGGTCCCAAGGCCATTTTTGGATCAAAAACACTCAAAACTGCCATTTCTATTGCATTCACCTAAGAAAGTAGGAAAAATATATCATTTTAGAATACAAACGTAGGATCTTGTTACTACACTTATTTTACATCATGTGGTAAAAATTTTGTGATTTTTGACCTTATGGATTAAAGTTTATTAGCATTCAAGGTTAAAGAAAAAGTTTTTTTCAAGAAAATGCTTTGATTGCCTGAAAAAAAAGAAGCTCCAAAACTTTCACATCACTAATCCAAATGGAATGAATCAAAGGTTCCTATTTAGACAAAAATATAATCTATAAGGAAAAAAAGAAAAACTGATTTCAACTTTTTGAAGATTTTTGTGGGCTACTCGGTCTTGCCCAATTTAAGGTTATTGTAGCATAACTTTTGCTCTCGGGCACCGATTGAAGTAAAAATTATATTTCCATGAAGCTAATAAGTTTTTCTATCTTATGAGATAGTTTCAAAAAGTTTCACCAAAAATTGAGCTCATAGAAGCTTGCCCAAACTTTCAAGAGTCCCCCAAAGGGACTTTTGAAACTTTAGGGGTTATAGGGTAAAGTCCAATTATCTATAAAAGACACTACAAGAAAGCATCTTTTGGATGAAATCTTTTGAGACTCAAATTTAGTTTCTGTTTCCTAAACTCTATGGCACAGTAGTTTGGAAGCAAACGTGGCCAAGTACATCTGAACCAACAATTCTGTGAAGTTTGAACACCAAAATCCAAATTCAAGATTCAATATATGGAGGTAATGGAACGGGGTGGTCTGCATTCAGCATACTTGGTTTTTTGGAAGACATTACGCATGGTATAAAATCTTCTTGTATATTGACATTGCTATTACAAAATGAAAGGCGCACAATGTGGCCAACAATTTGAAGCCAACTTGATAACATCAGTTCCTATAGTCCTACTAAAAAACTGAGTTGCGGAAAACTACTTCGGGGGGCTTCATGTACCACGATTCATCTATGAGCAACTTTGTAACCTGAGAACATGTTGATCTGTTCTTTGGATTGGGGTCAGTGAGTTCACCCAACTTCATGGCAAAGTACATGGATACCTCGTGCCTCTTGAATAAGTCCCTATTGTATTCGACCACATTAACAAGATTCATCCATTCGGTCAACTTTCCAATAGAATATGAGTTTGATTGCACTGTATATTTATACCGTGGTTCACTTGCATAATCTCTAGGCTCCTACTGGAATGTTGTTGTCCAAACGTATAAACAACTTCAGAGCCACCCACCAACGGCTTTGTAAAGAGTGCTGCTTCTTCTCTTCATAATCATATCCATAATGTGAAGGAGCTCCTTCATCAATACGACTTGAAATTCTCCAATCACAAATTCTGATGTTGATTACTTCATCCGAATAATCGGGAAAATGCAGCAGTATGTTTTGAGGGTTTAGGTCATTGTATACCACCAAAGATTCATGCATGAGATGTGTCACATACACTAAAGCCCATGCCAACTTTGCCTTGTGCCTTCGGAACAAGCTAAGATGTTTTTGTTTCTCCTTTGTAAGTTTCCAAACCCGCTTCATTTCATGCTAGTTAACGCTCTCTGACACCTTCTCATCCAATCTTTGCATTTCAAGCCATGTACCACCATTCCACCACAATGTGTACGCTTCCATAGTTTTTGCGTGAATAGCAAAAAATTTAATAATGCCAGGATGGTTTACAGGGCATGCCAAGGCCTCTATGGATCGTTGCCCCTCGCTTCACGCATGCTCTTTGACTTTGGCACTTTTCCAGCAAAAGCAACGTATGGCGGGATTGTATCCATCCCTTCAATGCGCACCTTGCGCACCATTCCATACCCACCTTGACAATCAAATTCAATGAGGGCAATTACTTTTGCCCAAGGAGAGATCCATGTGACATAGGAGGCAGCATCTCGTGCAAAACCCGCCTTCAATGCGTCCGTTCTCCACTTCATACCCCTCACTTGAGACTTTGAAAGTTTCTTCACAACTTCTTGCCACCACGCCATCTTTTCACGGAATTCCTTGGCTTCATCATCTCTTGCATATCCCGGCACTTGCGGTCCCATCTTTAGCATCAATTCATTGGTGTTGAATATGCATGTCTATAGAGTGTTATCAATCCACAATTGGTATTGGGAATAGTACGTCTCATCCACGTCTCCAAAATCTTGCGATGCTCTGCACTTGCTTAAAATTCTTGCCTCCAAATTAGCAGTCAATCTGAAGATGTCGTATTTGGGTCCCTTAGGTAATTGGCCTCCAAGAACTGTGTAGTTTTTCCGGCATACTAGGACTGACAAATCTCATATGCATAGTTTGTATAACTAGGAGCAAGGAGGATAGTTTGAATCCTTGTCATGTGCCGTTATGGTTTTCTTCTTCTTCTTCATTTGCCCTTCACTCCCTGTTGCCTCACTTACAGGTATATGCATAGTAAACAATGCCGCATCATCTAAATCCCAAATGGATTTCCGTGTTGAGCTGCTGCCTTCTTGTGGATTAGCCATTGTGGTCGGAAAAAATACTCACGTTCTGTTCTTCAAGTTCGTAGTTCAGAGAAGCAAAAACTCCCCCCTCCCCTACCAACTCACACCCCCTGGCCTACGAGCACACATTCAACCACTTCAAGGTGGATGAAAGGCAATGCGCAAGGCCGGGAGTGGAGAATGCGGGTTGGGGCGACTGCTAAAGTACCCACACTCGCTCTGGGGTGACTGGAGTTCCAAGAAAGGGGGGGGTGCGGGTCTTGGGTGACTGCGTGTTCTGGCGACCACGTGATTCCGGTGATTGCAATTGGTAAAACCGCGGGTGTAGGGTGACCTCAAGTGCAGGCGACCTCGTTTGGGGCGACCACGTGTTTGTTCCCCTTCTCATTGTTTTGGAGTAGTACTCAAGAAGTTATGGACAATCTTCTATTTTGGTCAACTTCCACCATTCTTGAAAAAACAACTAATTAAATTCATGTTTGAATGCAAAGATCATAGTTTTTACTAAAAAATACATACACATAGTTCATGAATCTTGCTAGAATAATCTTGCGATTATTGTTTTTCATTTCCATCTTAGACCTCTTCAAATTTTAGTTTTGCCTTCCATCTTGATCCTACTTGTATGTAACAATTACTTTCGAAAAGTGAAAACCAAGTGTTTTTAAGTTGAATTTTAGTTCCTAAATTCTCAATCCACGACTTCATTATAAAAAATTTAGACACAAAAATTGGTGGTGGCAAAACATTAAATTAAGAAGATTCAAACAAATCTAGTTGATGAAGATCTCCAAACAATTGATTTCTTCACTTCAAATGCAAATATCTTCCAATCTATGTGGTAAAAGATTTTGAAATTTCTTCTACACATTATTATACTAGTCTACTACAACATTCTAGAGCCAAAAATGCCAAAAAGAACAATTTCTAAAGTTTACAATTCATGGCTAAAGAAATGGCATTCTCCATGCTTCTTGAGGAGAAAATGGCCTTTGATCTCTCGGGATTAAATTGAAATCTCATGGACTTACATAAAATTGTATCAAAAAATATTGTTGTTGCAATATTTTAATTCGATTTCATACATATGTACGGATCATGCATACACACATCTTCCATATTAAAAAAGACTCCCTTCAGTAATAATTATATGACATACAAAGTGTGCAATGTGAAGTGCCATATGACTATACTTTGTAAAATATATATTTCTACGTTGGTTAACTAGATTTTGCCAACATAAATCCATAATTATATTGTCTTGCTGAAATCTATAAAATTATTTAACTTATGAGGGCCAAGTAATAACAATCTAATCATGATAAAGAAATATCTATTTTACAAACTTTGACATCGCTTCTACCTCCCCAATATAGAAATCTTTGCATGAAGAATTGTAAAACTTTCCAAGAAGTACTCATTGAGGGGAAGATATAAATCAAATGATTCCTACATATGTCCACAATCAAATTAAAATATTTCAACAACAATGACTTAATTGAATTATAAATATAAATCCATGAGCATTAAATAAATTTTTTGTAGAAAATGCAATTTTATTTTTGGAAACACAAATTTGGTATACTACACACCAATTAGGAAAAATGCAATTCTATTTACTAATTAGTAAAAAATACCAATTATGATCCACCTTGCTACAAAATTCTTTGAATGGCTCAACGAGGTTGTTGATAAGATTACTGTACTTGCTTGTGCATTTCTTCCATGTGTCATAAATTCAGAAAGTCTCTTTACTTGTTCCTAATCATCTCTTCCAAATCGAACTTCCATTCCACACCCGGGGTCAAATTTGTTTCTCAAGTAGTTGGTCTTAACCTCTACATTTTTTTGGATTGAGAGGCCTAAAACTCCTTCAAAATATTCTTCTCCAAGGCAAGGTCCAAATCTTCATTAATAATTTTTTTTCCCAAAATCCAACTACAGTATGTTTTGAATAATTCGTTGAAGTATATTCTTCCAAAATTGAGGCACATCATCTCAACATGAATGGTTCAATTGTTTTTGAGTAGTTATCGATCTACTAAATCCCAGAAATATAATTCATCATTTTGTAAGATACATTTTTTACTGACCAATTTGATATTGAAAGTGAAAAAATATTTCTTACTTATGCAATACTTGTAGGAATGACATGAAGCAAACCTTCACACGTAGTTTATGTTGAGCAGCATCCACCAAATAAAATCCATGTGGAAATTCCAAATTAGATAGTAAACAGAGCCTCTTTGACTTTTCAAAAAGTCCAGACTGAGCTCCTTGGTCCTTCAAAGGTTGAAGAAGTAGATATCTCATGATTATCATTCCATAGAAAATTGAATACACGCAACTTCACTATTCTGATTAAATTGGAGAATAGAAATTATCATTTTATTTTCAAAGCTAGAAGATAGTCTCGGTGTTCTTAGAGGGGATCATTTTGAATTTCGCTCCGAGATGTTTGGGTTGCACCTCAAACATCTCGCATTGAGATTCGAAATGATCCCCGCAAAAAACACCGAGACTATTTCCTAGCTTTGAAAATCAAATCATCTTCCTTTCCACATTCCCAAGAGAATTGGCTACATGCTTTCTATTTTTTTTAATGTATGGTTGGCTACCACAATCAAGCCACAGCCCCTCCATCAAACCACATGATGCCACCAGAACTTCAACTCTGCATCTCATCGAACCCAAACAAGTCCTAAAAAGGCAACAACTCAAAGCCACTTCAGTCCCACTTGGGTTGACCTTTAGTACTATACTTATATTTTATTCCAACCTTATTAACTTCCTATAGAAATTGCTAGCTGTTGCTTACACCCGCGATCGCCCCACCCGAGGGCACCCCACACCCGCGGTCACCCAAGACCCGAGGTCTCCAGAGTCCCCCTCCATTTGGACAGGAAAGAAGTTCTCTCCCTACCTACGGTCGCCCCACTCCTGCGGTCGCCCCAAATCCAAAGTCTCTTGCATCCCTTCATTTGGGCAAAAAGGGACTCTCCCTACCTGCGGTCACCTAAGGCAAGGTTGCCCCACACCCGAGGTCGCCCAAGACCCGAAGTCTCCAGCATCCCTCCCTTCCGGCAGAACGAGAAAGTCTCTCCACCTCTCCCCACCCAACGATCGCCCCACACCTGTGAGCGCCCAGGGGGCGACCTTTGGTTCAAAAAACAGCGAGCCGCTTTTGCTCCTATCCAAAAAGATAAAGGGAGTATTTTTAATGGTATGTACATTTTTGTGGTTGGTTATAGGTGGGGACATATTGAATATGATGGCAAGCAAAGGGAATAAGGTTGGAAACAATAGTGAATGAAGCATCCAATGTCAAGTCAAGTGGGACCAAAGTGTTGACAACTACCTCAATTCATGGATTTGTAAGACTCCTTTGGTGGTGTCCATGAGGTCTACAGTTCGATTCCCTTGGCAATGACATTGTGTATGGCTTGGTCGTGGTAGCCAACCATACATAAAAAAAACACGTCAAGTCATTTCTCTCTAGTATAAAAACATGGAACATTGGTTGGATTTAGACATGTAGGAGATGTCTCCAGATGTGCTTGCATGGTGCATCAAAATGAGTTTCGGAGCAAGATGTTTGTGGTGCAATTGAACATCTGAACCACACTAGGAACGTCTCCAAGATGCTTAAATTCCACACATATTCCACACTGCCATGGCAAACAGACTTGGCTTGACTTTTTGTGCTATGTTTGTATTCATTGTTTAAATCTAATTTTCGTATCCATGAATTCTTCTTTGGAAGATTGGTCATTTATTTTCTTCTACATGAATACCAACTACTTGAAGTAAAAACCACTTCACGTTTATTTCTAGAAAAAATGTTAAATATAAGTTGGCTCAAGCTTAAATATAAAACACAATGGATAATAGCTCAAAGATGAAATCAAAATATAATAATCCAATTGTAAAATAGTTGTAACAACGAAATTAAATCCATTGACAAGTCGATTTGTTGAAATTGCATTTCGAAATGATAGCATGAATCTTTTAAAGGACAATTGTCCATTGAACATCCAATTGAAAGGCCTAAGGCATGTACAAGTGAATAGCAAAGTAATACAATGTCAATAGTGAATTATAATTTGGTGCATTGTAAAAGGTCTTCCCAAACCCTAAACCCTAAACTCTAAATCCTAAACCCTAATAAAAGATTATCAATTTTGTATGCCATGTCTAGAGTTATGTAATCCCACTTCTTTTGCTTCTTTATGAAGAAATCACCTAAATATATAGAAGTGACATCCATGTTTTATTTTTCATTGTGATTTTTTTTCAATTCAACGGCCTTTCCTTTTATATGTAATTTTGAATAAAATGAAGTAAATGGTACATGACTAAAATGAATGGTGGAGGAGAAAGTAATAAAATGAGGAATGGCTTCACTAAACCTCCATCCATTAGACCCCACATGGCCAATCTTCCACATTTTGGTGAAGAAAAAGCTTAAAAGTCTAGTAGAACCTTACTAAATTATTAATTGTGTTAGTTTACATGTTTTTCATTAAATTCATTTCAAAGTGTACCATGAGCATCCAAAATCAGATTTAAGAAGTGAAAGATTTTGATCTCTCTACCCGTGGTCACTTGTGGGCGCATGATTACCCACCCTTGGTAATCAAGCAAACACTGACTATGTTCTATGCCTTTATCTACCTTTTTAATATATGGGGGTGTTGTGAGCACGGTCCACTGTGCCTTTCAAGCAATGAATCTTTTTTGCTAATGTCTCCTAAGTGTTGTAGATGGCAGCGAAACTACTAGAAATGCATGGGTGACTAACAAGCTAACTGCAATGACCAGGGTGATAGTAAATCCCAACTCCCTAACTATCTATCCTATGTCTAAGGTTGGTTGGGTAGTTAGCGTCATCTCTAATGTCCCTAACTACGTGAAAAGGGGAACCCTTATGTTCCTTCCATGAACCTTTAAGACTATCATTTTGGGATTTTGACACTTCTTTTGGAAGTTCTAGTGCTACAAGCTAATCCCAAAGCTTAGTTTTTACTTTAATTTCCAAATTCTAAATGTAACCCTAGATTTTTACTCCTAAATTAACTCTAGAATTTACCCTCAAAATTTAACTCTATCTTTTGACTTTTAATCCTAGGTTTTACTTCTAGAATTAACTCTACAATTTAACTTCTAAGTTTTATCCTAACTATTCTTCTCTGGATTGACTTTAAACTCTACTTCCTAAGTTTTACTCTAAATTTTTTACTTTTAATTTCTACTTTCTAATCGGATTTTTGACTCCTAATTAACTCTAACCTTTTATTCTTAACCTACCCCAAGAATTGACTTGAGAATTTACCCCCCCGAGTTAAACTTCCAAATTAATTCTACTTTTTAACCTCCCAGGTTAACTCTAGATTTCGACCTTAGGATTTCAATTTTTACAATTAAATTGTAAATTGACTCTAGTTCTAACCGCTAATTAACCCCTAATTTTAATCCTAAATTCTCTTTCAACCCTAAATCCCTAAGTTCCGTCCATGGTTCCTTCTGGATAAAATTTTTAATCCAATTCCTCCGTCCTACCCCCTACTACTTAACTTATCCTAACGCAGTCAATTTAGAGCCAAATCCTAAGTGTAATATGTTTTTGGAAAACCTTTATCCCTAATTTATAAACTTTTGAATCTAAATTTCTAATTTGTACTAACCCGGCTTGCTAATCGCGCTTAGAAGACTGATTAAGGAATCCAACACTAATTAGGAAAAAACACCAAGAAGGCCTTATTCATTATAATTGGACAATCGACAGATTTTGAGACTTTTGCCCTAAAACAATTGTATGGATTTATCCTCGAGTCGAGGATAAGTTGAGACTGCAACCTTTTGGCAATGAAAGGTTTTTATACATAGTAATATTTTAAAGTCTCAAATTTCCAAATAGTCTCAAAATTGAATAGTTATGACTGTTTATCTTCGACTCGAGGATAAAATTGAGACTACCATTTGTCCAAATATAATGAATAAGGCCTTCAAGGATTAATTCAAAAACTCACCTCTTCACTGCCGATTTCAAAAATAACTTCATCCACGTCCGCGTATACATCCTCATGCTTCACGGTGGTCTTTGGTCTTGTTTGAATTTTTTCTAAGCTCACCGCTTATTTTTAGAAAATTAGTACACCCATGTGATTTAAACTCCTTCTTTACCTTCTTCCTTTCTTTTCTTTCTCCTTCCCTCCTTCTACACTATTACTATTCCACCTAAGCTTTTATGAGTCTTACACTATGGTCTCAAATTCCAAGGTGATCTTAATGTTCCTCCTACCCTCTTACACAAAAGTCTTACACTTGTCTCAAACTCCAAGGTGGTCTTAATGTTCCTCCTACCCTCTTACGCAACTTTGCCTTTGTGTCATCCTAATCCTCCTCCCAGTGGTCACTACGAACTTGTCAAGATTTTCTTCCCTAAGCCTACCTAATCCTAGGCTTAGGTTACTATTTATCGTCTCTCACCTTTTCCCACCTATTTCAACTTCTTCTTCACTAATCTCCTTCCATTCTTGTTTTTGTTGTGTTTGTGGTGAGAGAGTTGGGAGTGCTTGTTTGCAGGTGTGCGCGTGAAAGACTAGAGGTGTTGCTTCTATTTTCTCCCTTCCCTTTCTTTCCCTTTCCTCTCTTTCCTCCTAATCTATTTTTTAATCTCCCTATCAAAATGTCTTAGCTCTCGGTCTGACTTTTGACATCTTACTATTTTTAGACTTCCAATATGTTTTCCTTGTAGAGGCTAAAACTAGCTTTCTAAGTTGATGTGGATCTTGCAAATCGAACTTTCCTAGCAAAAGTTATGCATGGATGAAGTTTTGAGTACTAATTAGTGTTTGAAACTTCATCCGTTTATATATCTCTCAATTCAACTCGGTTTTCTTTGTATTTTATGTTTTTGGAAAGTTCTTGACCTCTACTATGAGATTTTAAACTTCAATTTGTACTAACCCTTCTTTTTAGCGGTCTGACCACACCCTTGGTCTCGGCCCTAAAGAAAGACTAATATTACAAATAACAATTTGATCCAAATAAGGCAAAAAGGCCTAATTATGTTGAAATGATCAAAGGAAGGGGGGGTTCAAAGCTTCGCCGTATTCTCGATAACACTCTAAATTCTAAGACAATTTCTAACACATAGGTTCAAAGCACCGCTGTCTCGAAGGGGGTCCACCCAACGAGGGAGACTTTAGAAGAAGGTAGGAAAACACACTCTAAAAAAAACACATAACAAAGTCAAAGCTTTGCCGTCCCGAACGGGGATCCACTTAATAAGAGAGAAGTTAGAAGAAGGTGGTGTGAGCCTCCAATTTGTCACTTGGGACTCGTAGAATTATTTTTTTGGAAATTTGCAATTTAAAGTTAAGAAAAATATACAAAAAGCCATAAAAAGAGTGTAGAACCAAAATAGGGTTGTAATATGCCCATTATAGTATTTGGTCTAGATTTGTGTTTAGACTTAGAATTCCACCAAATTTGGCCTAAAAATAGGTAGAAAGAACGAAATGATTAGATTTGGAGGATTTGAGTCACATAGCCGCAATAGGCCTGAATCCCACCATGAATGTGGCAATTCATGGCTAAGTCGGTCCGAGGGATCCACAACGAGGCCACTAGGTTGGGCCCTAGAGTTAGGTTTAGAATTCCCCAAATCCCGATTGTTAGCATGCAGAAGCCATTAACGCAAGACCGGGCCCATAGAGGAATCTACAGCCCAAGGATGGTGTCCTAGGGTAAATCCCATGCCAGGAGTCCAACGACAAAATTGATTCGCCAAGATTCTTCTATCTGCAAAAGATTCCCGCATCATCGCTAATTCAAGGGGATGGCTAGTTTCATCTCCACTGACCAATCATGCCAGGTACGGAAACGCACCTACACGTCCTTCACGTGACTCCCTGAGAGGTCACATGAAAAATCCCGTCATCTTCCGACTTGCAGAAGAATCTTTTCCGGATGGTCAACCCTTTTAACCTCCAACGGGAATTTCATGGAAATTATCCAGGTTATTAGAAAATCTCTCTAAAAATTAGACTAGCTTGTTTTATGTTAATAATGCACTCCGTGAAGTTTTGTGACATTCCAATAGCGGCAAGTACCCGAACCGACGAGATTCCTCGGGAATTAACCACGTGGCGAGGTCCCCGCCACGTTGACCGGCATTCCGGGACCATACGATGGCGAAACGAAGTCAACCAAGAGTCTTTTCCGACTCTCTTGCACCTATCGGAGACCCTAGGCTATTTACATTTCTCAAAATAGGAGACCTCCAAGATCTAGGATTTTACCACGATTTGGTTTTTAAACTAAATTAACCTACGATGGGTTTTTGGCCTCATGTGGGCGCAAGATTACCTATCCTCGGCAATCGAGCGAACACCAACCAGGTTCTATGCCTTTATCCACCTTTTAAATATATAGGGGTGTTGTGAGCGCGGTCCATTGTGCTTTCCAAGCAATGGATCTTTTTTGTGCTAACGTTTTCTAAGTGTCGTGGATGGCAGCGAATGCTACTAGAATTGCATGGGTAACTAACAAGCTGACTGCGATGATCAAGGTGATGGCGATTCCTAACTCCCTAACTACCTATCCTACGTCTAGGTTTGGCTGGGTGGTTGGCGTCATTTCTAAAATCTCTAAGACTACCTTTTGAAGTTGAAAACTTCGTCCGGAAGCTGTAACTTATTGGCTAACCCTAAGCTTATTCTTTATTCTAATTTCTAGCTTCTAATTGTACTCTTGATTTTCACTCCTAGAGTTAACTCTAAGGTTTTACCTCTACGGTTACCAGGGTTGACAGGACGTCTGGACGTCCTGTGACATTCCTGGACGGGCCGTCCGACTATCTAGTGGACGGTCGGACGGCCTGTCCGCGCGGTCATGTTATTGTAGATCATGTTGAAAATCAAGGGTGGATATCCTGGCATATACTACCTACCACAATAAGTGATTTATTCTACCTTGGGCAATGTATTGTAACTCATTGCAACTCATTTTACATACATTGTGGATTTGTTTAAGATTTTACGACACACGTTTTAACATATATTAATGTTGTCACACCTAAATTTGACATTTAAGGCAATGTTATATTCTAAAATCTTAAACAATGTTATTTTGTAGAATGGATACTTTGAAATTAATGATTGGAATAAGTAGGTCATACTTTAATGATTACAAGTAGATTTCATCTTAAGAAATAGTTTTCTTAACTTCACAAAAAAATTTAAATACTATTGTCAATATCAACTAATAGGACCAAAAATCTTAACATAAATAGAATTATCAATATATGCCACAATCTTAAAGCCAAAGAAATGTGGTAGCAATAAGAAATAATGCATGCACAAATGATTTTATAATTAGAAGTTAAAATATTTTTTTAATCTTGGAGATTACAATATTAATTACATTAACGATTTTAATATTGATTTAATTGAGAGGTGGGAAAAAAATATGGTTAAGGTCTTGATAATATATAATTTAAATCAAGCATACAAAGGTTTTGGTAATCCAATTGCAAGTAAGCCACCCATCTAACTAAATCTTGACGAACTTGACCTTTTTAAGTACAAAAAAAGATTACAAGATTAGAAGAATTACACTAATAATTAGCACCTAATCCTTGGAGGGATCGCACCATCGAATTTTTTGTCCAAATTGAACGCATGATATACCATTGAAAAACTCTTGACAATACCTTTCCAATGGTATATTATAAGGCATATTAAGTCGTCGGACGATTAGATGATCACACGGGCAGTTGGACGGTCGGTTAGATGGATAGACAGCTGGCTAGACCTCAATCTTTGGAAGGATCTCACCGTTGGAGTTTTTGTCCAAATTGGACGCATAATATACCATTGGAAAGCTCTTCACAATACCTTTCCAATGGTATATTATGAGCCATATTTAGTCGTCGGACATTTTGACGGTCGGACGGCCTGTCCGCTCGACAGTCCGGAGTCCGACGGCCCGTCCGCTAAACTGTCCGGAGTCCAACGGCCCATCCGACCTCGCGACCGACCATGCGTTCGACTCCAATCTTTGGAAGGATCTCACCGTCGGAGTTTTTGTCCAAATTGGACGCATAATATACCATTGGAAAGCTCTCGAAAATACCTTTCCAATGGTATATTATGAGCCATATTTTAGTCGGCGGACGGGCGGACAGCTGACAAACCGTCCGCCGTCCGCCCGTCCGCCATCTTCTCGTCCGCCGTCCGCCGGTCCGCACCGTCCGCCTGTCTGCACCGTCTGCCTATCCGGTAGTCGGCGTCCATCAGACGGTGGCCCCCACGTCTGCTGCGTACGCAACAGCGTCCGCGGACGCTGCGTCCGGACGTCTGGACATCCGGATTTTGGACGTGATTTGCCCCCGGACGTTCCAATTCGTCAACCCTGACGGTTACCTCTAAGTTTTTACTCCTAATTTTAATCCTAAGGTTTTACCCCTATGTTTACTTTAAGTTTCTACTTCTAGTTAACTCTAATGTTTTTACTCCTAGATTTGACTCTAAGTTTTTACTCCTATATTTGACTCTAAATTTTTACTCCTAAATTAACTCTAGGGTTTTACTCTGGAAATTAACTCTAAGTTTTCACTCCTAAACTTAGCTCTAAATTTTTACTCCTAAATTTATTCTAGGATTTTACTTTGGAAATTAACTCTAAATTTTCACTCTTAAACTTAGCTCTAAATTTTTACTCTTCAATTTAACTCTAGCTTTTTATTCCTAAACTAACTCTAGCTTTTTATTCCTAAATTTTACCTCACCTACCACGGATTACTATTCACAGGAAGAGGGTTTAAGGTTAAGGGAAGAAACGAAAATTAACTGGGAACACACACCCAAGATTAAATCAAAAACTCATCCCTTCGCTGCCGGTATCGGAGAGAAGTTCGTCCCCGTCCGTATGCACATTCTCGCGCTCCATGGTGGTCCTTGACTTTGGTTGGATTTCTTCGAGCTCACCACCTATTTTTGGGGAAAATTATGACCCCTTGCGATCTAGCCCTTTCTCCTTCCCTTCCTCTTTCTTTCTCCTTCCCTCCTTTTTCTTTTTCTTTCCCTACTTCTTCTTTCTACCCTAACACTATTCTATCTAAGTCTTTAAGAATGTCTTACAACTATAGACTCTAACTTCGAGGGGGTGTAATGTCCCTCCTACCCTCTTACACGACCTTGCTTTTGTGTCATCCTAATCCGCCTTCTAATGGTCGCTTGCAAATTCTTGAGATTTTCTCCCCTAAGTCTACTTAGCCACACCTAGGTCGATATATTTATCGTCTCTCCCACCTCCTATCCTATTTCATCCTACTTTCCTCTAATCCTCTTCCATTCTTGTGAGTTCAATTTGGTGTAGAGAGAGATGGTCCGTGAGTATTGTATGCAGGGTTTTTAAGGCAAATCGGTGTGTGACTCCCTTTCTCCCCCTTCCTTTTATTTCCCTCTCTTTCTTGGTATTTTGTGTTAGATTTTTTGTTTTGTCTAAGTCGAGCCTTGATCTTTAGTTTCCGATTTTTGTTCAAATCAACTCCTAAAAAAAAAAAGAATGGAGGGACCCCGACTCCCCAAGGACCCCGACTTCCCAGACCCTTGGACTCCTTGGACCTCCTGACTCCCTGGACCTCTGGACTCCCTGGACTTGGTGACTCCCCGAACTGCAACCTAGTGACTCTCCCTTGTGACCTGGCTGACTCGCCCGATTGTGACCTGGTGACTCGCCCGACCTGCGACCTCCCACCCCGGTGCGACCTAGCTGACTGCCCAACTTGCAACCTGGTTTACTCGCCCGACCTCCCCAGGGATTCCTTCGAATTGGCCCAATGATAGATTTAACGCTAAACCCAACTGGCCCAATGACTGATTTAAGGCTAAACCCAACTGGCCCAATGATTGATTAAGCTAAACACAACTGGGCCCAATGATTGATTTAAGCTAAATCCAACTGGCACAGTGACTGATTAAGCTAAACACAACTGGGCCCCAACCCACCTTTTAACATAACTGAGGGGGGGGGGATTTTCTTTAGCAATGGTTTTTCTCTCTTCTTTTTTCCAAATTGGAGTCCTGGGTTTGGGGCGTGGAAATAACTGGAAGGAGTACTCCGCTGGTTGAGGAGGGCTCGAAGGTTCTCACTACTACTCTTGTTTCTAATACTTTTGGATACTAAACTTTGGTATTTTCCAAACACGTTTTGGAAACTAAACTTTGGAGTTGAGAATAGGGGGGGACTCAAAGCTCTATGGTCTAGGTGGCTTTAACACCAATTCTAGGACTTCCTAAGGACACTAGGTTCAAAGCTCCCTTGCTGGTTACTATTTTAACACACGATCTAGGACTTCTTGATACTGATGGGTTCAAAGCTTCGCCGTCTTCTAGAGGTCACACACACAATCTAGGACTTCTCGATCCTGACAGGTTCAAAGCTTCGCCGGCTCAGGGGGTTCCCCACACAGTGAACGCGACTTTGGACAAAGGTTAGTTCCCAAATGGGGTCACTCCACACGACAAAAAAGGCTTCCAGGGGTTAGTGTCACTTAACATGCATGGGTTAGTACGGAAAGAGTTAGTTTAAGTACTCAACAACCCACACTAAAGGCCCCCCAAAGCGGCATCGCCAAGGTACGGTGGGGAGTATCTTTAGGATTAGTACAATACCCCAAAAGACTTGACCAAAGAACTTGTTAGTCCACGTGAACAAGAAGAGAAGAGCCAAATGACACACGCAATCAAGTAGGGGGACTCCACAAAGACTTCAAAGCTCAAACTTTAGCTACAATGGAGCCCAAAAAGAGCTCAAAAACCACACCGTAGAGGTTTCTTGGCTAAAATGCCAAAATCTTCCAACATAAGTTGGACCCACGGACCCAAAACAAGATTTGGGGGTCTTCTTGAGAGAAAAATGGGGACCTTAAATAGGTTTCTAAGGCCCCATCCCTCCCTCAAGAGTTCTAAGGTAACTTTATCAGCTCGGATTTTCATCCTCATCTTCAAAGATTTTCATCCTAATCCCTAAAAAACTACTTTTACCTATCTACGCTGGACCAACCTCCTAACTTTTGGAGATTTACTCCAATCATCAAACGGATTGTGCCATTGGCTCCAAATTGCTGTGTTTAGTCCAAGACTTCCCTCCCCCCCGTACCGAGGACAAAAAACCATCGTAGGCTAATTTAGTTTTAAAAACTAAACCGTGGTAAAATCCTAGATCTTGGGGGTCTCCTATTTTGAGAAATGTAAATAGCTTAGGGTCTCCGGTAGGTGTGAGGGAGTCGGAAAAGACTCTTGGTTGACTTCGTTTCGCCATCGTATGGTCATGGGATGCCGGTCAACGCGTTGGGGACCCTGCCATGTGATTAATTCTCGAGGAATCTCGCCGGTTCGGATACTTGCTGCTATCGGAATGTCGCAAAACTTCACGGAGCGCATTACTAAAATAAAGTAAGCTAGTCTAATTTTTAGTGAGATTTTCTGGCAACCTGGGTAATTTCCATGAAATTCCCGTTGGAGGTTAAAAGGGTTGACCACTCGCAAAAGGTTCTTCTGCAAGTCGGAAGATGACGGGATTTTTCACATGACCTCTCATGGGGTCACACGAAAGATGTGCAGGTGCGTTCCCGTACCTTGCACACTTGGTTAGTGGAGATGAATTGGTCATCTCTTTAAGTTATTGATGGTGCGGGAATCTTTTGCAGACAGAAGAATCTTGGCGAATCAATTTCGTTGTTGGACTCCTGGCATGGGATTTACCCTAGGACACCATCCTTGGGCTGTAGATTCCTCTACGGGCCCGGTCTTGCGTTAGTGGCTCCTACATGCTAATAATCGGGGTTTGAGGAATTTCTAAACCTAACTCTAGGACCCGACCTAGTGGCCTCGTTGTGGATCCCTCAGACCGACTTAGCCATGAATTGCCACATTCATGGTGGGATTCAAGCCTTTTGCGGCTATGTGACTCAAATCCTCCAAATCTAATCATTTCGTTCTTTCTACCTATTTTTAGGCCAGGTTTGGTGGGATTCTAAGTCTAAATACAAATCTAGACCAAATACTATAATGGATATGTTACAACCCTATTTTGGTTCTACACTCTTTTTATGGCTTTTTGTATACTTTTCTTAGCTTTAAATTGCAAATTTCCAAAAAAATAATTCTACGAGTCCCAAGTGACAAAATGGGAGCTCACATCACCCTGCCTTGGATTCCATGAATTTCAAACTTGAATTTCCCTCCTTCCTAGACCTGCGGTCGCCCCACCCACGGTCGCCCTTGCTTTGGATTCCATGAATTTCAAACTTGAATTTCCCTCCTTCCTAGACCTGCGGTCGCCCCACCCACGGTCGCCCTTGCTTTGGATTCCATGAATTTCAAACTTGAATTTCCCTCCTTCCTAGACCTGCGGTCGCCCCACCCACGGTCGCCCTTGCTTTGGATTCCATGAATTTCAAACTTGAATTTCCCTCCTTCCTAGACCTGTGGTCGCCCCACCCACGGTCGCCCTTGCTTTGGATTACATGAATTTCAAACTTGAACTTCCCTCTTTCCTAGACCCGCGGTCACCCTTGTTTTGGATTTTGAAAATTTGAAACTTGAATTTTCCCTCCCCCCCGGACCCACGGGCCACGGTCGCCCCACCCGCGATCGCCCCTGCCTCGAATTCCGGGAATTTGAAACTTCAATTTCTCCGTCTCTTCTGGATCCGCGGTCGTCCCTGAGCCGCAAACGCCCCAGCTGGATGCTATAGCCGCAGTCGCCCTGATCCGTGCGCGCCCCGAGGCGACTTCGAATACTTAAGAGGTCGCCTCTTTCCATTCTCATCACTTTTTTACAATGTTGCGCACTATCTTTTATCCATTTCAGAGCGGCTGAATGCGTGCTTGTGTTCTAGAATTCTAAGGCTTGTACTTACACTATAAAATTTGCATCACCGAACTATATTTTTTTTGGTGGAGTTTCCAAGGTTGAAATCATCCGCGATGGACGCTAACACGAAAAAGATTAAGAAGAAAGGAGAAAGCCAACCGAAGAACCGCCGCATCCTTCTTAATTCAGGGGCTGTGGCATTTCAAGGTTGGGATCGAATCACAGGAGATTGGACGATGGTGATTTGCAAGAAGTTTGTGGGGTGGTGCCATATTTACAAGCTATTCCCTCTTCATCGGCACAAGTTGCATCTAAAGATGAATCCTGCAAATCTATATTACTGCAAGGATGGCGCATTTGTGCAACGCTATATTGAAGTGCATCGACATTTGTACAACACACGAACAGTGGTCAAGAGTGAGGTCTCGTTGTTCATTTGTCAAATGGTGTATACAAAGCTAGTCTTGGCGCGAACAGTAGATTGGACCACCGTCAAGGCATCGAAGTTTATCACCATTCCAAGAGCCAAAAACATTCCGAAGGCGGGTCCTTCTGCTAATCCGTGGGATGGGTTAGGAAAGAAGAAGTTGATCCAAACAAGGGTGGCGGATGAAGAATACGTGTGGTCAACTCACTCAAATTCAGCTAGCAAAGAAAGCTCGGATGAAGAACTTACCTTAGGCGCCCCCATGGATGCAATGGAAGTAATTCCATTGGATGTTATCCACTTCAGGTTCATTATCCCGAAAACGATGAAGTATTGCAACATGTGTTTGCATGCATCCAAATAGAAGCACTTGACAGACTTAATGGAGAGATCAAAACAAAGGAGGAGGCACTACAAGAGAAAGGGGTGTTTTAAGTGTGTTTTGAAGTATAGTCCTAGAGATAAGATATTAAGTAATGACCTTTATGGAGATTTTCAATAAAAATTTATTCAAAATACATGTGTTTTTAGTAAATTTTTACTGAAAATCTTTATAAAGGTCATTACTCAATATCTTATCTCTAGGACTATACTTCAAAACACACTTAAAGCACCCCTTTCTCTTGTAGTGAGGTGGTGCCGCCTTTGTTGGCATTGCCTTGGGTGGAAGAAGTATTGGCAATGGAAGAACACGTTGAAGGTTCGTATCATCGAGATACCATTGAAGTCAAAAAATAGTTTTACAAAGAGAAACTTCATGAGTTTCTTCAAGATTTGGCAAGGACAGAACAAGCATGTCAGAATTACAAAAAGAAGACTGGGGAAACTTTGGATGGTGAATATGTGTCCACCCTCCAAGCAAAAATTGAGAATGGGCAAACCTGTTTGGACGTGCAAGCTAGAGAGATAGCAGACCTGGAGGCTTTTTACCGGGAACTTTCCGGCGGTCCAGACAGAGGGCCTAGCGCTCTCAGTAGTGAGGAAGCCAAAGCTCGGCTTTCCAAAATTATAGAAGATTGCAAGATGGAAGAAGATTGGTACATCAATGCAAAGAGAGGTGTGGAGGAAGGACGGTCAAGGATAATTCACCTGACCAAAATCGTGGATCGGGCCCCTCTTAATAGTGTCTTTGAATTCGATGCCCAAGATATAGATAAGCTATATAGGATACCACAAATAGAAGTAGCCGGCTTGAAGAAGAAGTTAGCTACTTGTCTCACATTGAAAGAGAATTTGCAACGAAGCATGTGTTAGATGAACCAACACATTGATTTATCCAAATCGTGGAGAAAAGCTTGGAGGCAAGGTTACTTTAAGACCTTTGGGCAACATAACATCGCATATCTGAAGAGGGTAGAGAACGAGGTGATGGTCGAGCTAGAATCCAAGAAAAAGAAAAGAAAAGAAAAGGGCAAGAAGGATATTGCATGATTTTGATTAGTTGCAATTGTTGTAGGACTATATGCTTTTGTAAACATGTATATATACCCGCGGATTATGTATTTGATATTCAAGATTTAATGCAAGTTTGTCCATTTCAAATCTTGATTTTCTATTGTTGAGGGCTCTTGGAAATAAGGCTCTAGGAAATAGGGCTTCTTGTACATTAGAAGTTGGAGAAAAATCACATCAGAATTTAAATTACAAAATTTGTGGACTATAATTTCAATACACATAAATTGATTGTAGTTCAACATGTTATGCCATTTAAACCCGACCATCTTTGAAGGGGACACTTCTTCAAATAGAACACGGGGAAAAAAAATTAGAAGATATCAAATTGGTTTAAAATTTGAACATGGTTATGATCAAACATTGTAATCTTCCAACTCATAAGTGATGTTGTTATATTTTGTTTTGCCGTTACACGTGGAGCATGTGTCTTTCTTTTTAGAATTTGAAATTACTATGCATTTTTTAGGAAATAATCACTACAAGAAAAAGGGGTATTTTAAGTATAGTCCTAGAGATAACATTTTAAGTAATGACCTTTTTAGGAGATTTTTAGTAATAATTTACAAGATATTTGTGTCTTTCTAGTGAAATTTTACTAGAAAGATACAAATATCTTGTAAATTCTTACTGAAAATCTTCTAAAAAGGTCATTACTTAAAATGTTATCTCTAGGAATACTTAAAACACCCCTTTCTCTTGTAGTGGTAAAAGGATCGGACAAGGCTATAGCAATCCATACAGGTTTCGTATCCTTCGGACGAAGGGCGACAAGATACCCCTTGTAAACATCACGTGCCACTTGGAAAGACGGCAACGGGCGGTTGCGGAGTTGCTCCACAAAAGCATCATCCTCAGTAAATTCCTCACGAACTTCACCATCTTCATCCAACTCATCCCCCTCCGCTGTTTCGATTCGAGAAGAAGGCCAGAATCCATTCGTCAAAGCTATAGCCAATTCGCTCGGCTCCTTCAAAGCTGCATTCACAGCCCGCCAATAGAACACCAAATGCTCAAAACGTCTCCTATACTCCCCACTTCCGACTTCATTGCATAATGCCTCCCAATATTTGATAAACCCAGATAACCCTTTATAAATGTCATCTACCATACGCATTGGAAGATGGGCAACCGGCAACGGCTCTCCACGAGGCCATAGACAACGTCCTTCAGAATCCTCTTGCCACAATTTGATCCCTCCACCTTCCTGTGGTAGCCAATCAGTATCAATACAATACAAGTTGTACTTCATGATAGGGACGCCAACAGAATTCAAATAAAACTTGAATTGTTGTGCCTTTGTATGGCTAACAAGTGCATCTTCCCCTCCCAAAAGCAAACCTTCTATGAAGGCTTTGAAATCAGGTACCTCTTCAATGAGGTGAGGAATTGTAGGAACAGAATCCACATCCATGAAGGACTTCATGAGGGAAGGGATGGTCGGGAAGTTCTCTTTCTTCAATTGCATACTCCATCTTCCAAACAAGGCATCGATGTCGTCATGCGTGTGACCGACCAACATGAAACTCACATAAACCTCACGAAAGATCTTCTTAGCAACAAGGAGAGACCAAAACGCAAACACAAATCTGTTTTTGTTGTCTCCTGTGGCATTTTCCATTTGCACATTCAGAATCGGAGGAAGAGGGGTGCCTGGAATTGCAACTTCCGGAGCAGGTCGAAGCGATGACTTGCACATATCGCCTCCTTCCAGTACCACGCAAAATAATGGAGTCGAGCCCAACCCAACAAACAACTCTCGCGAAGAATATTTTGGAGGCAGCTCAAGGTCCCTTAAGAGCTTCGCTAACGACCCTACCGTGTAGTTCGAATCATGAAGGAAGATATCAAGACCATAATGTGCGTAACGCACATCAGCGTGCCCATGGGCAATCATGCCCGTCACTGACACCGGTAGTTTCATAAGTCCGTCAAGTTGCTTGCTTTTGTGTGAGAACACAGGAGAAGCCGTCTTAGCATGATCCATTTTGTCATGCATAATCGTCAAGTACTCATCAGAGTAGGCACTTGATCTGTATCGATTGGCATAGTACTGATCTCGGTGTGCTCGAGCTGTAGCCAAATGCTTCTCTAAAAGTAGGATCCATTTCCTTTGTAAGCCAGCAACGGAGGCCTTCATCAAGGTCTTCAACTTATCACATTTGGAACAGCGCGCAAAATTGTCTCCAGGCTTTTTGGCACTAAATTCAAGGAAATTCAACTTCCTAATTTTGCTGATATTAGAAGCTGACACTTCTTTTAAGCCAAACACAGCATTAGATGCGTTGACTTTGGGTATTGTCTCCTTCCATTTGAAGGTCGCCGGTAACACCATAGACACCACCTTCTCCCCAGATGGAAGTGTATGCAAGCGATGTGGCATATGGTCCGCCGACTTTCCAAGCATGCACTTCAACGTCGCGGTGGCCTAAAGCGTATGCTTTCTAGGCTTCACTGTGCCCAAATTACCGTGAGGTTGAGCTTGTTCACCATTTGCAGCGAACCCTTGAAAACAATGAAAGGTAGTCTCTGAAACACCTGCAATATGCCTCCATGCCGCCAAGCAAATATTGGTCCCATCGACAGTAACCACTCTCTTCCCCTGAGCATTCCTATGGACTTGTCGATGAACATCCAACTTCATGTGGTACCGGAATTCGAATGTTGACTTGTTGTACATACGCTCTCGAAATGCTCGGATTTTCTCTCTCGGAAAGGGTTGAACACAATTATTCGAGCAACACGTTTTACTCGATACAGAATTGATCGATTCTTGGGAGAGCAATGATTTTGACTTCACGCAGGTCTCCCGTGGAGGATTTCTGATCAAAATCATGTACGGTCTTCCATGGGAAGTCGAAGGTCGCAATAGCTGGGCTTGGCGACTATTGTACTTGTCCCGAAGATCATGATCGCGTAGGCTTACACCATTCAAATACACCCTCTCAATAGGCCATGCTCGAAGAGAGTACCTCCACTCGTCCGGAACTTCTATAACATGCAACGATTTCGAGATTTGGACCGCAACAAGAGAGTCGCCAAGGGGACCATCAGAACCGAGAACTAGATTAGAATTCACGCTATGACAAATTCCCTCCGCCACTGGAACATCAGTCACATTACGCAACTCCACAAGCTTAGTCATCCACACGTTACGAGGAATTCCCTCGCAGTCAGGAACATCGATATTCTCATTAGGAACATTCTGAATCTCAACCTCATCCAACGAGTACCCATGTACCAGCTGTCGTTCAGGATCCATAGTGTCTGCACAATCACCAAACACTGTTAGGAGACAGAAAAGCCCGAAGACAAGATGTTTATTGCATCATACAAGATAATCATAGTCAACTCAACATGAGTTAAATGACAACTAAGCGGGACACTCTCTAAGTCAGAACCCAGATGACCTAGAAGAACACAAACAATAATACCTGGAACCAACCTCATGGGGCCCCATATATATACCTCAATGGTAAATTATCTGAAGTACTCCGCATACCATACGAAAGAATTACACTAAACAATCAGAGGAACTCCTACTAAGATCAATTTGAACAGAGAGAAGAAACCGTCAAAATAATGGAAGCACCTAAATAGCATTCTGAAATGCATTCAAAACCTTAAGAGGCTCAAAATTAACAGATTCAACTCGACACGAGTTAAAGAGAACAACCAAGACAGCTCCTGAGACAATACATCAGACAATAGCATTATAGAATTATAGACCTGGACAAATCATAACATCCTGCAATCAAATCATCTCGGGAAATGCCAATAGGGTGTCTGTGTCCAATAAAAATTTTAACTCGGTACGAGTTAAGTACCCGTCGGATTATATGAAAACCTCCAAAGACATTCTGCAGTCTGACACCTGATTTTGGTCGAGGACTTAACTCGCCTCGAGTTAAAGTAGAGATACCTGACATAAGCAGGACATGCTTACAGGGAATGGTTTAACTCGAACCGAGTTGAATTCAACGGCCATATGATCGACCCCGCGGAACAAAAAGTATTACTGTTCATTTTTAAAAAAATACAGAGTACGAGTTTCACCAATTCATCAGTTTTTCCAGGTCATCACTTCCATTCCGTAAAAACCGGCACAATTGTCGGAAGCAGAAAATGTCTCAGAACCCGACCACCATCAACTACATTTCCAAGCACAATTTGTGACATTCAAGAAAATGACACAAGAATCAATGTACTCTTAGTGCAATATAATTGAGCAAGCCACCGGTATCATCTGCAACACACCGAAATCAACAAAACTGAAAGCAATCGCAATCATCCAGACGCCGAGGCATTCATTAAAGTTGTAGCGTTAACTGCTTGAGAACATACCAACGCCTAACAGAGTGCAACTCGGCAGACGTCTTGCTCGTGAAACAAAACATTCACCGCACGGGATCCACGAGATACTAAACAAACGCACTCCACGCACACGCACAAGCAACTGCAACAAGGCAGGACGCTAACAAGAAAACAATGGACACGAAAAGACCATAGCCAACAGCAAACACACAATCGCAAGTACGCGGGAGAACCCTGGCGAGATGAATTGAAGGGAGTTTTGAACGGCTGAATGGGATATTATTGTAATGGAATCCTTTTTTCCTGAAAAGCGGATAAGATGTCATTAATGAGGAAGGCAATTCTGAGGTCATGCGGCTGCCACATTCCACATTCCTGTAAATATACAATCTGCCACTCTAGTACGGCCCCACACTGTCTATGTTTAGGAGACTGATTCGCTAGTATGTGGCTAAAGTTCTGACATCTTTCTGCAGTTCATTACCGCTCCAACTATTAACGGCGTTTTCACTTGACCGACTCAGTCCAAACGGTACTTACAAGACTTGAGATTGACATCGGCAGCTTCTAGGAAGCCATTAACAAAATTGCGAAAAGAATAAAAGCATTCCATCTGAAGTTTAATTAGGCCTCTGTATACGTTGCATTCACCTGGGAAATAAGGCAGTTCTGGCCTTTAATTGCGAAAAGAATAAAAGCATTCTATCTGAAGTTTAATTAGGCCTCTGTATACGTTGCATTCACCTGGAAAATAAGGCAGTTCTAGCCTTTCGGAGCTGATTCACCCCAAATATATCCACTGTTAAAAATACCAGTCCGGGTCATTATCCATGCACCTATTGCAACTACAGGCCTACTGGAATCCGGGCACCAGGTTATGCCATACAAAATAGATAAGCATGGTTCCAGGAATTGGGGCTTCCAAGTACGGAATAAAAAAGACTTTAGCGGGGTTGCAGGCTTTAGGGTTTAGGGGGTTTAGGATCTAGGATTTAGGATTTAGGGTTTAGCGAAACTAGGGTGCCACAGTTTTCACGAATAAGGTTTAGGGTATTTCCACATTCACTTTCAAGCACAACAAAGTGGTTTAATTATTTTCACTACCTCATATATACTAAAGAAAATATTGATGAAAATGTAGAAGTTCATGAATTTTACTTAACAAAATCATAAATGATTTAACTTCTAAATGACCAATGCACGAACAATGACATTTCGGATTTGGATCCCCAAACTACAAGGCATGGCGGATTCTTTTAATATTTCATTCACGTAATAAAATTAGCATATTGCGGCAAGAATGGAATCTCCACATAGATCTTACATGTGGGGGTTATTTACAACTTCTACATTTTTTTGATTATTCAAATGGCCAACCAAATCCATGACATTTTTGATTTGCATTCCCAAACTACAGGGCATGGCGAATTCTTTTAATTATTCACTCACGTAATAAAATTAGCATATTGCGGCAAGAATAGAATCCCCACATGGATTCTACATGTGGGGGTTATTTACAACTTGTACATGTTTTTGAATTATTCAAATGGCCAACCAAATCCATGACATTTCCGATTTGGATCCCCAAACTACAAGGCATGGCGAATTCTTTTAATTATTCACTCACGTAATAAAATTAGCATATTGCGGCAAGAATGGAATCCCCACATGGATTCTACATGTGGGGGTTATTTACAACTTGTACATTTTTTTGCATTATTCAAATGGCCAACCAAATCCATGACATTTCCGATTTGGATCCCCAAACTACAGGGCATGGCGTATTTATTCAATTTTATATAAAGCCGTTTTTTAATACTTTACATCATTTTTAGTTTAAACTCAAACTTTGGAATGAATTGTGCCATTGAATTTTGCGATTGAATTTGGCTATTGTGTTGAACAGTCAAGGCCTAAATTTGAAAATGTCACGGATTCTTATACATGCTTTCATAGAATTTAATTGAGGATATTTTCTTTTCCCTAAGGCTTTGGATTCTACTATTATTTGAAATTCCTGCCCAATTGCTATTTCATCTTCCTGAGATATCAATAAAATCGGGATTGAATTGGGCCTTGTCCTTGAATGGTTCTAATTATCAAAATGTCATGAAATTTTATAGGTGTATGCATACAATTTAATTTAGGAAGTTTTTATTTTCCTTAGGATTTAGAATCAAACACCATTTGAAATTGAAAGAGGCATGTATAAGATTTAATTTAGGAAGTTCTAATTGTCCTTAGAATCTTATTATCAATTTATTGTTTGTTAAAATATCGTTTAGGAGAATATGATTGAATCATGAGAAAAGCATTTGTTATTCTTATAATTGTTTGGTTTTGTATATTTAAGTCAAACAACACCCTATTTTCAAATTGTTTTAAAAAAAAAAAAAAATGAAAAACATTTATAAAAGCCATGCCCGCAACGTTTTAAGTCAACTCGAGTTAGTCTGCAGAAAATAGTGCAGAAGGATGTTCACATATACCACCTCCGAAAAATATCCCACACAATTAAGCCGAATCAAGACAAAACAAGTGAAACGATACCAAAATCTAAAAACACTATAGGCTTCTCGATAGTGAGTACGGAAATTAAGTCGACCCGAGTTAAATGGACACAAGAACTTGCAAACCAGGCCAACAGATTTTAAGTCGACCCGAGTTAAACATAACAGGTTCACTTGGCCAAAGATTGAGAGAAAAATGATCCCAACCGTAAACACGACACTAGCAAAATACAAAGATTCGAGCCCTGTCCAGATTGACATATACACTTCATAAAGATAACGAAGTAAAAGAGCAAAAAGGGAGGAACTCAGTACGTGGGGTGCAGAGCTTAACTTGCCTCGAGTTAAGCCGGCTTCGTATAGGTATAAGAACATCTAGATGTGCTCTAGGTCGCCCCACTCAAGAGCTGAAGGTATGTTTAACTCGTGGCGAGTTAAACTGAATAAAGAGCATGTTATTGTGTACAGATGAAGTCGCAGAAGGAGAAGCTACAGACACATTTCAAGCTCTTCAACATACCCGAGGACAATGCAGAAGAATACGGTGACCTCGACATCCTCGGTGAATGCTGGGAGTGGAAGGAGCCTGAGTAGGTGGAGTTCTAGACAACCATGCTCGTCCCCATGTCAACCGAGCTGAGCTTCATGACTAAGTACATCAGATCCGACGTGAACCTCCCAATCTCCCTACACGAGTCCATCAGGGAGGTGACAACAGGACCTAATGGGATAATCTTTGTCTGCTATAAGACCACGGATCCAGATCAGAGAGATGAGTACTTGTTTTCCTATGTCGTGCATACTCGAAGGACCATCTACTCTGTGTCGACGTACTACAACAGCTTGACAAATTCAAGCTTCCAAGATCTTCAAAAAGACCTTGAGAGAAACATCGCGGATAAGAAGTGGGTTGCCAAGGATGGAGGGCCACTTATTTGGAAATCTCTTGCATCTAAACTAAACGCACTTATCAAGTCATTCGACTACATGAAGGTCAGCGTAGAAGAGAAGTTGAAGGGAATGACTCCACTATCCCTCACTCGTGATTATAGCGTCCAGGGTGGCAGCCAGTCATCGCTTGTGGTGGCGACTCCAAAGACGGGACGGAGCCACACTCAAAGGAAAGCAACTGACCAGTATGCTCGAGGTAATCCAGTCGAGGCCTCGCCAACAGTTCCTAAGGGACGAGCAACAAAGACCATTTCTGCAGGTGGAAAATCACTACTCGGTGAAAGCAGCATGGCCTCAGAGGTCCTGGACATTCCTGAGGATGTTGGGGGGCATGTCAAAGATATCAAGTACGAGGAGTCCTGCAAATCCTTCGATGATTACTGGGCGGCATGCACGGATTCATATATCACGAAAACTGGAGACCAACATAAAATTCCACTAGAGCAGCTTGAGACGCCGCCACAGAATCTGAATATCCGTGAGCTGGAAGAGGTCGACGTCAAGAAGACCTTGAATTATCTTCTTAATATGCCCGATCCAGACAAGAAGATGACCTTCTGCGTAATGCTGCAGGACCAGACGAAGAAGCCAGAGAAGTTTGAAGACGTCAAAGACTGCAAGTTCTGGATGGTCAATGGCCAGCATTGCATAGAAGCAGCTCGGAGGATGCAAAAGATGGATAGAATTTCGTCCACTAAGGCTGAGAAGTTCCTGGTCTGGTGTGGGCGCAAGATTACCTACCCTTGGTGATCGGGCGAACACCGACCAGGTTCTATGCCTTTATCCACCTTTTAAACATATGGGGGTGTTGTGAGCACGGTCCACTGTGCCTTCCAAGCAATGGATCTTTTTATGCTAACGTTTTCTGAGTGTCGTGGATGGCAGCGAATACTACTAGAATTGCATGGATAACTAACAAGCTGACTGTGATGAGCAAAGGTGATTGGTAATTCCTAACTCCCTAACTGTCTATCCTATGTATAGGGTTGGCTGGGTAGTTGGCGTCATTTCTAACGTCCCTAACTACGTGAGCGGGGAACCTTTACGTTCCTTCCATGAGTGTTGAAGACTATTTTTGGAGGTTTGACACTTCTCTCAGAAGTTTCAATCCTACGGCTAACCCTAAGCTTAAGCCTTTTCTCTAATTCCCAACTTCTAAATATAACTCTAGATTTTTACTCCTAAATTTAACTCCAAATTTTTACTCCTAATATTTAACTCTAGATTTTTACTCCTAAATTTAACTCTAAATGTTTACTCCTAAATTTAACTCCAAATTTTTACTCCTAAATTTAACTTTGGATTTTTACTCCTAAATTTAACTCCAAATTTTTACTCCTAATATTTAATTCTAGATTTTTACTCCTAAATTTAACTCTAAATGTTTACTCCTAAATTTAACTCTAAATTTATACTCCTACTTTTAACTCTTAGATTTTTACTCCTAAACTTAATTCTAAATGTTTACGCCTAAATTTAACTCTAAATTTGTACTCCTATTTTTAACTCTAAATTTTTATCTTGACTTATCCTGGGTCACTATTCACTTGAACAGGCTAATTAAGGAAAAAAATCAATGCTAATAAGAAGAAACACCAAGTTTTGATTCAAGGACTTACCTCGTCACTACCGGTGTCGGAAATGCGCTCGTCCGCATCCGCGCGCCCATTTCCATACTCCATGGTGGTCCTTGGGTCGTGGGAATTTTTCCCCAAGTTTACCCGCTTATGTTATAAAATTGTGGATCCCGTGTGATCTAAAACCTTTTGTTTCCCTTCCTCCTTCCTTCTCCTTCCCTTCTCTCTCTTTTTCTTTCCCTTTCTCTCTTTCTACACTAATACTATTCTACCTAAACTTTTAATATGGTCTTACGCCTATGACGCTAATAATTGAAAGGCTAACTACCTTCTTACGTTTGTCATTGCGTCATCCTAATCTTCCTTCTAATGGACGTGAGGGACTTTTGAGATTTTCCTACCACTCTAGCCTAGGCCACTATTGATCATCTCTCTCCTTCTTCCGCCTATTTCAACTCCTTCTTCCTAATCTCCTTCCATTCTTGTTTTGTCGTTTCTGTGGTGGTAAGAGAATTGGAGGTGCTTGTTTTGCAGGTGTGCGCGTAGAGATGTCACTTCTATTCTCTCCCTTCCCTTTCTTTCCTTTTCCTCCCTTTCCTCCTAATCTATTTTTTAATCTCCCTATCAAAATGCCTTAGCTCTCAGTCTGACTTTTGACAGCTTACTATCTTTAGACTTCCAATATGTTTTTCTTGTAGAGGCTAAAATTAGCTTTCTAAGTTGATGTGGAACTTGCAAATCGGACTTCCCTAGCAAAAGTTATGCATGGATGAAGTTTTGAGTACTAATTAGTGTTTGAAACTTCATCCGCTTATATCTCTCTCAATTCAACTCGGTTTTCTTTGTACTTTATATTTTTGGAAAGCTCTTGACCTCTGCTCTGAGATTCTAAACTTCAATTTGTACTAAACCTTCTTCTTAGCGGTCTGAACACACCCTTGGTCTCGGCCCTAAAGAAAGACTAATATTACAAATAACAATTTGACCCAAATAAGGCAAAAAGGCCTAACTACGTTGAAATGATCAAAAGAAAGGGGGGTTCAAAGCTTCATCGTATTTTTGATGACACTCTAAATTCTATGACAATTTCTAACACATAGGTTCAAAGCTCCGCTGTCCCAAAGGGGGGTCCACCCAACGAGGGAGACTTTAGAAGAAGGTAGGAAAACACACTCTAAAAAAAACACATAACAAGGTCAAAGCTTCGTCGTCCCGAAGGGGGGTCCACTTAACAAGAGAGAAGTTAGAAGAAGGTGGACAAAAAACACTTAAAGAAAACACTCCACAAAGTCAAAGCTTCACCGTCCCGGAGGGGGACTACTACAATGCTGATAAAAGAAGGACAAGGTTAGTTTCTAAATAGTACCCACAACACGCATAGAACTCAAGTAATCACAAGGGAGTTAGTAATAAGGCAACACTCAAAGACTAAAAGCCTCCCAAAGCGGCATCGCCAAGGTACGGTGGGGGGTTGCTCTAGGGTTAGTACAATGACAAAAGACTCTCAACAAACAAGTTAGTTCACAAGGATACACCAAAGATAGAAAGACTTCCGAATAACAATAAGAATATACACAAACACACACAAAGTGTGTACAAGGCAAGGTAGAAGGACCCTCAAGGACCTTCAAAGCTCGAGATATAACAACAATAGGAGCAAAAAGTGCTCCAAAAACACCGTAGAGGTTTTTTGCTTAAAACGCCAAAAATCCCAACATAAGTTGGACCCACGGACCCAAAACAAGAATTGGGGGTGTTCTTGAGAGAAAAATGGGGACCTTAAATAGGTTTTCAAGGCCCCACCCCTTCCTCAAGAGTTCTAAAGTAACCTTATCAACTTCGATTTTCATCCTCATCTTCAAAGATTTTCATCCTAATCCCTAAAAAATTATTTTTACCTATCTACGCTGGACCAACCTCCTAACTTTTGGAGATTTACTCCAATCGTCAAACGGATTGCGCCATTGGCTCCAGATCGCCGTGTTTAGTTAGAGATCCCCTTCCCCCTGTACAGAGGACAAAAAACCATCATAGGCTAATTTAGTTTCAAAAACTAAACCATGGTAAAATCCTAGATATTGGGGGTCTCCTATTTTGAGAAATGTAAATAGCTTAGGGTCTCCGGTAGGTGTGAGGGAGTCGGAAAAGACTCTTGGTTGACTTCGTTCCGCCGTCGTATGGTCCCGGAATGCCGGTCAACGTGGCGGGGACCTCGCCACGTGATTAATTCTCGAGGAATCTCGCCAGTTCGGGTACTTGCTGCTATCGGAATGTCGCGAAACTTCACGGAGCGCATTATTAACATAAAAAAAGCTAGTCTAATTTTTAGTGAGATTTTCTGGCAACCTGGATAATTTCCATGAAATTCCCGTTGGAGGTTACCAGGGTTGACCACCCGCAAAAGGTTCTTCTGCAAGTCGGAAGATGACAGGATTTTTCACAGGACCTCTCATGGGGCTACATGAAAGATGTGCAGGTGCGTTTCCTTACCTGGCACAATTGGTCAGTGGAGATGAATTGGCCATCTCCTTGAATTAGCGACGGTGCGGGAATCTTTTGCGGATAGAGGAATCTTGGCAAATTGATTTCGTCGTTGGACTCCTGGCATGGGATTTATCCTAGGACACCATCCTTGGGCTGTAGATTCCTCCACGAGACCGGTCTTGCGTTAGTGGCCCCTACATGCTAACAATCGGGGTTTGGGGAATTCTAAACCTAACTCTAGGACCCGACCTAGTGGCCTCGTTGTGGATCCCTCGGACCGACTTAGCCATGAATTGCCACATTCATGGTGGGATTTAGCCCTTTTGGGCCTATGTGACTTGAATCCCACAAATCTAACCGTTTCGCTCTTTCTACCTATTTTTGGGCCCGGTTTGGTGGGATTCTAAGTCTAAACACAAATCTAGACCAAATACTATAATGGGTATGTTACAACCCTATTTTGGTTCTACACTCTTTTTATGGCTTTTTGTATATTTTTCTTAACTTTAAATTGCAAATTTCCAAAAAAATAATTCTACGAGTCCCAAGTGACAAATTGGGAGCTCACATGTGGGAGTGCTTTGTTGTGTGGAATAAAGACGACAAGATCATCCGGAAGATTTCAGCATACTATAACCGGATAAATCATTTTCAAAATTTTATGCCGACATGGGCTACAAACATTATCGGGGCACGCTACGTCTGGACACAGATGGGGAGTCCCTGGCCTCCAAGGGAGCCAACAGAATTAGGCAAGCCGGTGAAACAGCAGAAGCAGACTATCAAGGACACTAGTAACGCAATAAAATTTGCAGTATGGACCTTAACTCGGATCGAGTTGATTTCGGTGATCTGGCTATCGGTTGACGTTCACGATTTTTCTGCCTGAATGGACTTGGCTTATGTTTGAATAGCGTGCATGTTTGTCTCGATGCGAGTTAAATGATTTTGTGTTCATAATAATTTTGTTCCTCAATTCTTGAACAGGACTTCAAGGACGCTGTAAGGCTGCGGTTCTCCATGATTGACATAAAGAAGAATCAGAGGGATATGAGCCAGAAGAAGGAGATAGACATCCACAACGAGATCAAGATCATTACTGCGGCTCCCGATGTGTACGAGCTTTGGAGCCAAGTCATCTCCACTCATGTGCAAGGCGAGCTAATCAGCCCCGACTCAAAAACGAATTTTAAGCATACCAAGGGTTGGGACGCAGAGAAAGACGGTGTTATAACCCGTGAGTTTTTTAAGTGGATGGGGAATTGCTCCGAGGCCAATCTGAGGCGACTTGCTTTGCATTTGCTGAACAGGACCAAGGGTAGAACTTTGGGGTATCCGAAGGTCACTATGAAAGCAACGAAAGGGATTTTCCAAGATTGCTATACGGCAAAGGATTGGCTAGAGAGGTGCAAGCGGAAGCAGGCAGTGAAGAGGCAACTTCATCACTTGAAGCCGAGCCTTCGGCTGTTCGATAGTGAGGGGAATTATAGGAAGAAGGAGTGGAAGAAGTTCAAAAAGAATTATAACGTGACCAAGGCCACAAAAAACACTCTGGTCACCGCTCCTGGGGAGCAATTCTTCTCATTGTCGAAAATGCCCTTGAACAAGTTCAAGAGCATCGACGAGTTGTCTGGTATAGCCAAGGAGTTTTTCAAGGTCTTCCTGGAGAACAAGGGTCGATTCGTGAAGCCGGAAGCAAAGGCGTTCTTCAAACCCTACGACATGAAAGATGATGAACTCGGAGATTGGGACTCCAATGTGTGGGACGAGTCCAAGAAGTTGACGTTGAAGTTGGCTATCATGGACTTTAGGAACATTCCTGGGATTGACGAGAAAAACATGTCCTCAGATTGTCCCCCGTATTATATAAACTTCCTCTCCATTGTTGAGACGCACTTCGACCCTAAGGTTACCGATCCACAGGTTTGGCTATAGATCTGTGGAGAGAAAAAGGTTGAACTGGACCTCCGCAATTACATTCAAAAATCTCCCTATGGGAAGACATATACGACGCATTATGCTGAATACATTCCTGGGCCGTTTGAGCGGGTTGGTGATCTCCCGGAGAGGAGCGCTCGTGCAAAGGATCCCATTCAGTTACTCTTCCTGGTTAAGAACGGGACAACACCGAAGACCACGAGAATCCCGAAGCGGTTTGTGGTTGTTCCAAAGTCCAGACACAGCACTCGCAGGCAAGGTTACAAAATTGACTACAGGTTGCACAGCACAGAGCTCCAAATGGAGTTCTATCTCAAGGTGTTGGACCTGTTTGTCGCTCCTAGAGAAGACGTTTTCTCCATTTTTGTTGGAGGGAAACTCATATGTGCTGCCTGGGTATGATCTCATCAGCCATGCTTGAATTAACTCGACTCGAGTTGATTTGGCGGTTTTATTCATTTCTCATTCACGAGATAAACTTGTGCTTTCTGTTCACAGCTATTGTCTCTGATGTGTACGGGATGAGATTTTAAATTCTATCTTGTTCATTTTTACATGATTTTCCTAACTGTCTGTACTTAGTGGCTGCAGATGAACTCAATGGACCATTACGTCATAGGCAGCAGTTATAACAAGGAAGACTTTTTGAACCTCTGCGTGAATTCGGAGAGCATGGATAGGGATGATTTTCTCGACTCCCAGTACTTCCTTGACGAGGAGAATTTTGAGACTAAACAAGGGAGAGCAGCTTCGTCCTCCAAGAAAGGGAAAGGGCCCATTGACCTTGATGATGATGATGATGACGCGTCTGCGGGAAGAGCCACCTTCAATGTGGACTCAGTTGCGCAGGAGCCAGTGAGGGAATCGGAAGAACTAGTGAATGCGATCGTGAATTTGACGGACACAGGTGGTCATGGGTCAGCCGCGTATATGGAGACCAGTGACATGCAGGGATCATCTGGATCCTCTGCGCAGCGGGATCAGACCCCAATTTCCGATCGTTGAGTCTTGCAGAAAAGAAAGGCGGCTCCCACTCATAGGAATTCACATGAAGAACCTCAGCAATGGGTGCTCGAGCTTGTTAATCATCAGATGGAAGAGAGCGCAAGAATGAGAGAGGAGTAGAGGGAGGAGAACAAGAGGGCCCGTCTGGAGAACAAGGAAATGATGAAGGATTTCTTGGCCACACTTCCCAGCGTCGTTGCTAGCACATTGCTATCGGTGAAGCCTTTGATGATGCAGGATCCTTCATCACAATCTCCACCGATGCAGATCGCTGGTCACGCTCATGCTTCCGCTGATAGTAAGAGGCAAGAACACACAGGATCTGGCACGGTTCAGGTAGTCAGATTGTGCCGAAAGAGGTTGTTGCTCAAGAGTCTCCTGTACCTGCATCGAACAAGGCGGAGTCCGTGTGTGTCGAAAATGATAACCAAGGCAAGCATATGCAGGAGGATCTCCCGGCGATAGTGGTGGCAGAAGATATTGCTGGTTCCCGGGATGCAGAGCAGCAGATCAACGGCGCTCATGATTCGGAAGGAGTAGAGGCGGAGCAGTCACAGGACCCTGTTACTAGTAATCCTCCAGGTTGTTCCCTGTGACTCTCTGCCTCTATTTCAACTCGACCCAAGTTGAAATCGTGTTCCCCTTACATTATATAGTTCGACTAGAGATTGATCTATATATTTTTTTGGATCACTTCCTCCTTTGAGGTTTTTTGTAGTATATTGTAATCTTACGGACTTTTCTTTTAAATGTCAAACTCGCAGGCCTAGTGACTGTATCGAATTTTCTACCCATGTTGCCGAGCTCTGTTGTTGTCGATTTTGTTGAGCCTTGTCCTGAGCATGACTACGAGGAGTCATTGTTTCCGCATGATGAATCCTTTGTTGGCATTCAAAGGCCAGTACCGCCGTCGGCTGAGGGGAGAGTGGTGCGAGATGGACATGATATACCAGATGATGCACTTTTGAAGATGCACATTCCTTCTCCTGGGATGGTTGTGGATGTTGTCGTAGTCTCTCCTAGGACTCTGGTGACTAATGATGTAAGTGCGACCGCTTGAATGTTTCTTTCGCACATTGTCGTACTCTCTTGTTTTCTAAAATTGTATTCCCATACTGATGTGGACATACATTTGTTGCTGCTTTTACTATGATGCTATGACGTTCCTGGGCATTTCAGCGGTTTAACTGTCCGCACATGTTGTAATTTTTGCACATGATAGCATTGACGCATGCGTTTCGAGAGGAGAGGCGGAGGACCATGTCCTCCCTCCATTCAAGTCCGGGGGAGCAGGAAAATGGCTCAATATCGTCCTGGATTTGAATGGGATACTCTGTGTCTGTGAGGATAAGAAATACAATTCCAGGGAGAACAGATACATGGAACCTGAGAAAATGTATTCGGACTTAGAATCGGTCATCATTGGTGTCAAGAAAGTCACAGTTCGACTCCACTGTCTAGCTCTTCTACGGGAGTTATCCAAGATCGTAAATGTATTGGTCTGGAGCTCTATGAAGAGGTCCACAGTTAGGTCAATCTGCGATTACTTGTTCTCAGGTTTAGACCCCCCCTTGCATGTTTTTGGGCAAGAGCAATGTGACATTTTGAAGTGCACCCTTAGAAATGGGAAGTCAGGCACGTACAAGGTGAAGGGAACAAACAAAGACTTGTTTCTTAAACCGTTGGACAGATTGTTTCAAATGAGTGATTCCTTGTTCACGAGTGAAAATACACTTATAGTGAATGACAGTCTTGCAAAGCATGTAGCCAATCACCGAAAGAATGTGATTCTTTTCGAGACGTGGTCGTACCGCGATTATGGAGCGTCGGATGGGATTCTCATTGACCATCTTCTTCCTTACATCCAGCAGTTGCATGCGGCCAAGCCGGAGGATTTATATCACTTCCGGAGAGACAATATTTTTGGACGTTTGCACCTTTTTTACGAGGAGGATCAAACCGAATTTAAAGAACTCAGTGAGGCAGTGGAATACTCGAATAGGATTTTTTTCCAATGTAGCGTAGGAAATCCTAATTATTGTTCAACGTTCGAGGAGTCCAGGAGACCCCAGCATAGAGAGGTCAATGTCAATCAGTTAGGTCTCATGTATTACCACTTGTCAGAATCACTGTGATTGAACTTGTAGGAATCGCCTTATAATAAAATCATATGTTCCCGTGAACTATTTATAATTTTGCAAATTGCAAATATGTTGTGTCTATGTTATTATTGTCTTGCTTATGTCCGTAGGATTGATTGCTGCAACGTATGTACTCCCTCTATTGACTCTATTTCTGGCTCTGGACAGTTCATCGTATCACAACATGCCTCGAAGCATGTCTTGTATTCAGAGTTCACTACGCAATCAATAATGGATTATACCATGATGCCTGTCGATGATGGGGTTGTGGATAGTCCTCCAAAGGATGGAAAGCGGGCTAAGCCTTTGAGCTCCCCTTCTTCACTCAAATGTTGTCGATTAACAAAGTCTCCGAGGAATGCAATGACATAGAGGAAGCTGTACGACGATGAAATGGGTGTAGCCGTTGTCGTTCAGGTAATGGGCTTGATTCCTTGTACTTAGCAACCCATCCCGTTTTCTGTTCTTGGGTATTTTATGTTTTGAAATGTGTTTTCAATGTGTCATTTTATTTGTTTTTTCAGGATGATGACATACATGATGAGTCAATTGACTTCCGCATCATCGGTTCTCGCGATTCAACGTCTTGTCTTTGCAAGTATCCAGAGCAAACTATGTTGCATAGTGTTCTTTGACGTACTTTGCCTAGGTGCAATTCACTAGGGGTACGACGTTGCAATCCTGTGTTTCTTGATGTTAATCCTGTATCCGTGCATTTAGGGCGCCGTGCATGGGATGCTAGGGAATTGAGGTCCTTGAAGAAACAAAAGCAAGAACATTTAATCCAAAGATCTGCAAAACTTACCCGATACAGTCGAGGACCTGAGATATTTGCGGCGATGGAGAAGCTGAAGTGTACACCGCACTTGTAGTACTTAGATTTTATTTTGTACAATACATCTTTGTCTTCATTAGAATGAAGATGGGTATTAGTATGGCTACCAATTTCACTCATGTATTGTTGAGTGATATAGAACTTTCTGTAGCAAAGGCTCAAACCTAGATTGGGGGCAATCTGAACCGTTAATTATTACATCTTCATTGCTCGTGGTAATCTTCCAAATTCAGGTTTGGGATGATAAGGCCATGGAATTAAAGAATAAAGTACACGCTGAGCTTTGGATTGGATCCAAGTACAAGAATTAGGTAGACACACTAATCAAAGAGTGTAACGGTAGGCACTGCTTGTACAAAAGCTACTCTTTGACTTTATATTGTACAGTACATAATGTACAGATATTGGGATGCCTAGATCCTAAACCAGTGAAAACATCTAATATGTGTTCATTTGATGATTACCTTCTATACAGTACTAACTATTCTGAATTACTACATGAATTTCTTGGATTTTTCACTTACATATGTGCTTTCAATGACTTTGTGTTGCTTATTTAATAATTATTGATACAAGATTCTTCTAAATTTGGAGTTCACAATCGCTCCAAAAAACACCATATCCCTGGAAAACTCCTGTTTTAATGAATATGATGTTTCATCTTCCAACTTGCAGAAGAACCTTTTCCAAGTGGTCAATCCTTCTAACCTCCAACGGGAATTTCATGGAAATTACTTAGGTTACAAGAAAATCTCACTAAAAATTAGACTAGCTTGTTTTATGTTAATAATGCGCTCCGTGAATTTTCACAACATTCCGATAGCGGCAAGTACCCGAACCGGCAAGATTCCTCGGGAATTAACCATGTGGCGGGGTCCTTGCCGCGTTGACCAGCATTCCGGGACCAAACGATGGCAAAACGAAGTCAACCAAGAGTCCTTTCCGACTCTCTTGCACCTACCGGAGACCCTAGGCTATTTACATTTCTCAAAATAGGAGACCTCCAAGATCTAGGATTTTACCACGATTTGGTTTTTAAACTAAATTAGCCTACGATGGGTTTTTGGCCTCAGTACAAGGGGTTAGGGGATCCTAGACTAAACACGGCGATCTAGAGCCAACGGCGCAATCCGTTTGACAATTGGAGTTAATCTCCAAAAGTTAGGAGGTTGGTCCAGCGTAGATAGGTAAAAGTAGTTTTTTAGGATTAGGATGAAAATCTTTGAAGATGAGGATGAAAATCCAAGTTGATAAGGTTACCTTAGAACTCTTGAGGGAGGGATGGGGCCTTGGAAATCTATTTAAGGTCCCCATTTTTCTCTCAAGAAGACCCCCAATTCTTGTTTTGGATTCGTGGGTCTAAGTTATTCTGAATATTTTGGCGTTTGAAGCCAAAAACCTCTACGGTGTTTTCGGAGCATTTTTTGCTCCTTTTGTTGTTATATCTCAAGCTTTGAAGGTCCTTGGGGGTCCTTCTATCTTGCCTTGTTGCTCTTTGTGTATTCTCAGTGCTCTTACTATGATTTGAAAAACTCTTCTATCTTTGGGGCATCCTTGGAACCCAACTCGTGGGGTTAAGAGTCTTTTTGGTGTCTTGCACTAACCCTAGAGCAACCCCCCACCGTACCTTGACGATGCCGCTTTGGGGGACCTTTAGTGTATGAGTCTTGTTGTGTATTAACTCTTGGGAGTTACATTGCATTGATCTCCCTTTCTATCTTCTGGTGCCCTAACCCTTGTCCAACCATTGTCCCCTTGTTTGAAGGGAACACCACCACCTTTCTAGATGGCGAAGCTTCGAACCTCCTTCGTGTCAGTTCTCTACACTGATGTCATAACTTTTGTCTGAACCTTGTCTTGCCGTATGAACTACCCTCCCTGACGGCGAAGCTTTGATCATAGGGTCTAGAAGAGTTTGGCATTTTTTATGATTACCCTCACGACAGCGAAGCTTTGATTGCAAGGTCTAGAAAAGTTTGGCATTTTTTACGATCATCCAAACACCTTCCTTTCTTAGTTTCCAAATATCCACGTGAGGATAGTCTCGTTAGTTTTCAAATATCCATGAGCCTAAAAAACAAACAACCATGTGAATTAGTTTAGACCATGATAGGAGAAACCAGCACAACCCTAGTGTAATCCTAAAATTTAGTGTCCCAATCCAAGTCTAAGTTTTGTTGGTACCCAACCATGTTCAAAAATCAGAAATACCAGACCAGCCCAAGAGCCTAGCGAGTCAGGCCATCGGGGTTACCAGTTGGCCAACGGGGTTACCGGGCAAGGGCTTCGGGGTGTAGGCAGGGGCGTCGGGATACCGAGCAAGGACTTCGGGGTGTTGGCAGGGGCGTCAGGGTTCTGGGCAGGGCTTCGGAGTTTTGGCAGGGACTTTGGAGTTGTCCAGGGACTCGGGGTTCTAGACAGGGGCTTCGGGGTGTTGTGCAGGGACTCGGAGTGTTGAGCCAGGGGCTTGGTGGGAGGTACCGAAAATACAAAAAGGGAGGGGGAAACTCACACGGAAAAAAATAAAAAATAAACTCTAAATACTTAAGGTCTAAAGTCCGGGTGGGGAGTCGGGTCCGTGGTGGACACGTGAGATTAACCAAGGGCACATTGGAAGTAGGGGGGAAGAAAATAGTAGAGAGAAAAAGAGAGTAGAAAAAATGGGGTTGAGCCCAAGATAAGCTCTACGTGGAACATACGCTGTCCAAAACCTGCAAAACCACTAAAAGATACAAGGAAAAGTAAAGGAGAAGATGACTAAGTAGAAAAGGAAGCGAGAGAGACGATAAATAGTGACCTAGGTCTAGGATTAGGAAGACTTAGGAAAGGAAATCTTGAGGATTCGTAGTGACCATTAGAAAGGGGATTAGGATGACACCAAGATAAAATGGTGTAAGAGAGTAAGAGGGACATTAAAACCTCTTTGGGGTTTGAATCTATAGTAGTAAGACACCCATAAAAGCTTAGGTGGAATAATCTTAGTGTAGAAGGAAAGAAGGAGAAAGAAAAGGAAGGAGGAAGGGAAAGAAGAGGTTTAGATCGCACGGGGTCCTAATTTTCGAAACATAAGCGGTGAGCGTGGGAAAATTCAACCAAGACCAAGGACCACCATGGAGCATGGAGATGTGTACGGGGACGTGGATGAAATTAATCCCGACACCAGCAGTGACGAGGTGAGTTTTTAAATCAATCCCTGGTGTTTTTTCCTAATTAGCGTTGATTTTTTTAAATTAGCCCTGACGCGTGATTAAACAAGCCGTGATTAGTACAAGTAGGTGTTAGATTTGAGAGTGTTAAATTAGGGATTAGGTTAGGAGGAGAATCTAGGATCTAAACTAGGGATTAATTTAGGAATAGAAATCTAGAGTTAATCTAGGAGTCAAATTCTCAAGCAAATATCTTAGGGTTAGTTTGGAAGTAAAAATTTAGAGTTAATATTAGGAGTAAAAATCTAGGATTAAATTAGGAATAAAAATTTAAGATTAAATTAGGAGTAAAAACCTAGGGTTAATTTAGGAGTAAAAATCTAGAGTTAAATTAGGAGAAAAAAACCTAGAGTTAATATTAGGAGTAAAAATCTAGGATTAATTTAGGAGTAAAAAGCCGAGGGTAAAAGTCAAAATATAGAGTCAAAATTGGAAGAAAAAATTAAAGTTAGCACTCCAGAAGTAAAAATCTAGAGTTACATTTAGAGATTAGAAAGTAGAGTAAGAACTAAGCTTAGGGTTAGCCGTAGAGTTAGAACTTCCGAGAGAAGTGTCAAACCTCAAAAGATAGTCTTAGAGGTTCATGGAAGGAACGTGAGGGTTCCCCTTTCACGTAGTTAGGGACGTTAGAAATGACGCGAACTACCCAGTCAACCCTAGACATAGGATAGATAATTAGGGATTTAGGATTTACTATCACACCTAATCATTGCAATTAGCCTATTAGTTACCCATGTATTTCTAGTAGTTTCGTTGCCATCCATGACACTTAGGAGACGTAAGCAAAAAAGATCCATTGCTTGGAAGGCACAGTGGACCGCGCTCACAAACACCCCCATATATTCAAAATGTGGATAAAGGCATAGAACCTGGTCGGTGTTCGCCTGGTTACCAAGGGTGGGTAATCTTGCGCCCACAACCCGCGGTCGCCTGAACCCGCACTCGCCCAAGCTGATGTGGTTCTGTCTTTCCATGTCACTGCGGAAAGCCAGACACGTAGGACAAATCCGTTTACCATGGGGTTAAAAAATTCAAAACCCTGAATTTTTTTGCGACGCATTTGTCGCCCATACACGACACTTGTCATATACAACACGCGACATGACACGTCCAATACGTCACCTAAAACCCATCCGACAAGACAACTATGCTCCAGAATCAATTCTCACTAAAAGAAAACGGACTTTTTCGAAACGTCAAAAACAATGCAAGAATGCGTTGTGTATGATGCAAAAATAATCAACGTTGACATCTCCTAAAATCCATTCGATTAGACGGGGTAAAAACATGTAAAAATCTGGAAGAACGCATCACTTTTGTACTCCTTTTTCCAAAAACATAGGTGACAGCAAAGTCTACTGAGGTCCTCAGAGGTCGACACGTGGAGGGCTCCTGTGTGCCATGGAAGTGCCACTTGGACGGACACTGCCATGTAATATTTTTTTTACTTGATTGCGTCTAATGTGGTGGATGACATGGAGGTTAGAGAATCTGACATTTTTCATCCAAACCATTTTTCATCCATCCCGTTCTTTTCATCCAATCCATAATTTGAAAAAATAATTAGTTAAGATAATTTAAAAAATAAAAGTAAACAACAACAAAAATGTAGAATTCACCAAGAAGTAAAAAAACTTACCATTTACCATCAATTTTATTTTGATGGAAAATTACATAAAAATGAACATTTAAAGGGTCTTATTTATATCCATTCTTTGTCTATGGTGTGACAAACGATATGGGATAAATAGCCTATGTTGTTTGAGACGTCTAGCCCGACATCCAACACATTGTTTCAGACGTCCAACCTGACGTCCATCCATCCATCATTTCTTTTTTTTTCCAAAATATGCCACGTGGATGTCCTTTGCTAAAAAATTTGTCCAGTATGAGACAAACGATATGGAATAATTAGCCTATGTTGTTTAAGACGTCCAACTCGACATCCATCCATCCATCCATTTATTTTTTTCCAAAATATGCCATGTGGCTGCCCATCTCTAAATCTACTTGTTGGCGTGGCAGTTTATGTTGTATGTGACATTTTATAAAAACATGGCCATGTCACAGTTGACATTGTCACAAACATAGCCGTCTACAGTGACATGGTCGCATTTTCTACAAAACGCGTACACGTTTTCTGCAAAACATATACATGTTTTTTGGAACATCTGACGTTTGAAAAAACACGACGCGTTTGTTGCTAAATGCCACCAAAAACATGCTTTTCTTATAGTATCTGTTCCTATGTGGAAGAAACGCTTTTAGAACCAAACTTTGTTCCTTAATAACTTTTGCATACAGTATACAAATGTCCCATTCTCTGGTGCGTTGGAACCTCTTTTCACTTGCCAACAAGAGCATATGAAAATTTGACCAATTTAATAATAGTAACTAGGCTCAGTAGCAAAAAGTGGCAATTTTGGGGGTACCCACCTTAATCTCCCATAAAGTTCACAACAAGAAGCTATCTGATTTTGCTTTGACCATCTATATGTATCTTTATTTTTTTCCAAAAATGAGTTGACCCAAATGTATGTGATATTCCCTAATTTGCCATCCTTTTGCAACAAAACATTTGTGAATCCATTAATTGTGCCTAACTGCAATGAGTTGGTTACCCAAGGGTCCAAGGTGGGCTTCCATCCTTCCGGGCAGCATGCATGTTGGACCAAGTCATGTCAATTGCCTGGACAGGCCTGGTACCTGAAGTGGAGTCTGCTTGCCCTTTTCGTTTGTATTTGGACATTTCTCAGTCTACCCTCCTGGCAAACTAATGCTAGCTGCTGATATTAAAAGGACACATCTCATTCTAGCAAAGGGTGACGTAGAATGTTGGAATCACTTTTTTTCCATTCATTGGGGTACATTGGTAAATATATGTCAGTATCATGTGGAGTGTGGTGAGTGTACGTCAGTTACATGGACAGAGGTCACATGCAAAAGCAAAGCTGCATAAGTTAAGCTTATTGGTGAGGTGAATATGTAACTTAATACCTCACCTCGCCCAACAAGAACACTCTGACTGCGATGGGGCCTCAAGAATGTCTTTGTACTTGCATGGTAAACTAGCATAATGTATGGCCCAATCACTGCTTCTGTTGAGGTTATTAAACCCTAAAAGATAGGGGCAGGGTGTTTTTGAAGAGAAATTGTCTATAATGGCCATTAACCCCTAAAGGTTTTTGACTATGTTTTCACCAAAACCACTCCAAAACTGCCATTTCTAATACTAGTGCCAAATTTTAGAAAAAAAACAATTTTGGACACTTATAGCCAAAGGATCTTGTAGTAAACTTGTTTAAGAAGATGTAGAAAAAATTTCAGAATTTTCCACCAAGTGAATTGCAAGATAATAGCGTTTGAATTGAAAAAAATCCTTTTTTTGTCCCTGCAAAAAAACGGGCAGCTGCCCTCCACAAGGTCACATTTGTATGAAAAAATGTCCAAAATGATGGTTATTCTTTGGATTTATTCTTCAAGGCAAGTTGGCTACATGCTTGAAAAATTTCAGATCATTTGGAATTGTACAACATATAGGAAAAAAATAGTAAGTAGGAAGAGGTAGAGAATGATTCAAAACACTAAATTGTCAAGAATTTATTTATGAAATTGAAAAATGCCAATCCCAACGATTGTAATGTTGTAATAAACAATCTACACCCAATGTTTTTATTTTTTTTCAAAAATATTGAAAATCGAATTAAATAAAGGACTTCAAAGTTTATTTTAGAGTAGAGATTCCATAACTACCCTCAAACTAAGAATCCTCATAACTTTTGACTCATTGATCGGAATGGAATGATTCAAAGCCTCCCACGTACATATAAATCTAAAGAACCAATTTCAAAATTTTTTTTTTTTTTAAAGTGATTTTTAAAGAAGTTTTTTTTGCTGCCCCGGCTGCCCGCCGAACAATGAAAATGACATATCATGCAATAACTTTTTAACCATGTAGTCAAAAGTTACGAAAATTGTTGGACCTTAAAGCTACTCCTCGGGCACATCTTATGTGAAAATTTCAAAGAAAAAAAAGAAAAATTACGGTCATAGTGAGCTGCCCAGAATCGCTATGTTGTCAAAAAACGGTGTTTGGTCCTTTAGGGGTTAATTAGTGCACTGGCCAAAATTGAAAATTATAAAAATTATTATTTGGACATCAATTGTTTATAATTTGTACTCTACTACTATGAAAGTATGATAACAATTTCAGCCTATTTGACCGCATGGATTGAAAGATTATAATGTTTGAAGTAGAAAAAAAAAATTCTTTTTATTCTTGTAAAATGGGGTCAATAGACTTCGAGCACTATTGGGTTAAATTTTTGCTCTACGCAAAATTAAAACTCTACACCATCAAATAATGCATCTCGTTAGGTACACTCATGTTAACCCCTTTTTCTGCCAAAAAAACACTCAAAACTGCCATTTTTACATCAAAAAGTAAAACATTTTGAAATTTTTTTTCTTGCACATGTAACCAAAGGATATTACACCTAACTAGTATTAGAAGGTGTGGAAAAATTTTAGAAATTTTCAGAAATTTTGACTGTACAGATTGCAAGATATCTGCGTTTAAAGTGGAAAAAAAATACTTTTTAATCACAAGGCTGGACTAGATTATTTGACTTTGAACCTTCTTGAATTAAATTTTTTGCACTACAAAGTTTTGAGCATTAAATCTTTGTTGTGGGGAGTTGAATTGAGATTTTAGGGGAAAAAAATTCCAAAAAAATTCAATTTTATTCATTAAAATTTTATTAAGTAGAAGTAGGTATAAGATAGAAGGAAAATCTAAACTATTAACCCATCAAGGCCCATGGCCATTTTGGGCTTAAAAACATCATTGATTTTCAAGCCTTACAAGTCTACATGTCATGAAGGTATCAAAATCTCAACCGTACAATCTTGTAGTGTGCATATTGTAGATGACGTGGACCAAATTTGGAGTCATTTGACCTCATAGATTGCAAGATTATAATGTTTTAGTGTTGAAAAAAGATACTGAAATTTTCCTTAAAACACATTCGGAGGTGAAATTTGATTTCTAGACCTACTCAAATGAAAAAACTTTACACTAGAAAGTGGTTTGAAATCAACACATAAACACATTGGTGAAAAAAAATTCATTAAACTAAATCATTGTGTTTGTAAAATGACTTTGAAATGTAAAAAAAAATAGCAAAAACGGGTGCAAAAAACACATCAAAAGCTGAACCTACTTCTACTAAAATGCTTCTCAGTCACTCGATACTTATTTGATTGATACAAAATTTTAGCCACAAAAACTAGACAAGTATGCGCAACTTTCCAAAAAAACAAAATTGAAAACGGACACAGTATGAATAAGTAACAAGCCGCCAAAGTTCACACTAACCAAAAAATGTTAGGGTTATGAACTTCGAATTGCTCCCAAACATTCAAAACAACTTGGCTTGCCATGAAAATTTTACCACATTAATTAGATGTCTAGATGAACAAAATACAACAAATTTTATTGAAAACAACCATTGGATGAAGGAGATACAAGCCCCCGAAGTTGCAGCCATGACAATGCAATGTGCTGAAATCAAATTGAACCTGTGAATTTTGAACGGCTGTCACAAATTCAATTCATCTTGAATTGGTCTGAAAATTTTATCACATAAACTAGACTAGTATGCGCAACTTTTCCAACAAGTTTTTTTGAATTTGGACATTGGATGCAAAAGTTAAATCACTTTGAATTGGACTTCCAAACTATAAGAGGCTACTTTTGAGCCCCTTGGGCGTTGAGGGGTTAACCCCTAAAGTTCCATGACTATGTTTTCACAAAAAACGCTCAAGAACTGCCATTTCTAGTACAAGTAAGGTAAGAGGCTCTGAAAGCGAGCATCTAAAAGTTGGTCTACCTTTTTCATGTGTTTTTTGGATGGGATTATTTTTAGCTCATTTTTCAGACAAAGAAAAATAGATTTTGATTGTAACACAAGCCGTTTTGTATTTTTTGAAGCATTTTTGAATTACTTATGAATTTTCAAACAAGATGAGTCATAGGTCCCTATTTATGACCCTAGGTCTTCCATAAACCGGTCACATGCAACTTCTAGAGAGAAATGGGGAAAGAAAACAGAATGATTGGCTCTTGCAATAAATAATAATTTTTTTAATGATCCATTCAATGACTATAGAAGGTCCATTTAAAGATCACTTCACGTCCATTTCAAGCAAGTCTATATGGGCAGTTCTAAATGCCCGCTCGCTTTCAAAGCCTCCTACCTTATCAAATTTTTGAAAAAAAACTTTTTTTTGACACATGCAACCATAGGATCTTGTAGTGTGCTGACTTGAGAACATGTGGTAAAATTTTCAGAAAATTCCACTACGTGGATTACAAGATATAAGCATTCAAAATCACTGAAATCGTTTTTTGACCCCTGCGAAAAATCGGGCACCTGCACTTCAAAAGCTCACTTTTCTATAAAAAAATGTCCAAAATGGTGGTGCTTCTTTGGATTATTTTTCCTAGACAAGTTGGCTATATGCATAAAAAATTTCACATCATTTGGAATTGTACAACATGTAGGAAAAAAATAGTAAGTAGAGCATAGTAAAGAATGATTCAAAATACAAATTTGTTAAGAATTTAGTTACAAAATTGGAAAATGCCAATCCCAATGGTCAAAACCTTGTAATAAACAATCTACATCCTAAGATTTAAATTTTTCCAAAGAATATTGAAAATTGAGTAAGATAAAGGACTTCAAAGTTTATTTTAGAGTAGAGATTCCATAACTGCCCACAAACTAAAATTCCTCATAACTTTGGACTCATTGGTCAAAATGGAATGATTCAAAGCATTCCGCATATATGTAACTCTAGAAAACCAATTTCAATTTTCTATTTCTGAAAAAAGTGATTTTTTAACTGCCCGGACTGCCCGGTTGAGAAAAAAAGTGACACATTAGGCCATAACTTTTCACTCGTATTTCCAGATGTCAATAATTTTAGTGCATATGAAAGATATTCCTTGCGCACAACTTCTAGTAAAATTTCAACCACAAAAACAAAAATTTGTAGTCACAGGTACCTGCCCAAATTTTCTATACTACCAAAAAACGCATGCTAGTCCTTTAGGGGTTAATATCTCTAAGATGGAATTAATGAACTAATCCCAATAGTGCAAATGTTCTAGGAAGAAAATTCAACCATGTGAACTTCATTTCTTGAAAAAAATTTAAAATTGCTTAAAAAAATGAATCCTATAAGTTGCTTTTTCAAAAAAATGCTTTAATTGTCCAAAAAATAGATTGTCCATAATTTTCTCATAACAAATACAAATAGAATGAATAAAATATTCTTTTGTAGGAAAAAATATAATCTATGAGGAAAAAAATTAAAAATTAAAAACTAAAATTTTGAATATTTTTTTGCTACCCCTTCTCTTTTGTTTTGAGCTTATTTGGGCATAACTTTTGTTTTTAGGCATCGATTGAAAAAAAATTATGTTCCCATAAAGCTAAACAATTTTTCTATCTTCAAAAAAAAATTTCAAAAAATCATGACAAAAATTCAGCCTACAGGTACTTGCCCAAAATCCCATTTGTTTCTTGAAGGAACAATAGTCCTTTAGGGATTAATTGTTAAAGTCCAAAACATTCCCTAAAGGGATTCTTGAAGGTTTGGGCAAGGACCTATAATCTCAATTTTTGGCAAGTTCTTTTTAATATTTTTTAAATATCAAAAAATTCATTAGCTTTCTGGAACATAATTTTTTATTTCAAACAGTGCCCAAGACCAAATTTTTTACTACATTAAGCCCCAAATAGGCAAGGGTGGACATCAAAAAATAATAAAATAATAAATATTGAAATAATTTTTAAACTTTATTTCTTATAGATTATTATTTTTTTGTACAAAAAGATTTTATTCGTTCAATTTGAATAAGTAATGTGAAAGTTATCAAATTTCTTGTTTTGTAGGCAATCTTAGAAAATTCTTGCAAAAATAATGTATTGAACTCATTTTTTTAACCCAATTTCAACAGTTTAAGAAAAAATTGCACATGTTTTAGTTTGCTTTCTAAAACAATCTTACCACTGAGTTTAATGTGTTTAATTCCACCTTAGAGCTATCAACAATTTAGTTTTTCCTTCTATCTTGCTTTATAATCTAATCAGATTAGGAACCAAAAAAATCCATTTTCTTCACTTTAAATGTTTATATTATGTGTTTGACATGGTCAAAGTCTTGAAAATTTCTTACAAACATTCTCACACTAGTCTAGCGCTAGATCTTGTGGTTGGATATGCCCAAAAGGATCATGACTATGTTTTTACCAAATACAATCCAAAATTGCCATTTTTATAATTAGTACCAAATTTTTGGAAAAAAATGTTTTGGGACACATGGAACTATAAGATCTTGTAGTAATTTGGTTTGAAAATATGTAGAAAAAGTTTCAAAATTTTTCACTATATGGATTGCAAGATATGACTTTCGAATTCACATAAATCATTTTTTGGGTCCTAAGAAAAAACAAGCAGATGCACTTCACAAGCTCATTCTTCTATAAAAAGATGTCCAAAATGGTGGTTCTTCTTTGGATTTTTTTTTTTAGACAAGTTGGCTTCAGGTTAAAAAAATTCACATCATTCGATATTATACAACATACAGGAAAAAATTAGTAAAGAGAAAGAAATAGATAATGATTCAAAACACTAAATTGTTGAGAATTTAGTGATGGAACTGAAGAATGTCAATCCCAATGGTTGAAATGTTTTAATAAATATTCTACATCCTATGATTTTATTTTATTTTTTAAATAGCAAAAAATTGAGTAAAATAAAGGATTTCAAAGTTTATTTTAAAGTAGAAAATCCAAATCTAAACCGCAAACTAAAACTCCTTGTAACTTTTGTCTCATTGATCAAAATGGAATGATTAAAAGCTTTTCATGTATATAAAACAATAGAAAACCAATTTCAAATTTTTCTAATGAAAAAAATAATTTTATTTTATCTGCCTGGATTGCTCATTTATGAAAAAAAGTCACATATTAGGCCATAACTTCTGACTCATATACCCAAATGTCATGAAATTTAGTGCATATGAAAGATATTCCTTGTTCCCACCTTCTATTAAAATTTCAGCCTAAAGATGAAAATCTCTAGCCACATTTACCTAACCAAAATTTCTATGTTGTCAAAGAACATTGTCTAGTCCTCCAGGGATTAAATTTTTTGTTGTTTGCACTGAGATTGGTAGTTTTGCATGGATTTTGATAGAAAAATGGTCTTAGAACTACAGAATTAAAGTCCAAAAGTAAATAAGGGATCTACCTTGTACTAAATCACTCCAAAATATAAGGAGGTCAAATAAATTAGAAACATACTAGTCATTTTTCAATGATTTCTTTTGCAACAAGGATTTTTTTGGGTATGAAATCCAAACAATCAAAATTTAGAGAAAAGCATTTGAAATATGTGGAATTTTTTTAAGATTGTTGATTTCAAGATAATAGCATTTGTAGTTGGATGAAAATGTTGTTTTTTCGAAACTTGATAGTCATGATTAGTAGTATTTTGACTCTTCTTATGATTGGGCTTATGATGAGATTTTTGCACTAAAAGTTTTTTTGTACAATTTTAAATTATACCATATTAATCACATACATGTCCAAATTTCAAAAGTAGATGAAGAATTTTGCAAAAGATGCCCAAATTGCCCAAATTGTTTGGATTTTTAGGAAAACATAATTTTTTGATTGGGGCATCCAATTGGAATTTTTTTTTATTTCTTAAAAATGGAATGAATGTCATTGAATCTTTTGTTGCAATTTCAAAATCATTTGTTCTTTTTTTTATTCATCATTACCTACCGAAAATCCAATTATCTCTTGAACAAACATTCATTACATTTGGGGTTAACCCTTAAAGGACCAAAAAAGTAGTTTTTGGCAACAAAGCAATTTTGAGCAACTCACTACAAAAGGAACTTTTATTTTTTTTCTTTGAAGTTTTCACACAACATGTGCCCAAGGAGTAGCTTTAAGAACCAACAATTTTCATAACTTTTAACTACATGGTTAAAATATTATTATATGATATGTACTTTACATTGGTCGGTGGGCAACTCAAAAAATTCTTAAAAAATCATTTTTTTCATAAAATAAAAATTTGAAATTGGTTCTTTAGAATTCTAAATACGTGGAAAGCATTGAATAATTCCATTTTTTTTAATGAAATAAAAGTTATGAGGAGCTTTAGTTTGCGGACAATTATGGATTCTCGACTCTAAAATAAACTTTGAAGTCCTTTATCTTACTCAATTTTTAATACTTTTGAAAAGAAAAACATAAAATGTAGATTGTTTATTACAACATGTCAACCACTAGAATTGGCATTTTTCAGTTTCATAACTAAATTCTTAACAATTTCGTATTTTGAATCATTCTCTACTTCTTTCTACTTACTAATTTTTTTTTATATGTTGTACAATTCCAAATGATCTCAAAATTTTCAAGCATGTAGACAACTTGCCTGGAAGAATGAATCTAAAGAAGCACCATCATTTTAGACATTTTTTCATACAAATGTGACCTTGTGAAGTGCAGCTGCCCAACTTTTGTCAGGGACAAAAAATGGACTTTTGTGACTTCAAACGCTAATATCTTGCAATCCACACGGTAGAAATTTCTGATATTTTTTCCACATCTTCTCAAACCACCGTACTACAAGATCTTATAGCTACATGTGTCCAAAAATGTTCTTTTCACAAATTTGGTACTTATACTAGAAATGACAATTTTGGAGCATTTTTAGAGAAAACAGTCTCTGACCTTTAGGGGTTAAGCTATAACCATCCCATCACCCATTAAAGTATGCGCACCTAATATTGACACTAATTACAAATGAATATATTATTATTAAACATACATTATTTTATCAAATCTTACAAGAAATTAAAAAAGATTCCAAAACACTTCAACATGTATTATTTGCACACTATATAAATAATTTTTAAACTTTTAAACTTTTGTCTCTAAGTGTATTACAAACCAACAATAGGCTCTTATAGACTTACATATTTTGATTGTCTACATCTTGTAAAATCAATATCTAGGAAAAAAAATATTTTATGATTCAAATGTAGAAGTCAAATTTTGAAATCATGGCTCTCGTGATAAATATAACTTGTATTGCTTCATTAACATATAAAGAACTCACCAAATTGAATGATTCACCTTGAAAGGCTCGAGATAATGTTTTCAAAGAAAGTGCTCAAAATTGCCATTTTTTCTTGATTCACATTGCATAGATTGCATGACCTTAGAGGTTGAATTGAATGACAAGTTTTTTTCAACTATTCCAACTAGTGATGTTTCATCTCTCATACTTCTAATTAAAAGATTAGTGTTTCCTGCAACTTGTAATTGAAAACATTACATCAAGAAAATAAACTTTGAGTATGTATAAAAAGATCAACAAAAAATGTGTCATCATTATTGTAAAGAAAATTAAACACACGGATTTAGAACATGATGTAAAACACTAAATTAATAATAATTTGTATATAGATTTCAAATATGCCAATTCAATTGGAGATAGTGTTATAAAAAAGAAAGTGCATCCTAATTATTTGATTGTTTTTCAAAATATTGAAAATTGAGTGGGATGCTTTGCAATGTAACTTTTGAATGGTATACCATAATGGGACTTTAGAAGTAAAAATATGGTAGCATACTACATGTCCATACCAAATCTCATTTAAAATCCAACAAAATTTGCAACCATAGTGTCATGCCAAAAATGAAAAATGGACTGAAATTCCAATTTAATTTGTCCTTATGAGATTAAAGACAATGTTTGAAATGTAAAGTAAAGGCCACAATCACTTGTGATTATTACCAAAACAAAGAAGAAAAAAAAATTAGAAAATGGAAAGATGGTGTAGTTTAGTAATTAAAGATGTAGGAAGGTTCCATATATTAAAAAGATTTTATAATGGAAATTTCGGACCTTTCATATTGAAAAGTATACCATACTAAAATTCTAGATTTGAGGTCTTCCCCCAATTATAGCTCACTTACATTAAAAGATTTGTGTCCTCACAATTATTTCCATTGATATAAGATGGATCAATATTTGATAAAGCTTAACTACCAAAATCTTGAATGATGGCCAATTTGGCGACTAAAGTTTTTTGGCATTGAGAAGGTCTCTAAACCTCATTCTTTTGTCAAAGCAGACTTAGTATCCATTAGTGCATTTAAGTTGAACCTTTGTTGGCTTAGAATATTCTAAACCACTAGTATTTTTTAGTTGAATTGCTAAATGTAATTTGTTAATCAAGGGAGAACTTCACTCCTTTGGATTTATTAGCCAATGGATGAACTATTGAATCCTTGACTAAAAATAATGTTCTAATTTTACTAAATATATATCATGTACACTAAATATTCTCTAATTTTATTTAACTTAAAGGTAGGATTAAATTTTGAATTTTGAATAAAAAATCTATTATCAGGCTTTCCAAGGTCCTCTTCACCAAAAAATGTTCAAAAAGCCTCATGAAAATTAAGTTTGAGCTACATGTCTCTTTTCTAAAAATAAATAAAATTCTAGCATCAACGGGCAAGTCCAAATAGGCAATTGTCCAAACGATTGATGATTGTTTGGATAGATTGTGTAGGTGATAAATTATATTCTTTTGAGTTAAATTTAAATTTGTATTGGATGACTTCTTGGACAACAGACAACCTTGAACATATGGAGAAGGGAGGAATCAAAAAAGAAAGAAGAAACAACACAAAGTAGTTCAAAATGAATGCAAAAGATAGAAAATGGCTAGCGGCAGACCACCATTAGAGGTAGACGGATAGACAATCAATGATGGATGATATTTGATCAATATCTAATAGGGATGGTCTTGGTAAATTGTCACTTGCCTAAGACAAAATAAGGTAAAATTTCCTCATCACGTAGCATTTGGGGTATCTAGTTCATGTTTGCTAGTCCATCTTGTCCATTGTCTATATCAAAATTCCTCATATTAAAGGCATTTTCTTTCAACTATGGGGAATCTAAAACCTCCAAAATCTCTTATTTAGTACCAAAGGAGGTCCAAGAACTTCAAAATGTTTCATTTTAGACTCTTTCTAGGAGTTATTACTTCCAATAAGGAACCAAGGAGGCTACTAAAGTCCTCTTCAACAACAATTAGGGATTCCAAGAGCTTAATCATTATTGATCCACCCTATTTCACATTCACCACAAAAGGTTTAAAAATAATTTGTCATCTATGGGCCTTTTGGAGATTATTCTTTCTTATGATAAGGAATCAAAGGGGGGCTCAAAATTCTCTTGAACATCAAAGAGGGATACAAGGGCTTCGTGAAAATCATGGTAGATCCATCCTAGATCAAGTTGATCACAAATTTTTGGTAGTGATTTTTGATTTTAAGTGACCATCCTTGGGCCTCTTTAGGATGTATCCATGTTTAAATTTTTTTATAAGCCAAAAATGATTTTTGAGATATTTTGGTATCTAAAATGAATTATTAGATTTTGTTTTCTCCTTCAATTCTTTATTGAGATTAGGAAAAAAAACTAAAACTTTTAGGAAATTAATTTTTATGAAGATCCAATAGCTATAAAACAAAGTATGCATTTTTTTGTTTTGGGCCCTAATTTGGCTAGAGGGGGTGCAACATCATTCTACTTTGAAGATTTGCATACTTCTTCCTAATATGAGACTTCACTCAAATTTGAAGTCTTCATATCTTTTTTGAAAGAGATTTATGAATAAGGGGGCTAAAACATTCTATAAAGCCACATTGTCAAAAGCTTGGGCAAGTCTTCAAAAGTATATTTTGCTCTACTATGCAAACCCTTGTTCCTTTCAAACTAAAATAAATTTTGAAGTCCTTCATTTAACTCAATTTTTAATATTTTGAGAAAAAAATAAAATCATAGGATATAGATTGTTTAGTACAAAGTACAACATTACAACCATTTGGATTGACATTTTCTAATTCCATAACTAAATTCTTAACAATTTAGTATTTAAATCATCCTCTATTTCTTTCTACTTATTATTTTTTAGAAAAAACATAGAATCTTGAATTGAACTAGTTTGAGAAGTTGTGGAAAAAATTTCAGAAATTTCCACCTTGTGGATTGCAAGGTAATAGCATATGAATTGACAAAAATACTTCTTATGTCCCTGCAAAAATCCGAGCAGCTCTCGGGGCAGCTACACTTTACAAGGTCACATTTGTATGAAAAAATGTTCAAAATGGTGGTTACTCTTTGGATTCATTCTTCAAGGAAAATTGACTACATGCTTGAAAAAATTTAGATCATTTGAAATTGTAAAACATATAGGAAAAAAGTAATAAGTAGAAAAAGGTAGAGAATGTTCAAAACACTAAATTGTCAATAGTTTAAATATGGAATTGAAAAATGACAATCCCAACGGTTGTAATGTTGTAATAAACAATCTACACACAATGTTTTTGGTTTTTCAAAAATATTAAAAATTGAGTTAAATAAAGGACTTCAAAGTTTATCTTAGAGTAGATATTTCATAACTATCCTTAAACTAAAACTCCTCATAACTTTCATCTCATTAATCAAAATGGAATGATTCAAAGCTTCCCACGTATATATAAATCTAAAGAATCAATTTCAAATTTTTATTTTAAAAAAAGTGATTTTTAAAGAAGTTTTTTCAGTTGCCCAGGTTGCCCACCAACCAATGAAAATGACATATCATGCAATAACTTTTTAACCATGTAGTCAACAGTTATGAAAATTGTTGGGCCTTAAAGCTACTCCTTGGGCACATCTTGTGTGAAAATTTCAAAGAAACGAAATAAAAATTCTGGTCGTAGTGAGTTGCCCAAAATCGCTATGTTGTAAAAAAATAGTGTTTGGTCCTTTAGGGGTTAAGGATCCTACAGTTGAATTTGTTAAAAATTATTACCAGATGAAAATTTTAAGCTTGCTTTGGAGAATAATATTTTGAAGCAGTGACATGAAATAACTTTAGGGGTAAATAATGTTATAATGGTTAAGCACACCTTCAATCTTGTGTTCCAGGATGTCACTGGGAAGGAAATTGAACTCCCCAAATATTCCATATGCAATTAGTGGTCCCTCTGGTCATGAATAGGTCCACTTCTGTCATGGTGTTAGTGACTTGGTAAGATTATGTTTTCATTTTTAGAACTTTTTATTTTCATTAACTTCTTGCTTGGAGTGTGTGTGTGTTTGTTTGTTTGTTTGTTTGTTTTTGTTTGTTTGTTTTTTACAGAAATGAAACAAAAACCCATTGCAAGGGGTCTTGGAGAGTGTTTTGATGCAAGGAAAACCCTTTCTAAATGTGCATCAGATGAGTTCCTCATTCATCAAGTTGCACTAACTCACCAGCCTCTTGCAAATTGCACCTTTGCCAATTCCTCACCAAATCAGTGGAAGTCCTCCATTTGTGCAACTAACTACTAACTTGCATTTTTCTTCCGGGCAGTAGTCGGATTTGCCCATGGTCTCCGTGGGCTCCGTGGGCTCCATGGGCTCCATGGGCTCTGTATAATTCTACTTTCATGTAGAAGAAAGCATGCCTCCCCATGCCATGCCCCAGAGTTGATTGGGACAGACCGTTTCAAAGAGGAGTGCCCAATTGAACTGAGGCAGAATTGAGTGCCCTCATCAGTAAGTTAAGTACCACTCAGGCAGTAAGTACTAAGTAGTACTACTCCGTCACTGTATTCCCCCCTCCCTCCAAACCCCTCTTTAATTTAATCCCGGGCCCTGCCCCCCCTCCCCTCCCCTCCCCTCCCCTCCCCTCTCCCCTTGGCAGAGGCCAAGGCCAAGGCCGAGGCTGAGACTGAGGTTGAGGTGTCAGTCCGGTCTGCCATGAAATGAAATCTCTTCCGTTTGAGTTAAAACAATACCACCAAAAGCCCCCCCTTTTCCATTAATTGCACTTGACATCCAACATCGACACTTGGGAATCTCCTTGTGCCCTTTGCATCAGATGGGCCCATGCATTGAATCCCACGTCCTGGGGTTCGTCCCTCCCTCGCTTGCTCACTAGCGGTTCCATAAATAATTGGCCATTGGGGATGTGGATTTGTCCTCCCAGCATGTGAGCTCTGCTTCGTCCTGGGGTCACATTTGCCACTTAACTTACAATCAGCCTTGGCTTGGCTGGCTGGCTGGATGGCATGGATGGCATGGGTGGATGGCATGGCATGGATGGCATGGGTGGCTGCTCCCCTTGGGAGCTTGGGGCCGGGCCGGGCTGACCCGGGCCGTAACTTAATGTAACCGGGTGCCCAACCTTTCCCTTCCCTTCCCGGTAAGGCAAGGCAAGGCAAGGCAAGGTAAGGTAAGGTAAGGTAAGGTACAGTACCTTCCACCCCCGGAGGCAAGGACAATGAGTTGATTTCCAGGCAGGGCGAGGGAAGTCCATTCGGTCCTTGCAACTCAATAATGGGGGCAACGACAAGCTTGCATTCCAGGCACACAAGCTCTGCTGCTCTGGCCTATGGCAACAGGACAGGAGGGCAGGATAGGGAGAAAGAAACAGCTCGGCTTGGCTCGCTTGCGGGCGGAGAACTGAAAAGAGGGGGGGGGCCACTTTACTTCTTGAGCATAGAATGTCACTCATAGAATGGCAATTAGTTTTGGGTCATTTCTAAAGGTTCAAAATCGTGGAATGAGTTTTGTAAAAAATGTATTGTAACTTTTCAAAAAAATCTACAAGGAGTCTGGGAATGTACTAGCTATCTAGGAAGTGATTATATTCTATTTCAATCATTGTCTAAGGAAAAAAATTATGCCCTCTTCTTCCAGCACGAAATATTCAAGACTAAGAAGAAAATAAAATCCCCCAAAACTTGCAATTAAATTTAACCTCTCAAGTTTTGTGGTGTTTGGGGCTCCAAACTTCTTTAAAATACTCTTACCCAAAGCAAAGGCTAGAATCTTCACCTTTAATTTTTCTTTGATTAATCTAACCATAGGATCATTTAATATTAACTGTTCAAGCATATGCTTCATAATTTTTAGAATGGATTGCAAGATACATGTACCTAAACTTTAAAAATTACTTACCCCCCCGTAAAATCCCAAGGCCTTTCTTCCATCAAGGACCACTAAAAACTGTCATTTCTATTGCAAAGAGAAAAAATCTTTAAATTTTTTCTTTTTTTGCATATCTAAAGGCAAGATCTTGTAACACACCAATATAAGACTCTGTAGAAAAAATTTCAGAAACTTTGATAGCGTAGATTGCAAGATATTTACATTTAAATTGAAGAAAACAATTGTTTTTACACCTTGATCAACAAAAAAATTTGACTTTAAATCTTCTTAACTTAAAATTTTTGCACTATTGATTTTGATTTTCTAATGTTTTTTTTTTTTAAAATTCAGTTGGAAATCTATGGGGAAATAAAAGCAACAAAAAAGCACTTAATTTTCATTCATTAAAAATTTATAAAGTAAAAGTAGGTTGAAGATTGAAGAGATAACTAAACATTAATAGCTCTAAGATGGAATTGAAACACAATAATCCAATGGAGAGAATGTTCTAGGAAGCAAACTTAACCCTTGCCTAATAATTTATTTTTTTAATTGTACAAGATTGCATTCAAAAATGAATTCTATAATTTATTTTCTCAAAAAGATGCTTAGATTGCTCAGAAAACAAGACTGTCCATAACTTTCTCATCACTAGTCCATATAGATTGAATCAAAGCTTCACATATAGACAAAAATATAATCTTTGAAAAAAAATTCAAAATTTAAAAAATTCAACTTTTTGTGATTTTTTTTTACTGCCCCTCAAGTTGCTTTTTGGACTTAGGGTGGCCTAACTTTTGGTTATAGGCATGCTTGAAATAAAAATCATATTTATAGAAAGCTAATCTGATTTTGTATCATTAACCCTTAAAATCCCATTGTCCCCTCGGGAGACAAAATGGATTTTGGGCAGACTCCTACATACTTAATATTTATTGAAATTTTCGGAATTTTTTGGTAAAGATAGAAAAACACAATAGCTTTCCAAAAATATAATTTTTATTTCAATTGGTGCTTGGGAGCAAAAGTTATGGCACAAAAGGGCTTTTATTTTAGTTCGGCGGGCAGGAAAAAAAACCTAAAAAAAAATTTATATTTAAAATTTAAAAAAATTATTTTATATAGATTGTATTTTTGTCTACATGTGAAGCTTTGATTCATTCCATTTGGATTTGTTATGCGAAAGTTATGAACAATCTTGTTTTATGGGCAATTAGAGCATCTTCTTGAAAAAATAACTTGTAGGATTCATTTCTAAACTCAATTTTTACATTAAAAGAAGAGTTCCACAAGGTTAAGATTTTTGCTAGAACAATCTTACCGTTGAGATTATTGTGTTTCAATTTCATTTTAGAGTTATTAACTGTTCATTTGAAGGCCTTGGGACTTTGGGGATTAAAAAAAGTTTCAAAAAATCATATAAAAAATCGAGAGTACACAAGCCTACATGATATCCCAAGACTTTCCTTTGAGACTTTAGGGGTTAAGCCCTTCCTAAAAACAAACTTTTGTCTTTCACATTTTTTAGGAAAAAAGAGGAGTGACCTATAACTTGTGCATTTTAGTCAAATTACTAGAAAATGGGTCAAGTATACATAAAAAATAATTTAGCAAAAAATACTCATATACATCTTCACAAAAATTCTACAGTACAAGACCTTAATCGGAATGGTTTTAGCAAGAAATTTAGAATTGTAGAATTTGATGGTGAAAATATTCTAGTAACTGAGTGATATATGTCTTATGTTTTTTGTTTTTTGCTTTTATTTGAATTTTCAAAATTGAGTTCAAAAAATAATATATGCTTTTTCTACCTTCATTGCTTACAAAATAGGCTCCTCATAACTTTCAACTCATAATTTACAATAGAATGGTTCAAATGGTTTTTTTGTACGTAAATCAATCTAAATCAAATGAAATTACCTATTCTTTTTTTTTAATATATTTTAGGTTGCCACTTTTACAATATTTATTTTCTTGTTTTAATTATAATTTTTTCAATTTTTATTGGAATAATGCAAAACAAAGCTTCACATGTAGAGTATGTTAATTCGGAGCAATTCAACAAATTTCACCCAAAAGTTCTAAATGTAAAGTCAATAGAACCTACCCAAATTCTCAAAATATCCAAAATAGGCTCCTAAGTCTTTTAGGGATAAATTATTCTTTTCTCATACAATATATACACATATCTCTGTACACATGTGTTTATATATATATATATATACACATATGTACATATAGATATATATATAAACACATGTGTACAGAGATATGTGTATGTATAGTGATGTCAAAGTTATGAGGAATCTTATTAGTAGGCAATCAAAACATCTTTGTAAAAAAAGAACATATAGTATTGTTTTATAACTCAATTTTTATGATTTTTCAAAACAAAGAGTTTCTTAGGTTGCAAATTACATATTACAACAATCTTACCTTCAAGATTCAATCGTTTCAATTCCCATTTTTTAACTATTGATTTTACCTTCCATTTGCTAACAATTTTTTTAACAAGGAAAACCAATTTAATTTTGTTTTAAAATTTTCAATTCAAATCTAAATCACAAAGATAAAAACTTCAAAATTATGTATTGCAAGTGCTCTCAAATTTGTGTTTAGGATAGAACATGAACCTGAATTTAGGAAGACATTAACTAAATGTGTTTAGATTGCATACAATCTTCAGTTGTTTATTATCATTACCCCCAAAATTATGAATCGCAATAAAATTTCAAATGTAATCTAGAATTAGAAGCAAAGTAAGGACCAGAGAGAGGAGACTTTCATGACTGTTAGATAACTCTAATATCCAGAAATAATTAATATGACTGGAACATAACTCGATAACAGAGTTGTACAACAAAAATGTATGAATATCATCCGTGTATGGAAATAACCAGGACTGCCACTCATAAGCCACTTTTTGACTCCAGACACCTTTGGGCTTTGGTCACTATACTTACAGGCTATTTAAATCTGAGAAAAACAGACTTTAAATACACATGATACATTTGACTAGCCGTGGCAGCATGAGGATGAAGGAATTTTTTTTTTAAAACCTTTTGAACGCAGAACCATATACAAGCTCTACTACCAAGAGACATCCTGCCTGGCCATCCAGTTGAAAACGACCCCTGCAGCGTGTGGCTGGGAAAAAGGCGGATACAAGAAGTGAGAAGCATATAATTGTTGACAAAGAATTGTTACATGGTGGTATACCCAACTATGAGACAATAATCCAACAGCACAACAAGTCGGCCCAACTGAACGGCCAAAAAAACTTGAAGCACTAGTTGAGCTATGTTACAACTCAAACGCACCATCAGCTGAATGGAAGAGCTTAGCTTCTCAGTGACCATAAGCAAAATCCTTCAAAGGAGGCAGGGGCGAGAGGAACACTGCGAGATGTACAAAGGGGCACTGCCCGCCGGCCATGTATTACAAGGGGAAGACTAGCTTAGCTTAGCTGTAGCCAAAATTGCATCTGCCTCCTAGGAACTCTGACCTGACCTAGGCAGGAATGGCTCCACACAAGCATCCACATGAACGAACTAGGTGGCGTCCCACGACTTCCCAGGAGAGTGACCGCTGGCACCTACGGATCGCAAATTCTCTCTGTTGAAGAAAGCGCCAAGGTCCACCCCTGGACCCAGGGAGGTGATACTAGCCAAATCCCGCTGAGATAATGTACGCCCCATCCCTCCGCCCGCAGCTGTCATGCCCGAAGCTCCTCCTACCCCCAAGAAATCACGAGTAAACGTGTCACTACCATCATTCTCCCTTGAAGAACCCCCAAGACCGGGCAAAAGAGAGGCAGGACCCATGCCTTGCAACACTCCTTGCCCTCCAGTGAACGTACTATTAGCAAGAACTTCACTCGGAGACACCCGATGATTACTGGGTGGCAGCATTCCCCCCATATTGGTAGAACTAGGTCCAAACATGGAGGGCATACCACTTATTTGGCCCCCAAAGAGTCCAGCACCTCCAGACAAAGAATTCATGAGGTCTTGCACATTAGTGGAACTATCAGAAAGCCTTGCTGGACCTCCAAAATTGTTCTGCCCTAATGACGAGCCCCCCAGACCCTGCGAAACACTCTGCAAGTCACCCGGCCGCCTTATTAACGGAGGTACCATGTTAGACATGTTATTAAGTGGAAGATCACCTGTCCTCCCCAGCTGCTGTTGCTGCTGCTGCTGCTGGTGTGGCTGTGGCTGTGGCTGAGGTTGAGGTTGAGGTTGAGGCTGTGACTGTTGTTGCTGTTGCTGTTGCTGTTGCTGTTGCTGCTGTTGGGACTGCTGCTGCGTCTGCTGCTGCTGCTGCTGCTGCGATTGCTGCTCTTGGCGTTGACCTTGCCACATGGTCATAGAGCTTGACTCAGCCCCTCCTAACCCAAAACCTCGCAATAGGGAAGTGTTGCTGGCTGTGGCACCCATTTGAGCAGCTTTCTGCAGCAAAGCTGTTGCAGACATTTGTGCAGAGGCAGTGTGCTGCTGCTGTTGCTGCTGAGGATTGAAAAGTGGCGACACTGAGTTCAGGGTTCCAACGCCATTGGTTTTCCCTGAAGTAGAATTGCTCGTCAATCCAGCTGAAGAAGTTGGGGACAGCCCGGCGGCAGTCGACCCTCGCTCCATACGATTAGCTCCTGCTGTGAAATCTGAAAATCCCGAGATACCCATGCCAGCAGTAGCTCCACTCTGGGACGGACTAGACCCTTGGAGTCCTTGCAGTCCATTTCCAGATGCAAATAAATGAGCGAACATGCTTCCAGACGGTCCTAGAGGAAGGTGACCACTTGAAGGTCTAGGTGCCTGTGGCACCTCGTAGTCAAGTGCATTCATCATTCCCGGTAGCCCTGAACCACCCGGCATCCCTTTGTGGGTCTGCAACAGAAATGGAGGATTGCAATCTGAGCCAGACAACAGCTGGTGCATGTGCTGCTGAGGACCAGCAGGACCTGGGCCAGGTCCTAACCAAAGCGACAATCCAGTGCCAGTTCTAGAGACAGTACCAGAGCCGGGAACACTCCAACGAGGTAGCAGAGAGTGACCAACCTCACCACCTAAACCAGCCATGGACGGTGGCAAACCGCCAGGTCTAGATGATAATGGGACCACGGAAGTCAGAGGGTCCCCACTCATACGACCCACGTTATGACCGTGAGGAGAGGAAGGAGCCCCCATGACTGACATGGAAGACGAACCTGGACCCACAAGGCCATCAGGTTGTCCACCACCCTGCTTTCCAGCGGATACTCGGGCACTCTCTTCTGCCAGAGCATCACAAAAAGCTCGGTGGGTAATAAAACTGTCGCGCCTGCAATATTATCAAAGACCGCAAAATCAGTCATCATATGTACAACACTCACAACCATATCTCAATGAAGAAAGAGCGTGTCAAAATGCAGAAATACAGTGCAGAATCTAAAGTTCTAGATGACTGCAAAGAAGTGAGATTATTATTCCATTGCACTCGCAGAAGTGAGATTATCCAATGGAAACACAACGTTAATGATATTCAGCCAATTGACACAATTGACCTAAGAATGTCTGACCTTGAGTCATTGAAGAGATACGCTTAAATGCAAAGATCGACATGAGGGAAGGACTGACCTGGAAAATAAGGTACCACAATCGCAGCGGTACTCTCGAGTACCACAAGTCTTAGAGTGGGCCTTCCAGTCGGATTGAACAGCGTATCTCTTAGAGCACTTGTCACACTTCCACTTCTTCTCACCGTGCTTTCGGCAAAAGTGTTTTTTAATACCAGTCAAGTCGCCCAGAGCACGCGACGGGTCGTGATGCACACAAGAGGGCTCAGGGCAGATGTAGACGCGCTTCCGAACCTCCTTGCTGGTCCGTTGCCGCAGCTTCCAGGGCAAGTTGTGTCCGCGCCGGTGTAACTGCAGGTTTTGGTCTCGCTGAAACCCCTTGTTACAGATTTCGCACACGAATCGATTCGTGGCCATCAATGTTTTTGGTGACAACGCTATCACCTCCGCGTCAGGGTCTGCAATATCCAAACATTCAAAATTGTTGACATCATTAACTCATGTTTTCACTCGACCGTAGAGATAACGTGACAGTACAGAATGGTCCTCGCATGTCTCGCGACCTTCCAATTTATCCTCAAAATCGCTCTACTCGAAGACCAAGTGCCGCGGAGAAGCAGTTTCCAACGTACTAAAACATGCCCCATCAACTCCACATGTACTGCGCTACCGTGAACTCATCAGAATCATTTTTGAGGTGACCAATAGGTGGCTCCCATAAAGGGAGCAATACACACAATCGGCAGCTGCGAAAATCTCACGGCAGTCTCGTGATGTGGAGACTACACGAAATTCCACCAGCAAGATGTCTCGTACATTTCCAGTACATTTTAAGATACTGGAGCCAGAGAGACCGGAAGTCATTACGTGAGCTGCAGTTCAGCTTGAATGTTTACAATATTTAATCCTACAGTTAGACATACAAATTAAACTCGCGAATCGGAAGTGCTTAAACATTTTTCGAGAGATGGAAATGTGCTGATGTTGATCTCAGAAAGAATGGAACCAAATCCTTAAAAAGCTAGTTTCCTTCGCAGAAACGATGTGAACGTAGTATGAAGGTGGTTGCAGCACCCTAGGAAGAAGTAATAACATGAGCGCACCTGGAGTACCCGGAAGATTCCGCTTGCGTTTAACAGCAACAGCAAGAGGCTGACCACTTGAGACCGTAACGGTAGTCGTAGTGGGTGTGGCTGGGGTGGACGATGTCGGCGGCATCCCAGGATTGGTGCCATCGGTGCGGTTGCCAGAAGACACACTCGCCTCGCCAGCTGATGCGCTGGTTAAGTTGGACAATGTCATTTCCTCTTCTACTTGCTGCTCCTTCACTGTGACGGGGAGGATCCCGGCGAGAGCGCAAAGGGAGTCTGGCGTCCCTATACCAGTAGAAGCTAGGGGAGATGCACCAAAGCCGCCGCTGAGAGCAGCTGACAACACCAAACCTGAGCTGCTGCCGCAGGTGTGCTCTTGTCGCGCATCAGGCTCTCCCCTGGCTGCGCTCCTCACTGGCGGTCCTCCAGCACACGGGAGCGCCGTCGCAACCAACAAACTAACGCGGTGATTCCTCACCACCGTACCCCTTGCTTCCCGTTCACTACCTTCCTATGCGCCCTGACTGGCACAATGGGCACAAATTGCATCGTCGCCAGCGCCTCCTCGCGCACTTTCCTCGGCCCCCGAAGTCTCCAACGGCCGCGGCTGCAGAGCGAGTTCGCTGCTACTCCTACCTCTTCGTCCGCCCCTAGAGCAACAAGCCACAGAATAGGGCCGCGGTCCCGGGCAAATGACGACGGGTCTCCGCAACCGTCCGCATCCATGCCGGAGCCTGCTCACGGTGCAAGCCAGCGCCTACGCACAGCACTCTGCGCCTCATTCTCTAAGCACCCCGCCCAGCGCAGCGCACCGCAGCGGGAGGGGAGGGGAGGGGGCGGAAGTGGGGGGACTGGGGGACGAAGGAATCTAGCCAGGCCAAGAGGATGGAGGGAGGTGAGCCCAACCTCCAAAAACAGTCTTTCAAAGATGACGACAAAAGGAAGCGCAAGAGCAGGCCCTGGCCGGACGTAAGGAAGAGTCGAAGAGAGAGAAAAGAAAGAGAGAGACTGAGAGAGTGAGTGGGAGGAAGGGGAGACAGAACGGAGACGGAGAAGACGACGACGACGACGACGAAGCAGGAGACGACTCGTGAGTAGGCAAGTAAACTTAAAGAGCGGCAGCAGGGAAGCGAAGAGAGATGTGAGAGTGAGAGAGAGAGAGAGAGAGAGAGAGAGAGAGGGGAGGGGAGAGGGGAGAGAGAGAAGATGCCACCCAGCAGGTAAGGACGGAGGGACTGAGTGGTGGAGCAGGAGCAGCACCGGGCCCAACAGTGGGGAGAGAGAGGAGAGAGTCAGAGTGGCAGAGGTCGTGGAGTGAATTTTCTAAGAAAGGCAGGCGGGCAGGGCGCGACGGGAGCATGGGGATCGAAGACTTGACTTGGTGGTGCCCGCCCTCGGCACTAAGGGCTCCCCAAAATCGGGGGAGCGCCTCATCTGCCCGCCACCCTCCCTGCCCGGGGCTGGGCCTGTTTTTTGCACATGATTTTTTTTGCAAATTTTGAATTCATATTTGCAATCAGAGACCCGAAATTTGTTGAACGAAGTCAAGAATATACCCTGGAACGGCCCAAAATAGGGGGCTTTTTTTTTACATGCACCCTTGGGCCCAACCCCGGGCAGGGAGGGTGGCCGGGCAGATGAGGTGCTCTCCCGATTTTGGGGAGCCCTTAGTGCCGAGGGGTGCCCGCCCCACCCCGCCCCGCCTCGCCTCATTGGGTTCGGTGGTCTTGCTCAGTTAACTTAACCCACACTTTCCACCCGAGAAGTAACTTAGGTCAGGTAATGCTCCATCCCTGCACGGATGTAATGAAATAAAAAATTTAAGCGGCACAAAATAGGGGACAATTTTTACATTTATTCTTTGATGGGGCCTATGATGGGGGTCAATCTTCCCTAGCCATCCCTGCACTCCAACCCCATTAAGGTAGAAGCACCTAAATTTGACACTTATTCAAGATTTGCAGATCTAGCTCTTGAAGGTAGGGGCAGAATAAAATGATGTGAGCTTGTTAAGAAATGGTTCAAGAAACCAACAAAAATAGTTTAATATTTTTATGAGCTTGTATGAATACAACACAAAATTCTTTGAACAAATGTGTAGATGCACCTACTATAGACAATAGACGACCACCAAAGTGGACATGGAAACACCTAAAAGCGACAAACCAGCTTAATCCGGCCTATCACTATGACAAGCTTATGTAACCCCTTGTGTCTTGTTTGCATCCACCTATCCTTGCCTTTGCATCCACTTGCCCATGCCTTTAGGTTGTTTAAATGTTAATAAATAGCTAATGTTAGATTTAGGTACTACTACCTTATTAGGACTCCTCCTTCCCTTGAGCCTTCCTTGCCCACAAAGGATTACAGACTTATTTACTTCTGAAATTGTTCATATCTCCTATTCTCACAGCACTTGGAAGACTAAATTAAGCTTAGTTCTACTTAGCATTCTTCAAGAGCGGATCTTTTGTATGTACACCACTTGGGGAGAAGTGGTAAAATCCACCCCTTAGTTTAATTTGTAGTTGATTAATTCCATTTTTAATAATTTTGCACAACAAAATCGAACTTGGATTCCAAAAATGAATTTGAATTTTCCAAATTGGATCAATTTTGGTAAATAACAAGTTGTGAACAAGGACTTGTACATCATGTTCATACATTTGGATCTACCATTGCACTAACCTACATTTCTAGATAAGAATAATAAACATAAAAAATAATCCTTAATTGTGAAGCAGACATTAAGATTTTCCAAATGAACCTTCATATAATAGTTTTAAGTATGAAAGTTTAAATGTGGTGATTCAATATTCATTGAAATCATTTGTGAAGGGATATTTCTTGAACTTGGCATATTAAATTTTGGCATGAAGAATATGACACTCTGTGAAACATGTAGTATTTGTAAAGAAGGGCTATAAAACTCCATATATTGCACAAATGTCAATCTCTAAAGGACCAAAGCCTTTTCTTTGACAAAGAACACTCAAAACTGCCATTTTCATTGCAGAATGCAAAAAAATTTAAAATCCATCAATTTTCCATTTTTAATCATAGGATCTTAGACTAGTCTAGTATGAAATTGTGTAGAAGAAATTTCAGAAACTTTGATAATGTAGATTGCAAGAGATTTGCATTTATAAAGTGAATAGAACATTTTTTTTCTTGCACATTGCATGATAAGATTATAAGGCTTTTTTTAATTTTATTTTTTTTGGCAATGTAGCTTTTGAATTAAAAAGAAACTTATGTTGAAGAATCAAGTTGAGGGTCTTGGAAGAAATTCACCAAAAAATAGTTAATTTCTATTCTTTAAAAAATTATTATTTAGAAATATGTACAAGATTGAAGGTAAAAATAAATTGTTACTAGTTGTAAGATGGAATTGAAACACACTAATTCTAGTAGTGAAATTGTTCTAGCAAACAAAGAAATCATGTCAAATTTTTTTCTAATTGTGAAAATTGAGTCTAAAAATGAATCCTACAAGTTATTTATTGAAAGAAGATACTCTAATTGACCAAAAATCAAGACTCTCCCAAACTTTCTCATTACTTGTTCAAGTAGAATGAATTCAATCTATCTTTCCACAATAGAGCTAACTATTTCCTAAGAAAAATGAAATTTTAAGATTTTAATTTTCAGTGAGTTCTATGGTGAGCTTAGGGTGAGACTTATTCTTTTGTTCCTTAGCACCGATTGAAATAAAAAAATTATATTTCCAGAAAACTAATGTGTTATTTATCTTCCTACAAATTTTCAAGAAATCATGCTCCACTTGAGATCCTCATAACCTCCCCCACCCCATCGCACCCCACTTCCATTGGTCTGATCCTAGGAACCTCCCCTTGGTCTTTACTCTTTAGGGGGCTGAAGACTCCTTCCTACCCGAATCTTCTCCCATTTTGAATGAATGAAATTGGAAGTGTTGGATGAATCCAGTGGAGTCCACTGGAAAGGATGAAAAGCACCCCCAATGGCCTGCCTGCCTTTCCGTTTTCGGTTGCTTCGACGATTTCGGTTCCGTCCAATCAGTCCACCATTTCATTCACGTAGGCCAACCAAAGCCAGCATCATCCCCTCCTCCTGTTTGACCTTACCTCCGGTTTCCCACTGCTAGTAAGTTCTATATGTTTATGTCTCCCCGCCCGCCCGCCCGCCCGCTCCCCATTCCGAACTCAGAACTTGAGTTGAGTTCTCTTTCCCCACAGATGCCGCTTCCCCAATTGTCCGTGCCTGCATCGTCCCATCGAGGAGCCACTGTCCTGTCCTGTCCTGTCCAGTCCAGTCCAGGACAAACGAAGGTAACCACCCATGTCCCCACTCCATGTCCCTGACATGATACGAAGTTATCGGTTGATTTTTCATTTTCACAGACTGAGGTCCAAAACATCCAACTCCAGTTGGCCTGGCCTAAGCTGTACTTAACCTTACTATCCACTGAAAAGAGGCTGCCATTTCATTTTGGTATTAGTTCCCCCCCTCCCTCCTAAATAACTAGAGCCGTTGATTTTTTATTTAAAAAAAATTACAAACCCCCCGCCACAACCGTTGATCTTGGATACGATCTCGGACACAGATACAATACGAATACAAATACGAATACATGTACAAATATGAAGACAAATACAGATACTGCAAAATATATCCCATATTGTTTGGAGCAGTTCCTGCTTCCTGAAAATTATAAAGAGGGGGAGTGGGGGGGGTTTAAAAAAATTAAATTAAATTATTTTTAATTTAAAGTATTTGGGGGGGGGATTGAGGGGGGTAAATAATAAAAATAAATTGGATTGAGTGCATAGTGTGCCAAGTGTGACTATGCACTGAAAAGTGGCTGTACAGCCAGACAGCCAATTTTTAAGGTTAAGCTGTACTTAACCTTACCATACCCTCAAATGCCTGCCTGCCTGCCTGCTTCAACTGGAACTGATGGAAGAGTAAGTTAACTTGAGTTAGAATTTATGGCCGGCCGAGTGATGAGAATCTTGAGACTGACTGACTGACTGACCAGTGTGTGAAGTCGCTCCCATTGGGGGAGAGGAGAACTGGGTAAGTTAGTACTATGGACCCTCCCCCTCCTCCCCCTAAGGGTCCATAGGAGGTCCATAAATCGCACAAATGAATTGGGGGAGGTGAAGATTCTTGAAATGTTTTTCAGTCAATTTTCCTTGGAAGGAAAGTGGGACTGGCATTGAACCCAAGTTGTTTCATATTTTTTGGAGCTTTGTAGATTTAGTTATGAAATTTTGAAGTTGAAATGGCATGGGGTTGTAGAATCACCCACCTTCTAAAATGTACACTATTTGTACATTATTGAAGGCTATGAAAAGTAACATGTTCAAATAGTCTACAGTTGAAGAGGTGGGCAATTTTAGAGCATGTGTGCTTTTAGAACCTCCTACCTTAAGTTAGAACTAGTTGCCATTAGTTGGCTAGAATTCCAGCCATCAGAAGGGGTACGTCTAACTAATTAGAGCTCAAAGCACAAGGAGCTTTCCATTAAGGTTGGATGTCTAGGTTCAAGAGGCGGTTGTATCCTATAGCCATAACCTGACTTCACTATGTGGACCACTCAATGGCAATTATGTCATGGAGACCATTGAAGAGAATGTTTGAAAATGCCAAAAATATATATTTTCCAACCTTTTTTAGAATTTTGTCAATAACTTTCAATTGGAGACTCAAAATCTCAAAAAGATTTGTGAAGATGCAAGTCATTTTTATTTCCCAACTTTTCTTAGTTAAAAGTTAAAAAATAAAAAATTATTCTACTATGCCTAAATGAGGTGTGAAATTTTACTTCAAACACAATTCTTGTTTTTTACTTAAATATGAGTGATTGAGCTCATACTAATTCTAATTTACATATTGCAAATGGGTTGTTCTACCTCGTACCACCCCATGTGCATGTAAAGAGCTTCTCTAGTCAATTGAAATTCAATCTGAATTGGAGATACCTTTGAAACTATGTGAAGTGGTTGTTGGATACATTGTTTACAATCCGAGGAATTGCTGGAAGTTATATGGACAATGTAGACGACTTAGTCTAGATTAGCAGAGGAAGTGGGGAAACTGAGATGAGCTGATTTCAGCGTTGTCATTTTTCTGGGAAATTGGGGTTGGGACAGAATTCATAGGAGTAGAACTGAAGTAGAGTGCCCTAGTGGTGGAATATTCAATCTGCAAGCTTTCATTGGATTGCTAAAACATAATTGATCGATACTAATACATGCCTCACCATAAGGGTGTTTTTCAAGAGAAACTATAAAATTAAATTAAAGCATTCTCAGGTGCATTAACCAAAATTGGAAATCAAAACTTTTGGTTTGAATTCCAACTGTAACTATGTACAGATTAACCCCTAAAGTTCCAAGGCCTTTTTCTCATCAAAATCACTCAAAACTGCCATTTCTATGTAAAAGAAAAAAAACTTTTAAAAGTGTTTTCTTACATATCTAATCGCAAGATCTTGTACTACATTAGTATAAGAATGTGTGGGAAAAAATTCAAAAACTTTGACCGCATAGATTGCAAGATATTTGCATTTAAAGTAAAGAAAAGAAGTTTCTTTTTACACCTTGATCAACTAGATTTTTTGACTTTGAATCTTCTTAACCTAAAATTTTTGCACTATTGATTTTGATTTTCTAATTTTTTATGTAGGATTTGAATTGAGAATCCAATGAAAAAAAATCAACAAAAACATACTTAATTTTCACACATTAAAAATTTATTGAGTAGAAGTAAGTTCAAGTTTGAATGGACAACTAAACCACTAGTTGTTCTAAGATGGAATTGGAATACAATAATCTCAACAATGAGATTGTTCTAGCAAGCAAACTTATCCTTGCCTAGTAATTTTTTTTTTAAATTGTAAAAATTGCATTCAAAAATAGATTTTACTAGTTACTTTTTCAAGAAGATGCTTGGATTGCTTCCAAAACAAGATTGTCTACAACTTTCTCATCACTAGTCCAAATAGAATGAATCAAAGCTTCAAATATAGACAAAAATATAATCTTTGAGGAAAAAAACTAGAAATGAAAAGAATTCAACTTTTTGTGATTTTTTTTGGATTGCCCTTTGAGTTGCTTTTGGACTTAGGGTGGCATAACTTTTGCTCTTGGACACTAATTGAAAAAAATTGTATTACCATAAAGATAATATGATTTTTTATTGTCAAAATTTTTTTATTCTAAATCACGTCAAAAATTGAAATCACACGAGCCTACCCAAAATCCCAATAGTCACCCATAGAAACTTTAGAATTTTAGGGGTTAAAGTGTAATAATTCGTTATGTAAATTTGTGAAACACTTTAAAGCCATTAGATCATGTGAATTGTAAAGTCATAACATTTAAGGTTTAAAAAAAGAAGTTTGGGGGGGCCTTCCAAAAAAGGGCAACAAACTTTGAGCCTTCTTGGATAATTTTTTTCATTTCCTACACAAAAAATAAGGATTTAAATGAATTATTAGTATGTCTTGTTAGGTACATTCATACAAAATTTTAGAAACAAATGAAGGATCTACCTTACTTTAAATCACCATGTATGAATTATCCAAAAGGTGCAAACATCTTTTGGGTACATAGTATAATTGTGCACTGTAACTCCTAAACAATCAAACAATCTATTGTATAGTAATAGTGTGTTCCTGTCTTTTGAGTGCATAGTATGAGGTTGTCAAGTAATCCATCAATACACTAGCCACTTTTTGATGATTTCTTGGACATTGGAAGATATGTTATTTTGAAATTCGAATGGTGAAAACATAGAGCAAGACTATGTGAAAACCAATCTGAATTTTTTTTACTTCCCAAGGTGACTAGTGTGTGCACTTTGGGTCAAAATTTTGAAATTTTGAAATTGACTTTGTAGGAACCTATGTAAACATTCAATAGACAATTGTGCTCTGGGAGTCAAACTTAAATGTAGAACTTGTAACTTGGTCCAAAGTCAATCAAAATGAAGTTAATATTTTGTGAGATCCATTTAACTTCTAAATGTGAAATTGAGGTCATCTCAAACTACCATCCAATAGTTATAGGGTAGGGACAATAGAAAATAATTCTAAAATTAAATGCCAAAAATTTGGAAAAATAATTTTTTTTGTAAGGAGGGGAAAAACTTGTACTAAATTTATATTTTCAAAATCTTTCAAAACTTATTTCTTGAAAAAGAAATAATGATTTGGCAGAGATGTACCAACTTTGTCTTTTATATATAGTACTCATGTTTGACACTCTAGCATTACATTTTTTTTAGGGAACTTAGGCAGTTGGCATTTAGAATTAGATAGTTGGTGGTTTTAAAGAATCAGTCCGGAATTTTATCCTCAAACATACATCAACAAAAAGTACTCAGTGTTTATTGGAAAAATCCATCTTTCCAAGCTGGATTTTATAAAAACAAACCGGTTGTGGGAACTAAACTCTTCAAAGCAATTGAAGTCAAGGAGATAAACACCCTGTAAAACATACTTTGGGTAGAGTTTCTTTTAAGATCAAAAGATATAAGTTGATAAGAAAAATGAAGAAGTATTAAGCTACCTTTATACAAAGAAAGAAGAGGTGATGGAAGAAATGTGATGGATAAAAAATTAGTGGTATAAAAGCATACATGCGTTGCTCTTTAATAATTTTGTATTAATACGATGTTCATTATTATGTAATTTTAATCTTTTATTACATCCAATTACTTACACATCATTCTAAAATTTGAATCTTCTTTTAGAGTATTTGAATTCCTAGTCTTAGAGATTCTAATCATTATCAAGATCACTTGAGTTCAAATGCTTTGTTACCCCCTAAAGGATTGAATGTATGGTCAAGGGGCATTTAGAATTTGATTAGGTGATGATGAAGTAAAAATTGAATGAATGATTAGTAAAGTTTGACACAAGTTGGAGACATTTGCTCCCTTTGGAAGAATGTAAAAGAAATTCCAATGGGATGCTAAATCAAAAATTATGATGCATGAAATTCTCACTATTTGAAAATGTGGGTATCTTTTGCAAAATTCTTCATTTGTTTTTGAAATTTGGCATGTAACTAGCATGATATTGTATGCAACTGTCAAAAAAACAAATTTTAGTGCATAAATCTCATTCTAAGAAGAGTCAAAATTCTATTAATTCTATTAAATAAGGTTGAAAAAAATCCATTTACATCTAACTACAAATGCTATTGTCTTAGAACTTGTGCTCTTAAAATTCTTTGAAACTTTTTCCACATGTTTCAAATTTTTTCTCTGAGTTTTTACCATTGAGTTTCAAACCAAAAATATCCTCATTCAACAAAATGTGATTAAACAAAATTATTAGTGTATTGCAGGATGTTTGATGTTCTTGTCTAGAAGGTCATTTAGAGCAGGGTAGATCCATTCTTTACTTTTATAATTTACATGAGTGAATTGAACAAGATGCAATTTTGTATACAACTATTGGTGTTGGACATATCATGACAAGTATTTAATTAAATTTGGAAAATTAAATCTGGCATATGTTTGAACAAGAATATATGCTCAAGCTTTGTAGTTTTCTATGTAAAAATTTAGAAAAATTAATTTTCCTAAAATTTTGGTATCTATTTTTAAAATTATTTGTTGTCAACTTTGATAGCCGAATGTGGCACTTAATAGTGTAGAGGCTCAATTCTATGTGGAGCAAAAATATTATTCCAACTTTCCAAGAGGGCTCAAAGTTTGTTGACCCCATTTTGTAGGAATGAAATGAAGTGTTTTTTTTTCACTTCAAACATTATAATCTTACACTGCACGTGATCATCTAGGTTGAAATTTTTATTACTCATTTTCATATTAGTCTAATACATTGTTATAAAATTGAAGTTCACAAATTAGTTTTTGTTTCCAATTTTGACCAATGCATTCAGAAATGACAATTTTTAACAATGTTTTTTAAAAACACTCATCGCATTGTAACGGTTAATCATAGATGACAAGATTTTTTTACCAATATTATTGATTAATAATCATAAATTGCTGCAAGTTCATCTCAATTAGGTGTTAATGGTTTCAACCTTTGTTAATCCCTTGAGGACCGTGACTAGGTTATCACCAAAAACGCTCCAAAATTGTCATTTCTAGTACAAGTGCCAAATTTTAGAAAATAAAAATTTGGACACACGTAACCATAGAATCTTATAGTATGTTGACTTGAGAACATGTGCTAAACAATTTCAAAAATTTCCACTGAATGAATTGCAAGATATGAGCTTTCAAATTTATAATAATTTTTTTGGCCCTTAAAAAACCCGGGGAGGTGCACTTCACAAGCTCACTTTTCTATAAACAGATGTCCAAAATGGTGGTGTTTTTTTGGATTATTTTTTATAGACACAAGTTGGCTACATGCTTAAAAATTTCCACATCACTTGGAATTTTATAACATATAGAAAAAAGTTAGTAAGTAAAAGCATTCCATGTATGTATAACTTTAGAAAATCAATTTCAAATTTTTGTTTTCGAGAGATGTGATTTTTTTTTCTCTACCTGGTCTGCCCATTTACAAAAAACTAACAAAAATATTAGGCTATAATTTTTTACTCATATTTCCAAATGTCATGAATTTCAGTGCATTTGAAAGATATTCTTTGTCCCCACCTTCTATTAAAACTTCAGCCTAAAATTTGCAAATCTCCAATCACACATACCTCCTGAAAATTACTATGTTGCCAAAGAACACATGCTGGTCTTTTAGGGGTTAATAAATGTTTAAATTTAAAATTTTAATTTAGTATTTGTAAATATGTTTTACTTGATATTCCATTCACAACTAGAAGAACCTATAAACTTGCTAACATTGAGTGAAAATTGTATCACCTTGGACTCTGTGAAAGCTTGGAATTATTATATCTATGTTTTAACTGTTAATTTATTTTGCATTGTATTTTTTAATTATTAAACTTTATATTATATGGTCTTTTTAAATGAATAATTAATTAATTTCAATAAATTTCATAGAAGTTTGACATTGCTTTTTTTAACATAATTTGAAAATGTGGAAACATTTTTTCCAATCAAACTTTGTAAAATCACATATCAATTTTATGGTTTTGAATTTTATATTTTTAATCAATAACACTACCATATCTGGCTTTCAAGGTTAGTATTCTATGTTGAATAATTAATTCAAGTTACCGTACAGCAAACATGTACCCTGGACAAAACTTCCTAAATAACAATAATGAACTCATAATCATTCCATTCTTAACCCCTAAGCACCCAAGCCTTTCCAAGGGTGATTTTTCTATTAAAAAAGAATGTGGAATTATAGTTATCCCCAATGAAGCAATTTTTTTTTTTTTTCAAAATTTGACTATCAAGATGTTTGAAGAACTTGTTTATTAGTATGCATACTAATTTTGAGTGTGAAATTGCACAGGAGTTGTGAGATCATAACAAGAAAAATGTATGCATTTGATTTTTAGTATGATGTCCCCACAATGTTTCAAAAATTTGCATATAAAGTTTTTTGGAATAGGAGGTGCATTAACAACTACAAATAGTGTTAGTGTACTAAAATAAAAACTTTCAAAAAACTTAATTTCATATGAAAAGCTATCAAACTCATTACACAATCCACCTTGCAATTGTTTAAATGCAATTTCTTTTATAAGTGAAAATTGCAAGTAATTCCTGATCAACACTTGCAAATTAAAATTTTTTGTACTGAAATTCATCAAAACACTTTACTCCTTCTATTGGGACCATTTTCAAAGCAAATGAATAAGTATAATTTTTAAAATCTCAAATAAAGTGAAATTGGCAAGCTTTGCTCAAAGTCCGGAAATTGAGTAAAATTTGCAAGCTTTACTCTTCCACTAATGGTACATATATGCCTTTGAGGATCTCTCAAAAATCAAACGTTTACATTTTCCAGTGAAAAATAAAAGTTTCCAAAAGTTAACCTTCAATATTGCCCACACCAAAACAAGCCTAAAATTTTGGAGCGATTGTATATGGCCGCTCAAGCATTTAGGGGTTAACCATCTCTTGAATACCATTTGGTCTAACCCATTTATATCAAATGTACAAATCATGCATCTTTTTAACTCCTAAAGTTCCATTGACCCTACAGGGGCTAAAATGCAACCTAAGGTAGACTCATACAGTTTCAATATCCATTGTAATTTTTTGGAACTATTTGTGAAGCTAGAAAAACACATAAGCTTCAAGGGAATATAATTTTTATTTCAATAAATGCATAGGAACAAAAGTTATGGCTCAATTAGCTGAAAATGGAGGTTGGTGGGCAACAATAAAAAAAATCACAAAAAATCAAAATCAAATTAAATTTTTTTTTCCCTAAAATATTATATTTTGATCTACATGTGAAACTTTGATTCTATTTGAACTAGTGATGAGAAAGTTCTAGACAATCTTGTTTTGAGGGCCATCTAAGCATCTTTTTCAAAAAAAAACTTATAGAATTCATTGTTGAATGCAATTTTTATATTTAAAAAGAAATAAAAATGACAAGCTTAAGTATGTTTGCTAGAACAACCTCACGGTTTGAATATTTGTGTTTTCCAACTTAGAGGTATTAACAATTTAGTCTATCTTTTAATCTTAAACTTACTTCTTGTAAATATATTTTTTGGAGTTTACTTTTGAATTTATTTTGGCCTAATTGGAGGGATGTTTTATTATTTTTGGCAGGATGTTTGTGGATTTTGTGTCCAATAGGGTGGTTTTGATAGAATGTTTGTACCAACTTTGGAGTCTTTTTGATGATGGATGAATGTCAATTAGATGTGTGTTGAATTAGTATGGTCGTTGATTTCCTAATTGGTTGCTAGTTGTTTGGCCAAGTCGGGTTTTCAACCTAATCGGAGTATCAATGCGGTGGTGTTTTCGATTTGGAATTCATTGTTGTATTTGGTGGTAGTTTGTTTTCGGTTTCAAGTTGGTGGTTATTTTTGCGGTTAGTTTGTCTTTCTCAATTTGGTAACTGCATGGTTTTGCGTTTCCTGTTAAGTTGGTCTTGTTTCTTATTTTTCTTCACCTATTATTGAGAGAAGCCTAGTGTGAGTCCCAACCAGAAGTGTTGTGTATTTTTGTTTTCTTGTCGTTTGTGTGTGTGAGTAAGTGAGAGTCCTAATCGGAAGTCTGGTTCGAGAGATGTTTAATGGAAATTATGTGTATACTAATTGGCTAAGCTAAGTGCTAGTTGTATGCTTTGGAGATGGAGATATTTGTGTCCGAGTTGAAGTGATGTGTGCTTATGAACTAATTGGAAGTGTGTTAGTACGGTTGTGGAGAATGAGGTGTAAGCGTCCTAGTTGGAAGACATAAAGTCAAAGAGTTTGTGTGTGAAGGAGAATATGGATTTGTAAGTGCAGATATTAGTGTCTTAATTGGAAATTAAGTATGAAATGTGGAGTTGAAGTTGAAAGAGAGAATCATGTTGGAGAAAGTGAAAATTTTGAGTTTCAAATTTGAAAGTTACAAGTTTTAATCATATAGAATTTATTTAGAGTGTGACCGAAATTGGAAAGAATGTGGGATGATGATGTTAATCGAAAGCTAGATTTGTAACCAATGGTGCGAAGTTTAATTTGTCAAATAGGACTTTGAGTTGTAAACGGTGATCTGTCACCATTAGGCCTAATACGAGAAAAATTATTTGCCAAATGGGTGTTCACTGTGTGTGTTGGGATACGAGTAATTGGATTTTGAGTTGATTTGAAATGGTGAGTTGCAAATCCAAGTTGGAAGTTTGTGGAATTAAATTGGAAATGGTATGCTTGCATCTGGAGAAAATTCAATAGAGTATGTTTAATTGATAAATGGTCCAAATCATAATGGTTGTGCTTGGTTGTGTCGTGATATTATTCCAAATCAGAGTGAGATTGCAAGTCAATGGTGTATTTGTGTAGTCCATTGATTTAAGTGGAAAATATGTTTGAGTAAGTTAGTGGTTCAAATAGGAAAATTTAAAGTCTAACTATTCTTTGTTTTATATTCCAAATTGAACTAAATGGAGAGTGAGTGATATGTCAAATGAGAGAGAACAATGTAAGTGCTCAGTTAAATAGGTAGTTTTAAAAAATAGTTGATCAAATAAGGGAGAAAGATAAGTACAAAGGAGTAATTCCAAGTAGGTTTGTAAAAAACGTCAATTTTGTGCTGATCAAACATAACATTCAAGAGCTGTGAGAGCAGCTGTCTTGCCTCTGACGGAATGATGTGGTACATTTCACATCATTCCATCCAAAGGATGAAATGATGTGGAATATTCCACACCCTACATCAGCTAATAAACCACGTGTCAATAATGTCAGACTTTTGCTCAATGCCAAGGTCATGACTGCACAATCGGGTTACTGGGAAATTGAACACCTCCATTTAAACAGTACACAAAAAAAAACTTTAAACAAATGACAATCAATTCATTGAGGTCAACAATTTCAATGTTTGAATTCCCTTAAACTCCTTTGAAAACCATTCATGATTTGTGATGTGGATTTAGAAGACAATTCTTTATGTACATATGGGGTGGTAGGAGGTAGAACAACCCATGTCGGATATGTAATTTAGAGTTTGTAATTTCTCAACCGCTCATAGTTAAGTCTAAAGTAGGAATTGTGTTAAAACTATAATTTCAGACCTCATTTAGGCATAGTAAAATAATTTTTTTCAAAATACTTTGAACTAGAATAAGTTGTAGAATCAAGTTAAATTTCATCTCCAAAAATCCGTTTGAGATTTTAATCTTCCACTCAAAGGTTATAGACAAATTTCATAGAGGGGTTTGAAAGGAATTTTTTTTGACATTTTCATACATCCTCTCTGAAATTTGTCCATAACTTTTGAGTGGAAGATCTAAATCTAAAACAGATTTTTGGAGATGAAACTTAGCTTCATTCTACAACTTTTTTAGTTCAATTAAAAAAAAAAAGGTATTCCACTATACTTAAATGAGGTCTGAAATTATAATTTTAACACAATTCCTACTTTAGACTTAACTATGAGCGGTTGAGAAATTACAAACTCTAAATTACATATCCCACATGGGTTGTTCTATCTCCTACCACCCCAATTGTACATAAAGAGCTTCTCTTTTCAACAAAAAAATCAACCTAAGTTATTGATGACAAATGGTTAGATTTCATTGGTATAATATTCAATGGATTCTTTGGAATTTGACAGACCATCTATCTTTATAATTGTTTGTTTGTATATTTTGTCCTAGAATTAGTCAAAAAAATAGATTGCACCATAAATGTACTGCCATTGTCTCGGTCTTGAAGCTTACATTAATAATATGTGGATGCATTTCGTGGATGAAGACTTCAGAGAGGCAAAGGCAGCCTCTCTGAAGGCTCTTGAATGTTATAAAGCTACGTGAAGCAATGCTGGGAAATAAAGATTACCCAAATTAAGTCGGTGGATCAAGTGCTGATGGTTCCCGGACAAGCAGACAAAGCTTAAGTGACCAATCCTAATCGGGAATTCTAAGAGGCCAATCAAGCTGTACCTGTGGCAACTCCCATTTGATTAAAGATTGAAGATGTAAGTGGATAAAGATTAAAAAAAATTATTTGGGAGATTGTTTTCTCTTGTGGCCTTTAAGAGGGGAGAGATAGATTTGTGCATGATCGAAGACAATTCAAGTATAATTATAATTGTGTACTCCTCATATAATAATCTAATTCACATGATCGAAGACAATTCAAGTATAAGATCCTATAGTTAAATCCTAAAGAATTGTTTTGTTTTGTTTTCTTGGGAAAATGTAGCGAAAATGATACTTTAAAGTGTTCTTTGACCAAAAAAATGACCTTGGGACTTTAGGGGTTAAATTCCGTATTTATAGGTTCCGATAAACTAATATTAATTATAAAACCTACAACTCCAACTGACTTATTCAATCCACACATTCACATGGATGGTAGACAAATCTTTTAGTAGTTATTATTAGAGGAGTGCGTGGAGCCAAACACACCTCTTCTCTTCAAATACTACACAATATTTTTCGCATTTCAAAACATATCATACTATACACTCACAAATATCATCCAAATAGAAATCAAATGTTCCACATGCATCCCTAATAAGGCGCCTAGAAAATAATCAAAGTCCATCCATCCTTATTGATGATCCCCCCTAACAAAGCACGCAACATACATGCCACTCCCTAATATTCTACCACTTAACACCACAATCTCATGATCCTCTTGCACCTCTTAATTACATTAAAAATTTAATGATCTCAATATTATAGAGTTTCCCTCCTAATGGAAGTACGTAGTTTTGGCGTCATTTTGTCAACTACGATTGTGGTATCCAAAATAAACAAGTTCTTAAATTATACCCAACTATCAAAAATGGTTGGAATTATTTATCTCTCTCTTAGAAGTTGAAATAAGAGGTTTAGTAATCGTTTTTTTAATTAATAAAACTATCAACTCTCAATTTTTTAAGGAATTGATTCCTTAAATATAGAAACATTAAGAAGGTGCTCAATTAGTTCATCTAAGATTTGCAACATGGTAGCTTGGTTTCAAGGAATCCTAATCAACAAACCTTGTCTCATTTGTCCATTTGCTCATTTGTAAGTATTTGTAATCTTTCTTTTTATCATTGTTTTTGTCAACCTCATGTCCCGTTCTTCTTGAGAACAATGTTTGAAAGCACATCATTTAACTTTATGTTTGTCATATTTTAGAAGTTTTCAAGATGAATTTGACAAAAAATTTGATAGTTCGACTTCTACAACATTAATTTATTTGTTTTTTTGCTCCCTCTCATAATAATTTCCAACAAAATTCAACTTTAGTTTTTTATTTAATTTTTGCTAACTATGACAACTTGATATGATATGTATTGTTTATCTATGTGAAATATACCACACTATGCGAGAATTAAGCTACATCTTTTATGATTGAATTATTCCTAGTCCTAGACATTCATCATCAACTTTGTAGATGGTTGAATATTTTGGCATTCATGATCTATCAGTATGTTTTTCCATTGCATAAATTTTAAAAGATAAGATTCCCACTTTTTTTACAGAACTTGGGCACTCTCCACTAACTTCGTATTTTAGAAAATTTACCTAAAATCTTTAGGATAGACGCTAATCATCCTAATCTACATGTGAAGATTTGTTTCTAGACATTTTGATAAACCATTGTAAAAGTTATAACTTTATTTTTCAATTTCAATGTCCAAGTAAGCAACTAAAAATATATTCTATAAATGTATAAACTATTTATACTTGATATTTTAGATTGATAACTAAAAAAAATAAGATGAAAGACACACGGAGTTTGATTTTGCAAGCAATGAATGTAAAATAAGCATATAAAGTATTTTTTTGAACTCAATTTTGAAATTTTGAAAAAAATAAAAGTATGGAATATAGTTGCTAACTTAAACACTCTCAATGTTCAAATTTGCAATTCCCATTTTTTGTCAAATTTTTTTGGAATAAATTTTCTTACATGTATTCTCAACTCATTTTCAACATATAGACTAAAATTTAGAAGTTATAGAACATACATGTTTTTTCCTTAAAATGTTGAAAGACAAAACTTCACTTTTGTGAAGAGCTACAAAAAAATGTATTTTGAAGTTTTTGCACATTGAACTTGCAATGCCAAGGGGGATTTCTATCCTAAAATTTTGGAAAATGTATTTGAAAAATCAAGCAAACAATCCTTTTATTGAATTTATTAATCCCTTGAAGACCAAACTTTCAAATTTTGAACAACCAATGATTACGTACACGTTTTAATCATATAAAATGCATTTTTTCATCCATCATTTTGTGTGTATTTTTTTGTCAGATCTTTACCCCCTAAAGTCCCAAAGCCTTTTTTCCATCAAAAACCACTCAAAACTGTCATCTCTATAGTAAAGAGCAAAAAAAAATTCAAAATGCTTTTTTTGCATATCTAATTGTAGGATCTTGTACTAAACTAGTATAAGAATGTGTGGAAGATTTTACAAACTTTGACCATTGTACATTGCAAGATACTTGTGTTTAAAGTGAAATAAACAAGTTTTTTGCACCTTGCTTAGCTACATTTTTGGCTTTGGACCTTCATAACTTAAATTTTTTGCACTTTAGGAGTTAACATTTGTACAATATAGATTTTGAAGAATTTGATTTGCAAATGTTCTATAATTCAGAGGACACTAGTAAATCTGAACTCAAAAATAACTTCTTCACTTTAGAATACGTCCCTTAATCCCTTAACCCCTCACCGCCCAAGGGGCCCAAAAGTGGCCTCACACAATCTAGCTGTCGATTTCAAAGTGCTGTAACTTTTGCGTCCGGTGTTCAAATTTAATAAAACTTATTGGAAAAGTTGCGCATACTAGACTAGTTTTTGTGGTAAGAATTTCAGACCTATCTAAGATGTATTGGATTTTTAGAAGCCATTCGAAGTTCGCAGATTCAATTTCAGTTCACCACACTGCATTGAGATGGCTGCAACTTCGAGGGCTTGTATCTTTTTCATCAAATGTTATTTTTCAATAAAAAAATTTGGGTTTTGTTCTCCATAAAGTCTACTTAATAGAGTTATTCGTAAAGTAAACCTGAGTTTAGAGGTAAAACTGGGGTTTGAACCCCTGCTTTATGTAAAAAAGCAGGTGAAAAGTAAAAAGCTCGCGCAATCAACACTAGCAAAACAAAACTTGGGACCAAACTTTCTTTCGCATCGAAATGGTGCCTAAAAAAGTTTGGACCTGAGTTTACCTGTCAAAGAAATTGTTCATTGACAGTTTGTGAGAATGGAGAGTGGAGAGGTTGTTTTTATAATGAAATCCACTGTTCTTTATGAACTCCCAAAGGATATGGGTTCATTTTAAGATTGAGCTCCTCTAAGCTCTTACAAGTTACTTACAACTCCAACCATTTACATATCCCATATAGGTTGCTTTACCTCCTTTCACCAATTTGTATAAGAGCTTCTTTAAAACTGGGTATTAATCTAGGGATGACTTTACGAATAACTCTAATGTGGGAAAATTTTCATGTCAATCCAAGTTGTTTCGAATGCTTGGGAGCAATTCGAAGTTCAAAATATAGACATTTCTGCATTACAGTGAACTTCGGCGGCTTATAACTTCTTCAAACAAGGTTTGATTTCAATAATTTTTATTGGAAAAGTTGCGCATACTAGTCTAGTTCTTGTAGTAAAAATTTCATACCAATCCAAGAAGTCATGATTGACTGAGGCATTTTAGTAGAGGTAGGTTCAGCAATAGATGTGATTTTTTGCTACTTTTTTCACTGTTTTTTGACATTTCAAAACAATTTTGCAAACGCAATGAGTCAATTGAATGATTTTTTTTCCGACCAAAGTGTTTTTCTTTTGGTTTTGAATCACTTTATAGTTCAAAGTTTTTTCATTTGAGTAGGTTTAGAAATCGAATTTCACCTCGAATTGTGTTTTGAGGACAATTTCAGCATCTTTTTTCAACACTAAAACATTATAATCTTTCAATCTATACGGTCAAATGATCTCAAATTTGATTTACACCATCTACAACATGCACACTACAATATTGTACGGTTGAGATTTTCATACCTTACTCACATTTAGACTTATAACACTTGAAAAGGAAAGTTGTTTTTTGACATGGTTAGGCCTTAGGCGGTGAGGGGTTAAGGCCCATTGTCCCTCAAGGGACAAAATAGATTTTGGGCACGTTGTTGTGAACTCAGTCTTTTATAAAACTCTTTGAAACTTTCTTATAAGATAAAAATCTTATATAGTTTTTATTCCAATTGATGCCAGGGAGAAAAAATTATGCTATCCTAAACATAATTTTCAAGTCAGTTCAGAAAAAAAAAACCCACTAAAACTTGTAATTAAAAATTTTAATTTTTTTTCCTCTCATAAATTTTATTTTTGTTTTATATGAAGCTTTGATTCATTCCATTTGGATTAGTGAAGTGAAAGTTATGAACAATCTTATTTTGGGGCAATCTCAACATTTTTTTGAATAAATAACTTATGGGATTAGTTTCTAAATGCAATTTTGACAATATTTCCCAAAAAATTGTTTTACATGGTTAAATTTGTTTGCTAGAAAAATATCACCGTTGAGATTATTGTGTTTCAATTCTATCTTGGAGTTATTAACAATTTAGATTTTCTTTCAATCTTCGACCTACTTCTACTTAAATTTTTTTTAAAGAATGAAAATCAAGTGTGTATATTTTGAAAAAATTCCCGGACATTCAACTTGTTTCTTGAACACATTAAAATTTTAATTCAAAGTCCATAGTGCAATTCTTTTTTACAAATGGCAATGAAAGTCATCATAAATTGCAAGCTAATGTTCAAAAAAACTTTTGTTTCGAACTTTGAATGCTAATATCTTGCAATCTGTGCAGTCAAACTTCATGAAATTTTTACCACATGATCTCAGACAAGATAGTAAAGATACTATAGTTAGATTTTTATTTTTTTATTTTTTCGTTTTTATTGGTGAAGACAACAAGAATGACAATTTTGAGTTTTTTTTTACAATAAATGATCTTGAGCCTTTGAGGTTAAAAAACAACTCGAATAAAATAAAAAAATAAAATAAAAATAAAAAATTTCAAAAATCTTGATGATTAGGGATTAACATTTGAACTTCAAGGAAAAAATTCTTGTCAAAATCACAAATATTCAATCTACAATTGATTTTATGAGGAATTTTCAATTTTAGCTTGGATTTTATTTTAAAATATTTGTTAGTGTAATAGATGATCTAGCCATAAGATATGTGATAAATGGATAATTTTAACAATTAGTTTTTTTGAAATTTATAATAATATTACTTTTTAAAAGTTATATATTATAATACATCTTCTTTCTAATTTTTTTTACTTTCATTGCTTGCAAAATAAACTTTAAGAAGTTAAGTTCTGGATTATCCCATGGTCCTTTAGAGGTTCAAGAATAAATATAGATTAACCTCTAAAGGACAGTTTGTCCCCTTGAGGGACAATTTGGGTCTACGTAGGTTCCTATTGTCTCAATTTTTAGTGAATCTTTTTTATCTTTTTTGAGGTTTTGTAGTTTGATGAGAGCTTTGTATATATGATTTTTGTTTCAATTGGTGCTAGGAGCTAAATTTATGGCACAAATAGCCAAAAACAGAGGTTAGTGGGTAGCACAAGAGAAATCACAAAAAGTCATAATGATTTTAAAGTTTTTTTTCTAAAATATAATGTTTTTGTCTACATGTGAAGCTTTGACTTGTTCTATTTGGTCAAGGGATGAGAAAATTATGGACAATCTTTTTTGCGGGCAATCTCAACATCTTCTTGAAAAAAAAACTTTTTATCTAACTTTAAATGCTAATATCTTCCAATCCATATGGTTAAGTTTGATGAAATTTTTACTAAATTATCTCAAACAAGTTAAGTACATGATCCTACAATTGGATTTCTAAAAAAATAAAATTGTTTTTTTTGGATGAACACAATAGAATTGGCAGTTTTGAATGTTTTTTGACAGAAAACATACTTAGGACTTAAGGGGTTAATATTTTAGCCTTGATTTGGATAAGAGGATTTTGAAAAAGCTACGGGCTTCAAAACACTATAGTCCTTTAGAGATTAAAGGTGCTTGATTAATTTTTTGTATCTAAACTCAATAATTCTATAATTCTACATTTAGGATTTTTTTATGCACTATATTATACATTGTACAATATACCAATATCTCATAATAAAATAGAACTTCTATAGATTTTTTATTTTTTATTTGATCAAAATCCATTCATAATTGCCATCTAAATAGCAAAAACTTTAAAATTGTTTTATTTTGCATGTCTAGTTGTAGGAGTTTATTCTAGATTAGTACAAAAATGTGTGGAAGAAATTTCAGAGACTTTGTCCACATGGCCTGCAAGATATTTGTATTTGAAGTGAAAGAAATGGGTATTTTGCACCTTGTATGACTAGATTATAATACTTTGAATCTTCTCAGCTTAAATTTTTTTGCACTACCAATGTTGAATTAAAAAATATTAAATTTGAAGAATTGAATTGAAAGTTTAGAAAACTATTAAGTAGAAGTAGGTATTAGATTGAAGGACAAATAACTAATTGATTTTGTAGCTCTATAATGAAGTTGAAGTACACTAATCTGAATGGTGAGGTTGTTTTAGCAAGTGAACTATGTAACTTTTTTATTTTTTTAAATTGTGAAAATTGAATTCAAAAGGAGTCTTGTAAGTTGTTTATTCAAGAAGATGTTTTGATTGCCCAAAAGATAAGGTTGTCAACAACTTTCTCATTACTAGTCCAAATAGATCCAATCCAATCTTTTCATTTATACAAAATTAGAAATCAATACTATTGTTTGTTTTTATCTTCAAAAAACCACGATGTAAATTGAGACCATAGGAGCCTAGTACCTAGAATCTAATTTGTGTCAAATAGGGACAATGACAATTTAGGAGGTAAAATCCTCATCGATTGTTTGAAAATTTGATCCAAACAAAAGACAAATGATATATAGTACTTGGTGGTTAGGGTCGTCATTTCCTTCCTCCTAATTACATAAAATCTAAGAGAGTTATATGGTAGTTGCTTGCAAATATTGATATGTCGCTAGATTTGTTGGCTTTGTCTTGTGGATAGAGATTACGACTCCAACTCTCGCATTTTGAATTTGGTTGAAGTGGGGCAAGCTTCCCGGTTGTCCCCCGTTCTTGTTTTTTTCCCTCGTCTTTTCTAGAACCCCACTTCTGTCTGTCTCCTCCCTTTTCTTGCCACTTACGAGTATGATGATATTGGATGCAATCAACGAGAGCCCCCGCCCCCGCCCCCGCCCATTTTGCCCCTTCCCTTTGCAGCTTTGCTTTTGATGAGCCTCCTTCCAGCCTGTCTGATCCCCATTCCTGCCCCAAAGAGAAAGGAAACGAATGGTTCTGACCCTGCAGTCCAGCTCTGACATAAAGAGCCGAAGCTTATCTATCTTTACGCCCCACCAATGGAGGAAAGCCGAGTGCAATGGGGTTGATTTACCTTACCCTCAGGTCAGCCGGGGTGAACGGCCCCCCTCGCTCATCCCGCCTAAGTCACTGCATGGGGTGCATGTAAAAAAAGACCCCCTGTTTGTTTGTTTGTTTGTTTGTTTGTTTGGTGCTTGTTTTATTTATCTTCTACACTTCTTCCAGCTCATTTGGGGCCGCTGATTGCAAATACGAATTCCAAATTTGCAAACTTGATCATGTGTGGCAAATAAAAAATTCCAGGGTATACGAGTGAGGGGTCAGTTCCCCCCGCCCCGCCCCACCCCGCCCCTGCCACCTCACCCTCACCCTCACGCCTGTAAGCATAAGTGAAGGTAAGTTCAGTTCAGTTCACTTGCAGCACAGCCAGCCCACTCACAGCCTCCCGCCCTCCAGTGCGTAGCTTACTGGTAACTTACCGTGGTGCGTCCATTAAGTTACTGTAAGTTAAGTTCGTGTCTGTGAGTGGGAGTCCGTCCTGCCAGAAATAGCGTCGCCAGGGCCGGGCCGGGCCGGACCAACCCCACGCAACCAGTGAGCCCCGTCCTGTCCCGTGACTCCCGTCCCAGTCCAGTGGACTCCCTCCGTTGTCCCTCCGTTGTCCCTCCGTTGTCCCTCCGTCCCTCCGAGTCAATTGCTCATTATTGTCCCCCAGTAAAACTTGCTCGCTTTCGTGTACTTGCCTGCACACACGACAATAATTTAGAACTCATGGCTGGTGCCTGCCTGCCTGCCTGCAGTCCTGCAGTCCTGCACTGCTGCCTGCCTGCACAGAAGAAGGACAATTGATTCGCTCACGCTCATTCTCTCAGGCGGAGCCAAACCCTGTTCTCACTGCCACAGTCGGAAGCCCTGCCCTGCCCTGCCCTGCCCTGCCCTGCCCTGCCCTGCCGGGTTAAAGGGAAGGGAAGGGAAGGGAAGCCTTCACTTCGTTAAGATAGATACTAGGCTCGTGTTTAGGACTGTCGGGGTTTAGTGCTCATGTTGACAACTTATTAATGGACACCACACAAACACAAACAGGCTACCTGGACTGTTCTGCATGGAACTTGCGCCATTTCCTTCAAGTCACTGCCACCAAAGCTAGCTTACTTATGAGATTGGGCAGGGACACTCATCCAGGAACAGAACGGAACGGAGAGGGATCATGCCCCCGCCTGGCTGGTTTGGGTCAAATTCCATTTCATTTCCAAAGTTGGCAATGGCGGGGTTTCTTGGATGGAAACCCAAGAAAATAATAAGTTAGATCCTAATATGTGGGGTTGAGTTACTACTTCATTTGAACCACTCAAGGACAATGGTGTTGTTCGTGGAACAGACGATGGAAGGGTGGGCTTGGTAGGTTCTCACGGAGGCAAGTGGGAACAAATGCTTTTGAAATTGCAAGGGTGCATACACTACAGTAGCTGCCTGGACGGGGAGAAATACAACTTCCAATGGGATGCCACGAGAAATATTATACTACCTAGAAAAACAAAAGAAAAACAAAAGAAAAAAAAGTGTAGTCCAAGTAGTGCAAGAATCTTTTGCTATTTGCTAATCCCTCATCTACTTTTGAAATTTAGCATGTATGCAATTTCAAAATAACTAATTCCAATACATGGCCTCCTCTTATTGTAAGGTGATTTAGAACGAGTTTGCCCCCTTATTTGTTTATGAAATAATAAGGTATGAGATGTACTTGTACTAGTTAATGGTGTAAATCCTCATTTTTGTGTAGAGGCGAATTTTAATCTAGGAGGGTTCAAAGCCTATTGTCTATATCTGGCAAGGGCTAGTTTTTTTTTCAAGCTTCATATGTTATAAGCTTGCAATCCATGTAGTCAAATGGCTTGAAACAATTTAGAAAAATTATAGTAGTGGTCTAGTATACTTTTGTGTAGTTGGAACTTAAAGAAAAAGCTTGATCTTAAATTTTAATCAATGCAAAATTTCTAGGGGGGTCACCTAAAAAAAAATTTGGTATGGTGCGATCAAAGATAAGGGTGGTTTAATTCTTTGTGCCTAAATTTTTGAATCTTTGAATTTTGGAGATAAAATAAGGGTGAAAAAATGCCAGTTTAGGAATTGTAATTAATGGTAAGGGCTCCATTTTATTTTTTAATCTAAGATGCAGTTGCTATAAATGGAGGGAGGATATCTAAAAATTGTCTACACATAGTGCACAGTTGGGGGTATATAGATTTAGTGTACAATTTGCTATATAGAAAGGTTGTTAATGAAGTGGGCATCCAAGGACATGGATGACTGGTTGATGATGAAGTCAAAAACAATTTAGGGATGGATGATTATTAGGGTAAGTCTGTTAGGGCTCCCGCATTAGAGCTACCAAGTTAGGGTTGCAGAATTCACGTAGTCTAGGTTTCACTTTTACATTGTTTTTTTGGTGATTGTGGTTGCGTGTGTTTGAAGTTGGGGTTAATGTTAGGGTTGTTGCTAGTGATTCCTTGCCTAGGGTATTGCTTCCACTAGATCACACATTTCTTCACTTGCAACGATCTGGACATGCGGGATTCAACTCTGTATTGCGAACAAGGGTTGGGTACGCGCTACAATTTTGCAATTTAGGGTTCGTTGTTTATGGTGCAGAGGGCTTTTATGGCGGGACTTATGAAGATCTGGACGGTAGAAGGGGAGTCTTCTATGCCCAACTGTTTGAGAAGGTGAAGGGGGTGACAAATTTCAGATTGTGGTTGGAGATAGAAGAATTCCTAGATTGGGATTTTGAGTTCTAGGACGTTGAGGACAAGCGATGGATTCAAAACAAAGCGGAGGGCGTGTGTAATGTTTTCCTGAAGATGTGGATGTCATTGAGGCTGACGTAAACCACCGCTGGGATTCGTCCCGTTCAAAAGGCGGGCGAATTTTGAGCTGTAATGCCCGATTACGCGGGCAAAACCGCGTAATCGGGAATTACAGATTTTTCATCCAGTTCGCGATCTCATCCAACGAAAATTCATTGCCCACCGGTCGTTTACGCCGGGCAATGCCCCTCGTCGTCGGGAATTTCGCCAAAAAGAAGGGCCTCCTCGTCGGGCTCTGCCCTCCTCGTCTGCCCTTTTTTTTGGCGAAATTCCCTCCTCCTCGGGCATTGCCCTATACATTGCAGATGGTGATCCAAGTAAGTGACAACACCTAAGGAATGCATCACAAATGCATCACAACATGAAGAAGAGTCTCTGCCAATGAACACTAACGAGGACTTTACATTGTTTAATGAATCTAGGAGATTTGAGACCCTCGACCCTATTGGGTCTTTTAGGGTCCATGATTTAAGTTTTAGGGTCAGCGGTTTAAATTTCAATGTGCCTAAACTTCAAAAAGAAGTATTTTTGATTCTTCCCAAATGGTTAGATTTATTCTTTCAAACATTTTACCCAAAAATGTGTAGATCCTACAACTTAAAATTCTCTATAATATATTGAAGAAATAATTTGGAAATACGTACTAAAAATTATTCTTAAAATTTAATATTTGTGCTTAGAAAAATAGTAAGTAGAAAAAAATAGGAAATATTTCAAAATACTAAATGGTTGATAATTTAGTTATGAAATTGAAAATGTTGAATTCTAATGGTTGTAATGTTGTAATAAAAATCTATATCCTATGATTATATTTTTTTTCAAAAATATTGAAAATTGAATTAAATAAAGGACTTCAAAGTTTATTTTGAAGTAGAGAATCTATAACTACCCGCCCACTAAAATCTCCATAAATTTCATCTCATTAATCAAAATGGAATAATTCAAAGCTTTCTATGTATATATAAATCTAGAAAACCAATTTCAAGTTTTTTTTTGAAAAGAGTGATTTTTTCTTATTTGCTTGAACTGCCTAGTCTAGAAAGAAACCTGCATATCATAGAAAACCTTTTTAACTATTTAGTCAAAAGTTATGAAAATTGTTGGGGCTTAATTCCTTAAAGCTACTCCTCTTCCACATATTGTGTGAAAATTTCAATTTTCAAAAATAAATATTTCATTGCAGTGAACTGCCTAAAATCACTATGTTGCCAGATAACACAGTTTGGTCCTTTAGAATTAAATTTTTTTAAACAAAATACAATACAAAACAGTACAAAATAATACAATAGAAAAATAATAATAATGATAATGATAATAATAATAAAATACAATACAAAATAATAATAATAATATTATTATTGTATAGTGTAATATAAATAATAATAATTATTATTTATCAAAAAATTATCCCCAAAATTTGAGTTTATTTTTACTACTAGAAGATGCTTAACTCTATATTAAGAAAAGTTCTTATAATATAGACCTCATTTCACTCAAGCAAAACCTTTGGAGCACTAATAACAAAGCAAGTAACAAAGTCACTAGAAAGCATTTAAATACATTTATATTATAAAAAAAGTCCATGTGTAATGTTTTGTTCAGCTAGGACAATCCATATACTACAATTCAGAAGTTCCATACTCCTATTAAAAATTGAAAGTTCTTAACCCAACCACATAAATATCTTTTTAATCAAGTTGTTAAGTATTTTGGGTAATAAAATTGTGAAATACATGACCATTTGTAGCCCTGAGCCTTTGTAATGCTAACATTTTCTAAAAACATTTTTGTGATTTTTATTGAAACACCCATCCATGCAACTACCCATTCTTCCATATCATTCATTTTCATCAATTGGGCTAATTTTCCAATAGAATACAAGATAGATTCCATTGTATATATATACTTTGCTTGCATGTTTTCTACACTCCTCTTTGAATGTTGCAGCCCACACATATAGAACAACTCTAGACCCATCCACCAACATTTTTTCATGTTCTCCAATTTTTTTTCCTTAGGAGGGTATTTGTAATGAATCTTGGGAGACTCAAAAATGATATCAAGACATCTAAAAGTAAACCCACAGTTCCCTAATGTGCCCTTTCTTTCAAGATTTTTTTCACTTATTCTTAAATGATAGCAAAAGTTTTAGTTGGACAACCAAATTGTTTATTTTCAATGCATAATTAGAAGAAGGAGCTTGCAAATCATAATAACGATTTTTACACTATATATATGGACGATTTGGTGAGCAAGGATAATTTTAGAACACCCCACTTTTTAAAGACCCTAAGAATCAAGAAGAATTCCTAAAAAGAATTCCAACGCAAAAGAATGGAAGCATCCAACTTCTACAACCCAATGAAAGAAAGGAAAGGAAAACAAATATCAATTTTTTTTTTAATATTTCAAAAATAATATATTTTGGTTCCTTTTTGATGTATAAGGACCCTAAGACGAAATATATTAATACGTAGTTTTCCAAATATAAAGGAAAAAAATGAAAGATGTTTGGAATTACTTTCTAATTGACAAAAAATTGACAAAATATAAGAGGATAATCATAAATAACCTCTCCCCTCCGCTTTCTAACTGTAAAATATATAAAGCATAACCATTCCATTGAAAAAGAGAAGTTGATACCTCCCACTTCATTTGAAATTGCCCACAATAGATCACCCAAGACAAGAGTTCCCCTATTCAGGATCACTTACACCCAAAATCGCTCTTTAAACATAAAATTTGTCCAATTTTGATACAAAGACAAGAAAATGGCTCCTATCTCCACCCGAGATTGCCTTACACAAGAGGTCGCCCAAGACAAGAGTTCTCCTATTCGTGATTGCCTAGATTTGAAATCGCCCTTCAAGCAAAAATTTTGGCCAATTTTGAGACAAAGGCAAGGCAATGGCTCCTATTATGAAACACCATATTGGTTCACATATTATAAAATGAAAAATATAAACAATATTCGTGAATTTACAAGTTCGGAAGTATTAGTACATCGAATTAAATCATAACTATAAATTAGGGAGTTTTTCATTAGATAGTGATAGAAGCTTTAGGAGTTTAGGGTGAAAATCTTTAAAATGCAATTAGGAGAAAACAAAGGAAAAATTCTAGGAAAAAATAGGGATTTGAAATTGAAAAGACTCTAAGCAAGATTTGGTAAAGTAACCAAATTAGGCAACCAGTAAATTGTTTGGAAAATAAAATAAAATCCTACAAATGGAAAATGATATTAGAGAAATTAAAAAGAAATATCATTTATAAAAAAATATAAAAATAAAAATCAGAACACTACAAGTAGGAAATTAAGCTAAAAATAAAATGAAAACCACAAAAATAATAAACATGAAAAAACACAAAAGAAGTTAGTAAACTTAAAACTATTACTATTAGAACACTAGATTAGTGAAGGAACCACTAAAGTAAGGTAAAAACAACAAATTTGGGAAAAAAATAGTAATTTAAAGGGGTTTATACTAAATTAATGCAATTTATGCCTCATTAGTGCAGTTTTCACTAATTTGGTGCATTTTACATTAATTTAGCATTTTTACACAATTTACAGTAAAGTAGTGATGGATGAACAAAATTAGGGAAAAAAAATCCATTAGGGGGTGGAATAGTAGCAAAATTAGAGTTGCAAGCTCTCTTTTTTTCCTCTCTTGAAATTTTTTGTGCGTATGTATGTGTTTTGAGAAATGTTGTGGATTTTGGGCGTTTTTGAACATAAATTGTGAGAAATGAAACAAAACAAAAACATATAGGACAATTTGTTGAGTAGGTTCACTTGTTGTATGAGCAAAATGGGTGAAAAATAGAGAGTGTTAGAGGTCATCTTGAAGGTTGATGTTTAGATCATGGGAGAATTTTAGGTTTTTTGTAGGAATTAGGAAGAATTTTGAGGCTGAGAATTAGAGCGTCTACTTTGGAGAAGGATAATGGGGGAATTACAGCAAATTGGAGTCTTAATTTTGGTGGGCAGATGTGGAGCAAGGTCATGCTTCCTAAAAATCTAGTCTTGAGTCATTCGAATAAAAATTGAAGCAAGGGTGGCCATTTCCATGGAAGGAAGTCTTTTGCCGTTCAAATGGGGAGCGACAACTTCAAGGGAGACTATTGGAGACATCACAACGAACATGAGTATGCAATTTGGTGAGCGGATGCGGGACCAAGTTAGGTTCCCAATGAACTTATCCTTGAGTCATTTGGAGAAGAAATGAAGCAAAGGTGGCCAATTCCAAGGAAGGAGGTCTATTGCCGCTCAAATGAGGAGCGACAAATTCAAGGGAGGATATTGGAAGCATCACAACGAATGTGAGTGTGACAGTTGGTGAGCAAATGCGGGCCTAAGTTAGGTTCCCAGTGAGCTTAGTTTGGGCCATTTGGAGGAAAATTGAGGTAGTAGTGGTCATTTGAGTTCAAGGGTGTTGGCAGACGTTGCAATTCAAGGCAGCTCAAGTGGGTCAAGTTTGGAAGCTAATAGCGGAGCGACTTCAACAAATTAAGACCTGAAATTTAAAGAGAAAGTCAGGCTTGAAGTCAGCTTTTCAAATAGACAAAGATCAAAAGATTTGGAGCTTGGACAAGGTATTGGCGGCCAATTCTAGTGAAGCATGGTCTGCTGCCATGATAGCGGCGGTTCGTTCCTCCTCCCATTTGTTTTCCTCTTTGATTAGTTAAACCATATTAATACCTTGGTAGCTAATTCTTAGGTGAATATCGAAGATAGTGCTTATTAAGGCAATTATGGTGATAATGACAATGTTTTTTCATGGCCATTGCCCGTGGGCATGGCCATGGAATTGTGAATGATGAATTTGTCACCTAGAACCATCTATCATGATTGAATTACTTCCAAAATTCTTAAGATGCCAATTGAATTAAAGTACTAGTAGACTTGGGATGGTTGTTTAGAGAGAATACTGTAGATCAATTGTGTGCTAGAATTATGAATGAGGTGGCAATTTCACCCATATAGAGATTTTAGGTGCAAGTTTTAGTGAGATATTGACATAATATTTGCCCTAATCCACTCTCTTCCATGATTGGGTGATTTTGGAGGCTAAAGTTCTCAATTTGATGATTTTAGGTGTGTTGCTTCTAGTTCATTGAGGGCTTTTGGGGTGAGTTTTGACTTTTGAGTATTATGATAGGGAGTCCATTGCTTGGAAGGCAATCTAGATCTAGAGTCCCATACACTCCCCACCGGCCAGCTCTTGGATGTTTTCTACCACATGCAATGAAAACAACTCACACCCACACAAGGTTGTCCTACATAAAAGAACGCCTTAAATATGCAGTCGCTTCATTTAAGGTCCTTAAACCCATAGTGTCCTCACACTGAAGTTGCTTGTGATACAAATTTTGGCAAAAGGAGAAAGGTTTTGATGTCTTTTCCACCGTTGTCGCCTCACTTGAAGTTGCTACAAATTAGTTGCAAACCCCGTAGCATCTGCAGATCTGATTGTGTAAAATTTCTCCGTACGAATCTTACAATTATGTTAAGTGATTTGTTTATCAAATCTTAGATGTGAATTACTACTGTAGCATTAGTGTGTCAATAGAAAATTATTATTTGATGCAATGTAAAAGGTCTTCCTATATCCTAAATCCTTAATCCCCAAACCCCAAAACCCCCAAACCCCAAACCTTAAACCCATACATTATTCTTGTATGCCATGCCAAAATTATGTATTCCAAGTTTGTTTATTTGTTTATAAAGAAGTGACCTACATATGTATATTCTTTTTCATATTTCATTTGTCATTGTCATTTTACAGTTCGAAAATATTGTATTAATATTCTTTGAACTATTCAAATATGCCCTAAAATTCCATTCCTAATATTTCATTAGATGTCATATTCAATTATACTTTAAATCATCTTTTAAGTAATTTGCCCTAGCATTGTGTAAGATGATTGAAAATATGGAAAGGGGAAGTTTTAATCACAGTGTCTTCCTTTTTATTTTTTATTTTCAATGAAACATGGTAAATGGTGCATGACTAAGATGATTGGTGGAGGGAAAATTAAATAAAATGGGCAAGGGCTTTCCTTCCAATAGACCATTGCACATCATTCTTAATTCAACTTTATAAACAATATATCAATGGCATGATTGTATTTGGAAGTTGCCAAAATGGAAATGGAAGTTTTATTTACAATGCCTTCCATCTCATTTTGTATTTTAAAATCTACTTGATAAATAATACACTGATAAAATGATTTTGGGCAATGGTCGGCTTAGGGTAACCCTCTTTGGACACACAAATCAGGTTATTTTTGTTTAAAACCTCCAAAGTTTGTCTAATTTGTTCATTTTGATCAAATAAGAAGATCCTAAAATGAAAAAGAAAAATCCGTGCCCCTCAACGGGATCAAGATGTATATTTTCTTTTTTCTTTTTACCTAATGAGTATTTTTGTTTTTTAAAAATAAAATTTGGATCTTTTCATAGTGGTGAGAAAAAACGCTAAATTTTGGGATTTGTAGGCATCATAGATTCATAGTGCACAATTTATTATACTTTTCTTACTAAAATTAATTATTTTATGCAGAAGACCACTAAATGTAAGTCATATCCAAAAAAGATATTAAAATAAAATTATTTGATATTCCAAATGCTTGTTTTTGAAGATTCTAGGTGTTTGGGACAACACTTATTTTTTCAACTAAAAACTCATGAAAACTTCTTAAAATTCTTTGATTGTGATGAAATTCTTTTCCTTGATAGATTATAAGTGTAGACAGATAAAATCACATTTCATGAAATCATATTTTATTATATTTAAAAGATGAAGTCGTTTGACACAATGCAATGGACTGACATTGTAGTTGAGACAACATTTTAGGTACCCCAAGCCGACCATTGCCCATTTTTGACATTTGTACAATTAGAAAGTGAAATTCTAATTTAAATCTCTTTGGACTTCAAATTTTTAAGTTTGAGATTGAGACAGTAAATAATACATGGGTACAATGATGCTTAGAGAATAGAGAAAATTAAATGGGTAAATTCTTACTAAAATCTCCATCCATTATTTTGTACTTCAAAATTCATTTGGTAAAATATACACCATTAGGATGATTCTTTGACATTTGCCTAAACCAAAAGGTGAATTTGTAATTTAAATCTTTTCCTTTTAATTTTTGAGTTTGAGATCAAGGTGGTAAATAATACATGGGTATGATGAATTGATAATGCTTGGAGAATAGTGAAACTCAAATGGAAAAGTTCTTACTAAAATACCAAGTTGTTGTTTTTTGTTTTTAAAATCCTCTTCATAAATAATACACCAATAGGATGACTTTTAGAGATTTGCATAAATCAAGAGGGAAAGTTCTAATTTAAATCTCTTCCTTTTTAATTTTTAAATTTTAGATGAAGGTGGTAAATAATATATGAGTACCATGATGCCTAGAGAATAGAAAAAATTAAATGGGAATGTTTTTACACAAATCTTCATTCATTTCTAAATATTTTAAATTTAATTGATAAATAAGAATACTTTGATTGGATGTTAACCCCTAAAGTCTCATTGTCTCCACAAAGGGCAAATGGATTTTGGACAAGTTCCTATAAGGCCAATATTTTAAAAAACTTTTTGAAACTTCTTATAAGATAGAAAAACTTATTAGCTTTCTAGGAATGTAATATTTATTTTAATTGATGCCTAGGTGCAAAAGTTATACCACAATAAGCCTAGAGTTGAATTGGGCGAGCAAAAACAAATATCTAAAAACTTAAAATAAGAATTATTTTTTTTCCTCATAGATTGTATTTTTTTCTACACAAAAATATTTTATTTATTTCATTTGGATTTATGATGTGAAGAGGTTATGGTGCATCTTGTTTTGTAGGCAATCATAATGTTCTTTTGAAAAAAATTAGGTATAGGATTTGTTTTTGGGCTCAATTTTCAAAATAAATAGTTCAATAGAACTAAGTTTGATTGTTAAAACAATCTCACAATTGAGATTAGTGTGTCTAAATTCTATATTAGAGCTATTAATGGTTTATTTTTTTATAACATGATGTACTTTCTTCTACTTAACAATTTTTTAAGGAATGAAAACCACACTATTTTCTTCACTTTTGATTTTTTCTATATCTTCAACCCAATTTTTAATGATGAAAGTTTTTTAATGCAAGATCTATAGTGCAAATTTTTTAAGTTAAAAAGATTAAAAGACTCTTAGACTAGTTGCCATTGTGCCAAAAAAACACATAATTTCTTCACTTTGAATGCATGTATCTTGCAATCTATGCGGTAAAAATGTCTGAAATTTTGTCTACACATTCTCATATTATTCTAATGCAAGATCCTATGGTTACATATGCAAAAAATACCATTTTAAAAGTTTTTGTTTTTTGTCCTAGAAATGGCAGTTTTGATTTTTTTTTGACAAATGGAACAAAGAGGTCGCCCACCCAAGTCGCCTCTAGATCCGAGGTCACCCATCCGAAGTTGCCCCTCAACTTGCAGTCACCCTAATTCCAGAACCTGCAATTGCCCCAGTTGCATGTGTAGGTGCCTCCACCCGCAGTCGCCCAAGGTTGAATTGCATGCGTTTCTACTTGTAATTGCCCAAGCTAATGTGGTCCTAACTTTTGATGTGGGTAAAGAAGGCCCCTATGTAGGTCAAATTTGTCTTTCTATGGGGGAAAATGATTTGAAACCTTCATTTCTATTCGACGCTTATGGATGGGCTTATTCAATACATTGTCCATTAGACACGCGACGTCGCCCGTCCAATATGTCACCGAGACCCAAATATGTGTCTGAGAAGGCGATATAGGAGTTTACTTCTCAAATTGCATTATTTAAGTTTTGATACGGTATAAAAATATGTTGACAAGGTATGCCATGTCATCTACGTTGAAGGCCACAACATGACCAAATCTTTCCATAGTACAAATACATTCTTGACTACCTATGTAGAATTGGCAAAAATGTACTTGACTATTGGAGTTTGTTTCTTGCTAAATGCTAGGAAGATGGCTTACCAAAATAATTTTTTCAAGAAATTTGTAATGTCATTTACAATTGGTATGGAACTCGACCTCAAGTTCAGCACCTCACATGCATGCCTTGCTTGTGCCTTGTGATACCAACTACAAACCACATTAGCGTCTAGAACAAATTTCAAAAGAAGAAAACAACAAACAAAAAAACAATGACATTATGGATTTGGTTGCGATAGATGCAACAAACGCCACGGAAGATGGAACACCTCTACATTCACCATAGACGTAATCATCTACACCATGCCTTGGAGTGGGATTGTCAATGCCATTGTTTAAGCCTTAACGTGCTCTCCTACCTAGCATCACTTTGCAGATTATTTGTTCCTTGGATACATCATTATACTATCTCGGAAGGCGTTCTAGTAACACTATTATATGGAGGAAGAGCGTTTATAAACTGTCATAGAAAAGGCCACTAAGACCACGGGAATGGTTATGGCCAAGCAAATGTAAGATATTGTAGAATGTAGCCAAGCTTTCAAAAACGGATTAAAAGGTTTTTAATAGATGGAGCTATGGTAGTTTTTGCTTTTTCATACTAAAGTGAACGCCAAATTGTTGGTTTTTTTTGGTAGCCACAATAGTTGCAACATTTTCCAAGATTACATCTCCAACTTATTTCCACCTTCACCTTCATCCACCACTTTGTTGAGCAACTCTTTAGTCCATACACTACAAGAAAACGGCCATAAACGTGACTGCAAAACATGACTGCACTAATTTTGCGACTTCAGCTTCATTTCACCTTCCTAATTGCACTAGCAAGCTGAAATCCACAACATTGGAGTCATTCTACAGTTGTGACTGTGACTGCCCGATGAACAATGAACGCGTTGTACACTTCATCCACAACGTTCCGTTCATAGGGGAGACGATGCAGTGATGTGGCAAACTGGAACGCGACTACAGAAGGCAAAGTCATGGTTGAGTCATGTAGTTTCAATTTTTGCGACTGTAGATGACTTCAAAGTGACTGCAAAATGACTACAGTGCTAGGAGGAGTCACTCAATTGGCATTTTCTTTTACTAATGGATAAAGAAAAAGATGGGTCCTCGTGGTACAGGAAAGATAAGGTGAGGACAATTTTGGATATGTCACTACAGTATGATTGGCATGGATTTTTTAACAAAATACATAGAAAGGCATGCAATAGGGGCATCTTTTAGAATACTAGAGTTTAGGAATGTCTGAATGAATGAAAGTCAACTAAGATGTAGTGCTTGGGTATCTTAGATGAATTAATTTTAGGAGAGCAAGGTCTGCAAGTCTTATTGCGCATATCCTAGAGATTCAACATTAGTTAGAAAATGAAATAATTGCGTTCATTCCTTTGGGTTGTCGTGACTTGAACACATGTTGTACGAACTCATTTTGAAGAAATTGTGCTATAGATTGCGTCATTAGTGTTTAAGGCGCTTCCACACTTGCTATTAGGTTCAGGGTTTGTCTGTTACGTAATTACACAATGACTAGTACATGACTGTACTTCAAAAAGTGATTTGGGTTGTACTACCATTCCAACGTCCTCCAATTTGTTGACCTACCTCATTGATGCATGCACTTGCGATTTATGAAAAATACTTTTGTCGATACAAACACTAGGCAACAAACTACATGGTCAACATGACAGGGCTTCGCGGTTTAGACAAAAAGTGTGTACCTAGTACGTCTCCTATGCAAGTAAGTTCTCTTCCACAAATAATTCGATGGCTCCAATTAGATTGGTGGTGGATTTTCTACTCGGCAGTTGTTGGGGAGTAGTGAGCCCTACAGCCTCCTTAGTAGCGGTGATGAAGACATCTGTACGGTCGACTACTTCTCGCTTGGGACGGGCTTCTTTACATAAGACCACTTTCCATCTAGGTCTAACAACTGCATCATCCCTAGTATAAGTAGGGTTACTTTGTGTATCTTGCGGCTTCATCCTACTATTTTTTTGTGCTAACAAGTTTTTCTTACAAACAATTCAATTACACCCACTAAATTTATTGATTTCACCAAAATTGATAATGTTTGAGGAACAATCAACCCTATAGGCTCTAGAGTGGATGGATTTGCACATTTGTTGAACCTTAATTCCCTGTGCATGAATACAATTCCATTGTTAAGCCTATCCCTGAAAACCACATTACAAAAAAAACTAGAACAACATTACTAATAGTGATAGTCACCTTCTACGATTCTAATTCACTAGTGGCCACTTATGACTTCCATGTGACTGCACCTAGTCAAGTGGAAGTCGTGTTACAGTATTGCAGTCAGATAACGACATGAAAATGACTACATTACGTCTCCTATACTACTAGAATCAAAAAAATGGTAAGAAAATAACCTCTTCAATCTTCTTCTCAAATTTGTCCACAACTTTTGATTTGAGGTTCAAAATCCAAAACAAATTTTTGGAGATGAAAGTGAAATTCATTTTTCAACTTTTATTAGTTCAATTTTTTTTAAAAACAATTAATCTACTATTCCTATATGAGATCTAAAACATTACTAATAACACAATTTCTGTGTTTTATATGTCCCACATGGTTTGTCTTGCCTCCTATCACTCCACCTGTATAAAAAGTTTGTCATTTCAACTCTTCATATTCACACACTAAGTGGCTTTGAGAGCTATGTGACATATTTGCCAAATATTTTGTATATGATATATTTTATATTGAGCATGGTGTATGATGTATTGTATATGGTGTATGATGTATTTTTGTAATATTTAAAATATATTCATATGTGACTGTAGAATGATTACTAACCATGCAATTGTCAATACATTTTTTTTTGCACACATTGCCGCAACTACCAAACCCTAAATTCCAAACCCTAAATCCATCACTTAAAAATGATGCCTACGTAAAAGTCCATGCCAGATTATAGAGGGGTCTTGTGGGCACTGGATTATCCACCCTTGGTAATCAAGCGAACACCGACCAAGTTCTATGCCTTTATCTACTTTTTTAATATATGGGGGTGTTGTGAGTGCGGTCCACTGTGCCTTCCAAGCAATGGATCTTTTTTGCTAACGTCTCCTAAGTGTCGTGGATGGCAACGAAACTAACTAGAAGTGCATGGATAACTAATAGGCTAACTGCAATGATCAGGGGTGATAGTGAATCCTAACTTCCTAACTATCTATCCTATGTCGAGGATTGACTGGGTAGTTGGCGTCATTTCTAACGTCTCTAACTATGTGAAAGGGGAACCCTTATGTTCCTTCTATGAACTCCTAAGACTATCTTTGTATTTTGACGCTCCCCCTGGAAGTTCTACTTCTAAAGATTAATCCTAAAGCTCAACTTTTACTCTAATTTCCAACCTCTAAATGTAACTCTAGATTTTTACTCCGGAGTGCTAACTTTAATTTTTAACTTCCAAATTTAACTCTATGTTTTGACTTTTACCCTCAGTTTTTTACTCCTAAATTAATTCTAGAATTTATCCTCGGAGTTTAATTCTATCTTTTGACTTTTAACTCTAAGCCTTTACTTTCTAACCTAACTCTAAGGTATTTGCTTGAGAATTTGACTCCTAGATTAACTCTAGATTTTTCTTCCTAACTTAGCTCTAGATTTTTACTCCTAAATTAACTCTAGATTTTTTTTCCTAGCTTAGCTCTAGATTTTTACTCCTAAACTAATTCCTAGTTAATTCCTAGATTTTCCTACTAACCTAAATCCCTAATTTCTGTCCATGGTTCCTTTTGGATGAAATTTTACTTCAATTCCTCCGTTCACGCCCTACTACTTAACTTATCCTAACATAGTTGATTTGAAGCCAAATCCTAAGTGTGATATGTTTTCGGAACCTTCTATCCCTACTCTAACAATTTTTGAATCTACCACCTACTTGTACTAATCACGGCTTGCTAGTCACGCGTAAAGGGCTAATTAAGGAAATCAACGCTAATTGGGAAAAATACACCAAGGCTTAATTCAAAAACTCACCTCTTCACTACCTGTGTCGAAAATAAGTTCGTCCACGTCCGCGTGTACATCCTCATGCTCCATGGTGGTCTTTTGGTCTTGGTTGGATTTTTCCCAAGTTCACAGCTTATTTTTAGAAAATTAGTACAGCCGTGCGATCTAATCTTCTTCTCTCCTTTCCTTCTTCATTTTCTTTCTCCCTCTCTTCTTCTACACTAACACTATTCCACCTAAGCTTTTATGGACGTCTTACAACTATAGACTCTAACTACGAGAAGGTTTAATGACCCTCCTACCCTCTTACGCCATTTATCTTTGTGTCATCCTAATCCACATTCTAATGGTTACTATGAATTCCCAAGATCTTCTTCCTAAAGTCTACTTAGCCTAAACCTAGGGTACTATTTATCGTCTCTCTCACCTTTTCTCCTATTTGACCCTATTTTCCTCTAATCTTCTTCCATTGTATAGAGTGGGTTGTTTGGTTTGTGAGAGTGAGATGTCTTTGTGTGCAAGTACGGTGGTGTTCCACTCTTTTCTCCTTCCTTCCCTTTTGTATTTTTAGACCGTACTCCTACTTTTCGATCCTAACCCCCTGGCTTATAGAGTCCTACCCCCCCTTTTTCAAAATGAAAATGAACCTAAGCATCTCCAACTACCCGGATCCAAACTGCCTAGACCATGCCGATGACTGTCCTAGTGGCTGGCTGCCGATGGTTGGCCCGATGGCTGGCCCGATTGAACTTGGGGACTGGTTGAACTTGGAACTGGTTTTGGGAAACTAAGGGTGGGTAGACCAAGAGGAAAATAGGGGCTAGAACTAAGGGGAATCGGACTTTTGAGCTATGGAAAAAAGGCAAGGTTGCTACAACTTGACAAGTGGAATTCCTTAACGACCTACATATCTTGGAAGCTAAACTCTGGAGGTTGCCACAAAGGTCATGGAAATAAGACTTTGGAATGAAATACCGAGAAGGGTAAAAGCTTTGCCGCTAGGTTGGATTTAACACCAACTTTAAGACTTTGTGGTACCCCAAGGGTTCCAAGCTCCGCCGCCTAAACTTTTAACACACACTTTAAGACCTGTGAGTGTTTTAATCTCCCCCCTTCAGAGGTAAAACGTGCACACGGATTCTAGCGGCATGAAAAGTAATTTCTAGGGGATGAATCAAACGTAGTGTTCTTTGGCCTTCCAAGCAATGGACACTTTGTTATGTTGATTTTACCTAATTTAAATGCTTCAAAACACACTAATAGTTAAGAAATAAAGGTTGTTAAGGGTTAATTAAATGCGATTAAACTTCTAGCTAAACTAAAATTCTACCTAATCTAAATCAAAAAATACAATTTGCCCTTTCCGAAATGGTAAAGCAAGTTGGATTCTGATATTCCTAGCAAAAGTTATGCGTGGATGAAATTTGGCCCTAATTCTATCCTAAAAACTTCATCCGTCAACTAAAAATAGCAAAATAATGTGAAATAAATCTAAATTTCAGGGTTAAAAGGTTGATTAAGTTAACTAATGGAATTTTGAGAAAAACCTAATTTTAACCTATTTTCGGAATTTTCATCCAAATTTAGGTCAAATCTTCATCCACACTTTTATCCTTTCAAATTAAAGTAATTTTAAAAGTAAAAGGTGGATTTGGAATCTTAAAAAGATTCTCTAAAAGATTATGGTTTCCAAAGATTCCCTAGTTGTTCCTTGAGAATATTCCTAATTATTAATTTTGTTAGTTTTAGTTTTCTAATCTAATTTTTAAAGAATGAAAGCAAAAGGAAAGACAAAAGACAAGTTTTGAAATTCATACCTCAGTATCGAGAATGTCGATCGTCCCATCATCGCAAAACACCATCATAATTGTCTCCTCGAAATTCTCCATTGTCCTTCATGAATTTGGAAGAAATCTTAGTATTATTGTTTCTAAACCTATCTAAAAAGTCCAAGTTTGTTAGTTTTGGCAATTTAAAACTAATCCTTTGATTGTAGGAGATTAAATTAAATGATAAATTTAATTCAATTTCCCAAGTTTCAATGAATAGTAGTTTTATTCGATTGCCAATTGTTTAATAGTTATTTTGTTAAATATTCCAAGATATTAGTTGGTGTTTGTTTGTATCTATTTGGCTTATTAGGCCTAATAAAACAAAACCCAAACAACAAAACAACAACTAATTTGTCTTTGAAATCCTAATTAATAACTAAAATCAACCGAATGAATAGTAATCTAATAAAATAAGCTAAAATAATCAAAACAAATCTATCGATGAATAGTAAAAGGAATTTTGCAATCCAAACAATCCAACGTCAATAGTAAGATGCTAACGAAAAGAATAGAAGAATCAAAACAATCCAAAATTCAATAGTAAGATACTAACGAAAAGAATAGAAGAATCAAAACAATTCAAAATTCAATAGTAAGATACTAACGAAAAGAATAGAAGAATCAAAACAATCCAAATTTCAATAGTAAGATACTAACAAAAAGAATAGAAGAATCAAAACAATCCGAATTTCAATAGTAAGATACTAACCTTAACTCCTTTTATTCTTCGTCCTTCCTTGTTAACCTTCTTATGATCTCGCTTTCTTTCACTTCTTATGATGTTGTTGTTGTTGAATTCTTGGCGATGGTGTTTTGAGAGATTGAAAATTTTGGAAAAGGACCAGAATTGTGCTGGATTGTATTTCCAAACCACCGCTGGCCTGAACTCTGAAATTTCGTTACCACAGGAAGTCGTCTCCTTCCGTTTTCTCCTCCTTGCTGTCAGTTTTCAGTCCTTGTCTGGTCCCGTCAGGTTGGGATCTCGGCAGGGTCGTTGGGGTCTCGTCTCGTCTTGCTGCTAGTCGAGGCGTTCCCGGTCTTTGGTTCCCAACGTTCCCGGTCTTTGGTTCCCAACGTTCCCGGTCTTCCTCCCTTGCTATCGTGTCGTCCCTGTCCGCCGTTAGGTCGTCAGGTCGGGGTCTCGGCAGGGTCGTTGGGGTCTCGTCCCGTCCTACTGCTAGTCGGAGCGTTCCCAGTCTTTGGCCCCCAGCGTTCCTTTGCTCTCGTCTCCACAGGCCCTTACTGATCCCTACTGAAACTGAAATTTCGACACCCTTAATCAAAACTGAAATTGACTTTTAAAGAACAAAAATCAATCTCTTCCTTTTAAAAAAACAACAACAACACTAGAATATAATCAAGAATTGTTAATTGTAAAACACAAAACAAGGATAAGCTTAATTTTTGTGAACAATATCTAAAACTTAAATGAATGATAATCAAAATAACCAACTTGGAAGTAACATAAGCAATAAATGGCAAATTGGAAATAAAAGCAACCAATGGCAAATTGGAAGCAAAATACCTCCACCACGTGTCCAAAACAAAGGGGAAATGAAACAACGAACTTTGAACTTTAAATAAGGTTCAAAAGAACCTTATTTTGTGATTCCAAATCAAAGCTTCGTCGTACGAGGTAAATTTCAAGTTTCCACTGGCAAATTTTGACTTTTAAGGGTCAAAGCTTCGCCGTGCGGGAGCAACCCAGGACAAAACCAGCAAAGTCAAGTTTTAGTACCCGTTTCCAGGTTTCAAAAAATCAAAGCTTCGCTATGCGGGGCAACCCCAGGACAAACGGAGCTTCTTAAGCCAATTTAAGTATTTCGAAAGTTAGATTCTAAAGGAGGTACACATGACAGTGTTTAACCGAACATTAGAAACGAATCTTCCGAAATTTCAAGTCAAAGTCAATCAATTAACTGCTAAAGGAGGTACACATGAAAGTGTTTAACCGAACATTAGCAATTAAACCTCAAATTCTGTTATACAACGAACTTTGAGTAGGAAATTAGTCTAAAATACTTTTGGCAAGGTCAAGCCTCGCCGCTTTAAGTATTTAGTACCAAATGCGTTCACGTGCTACAATGGATTAGTATTCAAGTAATCTTAAGCAAAGAATCAAAGTTTTGGGGCTTTCAACCTCCAAATTCAAAAGGAAAGCAATACGTTTTGAAGGGACCCTCTAGTCCTTCAAAACACAAGAGAATTAGTGAAGAGTACAAAGAATTTAGAAGGAATTAGCCAATTTTTGGCTTAAAAGTGCTCCAACAACGTGTTGGTAGCACAGCAGAGCAACAATAAGGAAATGAAAATAAGGTCTGGTCTGACAACGTGTCAGTACCAAGAAAAATGAGGGTACCGACAACCTCGAGAGGAGGCCTTTTATACTTGAGCCAAGCCCTCCCCGGTAAGTTGTCGGTTAAAAAACGTTTAACTAACTACCTAACTAAATTCTAAACTACTATGAGATACTTTGCATTTAATCTTTGTTTAATAGGAAGGAAGGTCCTCAAGCAAGTTCCTTGGAGGCTTTAATTAGCCTTGAAATCTTGCCTAAATCAAATCCTTGATTTCCCCCAAAGATTTTATGAAAATAACCCTAACTAACCTAGATATTTTGCAATTTAATCCTAGGTCAATTCCAAATATTCTTAGTTTAATCTAAATTGTCTTTTAAAGGAAAGATTTGACATCTTAACTAAATCCAATCTTACAATTTTCACCAAGATATTTTGTTAATTAACCTCGAATTACTATAAATTATTCTAAAAAAGTCAAACAAAGAGCTGGCCCTATCTATCTTTTAGGGAAAAACTCCAAATTCAAAACCGATTGCGCCATTGCGTTCAGAAGACCCCAATTAGTTTACAAGAACCCCTACCCCCTTCTTCCAGGCTGTAAATATTTGTTAAAACCACTAGTGGTAATTCTAAAGAAAAGTCAAAATCCCAACTAATGGAATTTGAGTTTTCCGAGAAAACTAACTAGCTAGGGTTGCTTGGAAGGTTCGTGATAGTAAGAAAACATTCCTTTTTTGCGACATTCGGACACTGCTAGCTCCTGGCTCGCCGGTCAACTTGCCGTCGTGTTGTAAATTCTTGTTAAATTTGATGTCGATGCCGATTCGGGTACTTCTGACTATCAGAAAGTCTTCAAACTTGACAGGTCGCTCATTTAATACATAAAACTCTAATCTAATTTTTAGTGAGATTTTACCGCACTCTGGGTAATTTTTAAGAAATTACCATCAGTTTCAAAGGCGGTTGACTTCCCATGGAGTCATCGTGGAGTTTTGTAAAATCCCGAAACTTTTGGGCAATCTTTTGGGAAGTGTCCAAAGGCCAAGGGAAAAACCAAACCTCCAATAAAGATGCTAATTTTAGCAATTCCTTAATAATTTCCGCTTGGGAGGAAATTATTCTAGTACCGAGGTTGTTGTGGATGATTAGTTCCGCTGTTGATCTTTTGGCATGCTTTACCCTAAAAGCACCTTTCTGTAAGCTCCAATCACCTCGCCCTTCTTCTACTTTGCATTCTGATTCATATTCCTCAACATTTATAGGTCTTCATGTAACTAATCCATATTCTATATGAATTGGATCGAGATACTTCTAAACCTTGATATGGACTCTTGCACTTTAGCCAGGATGTCACATGTATTCACATGTCAAGTGTTACATGGACAAGACACTAGAACTGGCTAGCTCTCACTTCATCACATCTCTCTAATACGTTAATATGGACTCTAAGACACTGAACTTAAGACATAAACATAGAAAAGCATAGTATTTTGTGCTTTCCATGAATTTAGGAAGGTTCCTCACTAATCTGGTAGGGACTTCTACCAAACTCCTCTCAACTACTAATTCATGCTATTTTGCATGAATTAATACTAAAAACTAACAATAAATCGTGAAAAATAAATCCAGAGCTTCAAGTGCTAACTTGAGGGCTCACAAGACCCTAACTTTGTCACAAGTTCAAAGCTTTGCCGTTCCCAAGGGGGGTCCACTCAACAAGGAAAGTATTAGCAGAGGGATGTTAGAAATTTACATGGAGAAAACACACGAGTTAAAGCCACGTGGCAACACAAGACTCATACGCTAAAGGCCCCCCAAAACGGCATCGTCAAGGTACAGTGGAGGGTTGCTCTAGGGTTAGTACCAGATCCAGCAAAAGGACTCCCAACTTCACAAAGGTTAGCTCACGAGGGCACACAAAGGACACACAATATATAAAAAGACGCTGAATTCACAACAAGAGCACAACAAGTACACAAAGAGTACACAAGGCAAGGTAGAAGGACCCTCAAGGACCTTCAAAGCTTGAAAAACAACAACAATGGAGCAAAAAGTGCTCCGAAAACACCGTAGAGGTTTTTGGCTTCAAACGCCAAAATATCTCAAATAACTTGGACCCACGGACCCAAAACAAGAATTGGGGATGTTCTAGAGAGAAAAATGGGGACCTGAAATAGGTTTTCAAGGGCCCACCCCTCCCTCTAGAGTTCTAAGGTAACCTTATCAACTTGGATTTTCATCCTAATCCTAAAAAACTACTTCTACTATCTACGCTTGACCAACCTCCTAACTTTTGGAGATTAACTCCAATCATCAAACGGATTGCGCTGTTGGCTCTAGATCACCTTATTTAGTCCAAGACCCCCCTACACCCTATACCGAGGCCAAAAACCCATTGTAGGCTAATTTAGTTTAAAAACCAAATCGTGGTAAAATCCTAGATCTTGGAGGTCTCCTATTTTGAGAAATGTGAATAGCCTAGGGTCTCTGGTAGGTGCGAGAGAGTAGGAAAGAACTCTTGATTGACTTCGTTTCGCCATTGTATGGTCCTGGAATGCCGGTCAATGCAGCGGGGACCTCGCCACGTGGTTAATTCCCGAGGAATCTCGCCGGTTTGGGTACTTGCCGCTATCGGAATGTTATGAAACTTTACGGAGTGCATTATTAACATAAAACAAGCTAGTCTAATTTTTAGTGAAATTTATTATAGCTTGGGTAATTTCCATAAAATTCCCGTTGGAGGTTAAAAGGGTTGACCACCCGGAAAAGGTTCTTCTACAAGTCGGAAGATGATGGGTTTTTTCACGTGACCTCTCAGGGAGTCGCGTGAAAGACATGTGGGTGCGTTTCCATACCTAGCACGATTGGTTAGTGGAGATGAACTGGCCTTCTCCTTAAATTAGCGATGGTGCGGGAATCTTTTGCAGATAGAGGAATCTTGGCGAATTGATTTCATTGTTGGACTCGTGGCATAGGATTTATCCTAGAACACCATCCTTGGGTTGTAGATTCCTCCACGGGCCTGATCTTGCGTCAGTGACTCCTACATGCTAACAATCGAGGTTTGGGGAATTCTAAACCTAACTCTAGGACCCGACCTAGTGGCCTCGTTGTGGATCCCTCGGACCGACTCAGCCATGAATTGCCACATTCATGGTGGAATTTAGCCCTTTTGGGCTTATGTGATTCAAATCCTCCAAATCTAACCGTTTCGTTCTTTCTATCTATTTTTAGGCCAAATTTGGTGGGATTCTAAGTCTAAACTCAAATCTAGACCAAATACTATAATGGGTATGTTACAACCCTATTTTGGTTCTATACTCTTTTTATGGGTTTTTGTATACTTTTCTTAGCTTTTAATTGCAAATTTCCAAAAAAATAATTCTATGAGTCCCAAGTGACAAATTGGGAGCTCACATAGTCATATTTCACCTTAGCCAAAAATATGACTATGTAAAGTCATATGCCACGTAGGATTTTTTTTCTTTGCTCGGGCAGCTCAAGAAAAAGTCAAAACTTCAAGGGTAGTCAACATATATGCCATGTTGACAAAATATGGCGTATTATACACCCAATCTAGATGCCTACAAACATGACTCATTAAAAATATGACTAGTCGATAATGACTATACCCAGTCATATCGTGCGTCATCTACAATGATTTCTATGAGAGTCATATGTTTAGATTTTACGACTCATTGCAACCATATTTTGCAGTCATAAAACATCCATTTTGTTCTAGTCTTAGTTGGGCATAAATTGTCTTCATTTGATTTCCTTTTTGGCATCAAAGAGCTATCAAGTTTGGACTTTCTAGTCACCTAATTGTGAAGCAATGGTATGTGAAAGTAGATGCGCAAGGACCTCTCTTCTTTAATTTTGAGAATGTAATATGGATGCTAGTAGAAGAGTGGAAGAGAATTCAAATGCATCTATTTGACATTGAGACTGACTTTGTACATACCATGTCCTCTTGGATATGGCATCAATCTCAAGGATACAACCACAAACTTTCTATAGAAAAAAGGAAAGAAGATTCCAACTAGGCACCCTACCAATTTAAGGAAAAATTAAATAACACAAAAAGGTTATTGAAACAAACGCTAAACTCCAAAATCACAATTATAGGAACACTATACCTCCATGGTCATAGGACAAGTTATTTCCACATGAATTTACATTAAACCCTAAATCATTTTCACTTGAAAGTATCTATTTTCCAATCATGACTCTAGACCTTTTCTCTTCGTTCCCTTCATCCATTTTTTCCAACCCCTTTCATTCATTTTGATCATCTACTGTAATTTGATTTCTTTCATTTATGTCATCCATTGTAATCTAATTTCATCCAAATTTTTTGTCCTTTGATTTCATCCATTTTTTCATCCGTTTTTCATCTATTTTTTTCATTTTCTTTCATCTATTTCTTTCAATTGCTTTCATCCATTTTTTTCAACCTCTTTTATATAAAATTTAATGAACTTTCATCCATTTTTCTATAAACCTTTCATTGCCTTTTCCAAAAATTTCATCAATTGTTTTATAAAGTTTCATTCACTTTTCATCTTTTTTCTTCCATTTTAAAAAAAAAATCCAAAATTCCAAATTCTCGCTCACCAATCCCTACTCCCTGCTTCCTACTCGTTGCTCCTTGCTCATGTACTAGCATTCCCTTTATTTTGTAATGATAGAAAAACACATTAGGGTCCCAAAAATATAATTTTAATTTCAGTTTAAGTTTGGGAGCAAAAGTTATGGCTCAAAGAGGCCTTTTTTTAATTAGGAAGGTAGAGAAAAACTTAAAAAAAACTAAAGTAAAATATTTAAAAGTTTAATTTGTATTGGTTATACTTTTATGTGCACAAGAAGCTTTGATTTATTCCATTTGGATTTATTATGTGTGAAGTTATAGGCAATCTTGTTTTTCAAGCAATCAAAGCATATTCATGATGACAATAACTTGTAGGATTCATCTTTTACCTAATTTTTTACAATTTTTGAGAAACAAAAGATTAACAAGGTTAAGATCTCTTGTAAAAACAATCTCACCATTCATATTAGTGTATTTCAATTCCATCTTAGAGCTTTTAACAATTTAGATTTTCCTTCAATCTTGAAAATTCTTCTACTTACCAATTTTTTAATGAGTGAAAATTAAGTTTGTGTTTAATTAATTAATTAATTTCTAGAATCTCAACTTAATTATTTATCATATAAAATTAGAAATTCAAAACACGTAGAGCAAAAATTATAAGTTATAAAGGTTCAAAGCCAAAAAATGTAATTGAGCAAAGTCCAAAGAACTTGTTTTCTTCACATTAAATGCAAATGTCTTGCACTCTTCATAGTCAAAGTTTGTGAATTTTCCCCCCCACATTTTTATGTAAGGCTAGTACATGATCATATGGTTAGATATGGAAATAAATTCTTTTTGCTATAGAAATGGCAGTTTTGAGTGGTTTTTGATGGAAAAGAGGCTCTGGGACTTTAGGGATTAAATTTATTTATTTAGTCTTATAGATAATACTTTTGTCTACATCAGAAGCTTCATTTCATTCCATTTGGATCAATGATGTGAAAGTTATGAACAATCTTGTTTTTAGGCAATCTAAGCACATTTTTGAAAAAACAACTTGTAGGATTTATTTCTAAATAAAATTTTCACAATTTTTCAAAAAAATTCAATAGCAAGGTTATATTTGCTTGCTAGAACAATCTCAACGATGAGATTATTGTGTTTCAGTTCTATCTTAGAGGTATTAGCAATTTATTTGATCTTTCAATCTTAGACTAACTTCTATTTAACAATTTTTTTAATAATTTCCAATTATAGATTTATGTTTTTTATTTTGAACTAAAATTGTGGTAAAAATCCCATATTATTCCAATATGTGTTGTAATTCATATGATTTTATTTCCCTTATACTTAAAAAAATTATATATATTTTATGTTTCCATCAAAATTTATGAAAAATTAGTGTCAATAGAAAATATGCTTATTCACACATGAAAGGTATTTAAATTGTATATGTCAATTATATAATAGGATAAATATAGTTTGATAGTAAAATTTGACTTGAAGGTCATTGTCAAGAGTACTTTTAGTGTAAAAATAAAACAACTAATTGAAAAAATTTCACACTATCTAATTTCCATTGCTATTTGTACTACTTGAAATAGTTTCAAATTAATTGGATTGTTTTCGCTATATTTACAAATTAATTTTTATTTTTAGTCACAAAAATTATAACTATGACACTATGACACTTTTCCATGGAGGGAAGTATAAATTACCATAATGATTGACAATTCATGGTGTAATGTAATAAAAATATAAGTTTGATATATGAACGTAATTTAAAAAAGGAAAATTTAGCTAAAACATGATCTTTGCGTATTCCTCAATGGATATGAACCTATCTTGAGGTTAAAGGATGCTACAACCAAAGTTGGTCGATGGATGACTTGCCTCTTCACTACAGAATAAAGATTGCACCCATTGGTTCAATAGTTGTAGCATTATGATGACTACTTTGGTCATGGAGGGCTGCAATTGTTACAGATTAATGTTGTGGAATATAATATAATAACTTTTTTTAAAACTTGCTTAGAGTATTTGGTATTTTTTGGGTAGTTTAAAGCTTTCAGCCTATTTTCCTAAATTACTATAACCTTTAGCATTTTTCAAATAAACAAGCATATTTAACCTTTCATTCCAATAATTAAAACAAGCATTTTTAAAACAAGCATACTTAGCCTTTCAACAGCTTAGACAATTTCTTTCAATAAGTAGTGCACAGGAATGAGAATTTGCATTTTCATATTAACTAGGAGTCAGAGTTAGCAACTCTAGCAAGTTGCAGACTATTTACTTTATACAGACCATTTCTTTATTTGAGTTTTTACCTTCCAGTCACTCAAGCACTCTGCGTCGGCCTCTTGAGAGGTTATGTAAGCAGTTAAGGTAGAGACACCTATACCCAACCGGGGTCCCAAACCCAAGAAATAGGGCAACAATATTTTAGGCCAGAGAAGGTTTGATTTTCAGGTAGCTCTGTGGAGGCTGGTTTTAATGAGGTTTTCAGCTGGACCGTGCATACATTAGTGCAAACTGCTTTCTGGATGCCAAGTGTGATGATAATGTAATTATTATTATTGGAAATGGCAATTGTAATGCATGAAATTGACGATTCCAATTGTTAAAATTGGTGGCTCTAATTTTTGAGATCAACGGCTTTAATTCTTGAGATTGACAACATGTATTACTTCAATTGGCGGCCTTCGCTACTATGCATTGAATTAGTTGTTTAGAGGCTTAAGTAACGTAGAGAAATTATTTTTAAAATGGGCATTGGTTGATTTCAACACATGGACGGTTATGGAGACTGGAATTCTACTTTAGCAATTTCTAGAACCTACTGTTAGTGATATAGAAATGTACAAGGTTGAATGCAAAAACAGTGAGTGAATGCAAGCTTGTGGGCCTAATCTTCTAGCAAAGAGTGTGAAAATTTTGCTTCACATTTCATATACCTGGACGAATCAATCATGAACACTGTACAAGAAGCTCAGAATGTATGCTTCAGGTCATGAGTATTTTCTTTTCATGGCATTGAAACTTTAATGGGCAGCATCGTCTACTAGTGTTCTACATCGCTGACAAGTGTAAGGAAGCTCCACCGAACATACTGAAGATTGAAGGTCGCGGTTGTGAAGGCAGCGGACTTCAACACCGTCAACAGAAGCATTTTCTCATTACCGTGTAGTATGTGCTCTCACTACTTTTGTAATTATGCACCATGCTATTGCTCTATGCGCATAGATGTTCCGAATAAGTCATGACTTCTATTGTGTAGATCGGGTACTCTGTAGACCTGATTTGCAGTGTGGATATTGAAGAGGATCGATCGAGTACTTTGCAATCCTTACTTGGAATATTAGTATGGAAGACAATCGGTCTTGTTAGAGCCTATGAAGATACTGCAATGTTTTTTTAAGCGCCCTGGTCGACGAAGTTATTAACCTGCTCGGTGGTCGTCATAGACTGTAGAAAACGGACGTCTGTAGAAAACATGTCCATGATCTCATTCCGTATGTTCAATCATGACTTTGCTCACATTCATGTCTACATTGTGTTCGATAGTTCTACGTCGTAGGTGACGCTTTGTCAGGCATGTTCAGTCCACTTATCACCGTAGCCACCCATGTGTACTAGACAATGTCTGCGGTGAAGTCACGTACGTAGTGGTCCATGTTTGCCTGCATTCCGTGGACATGTTTCTAGAAAACAAAATCGACTAGATCAGTGTCGCGTACTATAGCAACTATAGACACGTGAACGTCTATGTGTCCGTATACTTTGCTATGTGCAAGTGTATACCATCTGTATTGACGACGTCGTCGTGTCTGTCGAAGCTGTGTAGGTTGGACATCAAGTACTATACAAATTCGTGTTAGTGATCCGATTGGAGCTCTTGTGCTAGTACAGCATCTCTTGTGCCCACGGAATCATCATTCATGGCATTCGATACTATTGAGGAACACAACTACCTCGGTTTGAGCCGCCTGACTGGCGAAGCTTTGCCTAGTAGCACGGATGACGTCGGCAGCTCCATCAACGACACTCCTACTGGCAACGACGTCCACGAATACAGACATTTGGAAGCGCTGCAGCAGGGATCACTCTGTCCATCTATTGGCATCACCGACGGAGGCTCCGGCAGAAGAGCAAGAAGGCAACCGCAGACCGTGACTTTCAAGCTCCCGACCTGTACGGTTCCGCGAAGAAGTGCATCCCGCTGTCGATCCTCCTTTCCGCACGTTCAGGATTCCATCAAGTCAGGGCTCCCGCTTTCAAAGAGCACCTTGAGTAAGCCAACAACAACTTTCTGAGGTCGGAACTTCAATGCAGTATATGCGACGTCCCCATGCAGTAGCTGACCGACCGCATTTTCATGAGAATAACGACGCACGCAGCAGTCATGAACACAATGGGAGTCAATGCACCCGACGGCAACGAAAGCCACGAGTTGGAAGAGAAGCAAACATGTAGATAGATGACTAGCTGAAAGCGGCAGTGGCTACTATGGACACCGGGACAACAATTAGAGTAGTGTCCTAGAAATTTCATATACCTTACTCCTCTTTACGAGAGTGGTGCTACGGGTTACATACCTCTCGAAAGCGTGGTCCTCCGTAGGTTCTGAATCCGCATGAAGAAGACCTCCTTGTCAAGTACCTCATGAATATGTGCGACTTAGGGTACAAGCTCACTCCAACAGCTCTGAGATTGAAGGTCTATGAGATCACCTCAGGCCGCTGGACTCCCTTCCGGAATGGGGTGTCCGGCAAGGGTTGGATGAGATGGTGGTGCCACCGCCATCCTGAACTCACTTTGCGAGTAGTTGAGGCGCTGGAATCGGCACAAGCTCAGGGACTAACTGCACATCATGCAAATACATTTTACACAAACTTGGAAACTCTGTGCAAGGCCCACTGCTACTCCTTGGATCGAATTTGGAATTGCGATGAGACTGGTGTATAGGCAGGGAGGAATGGAAGTGGACTCGTCATTGCTCGCAAAGGTGCAAAAAATGTGCACTCTGTAGTGTTACGGAACATCCGGAAACTAAACTTAATACATAAAATAGAGACAAATAGGAGAAGAACTTTGAAATTTTTGCATAGGTGTAGAAGCTTAGATGCTAGAAATCTAAATTAGAAAAGATCTCTTTCGTAGGAACGGTAAAACCATAATTAGGTTAATACAGTGTTCCGGAACCAGTAGCCGGAAAGCCGGGAGTTCCGGATTGTAGGGGTTCCGGCTAGGGAACTTACGGGAACTCCACCGGGTTGGGAACTTAGGGTTTCCCGCCGCTATATAAACCCCGCTGCCATTCATTTTTGGTCTCTTTCCTCTGCGGCATTTTGCGAGTACATTTAGTGAGAGAAAGAGTGGTGAGATAGGATCGAGATAGGAAGCGGAAGTGAGGTCGGTGCAACTCTGGAAGACTGTCAGGATGACGGAAACCCCAGTCCGGAAACCGGCGGTGACCGCCCGGACTGTCAGCCCGATGATTCCGTTCGATACGGATCGTCATAGGGAGTTGAAGGAGGATTTAGAAACCATGGACTGTGTCAGATTCTTACACCGCCCGTGGGACTTGAAGAGTGAGGGAATGATTGACAAACTCCTTTACGGAGTTCCCAATCAGTATGAGTTGACGGTGAGGGGCCGCCTAAGAGCTTGGACTCAAGAACTCTGGGCCGGAACATACTTTGCCATTAATAGGGGACTGGGATGGGCTGGACGGACGGAGAAGTTCGCGGCGGAAAGGTTCCGGAACTCCACCGACCCAAAAGAGGGGTTTGCGGCGACGGATTGCGTTTTCGCCCGGGATCAGCAACTCTTAGAGTTCCTGATTCCCATCCTGTATCCGGAGAAGCCCAGCCGGGTGACCATCACGGTGGCGAACACTATTTTCGGAGCTTTAGGAAATAGGGTAAACCCGCCCCCAAGACCCGTGAACTGGGGTGGACTTATTCACACGATTGTGGATAAGTTAGCAAATGGGATAGTGGGACGGAAGTCGAGTCGCATTAGCTCTTACCTTTTTCACACATACCACCGGATGGAGACCCTGAGCGAGCCGGAGCAGCTCATGTACCGGAAAGGGGAAAACCTCCTCAAGTACGGACTGAAGCCGGAAGCTCAGCCGGAGGAGCCAGAATCAGAGGAGGAGGACATTCCGGAGGAGACACAGACCACTCCGAAGAAGGCTGGACCCAGCAGGCGGAAGTCCACCGATCGGGCCTCGCGAGGAAAGCAAGTGGCGGAAGGTTCCGCCCAACTGGAAAATCCGAACCTGGACACGGATCCGGTCGAGAGCGCCATTCATTGGCTGCGAACAACAAGGACAGTGAACGACCGGATGGCGGCAGTGCTCCAAGATGTTTGCAATACATTCGGAGTGAAGGACGAGAGGGAGATCTTAGCCGCCATCGCAAGGAGACCTGATCTGGAAGACGTCAAGGCCCTGTACACCTAGATCCGGTCTCTTCAGGAAGAATGGGACCAATTTCGGAGTCAGCACCAGTGGTCGGAACGGGAGATGCACATCGCGAACCGGAAGGTGACGGAGGCGATGGCTCTAATGCGGAAGCTGGGAGACCTGATCGACCTTCTGGCCAGCACCATCTCGAGGGTCCAACTTTGGAACTCCCAGATGGTGGCCCAAGGACACATCACTGGAATGAAGGTCATGCTCATCCTGATGGATTTCGAGGCCCGGATGGAGGGAGTGCTTAAGGAGATGCGACAGCTGATCGGAAGCCTTGACCCAAACCTGCTTGACCAAGCAATGTTCGCGGATCTTCTGGGAGGAGAGTTCCAAGAAACTCAAGGGGCCGGAACTTCGACGGAGAAGAAGAATCTGGGAATCCCGACTCATGTGGTGACTTATCCGGAAGTCACTACAACGAAGGACGCGGGCATGCAGACCACAGTTCTAGAGGGGTCATCCGGGAAGCAGGCGGTAGTAAACTTGTTTCCGCCTCTCCAGCTGACAGAGACGGAAGTTGAGGCCATAGCAGCAGCAAGTGTCAGAAACCTAGTCCGGACCGATCCGGATAGGTTTATACACATGCAGAACACCCCTCCGCTAGCGAATCCGGACAACACCGTCATCAAGCTGACGGAGACAAAGACGACACGGCAGAGGCAAACGAGGTTCGAGGAGCCGTTGGAGATAGAAGAGACAGAAGAGGATTTCGCCAAATCTCAATCACAATCTGAAGAAACGGATTCGGATCCGCCTCAGATCCAAACTCGATCCACAACGAAGAGGACTCCACCGAAGGTGACTACCCGGAAGCCAACTCCTGCGGATCTGAGGGCCGGATCATCATCAAAGAAGCCCCGCAAATGACTAGTGCGGGTTGTTGCCTTGTTAGTTAGGATTTTGTCTTATTAGTTATTTCCGGAACGGGTAACCCGGACTGTGGGCCCCTGGTTCCGGACTTTTAGGATTCTAACAGCTTTCCATTTTAGCCGGAACGGTTATTAGGACCGTTAGCCGGATTTCTAGTTGGTTGTTGGCCGGGTTTTGTGTGGGCCTTTTGGCCGCTTTTTGTTTGTTTTTAAGGGTAGGCCGGCTTGTTGGCCTGTCATTCCCTTTGTTGTCATTTAATTGGAGCTTACCGGAGAGCAGTTTGATCATTCCTTTGCGTATCGCGTTTATGATTAAGTTGCATTCTGGTTTGTGAGTAAGAGTGTACGAGAGGGAGTCCGGATTCTTTAATTAATGGATACATATGCTGTGACGAAAGAGCCTTAGACCTGTGAAAGAGGAGCTGTGCGTGGTGCCTTTAATTTGCTAGAACAGTGATCCGATGGAAGCTTGTTACGGGTGAGGGTGCGAGTCCGGAAGTCCAGGGAGGATTTCGTGCGGAGATAAGCAACCGCCAGAGGAATTATCCCAGCCATCGGAAGGTCTTCCAACCTCCGGAGCAGTCAAGAGCAAAGAAGTCAGCACTACAATCCGGAAAGTCTGGATCTGTCGTTGTAGTAAGGTGGATCTAACCGGGCCTTGTGTGACTTACTTTCCGGATAAGTCATCCGGAAGGTTGTGAGGGTACGGACTTCTCCCTTTGCTATTACGGTATAATTCTTGGGTGTTTGTTTTGGTTATTACGGATAGAGAGTGTGAATTAGAAGTGGTGAGTCCCTGCCCCTCGGAAAGATCAATAGTGGATCCCCTGAAGGTGAAACAGGGGTATCTAAAACCAGTTACTTAGAGAGTCGGAACCAGATTCCGGAAGAAGACGGATCCGGACTAGAATCTGGAAAATACTAGTTTCCGGAAGGAAGCGATAGATTGTACAGATTGCTTGGAGTGGTTTGGCAGTGATCCGGATATCCGAAACTTGCAGCAACATACTAGAATTCCCTGGGACGATAACTCGTGTCATCTTACCACATTTTTGTGTTAAAGATACTTACGCGCTAACTACGCGTGCGACACACTCCGTGGTTCCCGACAGAAGGGAATGACTGTCCGTCCCTGTCTGCATTAATGCAGCTGGTACAGCCATTCTGTCATTCTATATATTCAGAGGCAAATACATCCTACGCAATTATGTTGAAAAGTGTGAGCCCGGAGCTACTATGGCCATGTAGGAGAAGGCGTGGATGACATCATACTTGTTCTCCACGTAGATGTCCCATTTCATCAGAAATATTCAAAACTGTGGAAGAATCTCACCTACAAGACGGCACTTGTTGATCCTTAATGGACACAAAAGTCACGTCATTCTAGAGGTGGTGGTCTTAGCAAAAGCTGCAAGTTTGAATTTGCTCACACTACCTTCGCATATGTCGCATGCTCTGCAGCCATTGGATTGTAGCGTCTTCAAGCCTTTCAAGGACTACTTTCGAGTGTACCGTGACTACTAAACTAGCAGGCATTTGGGACAGGCAGCTACAAAAGAAACTCTTGCCATCTGGGTGTCGCTGTCCTTGAGAAGGGCCTTGAGTGAGAAAAACATAAAATCTGCATTTCGGGGCACTGGCATTTTCCCGTTCAATAGGACTGCGGTGGACCGGCACCTGCAGCCCTCAGCAGCCTTCGAAGAAGCACAGGGAGTGGCACATGAACCTGCAAAAGGACGGTCGTCTGTAGAGAAGTCTTCGACGGTCTCACCTGCTGCCGACTCCAATGATGGCGAACATGGCGACAGAGTAGCGGACGACCACCTGCACAGTGACTACGAAGTTTATGGTCAGTTCGATGTTTGTCCCACACAATTTCTAGATGCTACATGTTGCCTTCTATATCTGCAGGACTACGTCTGCTATCAGGTGTTCTCAATATTCACCCATTCAATTGGACTTCCGAGTGCAGGCAATGTGCATGGACTTGCTCAGAAAGGAAGGCATGCAGGCAACGACGAATGTGCACAGCAAGAGGGTCGACAAGAATTACCGGAAGCAAGTGAAGGGGTCGCGTACTTGAGGTCGCAGGAGGTCGCCGCCGACTTCGCCTTCCAGAACAAAACAGCAGTGCAGCACTTCGTTGTCGACGTCGACCCCAACGATCAGGAAGCTCTGTTGGAGATTGGCAGCATGGAACGGAGGTAAAATCAGTCAACTCCATAACTCACTTCCTCATCTTGCCTACACTTACTCCGCGAGTGACACCACTATAAGAAAACCGCGTTTTTTCCTGTGTTTTCCTTTAACGCGCGATGTTTTTTGTGACGTCAATGTTTTTTTTTTTACGTCCACTTATTTTCAAAAAACACGAGAAAAAATGCACGTTTTTGCGTGACGTTCATTGTGACACAGTTACAAAAAACAACATCAAGATGAATGTCAATTCCGATGCGTTGCTCAAAGTTATGTCTAAAATAACATTAGGTCTGTTTTTTGTGACGTCAAAAAAACCAAAGATTGCCACGTCAGCAAACAAATTTTTTGGCTATGGATGAATTAGTGAAATTAATATGGTCAATGCTAAAATGTTGACCAAATTTAAAAAATTTAAGAAAAAGGCAACCACATGGCATATTTTGAAAAAAAAGAAGTGGATGGATGTGCACAATGGATGAAGAAAAGGAGTTCTTTATACTAATGGGGTGGTAGGAGGATTGACAAACTATATGGGATAAGTAAAAAAGAAGTGTCATCATTGCAGAATGTCAAAAACAACGTCAGCATGACATCAACAACAACATCCTTGCAAAATGTCAAAAACAACGTTAGGAAAATGTCAAAAACAACGTCAAGAAAATGTCAAATACAACGTCAGCATGTCAAAAACAACATCCAAAGTCAAGTTCCTTGTTCAAATTATCCCATATTTTTTGTCACACCTTAGACAACCATGGATTTTAGTATAAATAAATCTTCTCCACCCTTCATTTTTACATTCAATGAAGTAATTCATTCATTTGGCCATCTTAAGGTAAATGGGTAAGTTTTTTTTTTCTTATTGAATTTAGTAATTTTGTTTGTTCATTTTAATTTTAAATAATTTTAATTAATTATTGTCAATTCACTTTGCTTCAGTCTGTTCCAGTTGATGTCCAAAAAAACATCAAAAACGATGTCAAAATCGATGTTTCAAAAAACATAGTCAAAAATTTTAAATGTTTTGAAAGTATGCTGATGTGGCATGCCATGTCACTTTTCTTCCGAGTCCACGTCAGATTTCCGAGGGGTCCACGTCAGAGGACACGTCATGGATGAAAAGTGATCCCACGTGTCGCTATCTGCTGACATGGCATGCCCATGCTAAAATTTTGACGTCAAGTTTGACGCGCGTCAAAAAACTCGTTTTTTGGTTTGACGCGGCGTCAAGCCCACATTCATGGCCGCGTTTTTGGCTTGTCCATTTTGACGGATTTTTTAGCACATCACAGTTGACGTCAGCGCGTCAAAAAAAACGTCAATTTTGACATTTTTTTTTCCTGCATTTTCTTATAGTGCACAGAAGCATAGAGGTCCCTTGATCGACTTCATGAAGTCCATCATGTTAACATCAGATGAGTACGTCAAAGCCGCTGCGTAGTTACAAAGAAATAAAGTGATGGCTGCAGAGGAGAAACGGAGAGTTCGACAAGAGAAGGCAGACCGCCGACAACGTCGAGCTGTAGAGAGGGAAGAGGATCGCCTACAACGCCTAGCCCGATCAGCGCACTTGGCGGAGGCCAAGGCGACAAAGGCAAGAGAGAAAGAGGCAGCCCGCATTGAGAGAGAAGAAGCTAGGGCTCTTCGACAACAAGCTGCAGTGCAAAAAATTGCAGAGAAGGCGCGAAGAACTGCCGAGCGTGCCCAAGCTCAACGTCAGAAGGTCATACGAGCAGCGGAGAGAACAGGAAGGCAACAAGCAGATGATGAAGAACTTCAAGGCCAAGACAGTTATTTGCAGAGTACAACCGCATTCCCAACGTTTGCATCCATAGCAGAGCATGTGCAAGCTTACCGTCACTTTGTCACCTCCATGCACTCTACGTTGCCAGCAACACTACAAACTACACCTTCATACATCATTTCCAACACATAGACGTCTGCACCAATCTATGCACAAACAGTGCGGCCATGGACTACGAATATGCCCCAGAGCCCTTCTTCGATGTCTGGATGTCATTTGAATTTCAAAGAGCCGTTGGAAGTGTCCAACAGCATAGGAACACTGTTGAGGCAGGAAAAGCAGAGCTCCGTCACACAACTTCCCGCTGACTGCATCATCAGAAAGCACCTGCTCCCAACGACTACTAGTCATCGCCAGCTCACTATCTGTAGTCACCTACTGCGAGCTTTGGTTCCATCGACTGCGGCTACTGTACATTCTGCCGTCCAGTATCTTTCACGTGGTCACTAGCTTCAATATCCGGAGTGTGTGTGAAATGCTTCAGAAGTCTCGGTTGTGATAATACTATGGTTCATACAATACTGTCATGTACATATATGCTTTTCAAGGCTCAACTGAGCAAGTACTGTACTTTTGAGGGAGTGGAATTCCTGCACTCTAAAGACTGAGTATGGGATCAATCTACTTTTGGACTCTTAAAAATCACTGTAATTTCACTTTTGCTTATAAAACTCCAAAAAAATTGCTATCCCCATATTTCCATTTCCTCTATACAAGAAAAATTTACCTTCACTCACACTGCTAATGATCTGCTCAAAATCTGCTTAGATGATTGGGTATGGGTGTCTCCACCTTACTTCCTCTTTGGGGTGCATTGTGTCAAATTGTATCACAATGCACCCAATTTTTTTTTAATTAATTTTTTTTAATAAATTAAATTAAATTAAAAATTAAAAAATTAAAAAATTAAAAAAAAATTACCCAACCACCCCCCCCTCCTTCCAATTTTCAGAAATTAATTAAATTAATTAACTCCATCTTCTCCCTCCACTACCCCCAAATGCTTGTAATTTTTAGAAACCAAACTCACTACAATCAATATAAGACAAACTTCCTTGTATTTGTATCCGTATCCCATGTATGCATATCCGTAGCCTTTATCATATTTTGTATCTGTATATTGTATTATCTTCTATATTTGTATCCATATCTCTTGTATCCATAATCATATCCTATATCATATCCTCTATCCGATTTGAACGGCCTAAATTGTATTTGATGGACATCAATGGCTTGTGATTTTCAAGAAATCAACAACAGTTAGGTGAGAGACATTTAAAAAAAACCCACCTAGATCAACGACTCTCGATTTTTTTCACAGAGGGGGGTGGTTACTGAATCACAAACCAGTACATTGTCACTCCAGGTGGGCCTTATGTCAGGGACCCCATTTTGCAAGCCATATCACCACCCAGAAATGCAGGACGGGTGGTGATGCTCTAAGCTGACTGGACCTTACATTTCGAATCACGGCAAACGAGCAGCACACGCAACACGATTGCTTTTCGTGGTAGGATGATGCGTCAACTGGAGACTCTCCCTCCACTAAATCACTGAAGTTACTCTCAACGGCGGGTGAGTACAGTAGTGCTGGACACACTCTCACATCGTCGCGACCATCATTCGGTTACTCCGTCATCGCGAAGTGCAGCGAAGCCCGACGGAGGAATCATCAGTCCTCAATTACTTCCCCACTTCGCTTCTCCTGACGTTGCACCCTGTGGGCTATGGCCATGTCTGCCTCTCTTTGGACCTCTCTCCCTTCCTCTTCCTCTTCCTCTTCCTCTTCCTCTTTCCCCTTCGCCCGCCGCGTGAAGCCTCCTGTGACAAAGAAAGCCCCAACACCTCCAGGCTCTCTTCATGTTGTTGTTCGTGCTTCTTCCGTTGGCGGCGGTGCAGGTTGGTCTTTCTGCCGCTAACTTGCTTCTGACACAAGAATTTGCATGCAATACCAATTACTGGTACTAAATCATTTTGACCAGCGCAGAATGTTAACAGTTGTAGCGTGCAAAATCTCGAGTATGTGTGATGCTCATCGACTCTTTGTCCGAATTTGACCTGAATGATTCTCCACTACGAAGTAGCCATCCTTCGTGTTACTTGTGCGACTGCCTGCCTCCTTGTCTGCGCAAGCAAGCTTTTTCTCCCTGAGTACTACTGTCGAGTAATGGATGTGCGGAATCTAGGCGCTCTCCCTGCTCCCCCTCTGCTCCCAACTCACACAATTTTTAGCTCTTGCTTCGTTGGCAGCTGCCATACTGTTTTAGGTTAATCACTATTTTGTTAGCTTTGTCGACTATATTGCGAGGGTTTTGAAAATTGAAAACTAATTGAATCTTTTGTGTTTGAATTCTGAGTAGTATGTGCGTGTCCACAGAAGGCATTTTACGAGTGGTGATAGGTTGCCACTTTTCATGAGCACCACATGTGCTAGTTTGATGTTTATGAGAACAAGCTTAGAGTTTATAGTCTGGTTGAACGTCTCAGACCTGGTTGAGGTGGTGCCTTAGCTTCTGCCTTAGCTTTCTAGGTGGGATTTGGTGACGAGTATCAGTTGGGTGTTCTGTTGTATTTTGGAACTAAGTGTGAGGCAAGAGCAGTTGTTTCTGTACTATATACAGTGTGCAACATGCTTGTGCTCGCTGACGGAGAATGTTTTGTGTCCATTTTCATGGGGAATCGAACTGTGAATATCGTGGCGTTCTTGGGCTTTGTAGCCGCTACTGTAGATTCACCGTCCAACTGGAGAAAGAAGGCCAAACCCATCAAACCTGGATCTACTTATCCTGCAAAGGATCACTGCAGGTATGTCTTAATGCTTTGGTGTTGACAGTTGCTTGAAAGAATTTCACACTTATGATATGTGACAGCACACTTATGAGGATGTTTATAACATTAAATATATAACCTGGTGGTTCTGGTTTGCAGCCAATGTGGACTTTGTGATACTTACTACATTGCTCACGTGAAGGATGCTTGTGCTTTTCTGGGGGATGGCATGTCGAGAGTAGAGGTGACATTCTGACTCAGTTCTTTTCATTTTTCGTGGGAATTTGGTACTAGCAATTGAGAAACCTTTGCTTGTGATGATTTTTTCTCTGAAGATTCCATCGATTTAGTACATGGTGCACTTCATGATTTTTAATGGCACTTGAACACTGATAAAATTGAATAGGACCTGGAGCCAACAGTGCATGGACGCGGACGAAGTGCAGAGTCGATGGATGACTTATTTTTTGGAGTACATGACGAGATGCTGTATGCACGCAAATCAGAGCCCATTGCAGGTATTATTATCTTGCTGTTGTTGTTGTTGTTGTTGTTGTTTATGCATCTGAATTCTTGTTTTGGCAGCTATATTTTTTGTTAGGAGATCCTCAAATCATTACTGTTGAGATTCATGTAAAGATTTTGATGATTTCAGATGATATGTGATCCCAAGTTGGTTTCTGTGAATGTCTATGAAAAATGTTAGATTAGATCTGATAGGTTCCCACTTTATATTTTTGTAAAGCTTTTTGTCAGACTCCTTCTGATATATATTATGTCCTCGTCATATATGAAGATGATGATGCAAATGCAACACTCTTTTGGAAGGCTCGAGGCTTTTATATGAATCAAATATTTTTGCTCCTTTCTGGGTTTTTTTACATACAGAAATCTTGAAAGAAACCTTTCCCTCGTGTGTATAGTTGATAGTGGTGTCCTTGTGGCAGGTGCTCAATGGACGGGCATCGTGACAAGCATTGCTATGGAGATGTTGCGATCACATAGAGTCGATGCTGTCATTTGTGTGCAGAGGTGAAGATCCATTCTCAGCTGATTATGATTTTTTATAAAAACAATTTCTATATAATGTGGTGTTTGGGGCATGATACAGGAGGTATTCAATTTAAGAAGCAAGGTTTCTCTTGTTTTTGAGTGTCTATTTCGGAATTGCCTTTGCTTTATATTGTAGAAGAAACTCTGCTCATTACAATGTTGCTGACAAGGCGCGAACAATGTTTTTCAGTGATCCGGAAGATAGATTCAGACCTGTGCCAGTCCTTGCCCGGTTTGGCTCTGTAGTCCTTACTCAGGCCAATTCAATTCTTTACTCCATGCAAATTTTTTTAATGTTTTAAATCTTTGCTTGCAGTTGTTCTTAGTCTTCTCATTTCGATTCTACGATTCATTTGGACGTCTAGTAAATTGTATTAGCAAGTCTTTTTTTAAAGAGAGGAGTGTTTCTTGAAGGTTTTCTGTTTGCTTTGCAAATGATTATCGGAGGTTGGAATTGGAAAATCTTGAAGGTTTTCTGTTTGTGTTGCAAATGATTATCGAAGGTTGGAATTGGAAAATCTTCTCAAATATAGTAAATCGCTTACCGTTTTTCTTTTTTTCTGACAGGACACCAGAGGAGGTATTGGCTGCAAGGGGGGTGAAACCAACTTTGTCACCAAATCTCAATACGTTGGCACTTGTTGAGGTGGTTTATCTTTATGTGCAATACTGCGAGTTTCCTCGCATTGGTGCTTTAAGTGTGCCTGCTGTCCTTTGATTATGCTTGTTCGATAGGCGAAAATATTCCTTGGAGCGAGCATGTCGTGACAGTTGACAGGAACCTGTATAGTGCAGGCAGCTGGAGTAAAGCGTCTACTTTTTTGTGGAGTAGGTTGTCAAGTTCAAGGTATGACCTCCGGCATGACTGTCCGTGACTGAAGTAGGAATGCACATGTGCGTTAGGTTGTTGCCCCGTTGCACAGGATACTGATTCTTACTATTTTCATTTACAAATCTAACCAATCTTACTACTCACAAATCTCACGGGATATTTGCCTTTTATAATGAATGTGTTTCGGGGAATCTAGGGAGGAGTTCCTCATTCATGTGTCTTATGATGACGGCAAAACCTTCGATCATAGTTAAGCTGAAAGTGAGATATAGGTTAGTCCTGTTAATGGTACTGAAATGTCCATCCAGATCATTTTGATATGTGTGTCTGCATTTAATGTGTTGGCCACATTGTGCCGTGCTTCTTATTTCAGTGGTAATGCTATCCATCTTTATGGTGTCTAATGTCAAATTTTATGTGACAGCTCTTAGAAATGTTGAGAAGCATTTGGGGTTGGAAAAGCTTTACGTCCTCGGTACAAATTGTGGTAAGTTTTCTCAGAGCTTGTCTTGATAATGTAACGCTTTTGTTATGTGGCATTTAGAGTGGGCTAGAGGAGGCTTTGATGTTTCAGAAGACCTTCACGTGTCTTACTTTGGTTTCTCTCCTCTCTTTGCTTAAGCGGCCAGAAAAATATTACTCTCGGAGGCATGAATTTTGTGGCTTGATCTGATATTAGGTTGCTACTCTTTGTCTGTCTGTTGAGGACATAATGTTTTCAAATCCTCTGAGTTCTGTCGTTTTCACGTGGGCTGCAGTGGACAATGGGCCCAGACAGGGACTTGACAAATTTCTGAAAGCAGCCAGCGATGACCCGGACACAGTCCTTCACTATGAGTTTATGCAAGATTACAAGGTACACCACCTCCAGCCTAACATTATAGTTAGTAGGTGTATAATGTCAGTTAGGGTTATTGTACGAGCTTTCTGGTGTTTCCTACTTTTCAAGTTAAAGGAATTTTGGCGGAGATATTACTTCCGCCAGCTTGTGGGGTTCTTTTCTCCGTCCGCTCCTTGTCTCTATGTGTAATTAAGTCTGTTGGGTTAAGTGGTTCCTGGGTTCTGTTGTTCCTTTGCAGGTGCACCTTAAGCATTTGGATGGCCGTAATGAGGAGGTTAGTCAGCTGCTAAGATGTTTAAGTGAAAATTATTAGCGGTCGTTAAAATCCACGGGTACCCACGGGCACGTGCTTTCTTGTATGTCTACTTGACATTTCAGATATTTTTGTCTGCCCGTTTCAGCTGACGCAGTTTATAGCATATTGTTCACTTCCACATATTGTTCATCCGCATAATATTCTTTTTTCTTTTCTTTTTTTCTTTATTGTTGCTACCGGTATATGTGAAGTGAATACGACTATTATGCCCTCACATCCTTCACAAACGAAAAGTTTTGTTAATACATGGAATCCAAATCATGTGCAGGTACCGTACTTCTGCTTGCCAGCTGACCAATTGACTGACGTGATCGCACCCTCTTGTTACAGGTGATATTTTACATGAGAGTTTGTAAGATGTTTATGGTGTTCATCATTTTACTTCAATCAGTCAGTTAACAGTTATACTCTCAATAGATATTATGTGACGAAGTATCTAATGGTGTTCTTGGTCTATTTTCATTTCAATACTTCCTGAAATAGTTTTCATTTTCAATACTTAATCTGTTCATTTGTGAGTCTTTTGTGACTGTTTATGCGTGACAGCACAAGGAACATCTGGTGCTAATTCTCATGGTCTGTCGGGTACTTACCAGTGTCTTTACGTCTGATGTTTGCAATATTTCTGGGGCTTATTGTTTGAAACCTTGCAGTTGCTTCGACTACACTAATGGCCTAGCAGTAAGTAGTCTCGTTTCTATTCTCTTGGCAACCCTGTTTTTATATGCTGCTAGTCTATTTTAGCGAAGTTATGCCACGCACAGAATAGTCAGCTTGTTAAGATAGCCCGTTCCATCCATTCATGCACTCGCTTCAGTCTTTGTTGCTGACTTCATATGTATGTATAGGATTTAGTGGTTGGGTACATGGGAGTGCCCAAGTATCCAGGTGTGCCTATGACGCGACATCCTCAGTACATCACTGTTAGGTTTGTGTTTCCAATTCTTCCCTTATGCTATCTACAAACAGTTTAGCTAAACAAACACTTTGTAGATGGTGCTCTTCTAGATTCAATTCAATCATGATGCTCAAGCCGGATGCTCTTGAACAAGTATTGCGCTTTACTTGTCGAGCAAGTACTTGTTAAAAGGTCTCTGTTATTGGCTGAGCAAGGATTGTTGTTGACTGGTGCAGAAATGATCGAGGCAAAGAGATGCTAGACCTAGTGAGGCCTCTTTTGGACGTAACACCAACGGTCAGCTCTGTATGTTCAGCTCCCCTCTTCCGTATTAAGTGAAGACTTCACTCCAGTACTGCTACAGCAGCAACATATTTGTCTGCTGGAACTTTTTTACTGTTGGGAGTATAGGTCACATTTTCGCGTGTTTTTATGAGTGGCATATACGGCTGCAGAGTTCTGATAATGATCATTGATATTCAACAATGATTACTAAACATCGCACTAACTGTTTTTAATAACTCTAGATATCTTGGAAGGATAAATGTGGATTGTACTGCTGTTGCTCTTGGACAGGGAAGCAGGGGCCCGTTTGTGATGGAGACAGTGAAAGCTGACGACAAAGCCAAACTAGGTGGGTTGTTAATTTCCTAGGAAAAGGTAGCTTCCATGGTCCTCAAGACAGGAAATTGCAGAATACCCTTACACAGTTGTTTTGCCCATGAGAGTGATATTAATGCCGGATTTTACTACAGGAGTTTGGGAAATGCCACTTCATTAGAGCTAGAGCTAGATAAATGCAGTGCTTGGCAACCTTTGATCCCGCCTTTCACTACTTTCGAATGATAATCATGTTAACATATGCTTATTATTGATTTTATTTATATGATCATGGGCTGCAGAGACTACATGCCTCTTATTTTCTGAGTTTGTATGTTTTGTGTTTTGATGTACATGTGGGTGATGGCTTGCAGGCAAAGAGAAAACACAACCAGCACCAAGATTTGTGGGCAACGTCATTGCTTGGCTTCTCAATTTGGTGTGTATCTTGAAGCTAACGGGTTTCTTGTGAAGTAATTCAGGGTTTGAACCACAGTGTTCTGGTTATAGAGGTTTCACTGCATGATTATTGCTACACCGGTATGAAGTAGATGAAGTGTCACTATTTTCTCAAGTTCTTACGGATCCTCAACGGTTCTCCCTATTCTGGGAAATTCATTGGCATTTGCAGGTGGGACCGAAGGGTTTGGAGTTCGGTCGATACTCTTTAGACTATCACAATATACGCAACTACCTTCATGTGCACCGAGCGTGGGGAAAGAAGAGGTAGAATAGCATTAAATTTCTTGAGATGTATTCGAAGAATGCATTAGATGTTTTGACAGTTTCGATCGAAATTATTTATTTGCTATGTTTCATCATGATTCAGGACATTACGACTTGCATTTTGATGTTTAGGGTTTATCAATTTGAGCAATTACTCTACTCCTGATTTGCAACGGTCTGAATTGTCAGAAAACTCCGAATGTCTTTGCAACCCCAGGGGACAGTACAACTGCAACGCACTGACCTAAAGATGTATTCCGTTGTGTCGATGCAGAGCTGACCAACACATACCATCTTATGCGAAGAAGCTTGTATCACTGTACAACAAAAATGGGGAAATCGACAGGATTCTCAAAGATACCAAGAGTAGCAAGTGATCGTCGATGACTACAGGATTTCAGAGCGTTGGCGAATCAGGTTTAGATACATATATGTGCCCGTGTTGATAGGAAGTATTAGATACAGCGGGGATTAAAAATTAATCACACCGAGTAGGGAGTTGGTTTTCGATCATGCGCAAAGGGCACAATTAATTTTGATGCATGCATTAGGAGAGAGGGAAAGGAAGTAAATTAAGGACTGGGGACAGGGCCGCCAAGTTGGCAGGGTGATGACTTTGAATGCTACTACCACTTGGAATGAATTAAAAAATTAATCAAAATTCTAGCTGCGGGGACTGTCAGTATGGAAGAAGTCTCAACGTCATGATCATGGAAATGTGAATGGAACGATGCACCCGAAGAAAGGGGAAGGAGATGGGGGGAGGGGGAGGGGGAAAGGGAGAAAAAGAGGGAGGGAGTCACCGTTGAATGAACCCCTCGGAATACTCCTCATTCTCTCCGCCGATATCGATGGTGTCCATGAGAGGACCATGCTCCGACGCCCGCCGGTTCGTGAGCTTGGTTAACTCGGTGACCTCGTCGTCGCCAGAAGTACCACTCTCGCGGCGACTCTCCACGCCAACGCGGCTGCCAGATTCGAACGCACGGTGACCCCACGGTGGCCGGAAGCAAAGAGCAGTGGCCGAAGAGCCGGGGTCGGCGGAGTGAGCAGCGGGGTCGGGCAGGGTGCGAGGATTGAAGTCATTGCTGTTCATGGTGTCGGAGGAGCTCAAAAAATGGGGCCCCAGGGCAGTACTGGAACGAACAGTGCCACGCAAAGTGGGGGGCTTCAAGGGTTGGGACCGTTCGGAATCAGCAGCAGAACCATGGAGAGGCTCAGCCAGACTAGCCATCAGCTGGCCCACTGTGGTGAGGCTCGGGCGCGGAGCAGTGACTGGCTCTAGCGTGTTGGGCGGTTCCACCTCCATGGCCGATGGCCGCACACGCGCTCCACCTCCGGCAGCGGCAGCTCCGGGCTCCACCAAACTCGAGGACCGCACCTCCTGCTGCAGCTCTTGGCCGGGGCCCCCGGTGGCCACAAAGGTGCGCACTCGGTAGCGCTGCGGGGCCTCTTGGCTGCCGTTGCTGTACAGTACATACTCGTGGTACGTTGGTGCAAACTGCGCAGCGGCACATGCATGCACATTATGATCAGACCCCAGCAGAGCAGACCAGACTGGAGCCGACCAAAGCAGAGCAGAGCCGGTGAGCTAGCTAAGCTTGCATCCTTGTGCTCATCCTTGTGCTCAATTTATCTGATCAGTGGTCCAGTCTGATTTTAACCACCCACTCTTCCTTTCTTTTCAGTCGGGCAGAAGTATTCGTAGAGGTGGTAGTGCACCTGATGCATTGTGTCGTACACCAGATCCGAGAAGTTGAGTGCGTGGAGAATGCTGTGTGCCAGGTTTCCTTGGCCATTGATGTTTGCCTCCGCATACCCTTTGTATGGGAATGCATACAAGTGCCCCAGTGCTGCAAATAGCATCTCCACACAGATTGTGATATTTTGCACATCCAAGGCCTCTTGTGCTGTCTTGATCACCCCTTCACTTGCCAGTAGTGCAATCACTACCCCCTGTGTGCATGCCAGTCTGCTTTCAATCTCTGTGCCTGTCTCAAGTCCGCAGCATGTAAATGTAACCTTGTGGCACTGTCCTATTCCCTGTCAACACTTATGGACATCATTTGTTCATCATGCATTTACATCCAGTGAATTGTTCATGAAGTTGAAGTTAGTCGTACTTGCCAGTAGGTCAAGAAGACAACTGATTTGATGATGAGGAACTTGGGAAGTGGATGGAATGGCTGCAACATGTCCTTGCATGCCACATAGAACAACACTAAGGCTGCTAGGGCCAGTGTGTAAGAAAATGTGTACACAATGGTGGCATACAAGTAGCCACTTGTGGTGGAGAAGCTTCCATCCCTATAGAACCCCGACTCGTACAGCATCAATGTTGCTCCCACCAACAATGGCTTCAGTATAACAAACTGGAGCACCCCTTGCTTACAGCGCCGGATGAACACCCTATCATTATTTGCAACCATGTTATTGCCCGTTTGAACATAATTTCCAATGTGTGAACTCCACTTTATGATAAAGAGGCTTTTCTTGACTTCTAATCAAAACATACAGTAGGTCAACAATGTACAGGTACAGCAAATGCAAATTGATGGAGGCTTGGCTATTCAAACGGAATGCTGAAATATAGATATACCCATCGAGGGGGATGGCATCACAACAACATGTCATAAGGTGCCAAGCAGGCTTGATGTATCGGCCTTGCAGACTGGTGGCCACTGCCCCTGGACCTCCAATGTATGCAATGCACAAGGACAAGAAGTTGTAAATCACCCATGCTTCATATCTGTTGCAACCCCATGCCAATGCAAACAATCAATCACTTAGCAAGGTCACTCCCACTGAGTTATCAGTTCTTTCCAAGCATGGGAATCATGATAGTTACCTAGCTAGGGTATCCCTAGACTGGTTACTCCATGTCTGGAGATGCATGCACTCGGGGGCATAATTAAAAGTTCATTCCAAACCTCAGGCATGAGCATCGTCAGTTCACAGTCATAGTTCACCATGTATTACAATCACCAAGGCATGTTATTCTCAAGTAAAGTACAGTTAGTACATCATAATCTCATTGGGCGTGTAGTTATGGGATTGGTGGTACTTGCATTCCACATATGGAATTAAAATAGATGGCTTCAGTTGGTCTCACCAGCGCCAACCAGGACATGAGCCCATATACCTGCACAATGGCAAGAATAGCAAAGCAGCTCAACTGAAACCTCCAAAGCACTGAAGTAGAAGGGAAACTAAAGTTCTAGAAGGGAACCGGCATGTGAATAATTATGGTTCTTCTGGGAGTGATACAGTTTAATTTCATTTTCTCAGATTTTCTTGCAAGCTGCAAGCAATCTGTACAAGACAAGCTGAACTCACTCTGCATGGCATGGTGGCCAGGGCCAGAAAATGGCACATGAAGGGTCAAATACTTCTTCCTCCCCAGTGAAAAGGTGGAGGAGGAATGCTCGCTTGCAGCATTGTTTTCAGTGGTAATTTGGGGCCACTGTCTGACAATTGCAGCCTGTCCAAATCAATCCCTTCGTAAATCACCCAACACAGGGAGGGCACACAAGCTTTCCTAATCCTAAAAGAATGTGACCTCTGTGGCTGATTATTCAAACAGCTCTTGTTCAGTTATTCAATTTCATTCATATTTTTCGGGGAAGCTTTGTTGTTGTGTATGCATATCATTGATTTAAATTACAGTATGACTTGAGTATTTAGGTAGGAAGACCACTCTCTTTCTACTTCAAAAATTCAAAACTAATTCCACAAAGCTCAAAAAATATGAAGTGACTTAGGTAAGTTGCCAATTCCATTTGTCTTTCAAGGAAAATTGATTGAAAACTATTTGAAGGAGTCAAATCTTCCAAAATTGATTTTTGGCTCTTCAGTGGCAGATTCTAAACACTATATTAGCATTGTTTGTTTGTTTGTTTTCTTATCTTTTAAATTTAAACTTCCAAAATGATCTATTTTGTGTTTGAGCAAAACCCAAAAAATTGAAGCCTATCAAACTACTTGAACAATCTCATAATTTCCTTATTTTGAGTATTTTATTGCAATTTGATCTTGAAAGCTTATATCCACATTTCTAGATGTAAGGTGATTTGGAAATTCAATTTGCACGATGACTTTTGGGTACAATCAAACACTTCTATGTTGAAAAAAATTTAAATACCATATTCTATATTTGATAACAATTATTTTTCAATAATTCTACAAACAAAAAATTAGAAAGTTGCAAACAAATCTTTAGAATTTTCTTGCATAGTTTTATGATTTTTTGAAAAGGCTTGATATCATTTGCTAAGAAAATAAAAATAAAAATTCATTCCATTCTAATGGCCGAATGGAACACATACAATGAAAGATATTGAAGTAAGTTTTGATTCCAAGGCCTGACATGAACGATTAAGTCGTAACACCAACCAATAGAAGTAAAAATTGGAGGAGTGGAGAGAGAGATAATGAAAGTTCAATTTACATGGACCATGAAGATGATGCGAATGGTATAGCGTTGGAACATGGGCTCTGTATAGTTGCAAAGATGCTTATAAATGTGCCATGTTGCTACCCCAGTTGCCACAATTGTGCACCCTCCAGCAAGTGCTTCTTGCCTTTTTCCAGCCATCTCCAATCCTATTATTACTCATTCAATTTTCAATTGATGTTGGACAACTCTCTTTAAGTGAAGCCACCATCCATCCTCAGTCAAAAGGTTATCCAATAATATTAGAAGAAGCTTAATAAATGTTGATTATAATGCCAATCAAACCTCTCACATTGCGGCTTAATTGCACACTCTATAAGTTAGTGCCATTGATGTCTTTGTCCACATGCTAATATGCTATTGATCATTGAGCACTTTGTCAATAGACTCTCCTTTGTTTTCCTCAACATGATTGTTCAATTTTCACACTTAGAATAGCAAATAAAAGTAAATTTATTTCAATAGTTGATTTTTTCAATATGTGGATTTAATAAATAATTAGGTCAATTGGCCAAAGTATTGTTGAGTGAGTACGTGGTTTGGAATTGCACTTGTTGTAGAGACAACACCAAGAAAGAAAATATAATATATACCTTGATAGATTCCTATTGAAAATAAAAAAACAAAGAAATAAGTTTGCCCTAATTTCAAGCAAGTGGTTGCAAGTGCAATGCTAGTTTCAGAAAAGAAAACAAAGACTAAAAGTCTGCAAGGAAGAAAGAATCATCAGGTATTTAGACCCCAAATCCTAAGTGCCCATCCCAATTGCGCCCTCTTGCACCTTAATGGAGTAAAAATTGGAAAGGATTGGCATTTATTTATGGCAACTTTAGTGTGGAATTGGGATGGAAAGGGTAGGAATTGGGTTGAAAAGTCATGGTTTCATAACTTCAAGGAACACCTCTAGGCAATTTTGACACATGGCAAGAAGGTCCAATTATTGGTTCATTATTGGTTCATTATTTCACAATTGGAAGGGACACTTTTATATTATCATTGCAACTTTGTTGGAAGTCCAAGGAGTCAAGAAGAGTCCACCCATAGGGACAACAATGGAAAGCTATATGGCTTTGCTTTGACCACCTTCAATGTGTCTTTTCTTCCTAAAAAATGAATTGATTGAAATACAAGTGGAAAAAATTGTGAATTGTCGTTCTATTGCAAAAATAAATTTGTGAATCAAAATAGGCTAGATGTGTGCAAAAAATAAAGGGAAGACAAGGGGCCATCCTACCTTGTGAGAAGGTGAGGAGCATAAATAGGGCCCCAATATAAACCGAAGGTGGTGGTTTTTTTTAAAACTTCAAACTTATCTTATGTAACCTGGCCCGTTTCCGTTAAAACAATCATTTACATTGTTGGTAGTTTATTAAACAATAAAATATTAGAAGTTAAGACTATTTTGTTTAAATTAAAAAAAAATTTAATAGAACTTTAAAATATTTCCAATTATCAAATTTTACCCCCTCAAAGCCCTGTTTGGTTTTGGGTTTAACCCTGCAACAAAATGGGACCTTCTAAACACCATTATCATGAATTTGAATTTCGAGTGATTTCTTGTACTTTCAACTGTGTGATGTCCAAGTTACCTTGATGTTCTAATGCCCTGATTTTTCAGACCTTAGGTCCCTTATCATTTTGAAGATCATAACATTCCAAATTGGAACTCTCAGTTTTTATTGTTGCTGCCCGGAGAGACAATTTCAGTTCCAGGGCTTGTCATTTGAAAGCATGTGGCATGCTGGCTTGTAGTTTGAAGACTCATTTGAGCATATGGGTTGAGATATGTGTGGAAAACTAATTTCAGACAAATTGACCACCTCTATCATGGTGAAACTAATCCATGTGGGCGAGGTGGTCTTCACTCTACAATTTGTTCCTATACTGGGTAGACTTTCATGCCTCACAAAAACAAGTTAGTTAAGGTAGCTAACCTCATTCCAACAAGGGACCTATTTTTGTTATATAGGCTACTCTCTTTTCAATCAACATGAGAAAAGTAGTGATTAATTGTGGCACAGTTCCCAATGCAATCGTGGCGCATTATGATTGGCTACAATCTTGGTTGATTTGCAACCAACCTATGGTTGGAAATAGGAAGACCTATATGATAAGAATAGGTCAAACAGAATCCTCAACTAAAAAATTTATAATATTTATGTTTTGAGAAATAAAATTCTGAAAAATAGGGAATCCTTCTAAACTCTATTTTTGTACATGGGAAAATTTCTCCACTCAAGAAACTTGAGCTCCAAATATGCGTATTTCCTTAAACGATTGGAATGAGGTTGGTTACCTTAGTTAGTTTGGATAACTGGAGAGGTCAATTGACACTTATCCTACTCCTAGTTCCTTTCCACTTACAACATTTTGTTTAATTGGAAAATGCCCAATTATGCCTTATTTGAGCTTCTTGGAATTTGTTCAATATTGAAACAGAAAGCCAACATTTTAATAAATTTTATCAATTTTCTTAAATTCTAATTGTACAAATTCAAACTACACATGTTTGAGATCATATGGAAAAACACAATAATATCACTTAGAGATTGAAAGATTATAATGTTTGATCATGAAGGTCTTAAAACTGTAAAAGTGATTTGAAGTCTTTCAATCCTCTTTTCACATGTCAAATCAAAAAAATTGATCACCAAAAAATTATGAGATTTAAGGATACAACATGCACAATTCCAATCAGTTTACAACTTTTCAAAATCTATTGTACAATTATTTCAAATGAATTTCTAATGTGATTTTTCCTCCATAATTTAATCTATTTTGAGACTCATTTCCAAGAGCCCTCAATATTAGAAATCAAGATTTGCAATGGACACCCTTGCACAAAATTTTGAACTGAAAAAGCATTATCATTTATTTTCAAAATGAAAATTTTTAATGCTAAAACTAGACTTCAAAAATGATATTTCAAAAATATGGACTCCTAAAAATAGTAACTTGGTTAGGTTTTTATTATAACTTCAAAGTATTGTCAACACCAAATTTTGGTGCCTCAGATATTTAGGGGTTAAAGAAAAAGTCCTCTCATAGTTTTCAAGGCTTTTTTCAGGGCTAAAACCTTACATTCTGCAAGCAAGTGCTTGGGCTTGGGCTGCAAGATGAAAATGGATCCTTGGCACTCACAGGGCTTTCCATGGCTCGCCTTGACAGTCTCTTTAGCAGAGTCAAACTTATAACACCAACTTCCCCACGCCATGAATAGGAACGCCTGATTTTGCAACATACGATTGAACCTATTTTCAAGCCCAACGGCGCAACAACCAGCCTTTTTTTAAGAGTTTTGGCAGAAAGCTAGAGTGGCTACATTTTTTTTCCTTCCGCTGTCTTGCCTGTCCACATGGTGAGGGATAGATTTTTGTCAATGATTTTTACTGGCGATTGTCTTTTATCTGGATAATCCATCTGGCACAAGTGGCTTGCAAGTGGTGGAAAATTTTAGCACTCCAAGGAATTATCTTGAAGCACAAAAGACAAAATTCTTTAGAAGTGGTCATATACTTTGGTTCCAGGAACATTTATTATTGTGAAAACACAATAAATTCATTTTTCCTTTTAAAGTAGCCTAGGCACCATTTCACAGATTATGAAATGAAAACTAGCACTTTACATATACAATATTCACATAACTTAAGGAAATAAAATTCATTCATAGAGGACACTCAAGGCCAAGCAAGGGCCCATCCATTCAAGAGCAAAGCCTAGACCAAACATGGATTTAGGATCTCACTAATACCACCTCAACTCTAACTTGAAAGCCCATATCGACGATCTGTTGCAGTTGCCCATTCGTTATGGGCAGCATCATAAGGAAAGGTCTCCAAAGTGAAGATTTTTTGAGAGTACATTCCTACCACACATTCTAGGTGGGTATCTAAAGAATTTCTTAGCTTGTTTTTAAAAAAAGCAAGAGAGCTGAAGCATCTCTCATCTTCTACAGACCCTAAAACTTGGACTATGGCAACTTCAGCCAACATAAAGTACTCAAGAAACGCTTTCACTCTCAAAACAATACAAGAATCCAAAGAATGCCAAAGGCAAGTGAGGGGATGTAGCTCAAACGGAGGCTCCATTTGTTCTTAGCATTGTTGACCATGGCTAGTTTGAACAAGCTTTGTTGAGTCTCCAAGCTATGATAGTCTAAGACATGGGAGATTAAGTGGTTTACCTTGTTAACCTCAACCAACTTCAACTCACAATAATGAACAGACAAGTGCTTTGAAAAAGTCTCCTCTGCCTCAATCTGCAGCCAATACTGTGGGTACAAAATGCCTAAAGCATCCATAACATTGTTGGACGAGAAATGGGCTTCAAACTCCCTCAGCAACTGATGGGCTGCCCCTGCAAAGAACAAACACCCCATATTCAAAAGTGAGTATAAAAATACAAAATTCAAAGGCATAAGGGTTTAAATTCAGTACACATACACAGAGACTGCGACCAGTGATTGAACCAAAGGTATTTGTGACTTGTGCACTCTTGCACTAGTGACCTCAGTGACTTGTGCAAGAGTGCAAACCACTGACTCTTGCGAGACTCCAATACAGTGAACTAGTGACTTGAGCAACGGAAAGAAGCAACACTGGTTTACATAGCGAGTTGAGTCACTATTGGAAAACTGAAATTTGAAAATTGAAATTAACAATTTGAGAAACTAAGAGCAATAATTGAATACCCACCACCGCCACTGAAATAATTAGAAATTGCCTAGTAAATGCTGCAACTTCACATGTGAATGTACCGATTCGTTAACAAAGGGACTTAAGAACTTAAGAAAAAATCAAACGCATTGTACAGTTCCAATTCGAATCAATCCTTCTTCCATCTCAAATCAAACCCTCACCAATCCCAAATCAAACCAGGAAGAACTCACAAGATACCAAGACTCTACAACATTTAAGAACTTACTACATACTAGCCAGCTAATCCCAGCCAACATGATCCCTCAACAACCATAATCCGAAACAATTCTTTAGAAGATGAATGCTCTCATGTTGGAATGTGATCAATCAAACTTCAAACTTGGAGTCTAAGAAGCCCAAAACTATCAAAATTTGTCATATCAATGTAACTGGGATAGAGACACATCAGGAGCCAAATCGGAATGCAAGCAACCGGTTGTCTAGAGAATCTTCTCAGAAAATTGACTCCATGGACAATATATTTGATGGACCAGTTGAGAACATGGCTATAAATGGAATCAGGCAAGCATGGAAAACAAGCAGCTTTCTGAAACACCCATGTCACATTGACATTGATGGGAATACGAGCACCCCGTGATAAAAAGAAGAGATGAACTTGACAAGCAGCAATAAGTTAGAACTAAGGAATCGTTACCTCATGTATTATTTGGTGGCCAGCCCAGGTGGCTGCAATGCATCAAAACTCATGCCAATACACTCAAATTTCAACAAACATCAAATGAATGTGTTTATAAAAAAATGAACTGAAATCCCAAGTGAAACACCTATATTTCCAGAAATTGACATATGCAATCCAAAAAATCCCTTCAAAACACAAATTAGCCCCTTCAACAGCCATTACTTGACAGAATTCTTGTACCATGTGATGGAAATTTAACAGTAACAAGTTGAAGTTACTAACTGAACTCAATTCCTCTCCCATCACTAATTCAGAACAGTGAAAGCCTCTTGCAATGGCAACACTCCGAGGAGGAAATGCAAGCCAGCTTGTTGCCTGTTGGTAAGCTTTAAGTTAAGTTTAGCCCCCATCGTAACTAAATTTAGCAAAGCTTCTACTAAGAAAATCTCTACTATTGTAGAAAATGTGAATCCCATAGTGCTAAATTAATTCAAAACTTTCAACACATGAGAGCAGTGCTTTCAGCAACTGCAGCTAATTACAAAATCACATTTGGGTTCAGCTTAGCCCTCCCTCTCCACCAATATTCACAAAAATAACAAAATGACAATTGGACTTGTTAACATAATTAACAAGACTTTGGGATTGTTGAATGCTTATCCATTTCCTGTAGAATAAACAACAGTTTTGTGTATATCCTTCAGAGATTTCCAACAATCTATACTACATCTGGGAATGAAGCCAAAATCTGTAAACCTAATCATTTGCAAAAAAGGATGAAGATACTCATACTTGAGCACCCCTTCTTAGTAGCAATGAGGGCAAAAAAGACATCTCTATCCATAGGTGCTGCCTTGTGCACAGCCCAAGTCTTCCCCCAGTTTGCCATAAACACCAGCTGTGCAGAGCCATTGTTCATGTCTGACATCCATTGCATATGGATCATTTAGCTATGCAAACACTCAATGATATTCTTCAAAGCCCAGAACTCGTCTGTGCCATAAGAGGTCACCTTGTCAATATACAGGGTATATAGTTGTCCTTCCGCAATCATTAAGGCAGCCACAAAGTCGCATATATATATATATATATATATATATATATATATATATATATATACGTCACGCCAGTGTCCAGGGAGTTCTATGGGCCATCTGATCCATTTCCGGAAGACTTTCATTCCACCCGGTTATTTAAAAAACTGATCGGAAGTGTTCCGGGAGGTTCCAAAATTGGCCGGCCAATTTTCGAAGATATTTTTTTTCTTCCGGTAGTATTGCTGCCATTGTCCAATTCCAGTTGGAAATTTTCCTTCAAAGTAAAAATCTATTCGGTTGTAATTTTTTGCTATTATCTTCTTTGTTCTTGAAGTCGCTTTGTTTTGCTGAAAATGGGTTTAGGGTCATTATCCCTAGCAAGATTTGAACCTGGCATTGCCCCTACCAACTTAGGGCCAAGAATTCAGCCTTCCGAAAATGCACCAATCCAAAAGAAGGTCGATGCATTTTCATGAGGCTGGTTAGTACGGCATGCCCACAACATTCACATTTACAACAATTAAAACATGATGATCTAGAAAAATGTAGAGAAGAGTGAGAACAAGCCACCATTCACAAGGCAACAAACAAGGCAACAAATGAATACATATCACAAGAAGCTGTCAACACAACGGTGTCCCCTGTTGATGCACATCTTTATACATTGAAGATGCATTGCTTGCACTAGGACCTTTGGCTGAATTAGACAAATAAGTAGAAGGATTAGCATAAAGATACTTGTATTTTGTTTCATGCTTCCACAAGGGTATGGCATCATGTATTGTACCATCATACTCAGCTTCCGGTCCCTCTAAAGCAGCTCTAAGCAAAGCCTCCAGATTTTTGCTTCCCAATACGATATGTAACATCCGGAACCTCAAAATAATGTATAAGATAGAGATAAATAGCAGAAAGATTTTGAAATTTTTGCATAGGTATAGGAAATTAGACACTAGAAACCAGAATTAGAAAAGAGTTCTTTCCTAGGGAGGGTAAAACGATAATTTGGTTAACATAGTGTTCCAGAACCAGTAGCCGGAAAGCCGGAAGTTCCGGATTATAGGGATTCTGGCTAGGGAACTTACGGGAACTCCGTCGGGTCGGGAATTTAGAGTTTCCAGTTACTATTTAAACCCCACTACCATTCTCATTCTTTCTCTTTTCTCTGCGGTTCTTTGCAAGTACGCTTAGTGAGTGAAAGAGTGGTGAGATAGGATTGTGATAGGAAGTGGAAGTAAGGCCGGTGCAGCACGCATCCGGAAGTTTACACTATGACAGAAATGCCAATCCGGAAACCGGCGGTGACTGCCGGGAGTGTCAGCTCGATGATTCCGTATTATCCGGATCGTCATCGAGAGTTAGAGGAAGATCTGGCAGCCATGGGCTCTGTCGGAATTCTGTACAGATCGTGGAATCTCTGGAGTAAGGAGATGATTGAGGAACTCCTTTATGGAGTTCTAATCAATATGAGTTGACAATGAGGGGTCGCCCAAGAGCATGGACCCAAGAACTCTGGGCCGGAATCTACTTCGTCGTGGATAAAGGGGCCGGGTGGGCCAGTCGGATGGAAAAGTACGCGACAGATCAGTTCCAGAACTCCGCCAACTTAAAGGAGGGGTATGTGGCAAGCGACTGCATCTTTCCCCATGATCAGCAACTTTTAGAGTTCCTGATCCCCATCCTATATCCGGAGAAGCCCAGCCGGGTGACGATAACGGTGGCAAACACCATCTTTGGGGCTCTAGGGGATAGGACGAATCTGGCTCCAAGATCCGTAAATTGGGGTGGACTTATCCATTCCATTGTGGATAAGTTAGCCAAGAGTATTGTAGTACAAAAGTCGAGCCCTATTAGTCTGTACATGTTCCACATCTACCATTGACAGGAGACCCTAAGCGAGCCGGAGCAACTCATGTACCGGAAAGGGGAGAACCTCCTCAAGTACGGATTGGAACCGGAAATCGAGCTGGAGGAGCCAGAGTCAGAAGAGGAGGAAGTTCCAGAAGCAACACATACTACTTCGGAGAAGGTCGGGTCCAATCGACGAAAGTCTACCGATCGGGCCTCATGAAGGAAGCAAGAAGCTGAGGGATCCGGCCAACCGGAAAGTCCGAATCCGGGATCAAATCCGGTCAAGAGCGCCATTCACTGGTTAAGGACCATGAAAACGGTGAACGATCGGATGGCGACAGTTTTCCGGGAAGTATGCACCAAGATAGGAGTGAAGGATGAGACGAAAATCTTTGATGCCATCGCACGGAGACTTGATCCGGGGGAGGTCCAAGTTCTGCACACCCAGATCCGAATTCTACAGGAAGAGCGGAACCATTACCGGAACCAACACGTCTGGTCGGAACAGGAGATGCACGTGGTGAACCGGAAGGCAATGGAGGCGATGACCCTGGTCCGGAAGCTAAAGGAGTTGGTGGACCTTCCTGCCATCACCATTTCAAGGGCCCACTTGTGAAACACCAAGATGGTGATGCAAGGCCACATCTCTGAAACCAAGGTGGTCAACATTTTGACGGATTTTGAGGCTCGGATCAAAGGGGTTCTCAAGGAGATGCGGTAGCTGATCGGGAGCCTCGACCCCATCCTATTGGACCAAGCCATGTTCCCGGACCTGCTGGGAGGAGAGTTTCAGGACACTCCGGATGCCGGAACATCAATGGAAAGGAGGAATCCGGAAATCTAGACACGTTTGGTGGTCTTTCCGGAAGCCACGACGCCTAAGGACACAGGGACGCAGACCACCGGTCCAGATGACTCATCTGGAAGACAACCGGTGGTGAATCTGTTTCCCCCTCTCCAGCCCGGAGAGACGGAAACCGGAATTATAGCTGTGGCGACAGTGAGAACACTAGTAGAAAATGATGTCCAGATCAACAAAAAATCATCAATTTTTTGTTAATGTGGGCACTGTATCGACCATTTTCACAATTTTTTGTTGATTTGGCACAAGGTAACAAAATGGTTAAATTTTTTTGTTAATTTTGGTAGTACAATGTCCAAATCAACAAAACTATAAACACTTTTTTGTTCATTTTCACAATTTTTTGTTGAATTGGCACAAGGTAACAAAATGGTTAAATTTTTTTGTTACTTTTGGTAAGTCAACGTCCAAATCAACAAAACAATCAACAATTTAACACTTTTTTACTCACAATTCTGTGTTTTTTGAACTCAGCAGACTTTGGTGACCTTTTTGGCATAGTAAAACACTTTTTTTGAAAAAACTTTGAACTAATAAAGGTTAGACAATAAAGCTAAATTTCACCTCCAAAAATCCGTTTGACATTTGAAGTCTCCAATCAAAAGTTATAGACAAAATTCAGAGCGGGTGTTTAAAAATGTCAACAAAAAGGTCCATTTCAACCTCGCTCTGAATTTTATTTATACCTTTTAATTGGAGACTTCAAATGTCAAATGGATTTTTGGAGGTGAAAATTAGCTTAATTATATAACTTTCCTTAGTTCAAAGTTTCTTGAAAAAAAGTATTTTACTATGCCCAAATGGTCACCAAAGTCTGCTGTTCTTACAAAACACACAAAATTATTAATTCAAGAACTACATGTCTATTGTAGAGTTTGAATTACATTTATATTGTTTTTGCATTTTTTTTTTTTTTTTGTAAGAACAGCAGACTTTGGTGACCGTTTTGGCATAGTAAAATATGTTTTTTCAAGAAACTTTGAACTAAGAAAAGTTAGACAATAAAGCTAACTTTCACCTCCAAAAATCCGTTTAACATTTAAAGTCTCCAATAAAAAGTTATGGACAAAATTCAGAGTGGGGTTGAAATGAAATTTTTCGTTAACATTTTTAAACACCCGCTCTGAATTTTGTTCATAATTTTTGATTGGAGACTTCAAATGTCAAACGGATTTTTGGAGGTGAAATTCAGCTTGATTATCTAACTTTTCTTAGTTCAAAGTTTTTTCAAAAAAAGTGTTTTACTATGCCAAAAAGGTCACCAAAGTCTGCTGTTCTTACGAAGAAAATGGAAAACAACATAAATGTAATTCTAATATTCATTATTACATGTAGAATTTGGGTTGGCTCAATGGTTAGAGACTTGGACCCCAACCGTGAGGTTCAAGGTTCGAACCTCCATGGTGGTGGCCGCCTACGTGGCATTGGTGTGCCACATGGCGGGTTGCCACGTGGTGCCACGTGGAATTTAAAAGAAATTAATTTTTTAATTTAAAAAATAAATAAATTATTGACCAAATTAACAAAAACTGTAACAAAAAAATCAACACTTTCTTGTTTCATAGTGTCCAAGTCAACACGTCCAAATCAACAGAAAATGAACTAACAAAATCAACACTTTCTTGTCTATTTTTTGTTGATTTGGACGCAAATTTTCTACTAGTGGAAATCCAACCCGGACGGATTCGAAAAGGTTTGATCACATGCAGACCACTCCTCTCCCTATAAGTCCGGCGAGCACCGTCATCAACCTCATGGAGGCCAAGTCGACGCGGCTGAAACATACAAGGTTCGAGGAGCCGTTGGAAATCGAGGAGACGGAAGAGAAATCAGCCGAGTCCTACTTCCAGTTCGAGATAGAAACGGAGTCAAATCCGCACCAAATCCGGACCCGATCCGCAACCAAGAGGACTCCACCAAAGATGCCTACTCGGAAGACGACTCTTGCAGCCATGAAGGCCGGATCTTCATCAAAGAAGGTGCGCAAGTAACTAGTTAGAGTTACAGTTTTGATAGTTAGGATTTTGGTTAGTACTTTCTGGAACGGATAACCCGGATTGTGGGCCTTTAGTTCCGACCTTTTAGGATCTTAACGGCTTTCCGGTTTGTCCGGAACGGTTAATAGGACCGTTGGCCGGATTTGTAGTTGGCCCGTTTGGCCAGATTTTGTGTTGGCCATTTGGCCGCTTTTTGTTGTTTTTAAGGGCAGGCCGGCTTGTTTGCCTATCATTTCCTTTTCTTGTCATTTAATCAAAGCTTACCGGAGATCAATTTGATCATTTCTTTGCGTATTGCGTTTATGTTTGAGTTGTATGTTGGTTTGTAAGTGAGGGTGAACAAGAGGGAGTCCGAATTACTTGATTAATGGATGAGTTGAAATGAGCTTTGACGGAAGAGCTTTAGACTTGTGAGAGAAGAGATGTGTGTGATGCCTTTAATTTGCCGGAACGGTGATCCAGTGGAAGTCGGTAGCAAGGTTGTCCACGTCACGTCACGTCTGGACGTCCGGATTCATCTCCGGCGTCCGTTAGAATGAAATCAGGCCGAGAACCTTCGACAGAGGATGAATAACTACAAAAATGGATGGACGGATGCGATGGACGTTCTTAGTTGACGGGCACACTGGATGAGCGGGCCTTTGTTAACAGGCATCTGGACGAGCGGGCCTCTGGACGGACGGTCTGGACGGGCGAGCCACCGTCAATGGGCATCTGGACGAGCGGGCTAGACGGACGGGCGGACCACCGTCGACGGGCATCTGGACGGGTGGGCCTCTGTCGACGAGCATCTGGACGGGCAAACTGGACGGGCGTTGAAGTTAACCCTTAAAGGACCAAATTCATTGAGAAGTGGTCAAACTTTGTGTTTGAGTTAAATTTAGCCATCTAAATTGTGTTCAAACAATAATCTTCTATTTTCTTTACTTGAAGCTCTTAATTTTATATCACCACGGGAAATTTCAATTTGTTTCATGAAAAATTGTAATTGTTATCATTTTTCTTGCAAAATTTGAACATAAATGAGTAAAAATAACAAAAACAATTCAAATTATTTAATCTCGAGAATTACAAGCAACAATGAAAATTAATGTGAAAAATTTTCAATTGGTTATTTTATTTTTTACATCCAAAATAGCCACAACAAAGACCTTGATGTCAAATTTGACTATCAAACCAAATTTTTCCTTTTATATAATCTATGTGTAAAATTTTGATATTTTTCTCTAGTGGAAAAACAAATTTTCTATTCATGCTATATTTTTTCAATAATTTTGATGGAAAAATCAAATTATTGCAATTTTTGAAGCTAAAGGTGGAAATAAAATTATATCAATTATATAATATATGAAAATTATCTATAATTTTTACCAAAAATGAAGGATATAATGAGGAATACAATTTCATAATTTTTTCAAATCAATCTTAAGAATATAAAATATGAATGAAAAACACGCCGTATTGTGTTATTTGGATTTTAACACGTGGAGCTTTCAATTGCAATAACAATTTCAATTTTTGACATTTCTCAAAATTTTAAAATGTATTAGGAAAAGAACTTATCAAGCTTCATTTCCTCAGTTGAAATCAAATTCTAAAAATAATTATTTTGAAAGTTACAATCAAGGTTGACCAAGGCGCATCCATTTTTTGGATGCACGAACCTTTAGGGGTTAAATAAAACCTAACCAAGTTGCTATTCTTGGAAAGTTCTTCTTGAAGTCTAGTTTTAGCATCAAAAGGATGGATTTTAAAATTTTAAAATAAATGATAGTGATTTTTCTATTTAAGATTTTGTGCAAGGGTACCCATTGCAATCTTCACTTCGTTTAGTATTGAGAGCTCTTGGAAATGAGCCTCACATACACTAGATTTTGGATAAAAAATCACATTCAAAATTTTAAGTAAGGAATTTACTTACCACTTTGGTAAGGAATTTCCATTATTCTTATTTCTTAACCCCTAAAGTCCCATACTCTCATTGTCCCCACATGGGACAAAATGGATTTTGCCATTTCGGGTAGGCTCCTATGATCTCAATTTTTACTGAAACTTTTTGAAACTTTCTCATAAGATGGATAAACTTATGAGCTTCCTTGGATTACAATTTTTTTTACAATCGGTGCCTAGGAGCAAAAGTTATGCCACAATAACCTCAAAGTAGGGGAGATCAGGGCACCGGGCTATCCAGGGACTTTGGGCAGCAAAAAAAATCCACAAAGAATTGAAATAAAAATTTTAATATTTTTTTTCGTGTAGACTACATTTTTTTCTAAATGGGAGGCTTTTATTCATTCCATTTGGATTAATAATGTGAAAGTTATGGAGTTTTTTGTTTTAGGGGCAATCATAGCAACTTCTTGAAATAAATTTGCTTCTTTCACTTTGAATGCTAATAACTTTCTATCTATACGGTCAAAAATCACAAATTTTGTATCACGTAATCTAAGACAAGTGTAGAACAAGATCTGACGGTTAGATTCTAAAAAATATTTAAATAATTTATTTCATAGGTGAACGTAGCAAAAGTGGTGGTTTAGGGTGGTTTAGGAAAAAAAATGGCCGTGGGACTTTAGGGGTTAGCCAAAAATAAAATAGAAGACTATCTTACCTACCATCTATGTATACAAGCTTTTTCTACACTATTACAAAAATACCAATATACAAACGCAATAGACAAAGGCAAAGCAAGAATACACAAGGTGGAGAGAAAATTACAAAGGTAAATGTTTTATAAATCCAACAAAGGTTGGTAAATCTTTACATATGTCCGCTTCGTATGACTTCCGGTCACTACAACAAAAATAATGTTTTATGACTGCAGAATATGACTGCAAGCAATCGTAAAATCAAAAAATATGACTGGCCGCAGGAATCATGCCATATTTAACTAATTTTGGACTTTGCAAAGTCCAAAATTGGTAAAGGGACATCTAAGACAATTGTAGACTTTGACTTCTATAGATTTTATGAATCTAGAAATGATATAGATTTTGGACTAGGTGGTTTGAAAAATGTACAACAGGTTTAGATTTTAGATATCTATGACATTGAAAAATCTCCCGATAGACAAAGTCCAAAATTCCCTTAAAAGTCCAAAAGTAGTTAAATATGACATAATCACTATAGATGACTGCAACATGACTGACATGAGTCATTACCGACGAGTCGCTTCGGACATCAGTCATATTGGCAGTCATATTTTTGGAGAAGTATAATTATCCATATTTTGCCGTATTTTGCCAACAAAGAGTATATTTTGACATCCCTTGACTTTTTCTTGAGTTGCCCAGGGAAAAGGAAAAAAATCCTACGTGGAATATGACTCCACTTAGTCATATTTTTTGTTGACGTGGAATATGACTGCCTTTAGTCATATTATGGTTGACGTGGAATATGACTGCCTTCAGTCATATTTTGGCTGACGTGGCATAAGATTTTTTTTTATGACGTGGAATATGACTGCTCTGAGTCATATTTTGTACTTATGTAGAATATGACTGCTTTGAGTCATATTTTGTGCTTATGTGGAATATGACTCTTTGAGTCACATAATCACATTTTGTGCTTACGTGGAATATGACTGCTTTGAGTCATATTTTGACAGATGTGGCATAAGACTTTCTTAATCCTTGATGACGTGGAATATGACTGCTTTCAGTCATACTTTGGGCTTACGTGGAATATGACTGCGGTGAGTCACATTTATTGATGGTGTACAATATGACTCTTGCGAGTCACATTTTCCTTTCTTGTTAAATATGACCGCCCCAAGTCATATTTGGAGAATGACGTCATTGAGATGAAGAAATGTTCATTCCTGTAGTCATGTTTCAGAAAGCGCCTGGTAATTTTTTGAAAATTATTGTGATCATTATGTTACTACAATTAGTCATGCTTTCATTCATATTAATTATGAACTACAACTTTAGCAACCGATGTACTCATATTCCTTATTCTCTGTATTCCATTACTAACTACGATGAATTATGTCTATTGACAGTTTTAAAAAAAAAATCCTAACACTTTTTCCATACCTTAAAGATCATAATGACACTCCACTATCATGTCATGATCATGATTTTGCAATTGACAAACCATCAAAGACATACATGACTTTAAAGATTCACTTCAATGATTTATTACTCAAAATCAAAACACACATCAAACACTTTCCCTGTATAAGTACGTATATGTACATGTCTGACCTTATATTGGAGTGTGCAATCCACTACTTCATATCTTCATTCATTTGTTCGAAGGAGCCAAAGCTTCTATGGGCCACTTTGTGATACTCTTCATTGCATCTTCCAAATGCACCATGGGAGGGTCGTCGTTGTTGTTGCCCTCGTACAACAGAGCCTTCTCTGATCTTGGAACAATGGACGTTATGGTAATCGACACATTGCCTTCTTCAATGAATCGGCCGTGAAGTGTAGCTTCTGCAAGGTTTACAATGACTCCATGTGCAATTACATTTTCTTCAACCTTCTTGTCATCGTCCACATCAAACACTTTCACCTTCAACCCTACAACCAAAGGTCCATGGCTTGGATTCATTAAGTTGCATGTACCTTCAATCGATTTGTTTCCACCTTCTGCATCCTGCATTCACAACTACAATACATGTAAATATGTAGTGTACAAACAATAAACCTCCACTTACACATGATCACTAAGGCAATCCACATCCTTCGTAATACATACCTTCGGTAGTGGATTCAATGCTCGTTTTATTGCCTTGTCCAAAAACACCACACAATACTTGATGTCGGAAGGGTTGCGACTAAAGCTTTCAAATGGTCCCGTTATGGTTCTGAGAAAGTTGTCATGACGAGTTAAAGGGTCTCATGCGGCAATGTTTAGAATGTTCACGGTAGGTGACCGAGATGTAGCAGTGGAATCCCAATCCACTTGCAAGACCTGTGCATTGCCATGACTTGGATCTGGAATCATTTCGAACAAATCGTGCACATTTCAAAATTTTCCTCCACCAATTTCCCTCCCTCACAAAAAACACCACTTCATGGGGGTCCTAGTGGCTACAATTTGAGCCACTTCTTGAAGAAGAGCCTCTCCAACCGGAGACCATATCCCAACATCGAATAGGGAATGTAGCATGGTTACGAAAGCTTTACATTCTGCCTTTTTTTAAATTTTTACCTTAAACTCTCTCACATAATGGATCGTCCCATCCGGCCCCCACTCTCGGGTGTCTTCCAAAGATCGAATATCACACAAAAGACCTACAACATTCAACACAAGTATCTTTCGACGTGCATCATCCGAAACTCTCACCAGTGGAAACTTCCAACTCTTCGACTGATTCTTCTTCTTGGAAGGGTTGCCTCCTTTGGCGGACCTCATAGCCCTCCTCCTTCTTGGAGGATCTTCCATTGGGACTTTAAGGTGGTCTTCCACTAAATGTTCCTAAGATCCTCTTCCTCCAATCTACATGCACATCAATAGTTAAAAGTTTATTCAACAAGATTCAATCAATTACAAATTTAACAAATGCAAAAAATATATATCAATTATGGTACAGGTACGTATGCCTAAGATTGACTTCAATGGCTCATAATAAATCTAATTAAATTACCTACGATCATACACAAGAAAATATTAGTGCCCCTAAATCAAAATACTTTAAAACAATTGACCCAATAACACAAAGTGCAATATGCATAGATGTAACTATATTAATACAAATATACCTACTCCTACTTATATATTGTAATACAAGTGCCTTCACTTACATAGATTATAATATGACTCACCGTAAATGTAAAAAAAAACAAAACTTCACATAGTCATATACAATGAAAAATAACTACTTACAGTTATAATAAACCTAATGCGACTAAATGTAATTACAAACAAAAAATATGACTGACCTCAGTCATATAGTATAAAATATGACTGCCATCAGTTGCATACAAAGAAATATGACTTTACATAGCCATATACAATGAAAAATAACTACTTACAGTTACATTAAACCTAATGTGACTGAATTCAATTAAAAAGAAAGAATATGACTGCCCTGAGTTATGTAGTATTAAACATGGTTGCCATCAGTTGTTTATAGAGAAATATGACTCCCTCTAGTTACATAACCGAAAATACAAATAGATGTACTTGTCTTGTCCACATTCACAATAAATACTACTCATACACGTACAAAATATACTCTACAACATCAAACCATTTGTAATTAAATGTAGCACCTTCCATTACAAAATCAATCAAGTCATACCTTTTTCTTTACCAATACCTCAATCAATATTTCCATCTACTCAGATTATACACAAAAACATAAGCACTAAGCTAATTCATTCAAGAACAACAAACCTTTAAATCACCCTTCATCCTCTTTGTATTATGAGCAGTCGCTCCAATTGCCAAGGTAGCATGAGGGGATTCATGACTACTGTCCGCCAACAATTTCTCCGCCTCTCTCTTCCTCTTCTTTGCACTGTCTTGATCTTTCTTTCTTTTTGTAGCACGTACTTCTTCTTGAGCTGTTTGAAGCGTTGACAAAGTCTTTCCACTTTCTTTTACATTTTTCAACTTATTAGTAGCCCCTTCTTCTTTTAAAGTTACAACAACGTCCACACATTAGTTTCTGGGAGTACATGTCTAATTCATGTACTACATATGAAAATCAAATTAAAACAACGGCAACAACTATAATTCACTAACGTAGAAGGACATGCAAAGTTTTTCTTCTTTCTACAAACCTCTTCTACCACATCTAATACCACAGTTGCTTCAGACGTTTTCATTGCTTGAGGATTTAGAAGGCCTTCTTCACGTCTCTTCATAGGGTTGGGCGTGCTTGCAATTCCCAATCCCTCCATCATCTCCTCACCACCCGCATCTTCTAGACCATTAGTGCCTATTTCAGAACTGGACGGGTGTGTTTTCCCTCCATTTTGCTTTTGAACCTCGTACAATAGTTCTTTTACTAGGGCACTCATTTCGCTTAACTCCCCCTTCACAGAATCTTTAAAACTATACAACTCGTTCCGCACATCTTCTACGCCTTTGCCACCCCTCCTTGAATTACTAGCCACCCCTCTTGAAGTTGAGGAGCGATTGTGCCCAGACTTCTCTGGTGCTGCAAGCTCAATTTCAACTTTTGATCGAGTTGGGGGTCTGTCCAAATCTGCAGCCTGCAATACAGGACACTCCAAATATGTCAATTTCTTTAGCAAAATGTTTTACCCTATTGCATACACAAGACGACAGTACATTATATGACTAGCCATATGCAATTGGAAAAACGTTTTGTAGGTGACCAAGTACGATTTTAAGTACTAACATGACTAACAGTTTTCAATTGCAAGCACTAGTCATATAAGTGGCCACATACGACTGCACCTAGTTATATGACTGGCCAAATATGACTGCACCTAGTCATATGACTGGACAAATATGATTGTACCTAGTCACATGATTGGCCAAAAATGACTGACCAAATATGACTGCATCCAGGCATATGACTCGCCAAATATGACTGCATGCAGTCACGTTACTGCCCACATGTCACTGCCTGTAGTCACACTTACTACAATCATGACTTCATTTAGTTACATGACTATCTTCATTATGACTAAGTATTCATTGCTTTGTCCTAATTTTGACTACAACTTATCATAAAAATGTCCTACATCTTCAGGCTAATTGCTTTTGCATGACAAAAAAACTTCATCTCATATGTTATTTCACCTAATCATTTTCTTTGTATGGAAAATAGCATCAATAAAAAATGACCATGGACTCTCATCTTTCAATATATGATTAAATTATTGAACTTGAAACAAGTGTTGTTGTCACTTACAAGGCGCGATATCACTTCTCCTTCTGAACGGCCACTATAAGACACATTTTGAACGGTTTGTTGTGTAGCCTTCATCCGTTCAGAGTATGCTATTTTGTCTGTCTGTTGGATTATCTTCTTGAAGTTCTTCACATGTTGTTCCTTCACAGTTTTGGGAAAGGGAGCATCGGCTTCTAATAATTTCTTCATGTTTGACCTCTTTGTCTTCAGTTGCGACTGTAGTATTTGAAAAAAAACTTTTTCTGGAACTTTGCCATGCCTTCCACGATATTCAAACTTTGACGCCATTTTGTCCTTGATTGATAACAATACAACTTGCGGATGTGAATTGAAATCATCCACGCTCCAATCCAAGTCACGAGAATAACCACGTAGCTTTGTCAACCACTCCGACCTATGCACTCCTGTAGGACATCCCGCAAAGTCCACTTCAACCCAATCTCTTTGGTCAAACTTCTGCAAATTCCTCCGCAAACGCTTTAGCTTTGATTGCCTCTAACGACCAAGGTTGTCGTCCACATTGGTGACTTCTTTCCCTGCCATTCCATTGAGTTTTTGCATCTTCTCTCGTATTTCTTCCAAGTTCACACCACTCTTAGCCATGTGCTTCAAAATGTTGACCTCTCGTAATTCCAATTCATCTACAACATCAGTGCATGGCTCTCTCCTTGGTGCATCACCGTCCTCCTCCATATTGAAGTCACTGTTAATGTCCTCTTCCAAATCCTCCCCCATCATTGTATCATCTGTATCATCTGAAAAAATAGTATCTTCTTGCACTTTTGTTGCAATCGTCGCATTCCTTCTTGAAGACATCTTCCTCTTTTCATCAGCTTCTTTGGCCCACGCCCTCGGATGATCTTGTTGATGTTCAATTCCCTAAAAGTATCAAGTGGCCAAGTTTTTTTGTTACTTTCTTCATGATTTCAAAGAACAAGAACAACAAAAACTACTACAAAAAATTGTATGTTCAATGACATGAACCCCAAGATCCCAAGCAATTCCTAATTAACAAGAAAAATTATCAATCAATTTCTATCATTCCTTCTAGTCACATAAGCTCATTTATGGGTGAATGCATGGTTGACGGGCTCAAAATCGTGTCACACTTTTGAAAACTGCACTTATCAAATTTTCAAATGCGGTTTGGGTATATTAGAAAAATTTAACTTGAAAAAAAAAGTTCATTTTAGGGTCCTAAACTTGATTATGAACACAACTATGTTGTTGAATTTTTTTTGTGGCTAAATATGAAAGTATAGGGGACTTTTAAAAAAAGATGGGTGTGACAAATTTATTGTCAGCACATTTTTCAAGGACTTTTTAAAGATGGTTTAGGTTCTTAAATTCATACAAAGGACTATGATTCTAGTGGATGTTTTAGTAAATTTTTACAAAATTATAATCTTGTTGTGTAAATATGTATTGAATGTCGGCAAAAGACTTTTTAATGACTATTCAAACACTGAATTTTATGAAGTCTTTTTCTTATAGCCAATATTTTTTTTTACAAAAATGATTTTTTCTAAGGTATATTGATTTTTAAGGTCTAGGGGCGCTCAAAAAGCTAAGGACTTTTTGAATTTTTTTAGAATTTGTTTCTTATAGAATTCACTTCCAAGTATTTCACTCCCAAACATTTTACTCACAAGAAAGGACTTTTTGGACTTGGACTTTTGCCAAAAATGAGCCACTCAACCATGCATCCACCCTTATGACTGCAATTAGTCACAAAAGCTCATTTATGACTGAAATCAGTCATTATTGCTCAATTGTGATTGCAGTCAGTCACAAAAGTTCAATTATGACTGCAATTAGTCACAAAGGCGTAATCATCATTGCAATCACTTACAACTGGTCATTACTTCGAAGACTATTTTATAATTGATCATTTGTGACTACACGTAGTCACAAAACAACATTTGACACTACAATTAGTTAGAAGTGGTCACCAATGAAAAGAGTGAGTATTACTTGACCTTCTATTAAGGTAATCAATAAAAATAGGTCCTACTGAAATATTATGAGTCATAATTCCTATGTTGGAGCTATATTTTGTAAGAAATACATAATCAACAATACAAACATACACACTCTTCAGCACAATTTCTTAGGGCTAATTTCTCTTTTTCATGATTCATGAATGATGTTAATTACATTTTGAGAACATTTGTCCTACACACAATTCTATATGCACATGAGAATAAAAATCAATGAAGTTATGGAAAAATTATGCAACTATATTACATAGTCAGTTCTAAAGTACTATTACTTGCAATTACAAGGGATGAGTAGTGACCTTCCCCTTAACCAACTCCTTCTTAGAGGCCTCTTCCTCAGCTTCATAGTCAGTGCTTGGTGTGTCGTTGCCACTATCAACCCCTACCATTGTTGCTCTTTCTTGGGCTTGTGTGCGTCTTTCCAATGTTGGATTTATAGTGTCAAAATTCTCCCCTCTTCCTACTTGTTTTCGTGCTCGTGGCTTTTGAAGGGGCACGTTGCGACTGCTCTCAAAAAACCCCGCAATTTGATTAGAAGTCATTTCCAAAATTGAAAATATAATTGCTAAAAAACTAGCAATTGTGCAAAACAATTCCACTTGCACATCATCTGCCATATTAGCAATCTCTGTGGTAATTTTTGCCAACAAGTTTGCCATACTTGTGAGTCTAAAAGCCTTGTTTTAACTGATTTAAGTCACAAAACAAGTGGTCAGGTCTTTAAATTATGTCAACTACAAATCATGTTGCTCTATAATTTACTTCAACATGTAAGTCATTCCCCGTGCTCATTGACACTACTTACAACTATAGTCAATTCCTAAAGGATATTCCATTCCAAAAAAAAAGATTGGGGGAATAATGCAATATCTTACTTCCTTTGGGCTAGGTCTGCCAATTGAGCTGCAATGTCTAGCAAGCCTAATTCACTCAATTTTTGTGAGTTCGTCTTAATGTTTTCTTTTCTCAACATTTCGTACTCGGAAGCCATGCTATTCTGCTTATTTACATCAATGATTCCATATTGTAGATTATAAAAAAGAGTATATCTCAGTACAAGACTTATGAGAAAATTCACTCTTGCAAACATCTTCTTAATTCATATCCATGAATAGTAGAAAAGAACAAAAGACCATCACCTAATACCTTTTGGAATGAAAAACTGATGATAGGCAAGTAATTCAAATGCATTGTTTTCAAATGGAAATTAGTACATTGCAATTAAGCACATTCTTAAATGTAAAATGCTTTTCTATTTCTTACAATGCATGTCTTTGTCCAAAAAACAACAACCACACTACTATACATAACCTTGCATTTTGCTAGACACTTACGATTCAACTAACATTCAAACAACACACAATGCATTCAAAGAAGTACATTGTACGTCCTACATAAATAGATAAATGAGGCATCCAACTCTTGAAGCGCCCATCTACTTCTAATGGTTTCTATAGAAAAGGACTTATTGCATACAATTTGGTTTTACAATGAACCTCCACAGTTATCGAATGAATCCATAAAAAATTATTCTTTTTTTTATCAAAAGCCAATAACTAGCCTTCATTAATTCAAATCTTTGTAGAAGTGCAAAGTGGCCACATTCTGGGAGAACTGCAGTTTTGAAGCGCCCATCTACTTCTAATAGTTTCTATAGAAAATGACTTATTGCATACAATTTGGTTTTACAATGGACCACAACTATCAATTGAATCCACAAAAAATTATTCATTCTTACAAAAGCCAATAACTAACCTTCATTTCCTAAAATTCTTTAAGAAATTCAAAGTGGCCGCATTTTGAGAGAACCAGAGTCATACACATTTAGAACTAAATGCATCAAGAAACTTAAGACAACTTATATTTTGCTCAAACGCTATCTTTCTTTCTATGGAAAATGAATTGAAATTATTTAACTTTATACAAACCTATGAAATAGGTGGACTACCCCTCAAATGGTTTCTTTTAAAACATGATACCTTCTTAGAAATTGAACTACTTGTCAGGTAAACGTATGCACTAGTTCGTCCTATGCACTAGTGTGTCCTACAAAAGAAGCGACAAATTCCACTATAGATTGAAAAAAAAAAAGACCCAATGGTATAGAATTTTCCCTGTTGCACTACAACACTTAGAAGGATCCAACATAGAAGATGGAAGCAGCATTTAAAATAAGTCACAAACCCTAATCAATTGGAAAAAATCATGACTAGAAATGAAAGAACAGGACACTCAAGAGGCAACTAGATTTTTGGAAACTGTAGTCACTAACTTGTTCTCATCCAAGTTCTACTACAAATCAACCTCCTAAAACTATTTGAATTTAAAGCAACAAGATTGTGAAAATGATGATTAAACCTCTGTACCAATTGTATTGAAGAAGACAAGTCCTCTGAATTGTGCAGTTGACAATGCCGACATTACTAGTGGGAAAACACACACCTGTATTGCTTACTTGATGTCACTTAGAAAACTAACAAAAATGCACCTGTAGTGCTCACTTCCTGGCACTCAAACGACTAACAACAGCACACCTACATTGTTCACTTCCTGTTGCTTACAAGACTACTGTCACTAGCAAACGAAGAGAAGTGCCGCAAGTGCAAAGCTTAGCGGCGTCGGCAATACTCCAAGCTCCAATTCCAGCAGCAAAGACAGAGGTCCACGGACGTCACTTCCCCTGCAGTCGACTGTGCAAGGTAGAGGGAAATCACCGGCAACCAATACATGCTCGTGGGACCCCATCCACTTCAAGAATAGCTTACTAGAGTTTCCGAAACGGTGGACCTCAAAAATAGAAATCACTACTTGCTAACTGAGGGTAAATTAGCGATAAGTCCCCCAAAGTATTCTAAAATAAGAACATTATGTTCACCTGCGCTGCCGTTCTTCGAAGATCCACCGCCGTTTGTTCATGATCTCAGATTCACTCAGCACCGCTACTGCGTTTGGAAGTTCGGAGTCCACCGCAGGATAAATTAAATTTTTGAAAATTCCACACCGAAATATGTGGTCGAATTTATGCAGTTGAATAGAAATGTGGACGCTTGGCAGGAGCTTCTTCAAAGCTACAGGGCAGATTTGGTGAAGGACTATTACGATGAAGATTCCGAAAACTAGTTTCCCGTTGACAGTCCGCACTCTTGGACGGTGATTCAGTTCATCTGTCGATTCCCGGTCCCTTGTTCCCTCATTCCGAAATCTTCCTGAGAACCTTTGTTTGAGTTCGTCACTTTCACAGCTTGATTCTCCTGACACCCGAGCCAATCCCGACCCGTCTAGTGGAGAGGACATCTCGGAGCAGTGGACCAGAATCCAATGCAACCCAAGCATCGACAACTCACAAGGATTCAAGATCAATCACGTCTAGATTATTCCACAAGAGGTTGAGTGAGGGACAATTCCCCCTCACTGGAAGTAAATAGTGAGCACCAGTGCCTGGCAAGCCAACCACCTTAACTACCCGTGGTTCCTAGTCTTGACAACAATTGCTTATTAAAAACAATGTTTTACTGGATTTGTTTTGAGTCTTACGTCAATTGTGTTTGCATCAGTGCAACAGCATCAGTTGAAGGATTCAAGGCTTATCCACTCAGTCAATTCAGAAAATGGGTACTATTCGGAAGGTGGAGTTTCTTGTTCGAGCTACGGTCATATTCACAATATTGCTGCGTTCGGAAAAGTTATCTCCACTACTATAGAAACTTTAGCATTTTATGACACTCAATTGAATCTCAAATTTACGCGAGTTGTACAGTTTACTGCTCTAAGGTTTCAGTTTGGAAATACAAGAGCCATATGGGACTTCACAATCCTACTCTTGGGCACTTGAAAATCCCATTCTTCCGCACTTGAACATCACTTTCTGACACACTGAATTATCCAAAATAACGAATGATCATCAGGTTAAGAGACAGAAGCTGCTGACAAAATACCAGATAGTTGATAATAGACTGAATTTCCTTTATGAAGATCAGTTTTCTTCAATTAATTCAGCACAAAAAGAAAAACTAAAAAACACTTGTTCAATCAGGATCCCACCTGGCTTTCTCTTCTGGATTCCTGCCCCACTCATATAACTCCTACACGAAGCCCAAAGGCTTCAAATACATTCCCTAAAGACATATCATGGAAAAAGACATTCCTGGGAAAGTTATTAGCCTGAAATAGTTGAAACAAGTTAGGATGAGCACACTAACCATTTTGAATCATTAATGCTTGCTAAAAACCCAAGTTCCATGACTGGGCATCACCACCAACTGTCGCTAATGTTGCTAAAGGCATAGTCAACAATAACGTGGGTATCCCTTTAATTACACGATGATGATGATGAGAGCGCATTAATGAGGGGTGTCTTCATATACTCTACTTGCTTGCCTGATTAATTTCTACTTTAAAGAAATTCTGGTGGTAAATCACGGGAGCGCAAGCGCTGCCTTCTAACTCGATGGATAACATTCAGCGAGCGCAGAAAGTCCATTCACAACGATGCCTTGAGGTACAATTGTCGAGTTTTTGAAGGATTGACAAATTCAAAAGGAAATGTTGACAACTGGTCTGATTTTTGAAGTACAAAATTAAATCCTTGCGACAGTAAAACAATTTTAGTTTGTAGACCATCATGACGAAGAAACCACCATTGTCATCAACAGAGGGACCAATCCATCAATCAATGCTGAAGCTTTACAAGAAATAACAAGAAACTGAAGCCCTTTTTCCAAACTCAGAGACAAACTTTTGAATCCTTTTTCATTGCAAATGTGCACTTGGTACCTTCGGTTATCTCCTTGAAAGATGAGCCGCCTCCACTTTACATCACAAGGGTCTAAGAGACAGATTACAGATGGTTTGGCAAGGGTTCCAATATGGTTGCAATTTCCAAGCACGTACGTGTCGCCGTGGTCGTCTTTGTATAGATTGTAGAGCTTCAGGTCCTCTGTTCCCGCCCCTATTGCTAAGTGTTTGCTTCAGCACTTGATCATCGCGGATTTCAGGCTCCCTGCAAGAGTGTTGTGTATGTATCCAAAAACTCAGGCCTCAGATTCTCTAGATCAACACTCCAAGCTGCCGTTCTTCAATCAGACCCAAGCTGCATTGTCCAAAAGTTGACTGAAATAGACACTTGTGAAGCCTTGCGGTAGACCACCCTTTTGAATGATGAATAAGACATACAATTGCTTGGAAACAGCATCGACACTGGAAATTTTAACAAACCATCTGTCAATACTCCTATGTGGGGAGGTGTCTCATTGAGCAGGAAAACAAATCATAGGATAGTGTACTGTAATGTGAACTAGCTCGGGTACTATTACAGAAGATCTTTACCCAACAAAGGACACGTTTGTGCTAGTTAGCCAAGCAATGCCCCTTTTCATTTGTGTTGGATGACGAATCTCTTGCATGGTTTCATTAGTTTCAAGAGTTTAAGTTGGGATTTCTGCATTGTCAATCAATTAAGTTTGGGACTAGCAAAGAATTACCGCGTTTACATTTCTGTTGGAGTTAAAATTCTCATGGACAGGTGTTTCTGGTGTAGTGTCATTATGGCATGCGATCTTTCTAGGTTGCAAATTGGTTGAAATCTCAAGTAAGTCACATGAAATCTTGCAATTATTTCAACAAGCTTGATTTTTGTATATCAGTTGCCATTTGTGCTGCGGTGAAGTCTCATACTTTGAAGCTACGATAGCCATCTATTCGTTTGCTTAGACAGTAACGTTAAAATTGAATAGCAATTCAAATGCTGATAATGAAGCAAATTCTGAACTCCACCGTAGCCAAGCCTTTAGCCAAGGAACAGAGAGAGAAACAACGGCAAATGAACTCCCTAGTGGTGCAACCGGAGATTCTGCCAAATTAGCTGAAAGGAAACGAGACATTGTAATTGGCAGTGTCGATAGGCAGGCAGGAATTCTGGAGTAGGCGTGTGAACAAGGAAGTAAGGAGTGAGGGTGGAGACTACTATTTTCAGCAAACGTGTGAAATTCTCCGACAGCGATCTCCATTCTAGACGGACGAAGGACGGAGCACTGGTTGACGAGAGTGCAAGAACGGCAAGTGGGCACCGTCTCTTGCGAGACTTCTTGCCCTACCATGCAAACTGCCATCTGGATGCACTGTTTGTGTGAATTCAGGAAATATCGCCCACTAGTATATATGGAAATCAGAATTTTAGTCAGACTTGCACTCAGTTGTGCTGCTTAGTTTTGTAGAGTTGAATTCTAACGAGGGACATGAAACTGAAATTCTTCAAATTCCGAAATTCTTTTACGGAATGCATTCAATCTCAACAGCGATTGTTCTAAACTAGCGGGGCATGTTTTGGTAGAAGGAACGGAAAGAATTTGAGGGTTTGCTTCACGCTCGAAAAGGCTCATGTTTCTTCACAACTCCTTCCGCTTCTCTTGTGCTTGATCTGCAATCGAACCAAAGAGACGAGGCGGTCAATCCAACTTCGTCAGCCATGAGGTGTGCGCTCCTGGCAAGTTTTGAAATAAGTTTGCTTGTCAGATTCTGTAGAATTATGGTAAACATACATTTGGAGTACATCAGAGCCACTGTTACTTCATAGTTTGCTGTGAATGTGTAGTATATTTGTTAGGGTACATCAGCTTCCAAAATTTGTAGCACTAAATGTGTAGTGTTTTGTTAGGTGTCCAAGATTTTCTGGGTTTCCAGCACTGAATGTGTCATATATTGGTAGGTTTCCAGGGTTGGCTGTCTTCGCCAAATGTTGTTATTTGTTAGAGATGCAAACCTCGGGGAAGTGATATGTAGTATTTGCTTCTCTATATATTTGAACTTCAATACTGATCAATCACGGAGTTTGCACATTTCCGTTTACTATAGCGAATTCTCAATTTGGGATTGTAAAAGCTTTACATTTGCAGCTAGGGTTGCTTTAAGTTATCAACTAGTGATACTTAATCTGATATGCATATATATGTTGGAAAAGGGAATTAGAATGTTCTCATTGCAACAATTTTTTAGCTGCACTTTTTGATTGCCTTCAATTCTTTTTTAATTCTTTGCAATTTGGATATCATAAATTATTCTAAGGTTGGAAGTACACATTTAAAGATTGATTTTTTTTAAATATGAGTAAATTGTTGCTAATGTAGGAACTACATATGAAAACAATACATATTTTTCTACCATTACTATAGAAGCAGTAGAACCATGGGTTTCTAAATGAGCCTCTATAATTTCAGAAGTTCAACAAGTGCTAAAGTGAGAGTCCACAAAATTCCCAAAAACACATATTCACCTTCAAATCGTAAACAATGAACACAGAGATTGAACACATACTTATAGTTAAGTGTTAAATTGGTTGTGTGCAGTTGAAATAATTCTTAATACAGAAATTTTTTTACGAGGTTGGATGCCATCACTAATAGATAATTGGGGTGACCTTTGGCTTTGTGTTCGACAACTTGTTCAGTGATTGTAAGTGCTTCCTTTTGCCACTCACTCCATTTGCTGCATGATTTGCGTATGTAGGTTTCACCACAATTAAGATAGTGCTTAATTATGAATATATTCCTAGCTGACTCCATTCCTTGCATGATTTGTGTATGCAGGTTTCACCCACAATTAAATTAGTGCTTAATTATAAATATTTTCCTAACTACAAGATAATACTCACAAACAAAAGTTAGATATGCTAAACTCATTTATTTGAAAAATACAATTACGGCTTGTTTGTGAAATTGTTAGGAGGAGATGAAGTATCATTGATCATGGACATTGAATTTTCAGTCTATTTAGAACTTGTAAATCGTGTTTTGTTTCCAGTTTTGTACTGCCAAGGCACCACTTTTGAATTTTGTTGAGCATTCTTACGTTATTAGAAATAGGACGGAAGTGCATGTGTATTTTCTTCTTGTACATGGTTAAAGATGAAAATATTTCCATCTGTAATTTTTGAACCTTACATTAAAATTACTATGAATTTTGGAAACCAACGTTGGCTAGAACACATACCCCGTACTTAAAGTATTCCAATTCTTAACATTTCATAATTTCTTTCTTGCTCACTTCTTCCAACTTCCCTACTTAGTACATAAGAGTATGTATCATCAACCACCTATGTGTCTCATGTTTACAAAGGTAAAAAAATTGTATACCATAACTTTGGTTAGAAACTATTGGGTTGGAAATATTAGCATCATACATGTTGGATGTGGATGCCTACTTGGTAATGGGCGGTTCTATCAGATATGTACTTATTTAATTCACGATTTTATTTACAAAATAATGGCAACTCTTCCTACTTGGTAATGGGTTGTTCTATCCTAAATATACTTATTGAATTCAGGATTTTATTTGTAGGAGAATGGCAAATCTTCATTTATTTCAACTGCTTTAAATGAAGTGAACTTACAGTAGTTTAAATTGCCAGATCCACTATAGATTGTTTAGTTCTATGCGTTATGTTGGGGAAGTGAGTCAATGCGAAGCATTGTACAGTACTAGAAGTAGGTTGAGTTGTAGATGTTTAATGTATGAAATTGTTTGGATTATTTCATATAAATTTTAATTCCATTTGACAAACGTAGCGAGTGAATTCAATGATATTTTTTCCACTAGTGGGTCTCACACTAGCACCTCATAGTTTTGAGGTTTTTCTTTTGAGTTGGTTTAAAAAAACAAATGTCAACTCAAAATGCCTCGCTTGAAAAAATGAAGTATCGTTTTGCAGGAGCTAAACATTATAAGTTTGCAATGTATGCAACGCAAGGATAGCTAATTAGATATCCATCATCTTCTACACCTACACTACATGATTATGTGTGTGACATTTCTATGCCTTAGTGACATGTAGGTGTATGTCACTTGAAAATTTAGGTTTTCAAGACATTTACCTTCAAACAATCATGGAATATCATTGATAGATACAAAAGAACTTCTTTAATGTTAGGATGTTTGTGGAGTTTAAAAACATTTAACAGAGTAAAATATTTTCAGTATAAAAATTTGTTCATTCAAAAGTTCAACAAAAATGTACAGCTGCGACTAATGCAACAATGTTACAAATGTAGTGAACCATGAATGATTAATTGGGTCCTTCTAATGATTAATGATTAATAGAGTTTGTCATGCACTAGGCCCTTCTAAGTGTATCTTCAAATTTTTAAAAGAGTTGTTATCTTGTGTGGGTTGTAGGTGTTGAAAGCATCATTTAATAGATACTTCAATGAAAAGACGCACTTATTGTTTCTAGCACAATTGATTTGTAGAAGAATTTGCAAGAAGTATGTCTAGATGTAGGGATGTTGAATTGGATGAGAAAGACATATTAAGGCATGAAACAATGAGCATGTATAGGTTCGTGAAGCGTTTGTATGTTGTAATTTTTTTCATGCATGGTGAAATGAACTGAAGGTACAAAGATTGATGTACGAGAATGTGGTCGTGTTCACTGTAGCGTAATATGTAGATTATGGAAGTCCATTTGCAGTATTACGGAATGTATATTATGAATATTTGACAGGAAGAGTCTTAGAGGACTTCAATTTTTATGATTCCATTGTTGTTTTAGAGTGTCTGCAGTTAAGAAGAAGAATTAGATTTATTTGCTGCTCATTCTTCCTTTGGTTGATGTAATTTTCTTTGCATCCAGTACGTAAAAAGATTTCATCCATCCTTTAAAAACACTTATACAATGAAATGAAGCAGATTTGATGGTACATTTGAATTGATTTTGAATTAGTAATAACATTTTAGTAGCTTGCATCATTCTTTTTTGGAATCATTGATGAATTTGGGGGGGGGGTAGGAATGAGTTTGGCATTTATTAACTTGCTAGCAATGGGAGGGTATGGACCCAGTAGTACTGTAAGAATACTATTAAGCAATTACGTGCAATTTCCAACAACCCCAAAAAACTCTATTTTTTAAATTTCTCATAAGTATTTTTATTCTTAAGCCTATATTTATTTTGAAACTTTGGAAGGCATTGTACATCCCACTTAGGATTGAACTTTGTCATGTAAAGTCAGTCACATGGCTGAAGGTATTTATGTGAAGCCAGTCATATGACTAAAGGTATTTATGTGAAGCCAGTCATATGACTAAAGGTAGTCATGTGAAGCCCGTCAAATGACTAAAGGTAGTCATGTGAAGCCCGTCAAATGACTAAAGGTAGTCATGTGAAGCTAGTAATATGATTGAGGGGAGTCATATGAATTTAGTCATATGACTGAAGGTAGTCATGTGAAGCCAGTAATATGATTGAGGGGAGTCACATGAATTCAGTCATATGACTGAAGGTAGTCATGTCAGGGAAAGTATATGACTTTGCCTCATCAAAATTAGTCATTTGCCTTCACATAGTCATAAGAACCCTTTTTTTATGAAGTGGAATAGTCATCTTCATAGTATAGTCATTTAAATGTTGAAAAGTGAATACTTTAGGAATTGATGAAGGTTGTCTAACATTTGTATGTGATACATAATGCATGTAGGTGAAGTGCACATAATGTCTGAAGGGGAGCTACAGAACTTGCAAGATCTACGATTATAGCAAGAAGAAGAAATCCAAGCGGATGCTATGCATCTAACGAAGTACCCATGCCCATGCATGCAGTGTGTGGGAGGCAAAGTGCTCGATAGACGCACTATTCAAAAACACCTTCGAATCAGGAGAAGGGACCCTACTTTTACAGCCTCTATTTTGGTAAGAAAATGTAATGAGAGCAGTTGTTGAGTGCACAACTCGTCAAGTAGTACGCAAATGCCCACATGCAGTCTCTATTTTTTTATTTAACTGTCATTGATTTGTGTAGGCATTGTGGAGACCCTATGTAGAAGCCGTGTGTATGGCATCTTTACAAACATTTTTAGGAGAGAAATGTACTTCAATACAAGACACATCTAAAGGAACATCCGCAAGAGTAGTAGCTTTGGAGAAGTGGAGGTTGAACATGTTTGATGGACAATGGTGTGATGGGCCAATACCAAAGCTAACACAGTTTTCCTATTGGAGAAGAAATTGGGATGTGAGGATATCAAACTTTCTTTTCATGGGTTGGGGTCTTTTTGCACTCCAACCTGCTATGAAGGGGGGAGAATTGCTTCCATTTGTAGGACCACAATATACGTTGGCTGAGTATAGAACCTTGAAGAGAAGACAACCTCGGATGAAGTCATATGTGATGCAAGTTGAGCCGGACTTGTACATAGACGGAGATGTAGTGAAAGGAAATGTTGCCGGCTTTATAAATAGTTCCTTAGGTCTCGAAGAGATAGGAAATGTTATATGGGAGTTCCGCATGTTGCCTAAACCATGGAACAACATGGAATGGGGGTATGTGATGACATTAGCATCTAGGAACATAGTGGTTGGAGAAGAATTGTATGCAAAATACTGCGTCAATTAGAAAACCTATAGCAATATGACGTTTAAAATAAATTTTATTTATAAATTGCTTGTTTTGGTCAATAATTTACATGTATTCAATTATAGAAATATCATGAGTCATATGACAGTGATTTGCCATATTAATGTCCTTAGTCATATTATGTGGAATAAGATGGTTTGATATCATGAACTATCCATCACTGTCATTTTTTTTTGGAACAACTGACCAACATGACGTAAACGTGTACTTATGTATTTTTCAAGGTAAAATGAGAACTATTTACATGGCATGCCTAGTATAAAATTGCATTTACGAAATTTGAATTGTTGTCAATGAAAAGTGAAAATGGCAATTATATATTTATATGGTGCATGTGACAAAGTTTATTGGAAATATAACTTTCTTAATGATGAAGATGATCTACCAATATAGACTGCAATGCAATGGTATGTAGAGTTTTGAGGAATTTAATTACATGCCTCCATTATGAATTTCACAGTGATCTTGTATGTGGTTGTATTGGTACTGTCCACTTCAAGATGACTATGCTCCTTTGGACCTACACTCGCAAGGGAGTTGATGCAAGAGGAGCGCTCTCCAAATGTCGGTGAAGTTGAGGTTTTGCGCATGGTGACAAAGTGCTTCAACAAATATGACAATGCCAATGTCAATGCAGAAGGAACACAGAATATTCTCATTGACCCACTTGAAGATGCAACAAGAAAAGATCCTACAATGTTATGTGATTTGTCAATGCAAGACGTTGACAATGTAGATGATGGAATGGATGACAGCAATGATCCAATGGAAAGGGAAGGGACTTCTACCAATGTCAGAGACCTTGTTGGTGTGGATATGGACGTCCTCTTGCGGGAAGCACAAACGCCGCTTTATATGGGAAGTACTTCAAACCGTCTGACATCCACCCTCATGCTACTTGTCAGTTGCAATACTCATGGTGTCTCAAATGGCTTTGCAGATGAGTTAATGAGGTTCTTGAAGGAGACAATATTACCTAAGGACAATATACTTCCCAAAACTTTTTACGAAGCCAAAACTCTTTTGATGAAGTTGGGGTTGTCCTACAATTCCATACATGCGTGTAGAGATGGATGTTGTTTGTTTCGAAAAGAACTGCAGGAGGCAACGGAGTACCCAACCTGCCACAAATCTCGTTATGTAGAGAATTCCAAAACTATACCAGTGAAAGTACTGAGGCACTTTCCATTGATCCCACGATTGAGAAAAGTGTATAGCAATACGCAATTAGCGGAGCTCATGAAGTGGCATGTAGGAGGAAAAAGCAAAGATGAGGTCATGAGGTCTGTGGTGGATTCCAAGGCTTGGAATCACGTGAATAATAAATGGCCATGGTTTGCAAAAGAAGAGCGGAATATCAAACTTGGCCTTGCATTGGATGGTGTGAATCCATTTCAGAATCAAAGCCTTAGCCACTCCACTTGGCCCGTGATCATGCTCAACTACAATCTTCCCCCTTGGTTGGTAATAAAAAATTTCTTCATGATGCTCACGCTTATCATACCAGGAAAAGAAAGTGTAATAGAAAAGAACATAGATGTATACCTTGCACCATTAATTGAGAAGCTTCAAGAACTATGGAAAGGGGTTGATTGCTTGGACGGATCTAAAGAAGACTCTGAAGACAAAGCATTCAAGCTACATGGCATTCTGATGTGGACGGTTAATGACTTCCCTACATACGGATTAATGTCTGGCCAAGTAACGAAAGGATACAAAGCATGTCTTGTATGTGGACCCAATGTAGTCACGTGGCGTTCTAGAGCATTAAAGAAGAATGTTTACGCAGGACATAGATGATATTTGCCCATGACTCATCAATGGAGACGCCAAAGGGTTGCATTTGATGGTGACGTGGATCTGAAACCTCCACCAAGAAGGATGACTGGTCAATAGCAACCGCGTTATGCAAAGGAGCGGGAGGAATGGTTGGAAAAATCTCATGGAAATGGAAGAAAACAATCATTAGACCTAGTGTGCGAGCACGGAGTGAAGAGGAGAACATGTCTATATGACCTACCATACTAGAAAGTAAGTGTCTATGGGGATTACATGTGTTAATATGCAAGTTAAAAGATTTGTTGTTCACATCCAAAGAAAGGTAGCACTTAGAACACATGTGTAGTCATGCAAACCAAAATGTTTGGACTGGAAGAAATCATGTAAATGAAATGAGTGACCCAATGTAGTCAGAATATTGTCAGTGATATGCAATTTCTAAGTACCTGATCTCATTATGCAGGATCTTTTGATTCGACACACATTGGACGTCATGCACTGTGAAAAAAATATCACTGACAATATTCTGAAAACCTTATGTGGAGAGAAAGACACCTTTGAGGTCCGTTTGGACATGAAGGAGGCTGGTGTTCGTAAACATTTGTGGCTTGTACCGGGGAAAAAACCTGGAAGCGCACTATTACCTCGTTCATCTAATGTTTTAACCAGAGAGGAGCGTCAAGTCTTTGTACATGGAATTCGTACATTGCGAACGTCCACCCAATATGTGGGTCAACTAAAAAAGCGTGATCACATGAATGGAAACATGAAGGGCTTAAAATCCCATGACTACCATGTCCTCATGCAACAAATGCTGCCACTTTGTGTACAGACAATATTAGCAAAGGAGGTTCGCACTGCAATAATCATGCTAAGCCGTGTGTTTAGGAGGATATGTGCTAAGACCATTGATCCCAATGGTATAGCTAATCTGAGGTCGGATATGGTGATAGCATTATGCATGCTGGAAAAAGAGTTTCCGCCATCATTTTTTGACATAATGAGTCACTTGGTAGTCCACCTTGTTGAAGAGGTAGAAAATTGTGGACCCGTACATACACAATGGATGTATCCCATTGAGAGGTATTTGAAGACACTCAAGGGATATGTCCGAAATCGTGCTCGACCGGAGGGGAGCATGGCTGAAGGCTATGTTGTAGTTGAAGCACTTGGTCTTTGTACTGAGTACATGCAACAGTATACGGTGACCAACCGAAGAGTGTGGGATGACAAAGAAGACCCTTCAATGTATGACGAAATCTTAGAGAGCAATGGACGTGCACGCCACCTTTCATTTGAGCTTAGACAATGGATCCATAAGTTTGTGGTGACCAATGTAGCATCGTTGGAGGATTGGAGGAGGTAAGGTCCTATGAGAATAATATTTATCATATTGCATAGATACATACAAAATTGAATGCATACGCTACAAGTACTAGAGTATGCAATTATGACTGTTTTTAATAATTTTATGAAGTTTATGACTGTGATTGTTGGTGTAACTGCATTTATGACTGGAAGTAGTCATTTAATTGCATTTATGACTAGAAGTAGTCATCAAATTGCATCTGCAATTGCAAGTAGTCATTTAATTGCATTTATGACTAGAAGTAGTCATCAAATTGCATCTGCAATTGCAAGTAGTCATTTAATTGCATTTATGACTAGAAGTAGTCATCAAATTGCATCTGCAATTGCAAGTAGTCATTTAATTGCATTTATGATTGGAGATAGTCATTTAACTACATGTATAATTGCAACAAGTGTTGTAATTGCATGTACAATTGAATGTAGTGATGCTCTGATGGATTGGCACCTGAAAATAACCTCACATATTCCATTTTGGTATGATGTAGGAGACACGAAGACGACATGTCTTGTCGCAAACGAGAGCGGCAATAATACAGCTATAAGAAACGTAAGACTCGAGTGGCATATTGTGGGCACAAGATTACCCACCCTCGGTAATCGGGCGAACACCGACCAAGTTCTATGCCTTTATCCACCTCTTAAATATATGGGGGTGTTGTGAGCGCGGTCCACTGTGCCTTCCAAGCAATGGATCTTTTTTGTGCTAACGTTTTCTGAGTGTCGTGGATGGCAGCGAATACTACTAGAATTGCATGGGTAACTAACAAGATGACTGTGATGAGCAAAGGTAATTCCTAACTCCCTAACTGTCTATCCTATGTATAGGGTTGGCTGGGTAGTTGGCGTCATTTCTAACGTCCCTAACTACGTGAGCGGGGACTCCTTACGTTCCTTCCATGAGTGTTGAAGACTATTTTTTGGAGGTTTGACACTTCTCTCGGAAGTTTCAACTCTACGGCTAACCCTAAGCTTAATTTTTCCTCTAATTCCCAACTTCTGAATATAACTCTAGATTTTGACTTCTAAATTTAACTCTGGATTTTTACTCCTAAATTTAACTCCAAATTTTTATTCCTAATATTTAACTCTAGATTTTTACTCCTAATATTTAACTCTAGATTTTTACTCCTAAATTTAACTCTGGATTTTTACTCCTAGATTTAATTCTAAATTTTTACTCCTAAATTTGACTCTAGTTTTGTACGTCCTAAAACTAACTCTAAGGTTTTACTCCTAAATTTAACTCTACTTCTCTAACTTCTATCTCTAATTTTTATCTTGACTTATCCTAGGTCACTATTCACTTGAATAAGCTAATTAAGGAAAAAATCAACGCTAATAAGGAGAAACACCAAGGTTTGATTCAAGGACTTACCTCGTCACTACCGGCATCGGAAATGCGCTCGTCTGCATCCGCACGCTCATTTCCATACTCCATGGTGGTCCTTGGGTCGTGGGAATTTTTCTCCAAGCTTACCGCTTATGTTATAAAAATTGTAGATTCCGTGTGATCTAACCTCTTTCTTTCCCTTCCTCTTTCATTCTCTCTCCTTTTCTTTCCCTTTCACTCTTTTTATACTAACACTATTCTACCTAAGCTTTGATGGGTGTCTTACAACTATAGATTCAAACCCCAAGAAGGTTTAATATCCCTCCTACTCTCTTACACAACCTTGTCTTCGTGTCATCCTAATCCTACCTCCTAATGGTCACTATGAATTCTCGAGATTTTCCTCCTAACACCTACTTAGCTAACTCTAGGTTACTATTTATCATCTCTCTCACCACCTCTCCTATTTCATTCCAATTCCCCCTAATCCCCCTCCATTCTTGCTAGTTTGAATTGGTATGGAGAGAGAGATAGTATGCGAGTCTTTTTGTATGCAGGTTCTTTTTAATATCCCTGGACGTGCGGCTTCTCTTCTCCCCCCTTCTCTTGTTTTCCTTGCAATCAAGTTTCTTTCCAATTAAGCTTGATCCCTAGTTTTTGGATTTTTTTACCTAGATCAAGTTACGGGATCACCCAAGGACCCCGACTCCTCAGCTCCCTGGACCCCGACTCCCTGGACGCTCGAACCCCAGCTCCCTGGACGCTTGGACCTCAACTCACTGAGCCCCCAACCTCGGTGACTGAACCCCCCGTGACTGGACGCCCTTGTGACTGAGCCCCCGATCCCGTGACTGGACGCCCTTGCGACTGGCCTCCGACCCCGTGACTGGACGCCCTTACGGTTGAACCCCCAACCCCGTGACTAGACCACCCTTGCGACTGAATCCACCTGGTGATTGGACGACCCTTGTAACTGAACCCACTTGGGACTGGACCACCCTGTGACTGAACCCACCCGGGACTTGAACGACCCCTGTGACTGAATCTTGCCTTGTGACTGAACGGGATTTCTGGTTCTGGTTTTTTCCGGTTTCTAAAGGAAGATTGGATGTTTTGGGGGGTTAACTAAGGAAACGGGATTTTTGCTAACCAAGGAAATGGGATTTTTTGCTAGCCAAAGAAACAAGATTTTTGCTAACTAAAAGAAATTGGACTTTTACTACACTTTAGGGCCAAGATTTAAAACACTGGGTAACTCGAAACTTGACACACTAAATATCTTGGAAGCTAAACTCTGGACATTTCCAAAAAGATCTTGAAAACTGGACTTTGGAACTAAGGCCTGAGGAGGTTCAATGCTTCGCCGTGGAGTTGGATATAACACCAACTCTAGGACTTGGTATCACTCCGGGGTTCGAAATTTGCCGTCCGGACCGTTTTAACACAAACTATAGGATTTGACGGTTGTGACTAGTTCAAAGCTTCGCCGTTCCGAGGGGGGGTCCACCCGACACGAGAAAAGTTAGAAGAAGGTGGGGCAAAAAACTCTTAGAAAATACACCTCGCAAGGTCAAAGCTTCGCCGTTCCCCAAGGGGGTCCACTCAATGGGAGAAACGTTAGAAGAGGGTAAAGAAGATATACTTAAAGGAACACACAAGTTAGGACAACGTGGAAACACCAAGCTCACACACTAAAGGCCCTCCAAAGCGGCATCGCCAAGGTACAATAGGGGGTTGCTCTAGGGTTAGTACAAGACACCAAAGAGACTTCAACACACAAGTTAGTTTCCAAGGATATACCAAAGATAGCAAGACTTTTGAATAACAACGAGAATATACTCAACCACACACACAAAGTGTGTACAAAGCAAAGTAGAAGAACCTCCAAGGACCTTCAAAGCTTGAAATATAACAACAAAAGGAGCCAAAAAGTGCTCCAAAAATACCGTAGAGGTTTCTTGGCTAAAACGCCAAAAAATCCCAACATAAGTTGGACCCACGGACCCAAAAGAAGAATTGGGGGTGATCTTGAGAGAAAAATGGGGGACCTTAAATAGGTTTCCAAGGCCCCACCTCTTCCTCAAGAGCTCTAAGGTAACCTTATCAACTTGGATTTTCATCCTCATCTTCAAAGATTTTCATCCTAATCCCTAAAAAACTACTTTTACCTATCTACGCTGGACCAACCTCCTAACTTTTGGAGATTTACTCCAATCGTCAAATGGATTGCGCCATTGGCTCCAAATTGCCGTGTTTAGTCCAACACCCACCTACCCCCCATACCGAGGACAAAAAACCATCGTAGGCTAATTTAGTTTAAAAACTAAACCGTGGTAAAATCCTAGATGTTGGGGGTCTCCTATTTTGAGAAGTGTAAATAGCTTAGGGTCTCCGGTAGGTGTGAGGGAGTCGGAAAAGACTCTTGGTTGACTTCGTTCCGCCGTCGTATGGTCCCGGGATGCCGGTCAACGCGTCGGGGACCCCGCCACGTGATTAATTCTCGAGGAATCTCGCCGGTTCGGGTACTTGCTACTATTGGAATGTTGCAAAACTTCACGGAGCGCATTATTAACATAAAACAAGCTAGTCTAATTTTTAGTGAGATTTTCTGGCAACCTGGGTAGTTTCCATGAAATTCCCGTTGGAGGTTACCAGGGTTGACCACCCGCAAAAAGTTCTTCTGCAAGTCGGAAGATGACGAGATTTTACACATGATCTCTCATGGGGTCACATGAAAGATGTGAAGGTGCGTTTCCGTACCTGGCACAATTGGTCAGTGGAGATGAATTGGCCATCTCCTTGAGTTTATCGATGGTGCGGGAATCTTTTGCAGATAGAAGAATCTTGGCGAATCGATTTTGTCGTTGGACTCCTGGCATGGGATTTACCCTAGGACACCATCCTTGGGCTGTAGATTCCTCCACGGGCCCGGGCTTGCGTTAGTGGCTCCTGCATGCTAACAATCGGGGTTTTGGGGAATTTCTAAACCTAACTCTAGGACCCGACCTAGTGGCCTCGTTGTGGATCCCTCGGACCGACTTAGCCATGAATTGCCACATTCATGGTGGGATTTAGCCCTTTTGGGCCTATGTGACTTGAATCCTACAAATCCACTCGTTTCGTTCTTTCTACCTATTTTTGGGCCCGGTTTAGTGGGATTCTAAGTCTAAATACAATCTAGACCAAATACTATAATGGATATGTTACAACCCTATTTTGGTTCTACACTCTTTTTATGGCTTTTTGTATATTTTTCTTAACTTTAAATTGCAAATTTCCAAAAAAATAATTCTACGAGTCCCAAGTGACAAATTGGGAGCTCACATATATATCCAACAAAAATGTGTAATGAAGAATTTCACGTGTGGTTTCAAAAGGCAGTGGTACGGGCCATAGAAAGTGGGACTGAAGAAGTGGACGAGGATGTGAGGGCTTTAATGCTACCTCTATCAAATCGAGCAAAGTCATATCGTTCCATGTATGCATTTGGAAACCATATTCGTGTCAAAAGCTCTAAGAAGCACTTGACGACAATGGACTCAGGAGTAGCCGCGACCTTTCGACAACTCTGTCAAGCGGGCATAAATGACAGAAATGCAAAGGCCTCAGAGTTGGAGTACATAGGCTGGGTGGAGGAAATCCTATCTGTAGATTACGGGCAATATGAAGTAGTAGTCCTTTACTGTAGCTGGGTGGTTGCAAACACAAAGGGGGATGGGGCCACCATGAAGCGCGATGAGTATGGATTCACCAGTGTGAACTTCGATAGGTTGATTCCATATTCGGCACAATCATTTGCCTTCCCTCTCCACATTGAACAAGTCTTTTTTGCACCTGACAAGGCTAAGAGTGGATGGGAAGTTGTACTCCGCAAGGAACCGAGAGGTGTTCGAGTATTTTCCAAACATGAAGCAACGCGTGAAGTGGAGTGCATATCCTTGGGAAAGACAACAAATTTTAAAGGACTGGAAGCTAGTGGATTGTATGAAGACTTTATACCCAAAACACCCATCTTGTGTGATGTAGTAGAAGTAGAAACCGGTGTGGTTGCAATTGCATTGCAACGTCTAAAAGAGGACAACATACAGGTAGATGACGTAGAGTTCTCTGATGAAGATTGCCATTGAGTTTTGTGGGCACAAGATTATCCACCCTTGGTAATCGGGCGAACACCGACCAGGTTCTATGCCTTTATCCACCTTTTTAAATATATGGGGGTGTTGTGAGTGCGGTCCACTGTGCCTTCCAAGCAATGGATCTTTTGTGCTAACGTTTTCTGAGTGTCGTAGATGGCAGCGAATACTACTAGAATTGCATGGATAACTCGCAAGCTGACTGTGATGAGCAAAGGTAATTGGTAATTCCTACCTCTTTAACTGTCTATCCTATGTATAGGGTTGGCTGGGAAGTTGGCATCATTTCTAATGTCCCTAACTACGTGAGCGGGGAACCTTTATGTTCCTTCCATAAGTGTTGAAGACTATTTTTCGGAGGGTTGACACTTCTCCCGGAAGTTTCAACCTTACGGCTAACTCTAAGCTTAAGCCTTTTCCTTTAATTCCTGACTTCTAAATATAATTCTAGATTTTTAATCCTAATTTTAACTCCTAATTTTTACTCCTAAATTTAACTCCTAATTTTTACTCCTAAATTTAACTCTAAATGTTTACTCCTAATTTTTAACTCCAAATTTTAACACCTAAATTTAATTCTAAATGTTTACTCCTAATTTTTAACTCGAAACTTTTACTCCTAATTTTTAACTCTAAATTTTTACTCCTAATTTTAACTCTAAATTTTTACTCCTAATTTTAACTCTAAATTTTTACTCCTAAATTTTTAACTCCAAATTTTTACTTCTAAATTTTTAACTCTAAATTTTAACTTCTATTTCTAATTTTTTATCTTTTCTTATCACGGTGTACTTTTCATGTGGAAAGGGCTAATTAAGGAGATCAATGCTAAAGAGGAAAAAAAAAACACAACACCAAGTATGGATTCAAGAACTCACCTCATCACTTCCGGTGTCGGAAATACGCTCGTCCGCATTTGTGCGTGCATTCCCATACTCCATGGTGGCTCTTGGGTGGTAGGACCTTTCCCAATTTCACCCCTTATGTTTCAAAAATTAGGACCCGTGCAATCTCACCTCTTTCTTTCCCTCTTCCTTCCTTCTCTCTCCTTTTCTTTCCCTTTCTCTCTTTCTACACTAACACTATTCTACCTAAGCTTTGATGGGGTCTTACAACTATAGATTCGAACCCCAAGACGTTTTAATGTCCCTCCTAACCTCTTACATAACCTTGTCTTCGTGTCATCGTAATCCTATCTCCTAATGGTCACTATGAATTCTCCAGATTTCCCTTCTAACACCTACTTTAGCTAAGCCTAGGTTACTATTTATCATCTCTCTCACCACCTCTCCTATTTCATTCCATTTCCCCCTAATCCTCCTCCATTTTTGCTAGTTCGAATTGGTGTGGAGAGAGAGATAGTATGTGAGTTTTTTCTGTATGCAGGTTCTCGTTGATATCTCGGGACGTGCGGCTTCTCTTTTCCCCCCTTCCCTTATTTCTTTCTTGTGATCAAGCTTCTTTCCAATTAAGCTGGGCCTCTAGTATTTAGACTTCTTTACCTATACCAAATTAAGAGATCACACAAGGACCCCGACTCCCCAGCTCCCTGACCTCTCGGAACCCAACTCCCTAGACCAGCCCAGAACCCAGCTCCCTGCCCAGCTCGGACCCCGCTCCCTGGACCAGCTCAGACCCCGCTCCCTGGACCAGCTCAGAGCCCGCCCCGTGACTGAGACCTCAACTCCGCTGATTGAGACCCCAAACCCCGTGGCTGAGACCCCAACCCGATGACTGACTGAACCTCAACCCCGTGATTGACTGGGGTCTGGTCCTGGGTTTTCGGTTTTCTAAGACTGGATTTTTTTCTGGGCTAACTAAAGAACTGATTTTTGCTAGACTAATGGAGACAAAATTTTTGCTAACCAAAAAAACGGAATTTTTGCTAACTAAAGGGACTTGGATTTTTACTACATTAGGGAAAAGATTTATAAACTCTGGGTAATTCGGAACTTGACAACACTAAATCTCTTGGAAGCTAAACTCTGGACGTTTCCAAAAAGGTCTTGGAAACTAGACTTTGGAACTAAGGCTTGAGGAGGTTCAACGCTTCGCCGTGGAGTTGGTTTTAACACCAACTCTAGGACTTGTATCACTCCGGGGTTTGGAGCTTTGCTGTCCGAACCGTTTTAACACAAACTATAGGACTTTCTTAGTTCAAAGCTTTGTCGTTCCGAGGGGGGGTCCACCAATCACGAGAGAAGTTAGAAGAAAGTGGGAAAAAAACACTTAGAAAATACACCTTACAAGGTCAAAGCTTTGCCGTCCCGGGGGGGACCACTACAATGCCGATAAGAGGAGGACAAGGTTAGTTTCTAAATAGTACCCATAACACGCATAGAACTCAAAGAATCACAAGGGGCTTAGTAATAATCCAACACTCAAAGACTAAAGGCCCCCCAAAGCGGCATCGCCAAGGTACGGTGGGGGGTTGCTCTAGGGTTAGTACAATGACAAAGACTCTCAACAACAAGTTAGTTCACAAGGATTCCCCAAAGATAGAAAGACTTCCAACTAACACAAGAGTATACACAAACATACACGAAGCGTGTACAAGGCAAGGTAGAAGGACCTCCAAGGACCTTCAAAGCTTGAAATATAACAACAAAAGGAGCCAAAAAGTGCTCCAAAAACACCGTAGAGGTTTCTTGGCTAAAACGCCAAAAAATCCCAACATAAGTTGGACCCACGGACCCAAAAGAAGAATTGGAGGTGATCTTGAGAGAAAAATGGGGACCTTAAATAGGTTTCCAAGGCCCCACCTTCCCCTCAAGAGCTCTAAAGTAACCTTATCAACTTGGATTTTCATCCTCATCTTCAAAGATTTTCATCCTAATTCCTAAAAAAACTACTTTTACCTATCTACGCTGGACCAACCTCCTAACTTTTGGAGAATTACTCCAATCGTCAAACGGATTGCGCCATTGGCTCCAAATTGCCGTGTTTAGTCCAACACCCACCTACCCCCCGTACCGAGGACAAAAAACCATCGTAGGCTAATTTAGTTTAAAAAACTAAACCATGGTAAAATCCTAGATGTTGGGGGTCTCCTATTTTGAGAAGTGTAAATAGCTTAGGGTCTCCGGTAGGTGTGAGGGAGTCGGAAAAGACTCTTGGTTGACTTCGTTCCGCCGTCGTATGGTCCCGGGATGCCGGTCAACGCGTCGGGGACCCCGCCACGTGATTAATTCTCGAGGAATCTCGCCGGTTCGGGTACTTGCTGCTATTGGAATGTCGCAAAACTTCACGGAGCGCATTATTAACATAAAACAAGCTAGTCTAATTTTTAGTGAGATTTTCTGGCAACCTGGGTAGTTTCCATAAAATTCCCGTTGGAGGTTACCAGGGTTGACCACCCGCAAAAAGTTCTTCTGCAAGTCGGAAGATGACGGGATTTTTCACAGGACCTCTCATGGGGTCACATGAAATATGTGCAGGTGCGTTTCCGTACCTGGCACAATTGGTCAGTGGAGATGAATTGGCCATCTCCTTGAGTTTATCGATGGTGCGGGAATCTTTTGCAGATAGAAGAATCTTGGCGAATCGATTTTGTCGTTGGACTCCTGGCATGGGATTTACCCTAGGACACCATCCTTGGGCTGTAGATTCCTCCACGGGCCCGGGCTTGCGTTAGTAGCTCCTGCATGCTAACAATCGGGGTTTTGGGGAATTTCTAAACCTAACTCTAGGACCCGACCTAGTGGCCTCGTTGTGGATCCCTCGAACCGACTTAGCCATGAATTGCCACATTCATGGTGGAATTTAGCCCTTTTGGGCCTATGTGACTTGAATCCTACAAATCCACTCGTTTCGTTCTTTCTACCTATTTTTGGGCCCGGTTTGGTGGGATTCTAAGTCTAAATACAATCTAGACCAAATACTATAATGGATATGTTACAACCCTATTTTGGTTCTACACTCTTTTTATGGCTTTTTGTATATTTTTCTTAACTTTAAATTGCAAATTTCCAAAAAAATAATTCTACGAGTCCCAAGTGACAAATTGGGAGCTCACATATGGCGACCATCTGCGGTATGATTTGCAAAATCATGAGGACCCAGCATCCCTTGCTACAACTATCCTTAGGTACACGATCAATTTGAAATCAACCCTAAATGACAGACCCGACCCCAACATGTGGCTCTATCTACATAGATGTTAATCCAATCAAAAGAGTCTTGATGGATCAACTGACAGGGGGGAAGAGGGAACAAGACATGGTACACCCTCCAAGTGGAAGGGCTAGGGGCGGTCAAAGGAAGTTTGACCCCCATAGACTTATCACTCATTTGGTCATTTTCTATTTATTCTAGTGATTAATTTTCTTGTGTTTTTCCCATCCGCCTCGAACAGAGTCGACTTGGATCTATAGATAAAAAATGTAAGAAAACCTGCCATCCGTCCTCAACGGAGTGAATTTGGATCTAAGAGGAAGATAGAAATAGAGAGAAACCCCTGTCCTTCCTTGATACAGCAATTTGAGACACTATAGATAAAAAATGTTTCAAAACCCGCCTTCCTCCCTCAACGGAGTGAGTTTGGACTAACGAGATGAAACAAAGAAAAAGAGAAAGAAAACAGAAAAACAAGACATAAATGAAAAGGCAAGTGGTCTGAGACCTCAATGCTCGGGAGCTTCACTTGTAAAAGTGTCTTCCGTCGTAGAGGCCGCAGCATTTCTTGCCATTGTCACTAGCTCAGGTACGGGGCGCACCGTTGCCTGGCTCGCAGTTCGAACCTGCGTCACCCAGGGGAAATTGAGGTGGTCGACTGCGGTGAGGCTGCAGTCTACAGGCTGCCGGCTGCCGCGGCGGAAGACGTTCGTCGGTCTGTGTGAGCCCCCAATTTGTCACTTGGGACTCGTAGAATTATTTTTTTGGAAATTTGCAATTTAAAGTTAAGAAAAATATACAAAAGGCCATAAAAAGAGTGTAGAACCAAAATAGGGTTGTAACATACCCATTATAGTATTTGGTCTAGATTTGTGTTTAGACTTAGAATCCCACCAAACCGGGCCCAAAAATAGGTAGAAAGAACGAAACGAGTGGATTTGTAGGATTCAAGTCACATAGGCCCAAAAGGGCTAAATCCCACCATGAATGTGGCAATTCATGGCTAAGTCGGTCCGAGGGATCCACAACGAAGCCACTAGGTCGGGTCCTAGAGTTAGGTTTAGAAATTCCCCAAAACCCGATTGTTAGCATGCAGGAGCCACTAACGCAAGACCGGGCCGTGGAGGAATCTACAGCCCAAGGATGGTGTCCTAGGGTAAATCCCATGCTAGGAGTCCAACGATGGAATTGATTCGCCAAAATTCTTCTATCTGCAAAAGATTCCCGCACCATCGATAGCTCAAGGAGATGGCCAATTCATCTCCACTGACCAATTGTGCCAGGTACGGAAACGCACCTGCACATCCTTCATGTGACCCCATGAGAGGTCCTGTGGAAAATTCCGTCATCTTCCGACTTGCAGAAGAACCTTTTGCGGGTGGTCAACCCTGGTAACCTCCAACGGGAATTTCATGGAAACTACCCAAATTGCCAGAAAATCTCACTAAAAATTAGACTAGCTTGTTTTATGTTAATAATGCGCTCCGTGAAGTTTCGCGACATTCCGATAGCAGCAAGTACCCGAACCGGCGAGATTCCTCGAGAATTAATCACGTGGCGGGGTCCCCGCCACATTGACCAGCATTCCGGGACCATACGACGGCGGAACGAAGTCAACCAAGAGTCTTTTCCGACTCCCTTACACCTACCGGAGACCCTAAGCTATTTACATTTCTCAAAATAGGTGACCCCCAATATCTAGGATTTTACCACTGTTTAGTTTTTTAAACTAAATTAGCCTACGATGGTTTTTTGTCCTCGGTACGGGGGGCAACGGTGCTAGATTGTGAGCGTGCGGGTGCGAGCCTGTGAGCAGTGAGCAGGAAGTATGTGAACGTTGAATTCTGAAATTGTGAAAAAGTGAGTAATAATTCTAAAAATAGGATTAAGTTTAGGGTTTTGGTAAACCTTTCTATTTTGAGTAAACTTTAGTACACTAAAGCCGTAGACCTATTACCGTGGACCTGTTATCGTGGATCTATTATTGTAATTATATATAATTTGTATAAATTTTTTAATTTTAATCACTGGTTACAGTAATAGAAGTACATATTGTGAAAGGCAAATAGATGACCTACAAGAAAATGCAAATTCAGATTGAAAATAGGCTGTACTGAATACTTCAAGAAATTACAGTATTCGTCCAAGTAGAAATTGGTACTCTTGAAGCTATACATCTAACTTTAGTCTACAGTCATTCAATCATTAACACCCAACAATTATGGATTGTTGGACTTCTAAACATGTTGAAGTCTATCCTCCGATACTTTGATGATACCGGCTTTTGTGAGAAGGATCTTCACTTCATTGAAGCTGAAGCTTGGAGAATGTATAAACGTATCCTCTGATGGATTCATTTTGCTGAAGTAGCGAAGTAAGTAATAAAGATGTTTGCAATGCACATATTGTTGGCGGCCACCAATTGCTGAAACGGCCATGTCAACAAAATCGGGACAAGTGCACTCTGGATACATGCCAAGTGTAATGCGATAAAGCTTCTCCCTAGGTTCAAGTCCGGATTGAAGGGAGATTATGGCTCCAAGTCCGGGGAAGGGGAGCAAGGTTACCGCCAAAATAGTTCCCTTGACATTAGCAGCACTCTCCCATTTATTGCGGTGCTCTACTGTAGGAGCATTTGCAATACGGCGAATAGCCTTGCTCCTTCGAGTAGTTGGATATGTGGTTGCATGCAAAGGACTAGGATGATCATAGTAGATGGCCTAGAAAACATTAGACATGGTGAACAAACGTCGAGGGGATATAGTTGGCCGTTGTTGTAGTTGGAAACTAGCCTCCTGCAATAGCAATGTCTCTTGGCGGGTCAAATTAGTGCCTGTTAGTACAGGCCACACATCCGGGACTTGGGACCAATCTATTACCCAACCACGTTTAGAGCCTTGTACACATCGTTCAATATCATCTGGGCAAAACCAGAAGTCGGTTACGATCTCTTTGTTTCCGCCATACTGTTTTTTCCTACCACGGTAGATTAGAGCTGGAGTACCTCTTGATCCACTAGTAGAAAAACATGTCCTAATTGACTGTCCAAAATGACTAAAAAGTGTCCACAATGACTCATTTACAGTCATTGTCGACAATTTCTAGTCATTTAGGACAGTCATTGATAGCCATTTTTCTACTAGTGATCCTTTTGCAATTTTGGCAACACAATGGATGTTTGAACTTCATTGTTGCGCATGACATTTGCAATTGGACTTGTGCGAAATTCTCGCAATATGCCAGTGTGAAGTATCACAGTCACTCTCCATTGCAGTTGTCACATGTGGCACATGGGTAGAGTCAACCAACGTGTCTGCTTCATTAGAGGCAACTGTGGATGAACGAGTCGATTGTGTCTGTACTCGAGGCTGAGAGAAGTTTACCTTGTCTGGACGATGGGAGTCACCATCTGACCCAATAGGTAGGTCAAGCTTGCGCTTACTGCTACCAAATACTTCTTCGCCTTCCAAATGGGGAATACGTAATGATACACCGGCCCCTCCAGGAAGGTCATTGAGTGCTTCCGCAATCTTCTTTGGATCTCCGCTTCGTCTAGCGCCTCGTAACTTTAACTCCTCTTTTGATGGCCCTGACCTTGATACGTTGCCTTTAAGAAAAGCTCGATAATTGGTCATTTGCATGAAAGCTCGAATGCAGTCATCAGAAGTGGTGGCAAACAAATCATTACCTCGATTACCCGACTGCTGCAACCACCTATTATGAACCGTTTCGGATAAGTTGCATGACGGCATGTCCGCCATCTCCTCAACATTTAAATACTGAAATATTAATATCAAAGACAAAATAAAATAAAAATTAAGTATCACCACATTTCTAATTTACAACGACACGGTAAAACTTTGATCTCTGTACTCTGCAGGAAAGGTTCCCCTCGGCGCCGAGGGGAGAATCCACGAACCCTACCGTGATTCATATATCCAAACAAGGTAGAAAAAAATGTTTCAAATTTTGTTGCAGAAAAAAATATGGATCCACAAGATTTAAAAATTAAAAACATAAGTTAAAAAAATTACCATTTGCATAAACCCGCCCCATTGACGATATCGAAAGTGCCAAAATGCGAGCCACAACTCCAGTTCCCTCATAGCATCTTCCGAGGCTACTCTTGATGAAAGCCACCAAGATCGTATCGCCAGGTAACGCATTTCAGCTTCGTCCATAGATTTGGAGTCTTTGTATTGTTTACAAAGACGAGTATGTTGTTGTTGCAAATCCGGCTTCATGAGCTTCTATGTATGGCGATGTAAAGAGGTACTCCAATGTAAAAGACATGTCCGCTCTCGGTTCACCATTACTATTTTAGGATCTCCTGATCCGTAGACAATTCGAACGGCATTCCAATTTGCTTGTGCACTGTCAGCCATAAAGCCTTTAAAGTTCGGATTTTCAACGCCATTGCGTCTCATGACTCCGTTCAGAGATCTCCACATGATGCATTGGACCTCCGTGTCCTCAGATTGCATATCACATACAGCAATTGTCATCACTTTCCTGCATCCTGTATCATAAACATGGCAACCCATGGTTGTCCAGTCTTTAACCCGTTTGACATGGTCAAACATGAGCCATACATTCTCCAGATCACCACCCGGTTGCATCCGACTCACAAGGTCCACACCACTCCCTGGCCCCTCTACTAGCATCTTAAACATATAAACCTTTTCCTTGCCTTGACCAGGAAACACATTGTCATGGATGTACTCAAACCTCAAATTTCTTTTCATATTCATAATACTATCTATTATCCTACTTTTGCCACTTGAACGGAATGAGGAAATAACATTTCGGATATTAGGAGAGCTCAGTATCTGGAACTTGTCCATCGGGTGATTGCAAGAAACACTTGTCCTATTTCTTGTCCCCTTGCTCTTGGACAAGTGGGTTTTGGCTGTAACTTTTGCATCTTATGTCCATTTTTTGTGAAATTTGAAATAAAGGTACACATAAAAGTTTTAGAAGTTCAGTATTTTTTTCCAATTTTTCAAAAGTTATTTACTATTTTTAAACTGCCCCCGATTGGATGTCTACCTTGGCCATTTTAGGGGTTTTGAGTCCTATTTCCCATCCAAAAAGACGAATTTGAAAGTGAAAATTGGGAGACAAGGAGTTATACTAACTTTACACAAGACTATGAAGAGATTTTCTAAAAATAGTAAAGTATCCACCTTCTACATGTGCTCAAAGTGCACTACCTATGTACAAGTGCAAAGAACACAGTTTTTATTTTCCAAAAATAAAAAATAGTGAAAAAGGAGAACCTACAAGTAAGGAAAAATGGCTATTTTTTTTTGAATTATTTGAATTATTTTACTATTTTCTAAAAATAAACTCAAATGTATCTATTTTTTTCTATTTTCCTAGGCTTCTTTTTTTGTGCATAACTTTTAGAGATAATTTTTTTTAGACTTCAATTTTCACATGTATACTTTTTTGAATGCTTTACAAATTATCCATATTTTATTTTATTTTAAAAAAATTTATTGCAAAAGGTCATAGTACTTCAGTACTACAGCCATTTTGGCCAGAAAACAGCAGGTGTTTCTTGCAACTACCCCATCACATCTTCTAACGAATTTCCCCGCAACATCTGCTTCGGACCTTCACCGTTGTGTATCAAGTGGTTATCAAGAAATTGTTTACTAGCTGCTAGGGCAATGGCCGAGTTAGTGGCACTAGGGGTTTTGGAAACCTCGCCAGCAATGAGGCTAGCTACAGCACCTAAGGACTCCCTACATGTTCCTGAAGCTACAAGATGCAAGTGATTTCCCAAATGAATGCAAGCTCTAGTCATGCTTGCGGAATCTCCGAAAACGTAATAAATTCGAGCATCACAGACGTTGATGCAATGAGGCGGACATTTACATATCTTACAGAGGAGACTAGAATCCCTTGGAGGGAAGGCACCAATACGGAATGGCCTAGGAGTAAATCCACACCACTCAGTCTTGTTTGGCTGAGAAGAATGCTTTAAGTAATCGCACTCTGAATTCTTACAGATAAGATGTCCTACACAAGAAGATTTTCTGAACTTTAGGCCATCGTCATTGTTGATGTTAGAAATCATTGTCCCACACCAAGCGTGACCATCGTACCGTTTATCCATGCCCTGTAATTTTCCAGCACCCGATGACGAAGTCGAAATTAGAAGGCAAGGCAACTCAAAAACTACATCTCCGTCATAATTTGCAGGAAGGTATTGCACCTTGTGATGGATGAGTGCATCATAGTCTATCGAAGCTATTTCGTTTCGAGAACCACGAATCAAAGCTAGCTTCCTTAGACAACCAACAATACTAATTGTGGATGCACTATCGGGATATGTTGGTGGACGCGAGTGCGTGGATAGAGCAGGACTAGTACAAGGCATTAGATTTAAACTAGACGGTGTCTTCAGGGCATCGTTGGAGACTCTACTAGGACATCCATGTTGATTTGGAGACTCTCCCTCAGACTCACTCGAGAGATCTATGACAGGGTCATTAGATTCCTGCTTTATGGTAACGAACGGAAGAGGAGTGACACTATTAATAAGATACGCGTACTCAGAAGTGTTCCAGTTTTCCCGATGGGAAGGAGGCATGTCCACTGTAGAATGCTCGGAAGGGCGAGGTAATATCTGAGTGGAGTCTACCCTCATGACAGACGGTAAACCATAAGCACGATAGCGTCCTCGACGAAGATGCCAGACATGACTGTCATCAACTACCAGTCTCTGAATATGAATCGTCTCTCTCAAAATGCTAGACTCAGACAATATCTCTTCTTCAACATAGATACTAGACATAGCAAATTGAAAACGTACATGAATAAGATGAGCCGATACGACGACAAAATCATCATCTCCTAGAGGTATGATGAGAGGAACTTCGTGGCCATCCGCTCGAAGGGATGCCATTTCTAAGAAATCAAAAAACAATATCGACAGTAACAAAACGACCTAAACTATTTCAACGATCAAGAACGGTTGAACATAGCGCCCTCTGAAGCACAAGGCACATATGAATAAAATAAAGTTAGATTTTAATAATGAAGTATTTGCGACGTCACCATCTACAATTAATATCCATTACTGAATTAAAATTCGTACATAATGTAATTTGGAAGCACCATAGATACAGACGTTTGCGGTTGTAATTAAAGAAATGCGCTCACCTGTCCCTTAAATGAGAGTGAAATCAAAGTAAAATTAAATGAACATTATTAAGCTAGGTAGTTTGTTAGTGGCGGAGTAAGAACATGACTAAATTATAGAATTTATTAGTGGAGAAGCTTCTGCCATTACGTAAAGGAAATCTTTTCTTCTTGAAACTAAGTACCGCTCAGTATGCAGTCTTATCTTAGAGTTCCACCAGCCACCGGCAATATAAAAATAAGACAATTGGCACACAATCAGATATTGGAATTTGAGGAGTCTATCATTTGAATGTGAGATTTCATATATCGGATTGGACAATCGTGAAGTACATGCAAATACTAATTATAGTCGTACAAATGGCGAACATATTTAAATCATGAATGCCTAAGACAAATTGAAACATTAACTGCTCACTGACTTGCACAGCAAAAACAATCACTATAGCATCATTGGTTTGAATTATGCAGATTGTATAGATGGTTCTACCTGAATATAGTAGCCCATTTCCCACCAATATGGTGAGGAGTATATACTGTTAGTCAGATGCTTATGCCATAATTATTCCACACGCGATGGAATTGTGCATAGTTTTAGGAAAAAGAGGAAGAAAAAGAAACTTTTATATTCTTCTAGGAGAGAGCTACAGAGGTCAAGGAATAGAAGTAAGAACGTTGTATTACTCCGTGAGTCCGAGTTTCCCAGTGGAACTCCAACTGCTCAAATGTAAGAAGTGGGCTTCTATAGAGATGTCATTGCCGGGAGTCAGCATATTGAAACCGTCCCAGAAGAAGGGTCATTGACATGTAGCACTAGCCACGGGCGATCACCGGATCTTGTAAGTAAATATACTCTCTCTTCCTAATTGCTATCTTCTTTGCAACATTGCTTATTGACACTACCATGAACATACTTACTGATGTATCGGAGGATGGCAGAACATACTTATGTAAATCAGGTAACCAGTCTCAAAGTATATAAATTCCTGAAATAATGTGACCGCCACGTCTAATATAAACAATTTAGTAGACCACTCATCAGAAACGAGAAATCATCTGGTCATACTGATAGCCGTGTATAACCGAAAATAGGAAGCGTGAGCACGATCCGTGAGCAGGTTTCTAGGAGGCTAGGGTTCCAAATAATCGGGGGGCTCATGGTTCAAGGACCGGATCTGCGATCCCTAAACATTGGCATTGTTTTTGACAAGAAGAAGGAGAGAGATATGGCGAGAAGAAGGACGACTAGGAGCGCGGTTGTCGAGGCGCACAGAAGTGAAAACGCAATCAACAGCAACGATGAGGAAGAAGGGCAGCACCAACTGAACACAACGGATGCAACAAATCCTGCGACCTCGGAGGTATTAGCATTCTGCCTTCAGCCACTCCTAGGATTTAGGTTAGTTTCTTTCGGAACCCGTCACCCGTCTACCGAACACTGGTTTGCCATGGGCGCCGAAGGGGGTGTCATGCCGTCCCGGACAGGGAAGGTCCTGGATCCCTCCTTGCCGTCACCACCTTGTAGAAATTTTTTTTCTGGTTTTCAATTGGGTTCAGTGGGCACCCAGCTTTGCCATCGGCGCCGAAGGGAGGTCTCTCGCCGTCCTGGACAATAAGGTCCTGGATCCCTCTCCGCCGTCACCACCTTGTAGAGATATTTTTTTTAGTTCTCAATTGGGTTCCCAGGGTTCCCAGGTATGCCATCGGCGCCGAAGGGGGTGTCTCACCGTCCCGGTTGGGTAAGGTCCTGGATCCCTCTCCGTTGTCACCACGTTGTAGAGATATTTTTTTTCGTTTTCAATTGGGTTCACAGGGTTCCCAAGTATGCCATCGGCGCCGAATGGGGGTGTCTCGCCGTCCCGGTTGAGTAAGGTCCTGGATCCCTCTCCGCCGTCACCACCTTGTAGAGATATTTTTTTTCGTTTTCAATTGGGTTCACAGGGTTCCCAGGTATGCCATCGGCGTCGAAGGGAGGTCTCGCGCCGTCCTGGACAGGTAAGGTTCTAGATCCCTCTCCGCTGTCACCACCTTGAAGAGATTTTTTTTTTAGTTCTCAATTGGGTTCACAGGGTTCGTAGGTATGCCATCGGCGGCGAATGGGGGTGTCTCGCCGTCCCGGTTGGGTAAGGTCCTGGATCCCTCTCCGCCGTCACCACCTTGTAGAGATATTTTTTTTAGTTCTCAATTGGGTTTACAGGGTTCGTAGGTATGCCATCGGCGCCGAAGGGAGGTCTCTCGCCGTCCTGGACAGGTAAGGTCTTGGATCCCTCTCCGTTGTCACCACCTTGTAGAGATATTTTTTTCGTTTTCAATTGGGTTCACAGGGTTCCCAAGTATGCCATCGGCGCCGAAGGCAGGGCTCACGCCGTCTTGGACAGGTAAGGTCCTGGATCCCTCCTTTCCGTCACCACGTTGTAGAAATATTTTTTTTAGTTTTCAATTGGGTTCACAGGGCACCCAGGTTTGCCATCGGCGCCGAAGGGGGTATCTCGCTGTCCCGGACAAGTAAGGTCCTAGATCCCTCTCCCAAGTAATCACCTGGTAGAAATATTTTTTTTAGTTTTCAATTGGGTTCAGTGGGCATCCGGCTTTCCCATCGGCGCTGAAGGGAGGGCTCACGCCGTCCCGGACAGGTAAGGTCCTGGACAACCTACGCAGTTAGTCATTCAATGTATTGTATTGTTGATCGACTTCAATGTCTTTTATGTTTGTGTCTCAGGTGGAAGTAGGTACACCGATTCCGGTTACGAGGCCTGTGATGGAGCATGTCACTGTTTTAGTCGTTGACGAAGGGATCATAAAGATTGACCAGGACATGGAGGAGACTGAAGAAGAATTCCATTCAGGGGATGCCGACGCGTAGACACAGAAGGTGAACTTCCGCGTCACTTCCGCTTAACTTAACTTTCGCTTAGAACGTACTTCCAGATTTTGATTAACATGTGTGCAATCGTGCGCATCTCGAAGGACCCTCGTTAGGATTTCAGTTGTATGTGTTCCCATGATTATTTATAACTTTTTGGGGCTGTCTTCTCTCCTCGGCGTCAAAGGTAACCCTTTCATTCTCTGGCAATGTCTATACTAAATAATTTCAGTCAAGTGGCGTGATCATTGACTCTCGCAACATTGAGGATTGTGGGATTTTAGTCGAACTCCTCGATCCCATGGATTCCAGTCTATCAATTGTCTTATATAATTTTGTTCCTATGTTGCGTTATAGGAGGTGATTACCGTATCTCATGATCATGTGTCTCGCATTCAAGACATTGAGAACTCCAGCGGGGTGGGAGAACTAGACGGTGGAAGTGATGACACGGTAACAAACAAGAGGGATGCGGACTATGCTTCTGAGGATGCATTTCGCAAAGCTCAAAAAGTAAACTCTGTTGCTTCCATTGCGTCCTTGAGGATGAAACCTCATTCGATATCTCGCCTAATGGTTCCCTTGTGCCGCCTTGTTGTAATGCCTATGGTTCGTCCGGCGCTTCAAAGTGATATCTTGAGGCTTCAAGAGGATTTCGTTAATGGTTACAGAGATGGGTCCTCGGTATTCTATGTTTCTGTTACTAATGAAGAAGGAGAGATGGAGGACGTGACAGATGCCGAGACAGTAGCTTGGGGACCAATGTGGAATGCTGAGAATGATAACTTCAATAGTGTGCTTGGTTCAACACCCTGATTGGAACACTTGCAACGCTGCAAGTTCTTCGTATGTGATGGTAACCACAGGTTGCTTGCGTGGTCCTCATACATATCTGAATTCCATGACATCAATCGCGATTGGCACATTTTTGTGGACTCAATCATTTTCGACACTAAAGGGAAGATCGGGCAAGTCATGCATGCCATGCACAATGTTAATAAGTAAGTTCATCAATCCTTTCATTTCAGTTTTCATTCCTTGTAGTTCTTGATTCAGTTTCTTGAGCATCACTTTCCGGTTGTGCAGGCACACTGAGAATTCTTTTATCAAAACCAGTCTTGTGCACACTTTATTTCGTGTTCAAAAGTATGGTTCACTTCCTCTTGAGAAATTCGCGGAGCATTTGAGCGCCTCTGACATGGTGCAGTGCCAACAGAATACACGAAAGAGTTGGTACTGTATGTCGGTTGAAGTGTTTACTTCTTTCATTTTTCGGGTGAGATTTCATGTCTTCGTTTCAATTGTCTACTTGTCAGTTTCTTTGTAATTTCATCGCAGGGGTTCTTAAGTTTGTATTTCTCTACAGTACGAGATAGCTGTAGCAGCGGATGTTGTGGTTCAGTTGTACAAAGAGGAGACACCCGAAGAAGAGCAATCATCCGAAGGCATTGTGGTTGCCATGAAATTTGGAGCTAAAGATCAAACTTCGAAATTGATCCAGAAGATGAACAAGCTAACTGCTGTGGCTAATCCCAATTTTGGAAGCGACTTCCTTAAAGAGGTATGATTGTACTTCATGAATGGTATTACTTTATCTTCTTCCTTCAAAACTACATTTTCCTCACTCCAATGTTATCATGATCAGATTGAGTGCCATTGGAGTTCCAACAGTGTTCCAGAGATGACTCTAGATAAGTTGCAAATGATTGCAACTTGTCCTGTCAGTGGTGAGGAGAAGGTTAAGTGGCTGCGGTGGTGGAATTCATCAATTCAAACTAGAGAGGCGAGAAGGTTTCCCTTGAAACCCGTTGGAAAAAATGAGTTGAAGTCTTTCTTAGCAAAGGCTTGTTGGTATGCGGGGGTAAGTCCCTCTCATGTAGTTTTGGACCTCGTCATTCATAATTTTCATATGTAGATCACGGTGTATTCATTGACGGAAATCCTACAAATTTGGTCTAATTGTTGCATAATTTCTTTTTTCAGATTTTGGATTTTTGATTTGAAATGCTTGATGACATTGTCAAGAAAGACCAGTTGTCATTGACAATGGATTCTCCCGGGGAGCCAGAAAGTTTTCATGACTACATTGAGGGATGGAGAATTCGAGTTTGGGACAAAGCATTTCTAGGGTCTTTCAAGGGTGTGGACTGCTTTAGGAAAGGGGATGATTTCAGAAAGCGGAAGGGTAGTGACCAAGTTGTAAGACGAGTGATTTATCGGTACTTCTTCCATTTCCTACTCATGGTTTCCATAATTTCATCGAAATGCTCATATATTTCAATGCTGGATGTGTATAGGAATTGACATGCATTACAAAAAATATGAGGCCTCCGGAAGGCCGTTAAGCTTGGACCCCCGTAGTGATACTACGGAGTTTTTTTCAAAAAAAAAAATTCAGAAACTGAAATTCTGACGTGGTCGAAGTTCCACGCCAGCGCTGACGTCAGCGCCACATCAGCGTGACGTCACTTTTCAAATTTTTTTTCGGAAAAAAAAAAAAAAAAAAAAAAGTTATTTTTTTTTAAAAAAAAAAGATTTTTTTTTTTTTTTTTTTTTCCGTAATATCACCCGCGGGTCCCGGAAATCAGCACTCACGGCCTTGTTGAGGCCTCATATTTTTTGTAATGATTTGTTTTTTTATAGGTACTTCATGTACAAATTATTGGCAAAGGGGGCCATTACGAAGCGTGATTTACCTCTTTTTTTAGGAACATGGTTGGATGTCTCTTCCGAGCAATGCATGTTTTCCCCCTCTCAAATGAAGATATGGACCAGTTCACATCTCAAGTCAGGGGCTTGATATTTGGATTGCTCACCTGAATTCACACCAAAAGTTGAGGAGCATATCAAGGTTGCCATCAATTCACACGAAATCTTTCATGATGTTGACGAGTTCTCTGGGCTTGATGAGGATGCAAAAGCCAAGGCTATGAAGAAGAGAGAGGATGCCGACAAGAAGATAGCAATCAAGAACTCTGAGGCAGTGGAGAAGGCCAAGGAAAAAATGACAAAGAAGACCTTGAAGTTAGAAGAGGCAGCACAGGCATCAGCGGCTAAGAAATCCAAAGGGAGGAGGACGGCGGATCTAGTTCCACCTTCACCAACGAAAGACGAGGTCTCATAGCACCAAGGCTTTTTTTCACAAGGCACTAAGCGTGATGCTGATTATGCCTCACTTTGTGAGGAAGGGATGTTGCGTGGTCCTTTAGCTAAGGAATTTCTCAGTGACTCTGAGATTTTCATGCATGAGCTTATCCTCAATTTCTCTCTCGTTGATGTAATGGCTGATCCTCTCCCTCAGGTGTACCACGACATCTTGAAATTCATTAAAGAGGTTAGCGTCTTTACTTGCCTCCAAGAGCTTTTTTTTATATGATATTTGAATTTTTTATTGTTTCCTACTGATGACCACAACTCTCTTGCAGAACAAGGGAGATTGAAAGCGCCTTTTCAAAGGAGTTCACACTGATGAACCACGCATTGATCTTATTATTGCGGATATGCCAGAAGATTTGCCTATCCCTGGTTTGTCGATACCTACAACCCATGTTCCTAAGTGGAATATGGATAATCCACTTTGGCTGGAGTCATTATTTGAATTCAGTGATGGTCATCTTCATGACGATGGAGCGCTTATTATTATCTATCCATTGAGGGCAATTACAAAAGCAACCATTCTCAAATATGGTATCACTTATTCATTTGAGAAGTTGAAGGATATGTGGGGGACAAACGCGTTACACCTTGCTTCACCAGTTAGTCCAGGCAGAACGGTATTGTAATTTCGAATTTCGAATTTCAATATTCTCATTTTTTCCCATTCTTTCCCTTTAATACTTTGCATTCTTAGTTCATGTTTCCATTCCAATTTGAATGTTCAGTTTGGCTTCTTATATTATTTTGTTAAACTGCTCCCCAGAGTGATTTTGCAGGATGTTTCCATTTCCTAATCAGATACTACGTTAGTATTCTCTCTTTCCCATGGACTAACCATCTTCATCTATTTTCTTTCTTGCAGACACAACGTTTTGGAATTATGTTGTTAGTGAGGAAATTGCCTGGTGTTGGCATTTCTAAGTTCCAGTTTCAGCCGTGCCCTCCAAGTTTGAAGAAATTGAACTTGGATGTTGGAGCTAATGGTGTCCTTTAGAATTTCACGAACCTGGAGACTATGTCTATGGACAAGCATTCCAAACCGTGGAGAGGTGCGAGGGAAAAGGATCCTAGATTCCTTCAGATGTTGATTCAAGCATGTTCACTTCCTAACGACGTTGTTGTGGACTGCACTGCTGCAACAGGTAATATAAGATGTCTTCCTAAACCATCGTTTGATATCTTTGTTTTGCTTTTCTTTGTGACTCTTGCCAAAGTCTTAAATGTAATTGATTTTTTACTGTTCTTGGAATTAGGGCCCGCCATCCACGCTTGCAAGAATTTAAGCAGGCATATAATTGCACTTGAGGAAGACAAAGCCATCTTTGATGCAATTCTGGCCCCTATGATCCGTACTATTCCCGAGGTAGTAAGATCCGAGCCAATAGTCCTAACGGTGGATGACGATGAGGATGCAATGGAAGTTGAAGTTCCTCATATTGTCAAGAAATCTCGTTTTAGTAAGTAAGTCTATCCCATGCTAGCATAATTTTTCTACTTCTATGTGTAATCTTATAGCCCTCGTTGTATTTTGCTTTATCATTACATTGCACCTTAAACCCATCATCAATGTTGTTTTGAAATTAGTTCTAATATTGTTATGGTACTTTTCCAGCCTGACTTCTAGGAAGGCAATCCATCGACCTTTTTTCACCTTGTCTGAGTTTATCCCAAGCCCGGAGAAGTCCTCCGTATTACCGCCGTATGCAGAGGCTTTAGCTTCAACATTGGCATGTCAAGATTTTTTTGCTACATGCAAAAAAACTACTTCTATAGATCCTCGAGTGCTTCAGTTTGTAGATGTTGCAGCCTTAGAGTCAGACACCGAGACATCATCGACTCGTAGTAGTGGTCATTCAGAGTCTATGTCTACATCTTCTATTTGACTCTATTTTGGTTTGCATTGCACATCAACATATGTTGGATTTTATTTTACAGTTTATTATATGGGTTTTTTTCTAATTTTATCACTTGTATCATCTGAACTTGCCATTTTCTATTTCTAAGTTTTCACTTTTGTCTTTCATCATTCCTAGGAGAAGTATGTGAGTATTGATTCAAAGGCTTGTTACTTATCATTTTGTTTGCAACCATTTTATAATTACATATGAGTGAAACAAATTTATGATATGGAGATGACTTCATATGCCTCTTCGTGGCCCTATTCTTTTAAACTTGCGAGGATAACGTTTTTAGATTACTATGCACCTTGAACATAGAAAATGAAGACTGTCGAAGTCAAATATCAAACCCTAAACTTTTAACCTTCAATATTATTTAACTTCTAAATATTCCAGTCTCAAGTATTTCTATTCCAAACCTTTCTAAAACAACTAGTTGGAGTGTGAAATCAACATCATCAGTAAAGCAATATAAATTTGTGTGAAGGCTCGCCAAAGGTTTAGAGTGGATTAAGTATCTTTTTTTAATATTTAAATTCATTCAAAATAATATATTTACAATAGTTTTCTCTTATCCTTAAACTAATTACTTTCTCATATCCAACATTATATGTCCAATTCTTGTTTTGGGTCCGTGGGTCCAACTTATGTTGGGATTTTTGGCATTTTAGCCAAGAAACCTCTACGGTGTTTTTGGAGCACTTTTGGCTCCGGTTGTTGTTATACTTCAAGCTTTGAAGGTCCTTGGGGGTCCTTCTACCTTGCCTTGTACACACTTCGTGTGTGTTTGTGTATACTCTTGTGTTATTTGGAAGTCTTTCTATCTTTGGGGTATCCTTGTGAACTAACTTATTGTTGAGAGTCTTTTGTCATTGTACTAACCCTAGAGCAATCCCCCACCGTACCTTGACGATGCCGCTTGTCGTACGCGTAATCTAGGGGTTAGCACCTTTAACACACAATTGTGGTTAGATGACACGGAAAATCATCCCAGGGACTCTACTATGTTGCTATGAATTTGGATTTAATCGGATTATCTCTAAAACACCCCAAGGGAACCTAAAACCTCTCTTTCCCTCTTCCGGAACTTTACTTCTTTCCGGTTTCTAATCCGGATCCGTCCTTTTCCGGATTCCGGATACAGTAACTCTTCGGTTTGTAATACCCCTGTTTTACCTTCAGGGGGTCCGCTTTTACTCTTTGAAGGGGCAGGGACTCCACCACTTATTAATCACATATTCTAACACCTACAAAACAACCCAAGACATTTAATAGATCTAAATGTTGCTACGAAGTAGGTTCCCGTCTCCTCACAGCTTTCCGGATTTCCTATCCGGAAAGCAAGTCACACAGAATCCGGTTCTCCCTCTCCACTACAACGACAGATACACAATCATCTGATATAGACACAAGAGAAAATCCACGAAAAAATAGTTGGTGCTATAGTTGGCGGATCTTCCGGTAAGTGGGGGTATTCCCCTTGGCGGCCGCTTAACTCCGCACGGAACTAGGAATAGTTCCGGAACCTCACCCTCTTCACTCCAATCGGATTACTGTTCTAGTAATTTAAAGACCCTAAATGCACAAGTCCCACAAATCCGATCTAACTCCTTCAAGGATCCTCTTCTAAGATCTAAATCAAAACAACCATGAATCCGGATTCCTCCTTCCCGGTTCCTCACAACTTACAAGGCACACAAACACACCACTCAAGTCCTTAAAAAGTACTTTAAAACATGGATAGTTTACTAAGTGGCTTGGATCAAAGTAAGGAAAATGAAATAAAAACTGAAATTGCATAAGGATGGAATGAATGAGCAACAGACCTGCTCACCATTTAAAACCAAAACAAAAAGGAAAAAGACAACCGAAAATCAAGCTAACCAACCACAGAAGCATCCGAGATATCCGGAGTGCTACTGTAAGTTATCCCTGGAATTCCGGAAACGGGCCCACATACGGAAAATCCGTTCTGGAAAACCCTAAGTAAAAATTTAACTTCTAAATCCTACTTTCTTTGTCTTCTTCGAGCTGCTCCCCGTCTGTACCTGAGATGTCCTCGCCCTAGTCTTCGGCAGTGGTGTGAGCTTTCCGGCCGCTCGTGTCTGGATCATCCGCTTCTTCGGCGGTGAGTCTTCTTCCTCATCCGTCTCTGTCGCGGATTCCGTCTCGAAGTCCTCCTTCTCGGATTCGAGAATCTCCATCTCCCGGATTGGTGAATCCAAGTTGATCGACTCGTTGATAGCCTCCGGGGACGATGGCTTCGCTGGTGTTTCCTCCCGCATATGGACAAAGTCAGCCGGATGCGACTTGGCCGGATTCTCCACTGCTCCAATCCGGTTGAGCAAATTACCCCGGATTTGCATCCCTTCTTCCGGTGTCTGAGTTTGATCCGGCGTAGAAGTTCCGCCTTGTTCCGGAATGTTCTGCCCCTCCCTTTGACTCTGTCCCGGAGAATATGTCCTTTGAGCCAGCCATTCGCGCTGCACAAACGGCTTCAGGAGAGACTGTAGTCCTCCTGGTTTCGACAGTACCGGAATCCCCACAACTGGTTTCGGCGGAGTTTGGAGATACGGGTTGGTGGTGAGATCCGCTTCCGGAAAGGTCGAGAAGTCCATTGCCCTATCCGGATCGACTCGAGCCACCAGAGTCTGCATTTCTTGAAGTACCCTCTGCATCCGGGCCTCGAAATCCATAAGGATCATTACGATCTTGGATCCGGCCACGTGTCCCCCTGCTACCAGTTGGGCGTCGTAGAGTCTTGCCTTGTTCACAACCTCCGCCGGTTGTTCGATCAAGGCTTGGAGGTTCCGGACCATCTGCATGGCATCTTTCTCATTTTTCTGTGCCGCCTCGCATTCTCCTTGTGCCCAGTTCCTCCGGCTTTCCGCCTCCTCCCGGCTTCTCTCCAAGACCCGGATCTTCTCGTCCTTCTGACGGATGACTTCCGGATTCGGCCTCCGCCGAATTTCTTCGATGATCTCCGCGGGTGGTACGTTCAGTTCCGTCGCCACCTCTTCCATGAACTGGATGGCCTTGTGGTGTAGGTTCTGGGCCTGATGCATCCAGTCAAACCCGATGTTGAAGAACTCCCTTAGAGGTGGCTTCTCCTCTTTCGGAACTGGGCTTGGTTCCCGTTGTTCCGTCTCAGGTTGCTTCCCTCGTGAACCCGGATCCGTCGACTTCCGCCTGGGCTTCTTCCGCTCCAAGGCTTCCTCTTCCGGATCGTCTTCCTCCGCCTCCATCGGCTCGTCCTTCTCCAGCTCATCCGTAAGGTCATATTTGAGCAATTCCAACCCGGTGTTGTACACCAACATCTCATCCGTCGTCAATACGTCACCGTGGTGGTAGATGTGGAAAAGGTAGGGGCTGATCGGGCTGTACCGGCTTTTGGATACGTGGTCAGCGAGTTTTGACACCACCTGTGCTATGATACGTCTCCAGTGCACCACTCTCTCCTCCATCGCTCCGAAAATTGTGTTGGCCATCGTAACCGTAACCCGGGTAGGTTTTTCCGGATACAGTATCGGAATGAGGAAATTCAACACCCTCTTGTGGCGCTCGTCCACGCAGTCGCTAATCGCATACCCTTCCTTCGCGTGAGGAGGGTTTCGGAACTTTCCGGTCGCGTACTTATCTGCCCGCGAGGCGAATCCGTCTCCGAACTTCCGGAAAGAGTAGACTTTTGCCCATACGTCCTCCGTCCACCCCTTGGGCTGCCCTCGCACCGTCAGCTCATACTGGTTCGAAGTCCCGTTGATCAATTCCTGAATCAACTCTTCCCCTCTCAGATTCCACAGCCGGTCGATCAATCCGGCACACCCTAATCTCTGGAGATCCTGCTCCAACTCCTGCCGAGCGGTGGGGTCTGTCGGTATGGACGGACTCACCATCCGGGCAACCACCGACAATTTTGCGGATCGCGCCGCACTAGTTTCCGCCATCGCTACACCGACAAAGAAAACCCTAATCCGGCCTCACCTCTCTCTATCCGTAATCAAACTCTCACCAAACTTTCTCTCAACTAGCTACGCGCGGACGAGTTTGGAAACTCAAAAGATGGAGAGAGAAAGGCGGGTGATGGCCTTTAAATAGCCAAAACAGTGCCACGAGTTCTCGGATTGGAACTGGATTAGGTTTCCGTTCCCGAGGCGCGTCCCCTAGCCTCGTAGGCCGGATCCCTAGTCCGTAGGTGGCGGTGCTCCGGTCCATTTCCGGAAACCCTAATCTTGGTCGGATCAGAAACTAATTTCCGGATGAAGGCTTATTCCAAACGTAAGCTTCTCCGGAAGACTTCTATCATTTCTTAACCGAAAAAAAATTAAAAATCTCTATCTATTCCATCTATTCTACTCTATCTATACGGAAATTAGGTTTCCGTGTTGTGACACCGCTTTGGGGGGCCTTTAGTCTTTGAGTGTTGCCTTATTACTAATTCCCTTGTGATTCTTTGAGTTCTATGCGTGTTGTGGGTACTATTTAGAAACTAACTTTGTCCATCTCTTCCCGGCATTGTAGTGGTCTCCCCCCGGGACGGCAAAGCTTTGACTTTGTAAAGTGTATTTCCTAAGTGGTTGTCCCCACCTTCTTCTAACTTCTCTCGTGTTGGGTGGACCCCCCCTTTGGAACGGCGAAGCTTCGAACTAAGGAAGTCCTATAGTTTGTGTTAAAACGGTTCGGATGGCAAAGCTTCAAACCCCGGAGTGATACAAGTCCTAGAGTTGGTGTTAAAACCAACTCCACGGCGAAGCGTTGAACCTCCTCAGGCCTTAGTTCCAAAGTCTAGTTTCCAAGACCTTTTTAGAAATGTCCAGAGTTTAGCTTCCAAGATATTTAGTGTTGTCAAGTTCCGAATTACCCAATGTTTTTAAATCTTTTCCCTAGTGTAGTAAAATCCAAGTCCCTTTAGTTAGCAAAAACTCCGTTTCCTTGGTTAGCAAAAATTCTGTCTCCATTAGTCTAGCAAAAACCAGTTCCTTAGTTAGCCCAGAAAAAAATCCAGTCTTAAAAAAATCCGAAAACTAGGACCAGACCCCATTCAGTCGTGGGGTTGAGTTCAGTCAGTCACCGGGGCTGGGGTTCAGTCAGTCATCGGGGTTGGGGCTCAATCGCCAGGGTTGGGAGTTCAGTCACCGGGGTTTGGGGTCTCAGTCACGGGGTTGGGGTCTCAGTCACGGGGCGGGCTCCGAGCTGGTCAGGGAGTGGGGTGAGCTGGTCCAGGGAGCTGGGTTCCAGCTGGTCCAGGGAGTTGGGTTCCGAGCTGGTCCAGGGAGTTGGGGAGTCGGGGTCCTTGTGTGATCTCTTAATTTGGTCTAGGTAAAGGAGTCTAAAAACTAGGGGTCAAGCTAAATTGAAAAAAAAAACTTGATCACAAGAAAAAAATAAGGAAAGGGGGGAGAAGAGAAGCCGCACGTCCCGGGATATCAACGAGAACCTGCATACAAAAGAAACTCATATACTATCTCTCTCTCCACACCAATTCGAACTAGCAAAAATGGAGGAGGATTAGGGGGAAATGGAATGAAATAGGAGAGGTGGTGAGAGAGATGATAAATAGTAACCTAGGACTAGCTAAAGTAGGTGTTAGGAGGGAAATCTCGAGAATTCATAGTGACCATTAGGAGGTAGGATTAGGATGACACAAAGACAAGGTTGTGTAAGAGGTTAGGAGGGACATTAAAACTTCTTGGGGTTTGAATCTATAGTTGTAAGACATCCTATCAAAGCTTAGGTAGAATAGTGTTAGTGTAGAAAGAGAGAAAGGGAAAGAAAAGGAGAGAGAAGAAAGGAGGAGGGAAAGAAAGAGGTTAGATTGCACAGGTCCTAATTTTCGAAACATAAGTGGTGAAATTAGGAAAGGTCCCACCACCCAAGGGCCACCATGGAGTATGGGAATGCACGCACGAATGCGGATGAGCGTATTTCCGACACCGGAAGTGACGAGGTGAGTTCTTGAATCCATACTTGGTGTTGTGTTTTTTTTCCTCTTTAACATTGATTTCCTTAATTAGCCCTTTCCACGTGAAAAGTACACTGTGATAAGAAAAGATAAAAATTAGAAATAGAAGTTAAAATTTAGAGTTACAATTAGGAGTAAAAATTTCGAGTTAAAAATTTAGGAGTAAAAATTTCGAGTTAAAATTAGGATTAAAAATTTCAAGTTAAATTTAGGAGTAAAACTCTATGGTTAAAAATTTAGGAGTTAAAATTTAGAGTTAAAATTAGGAGTAAAAATTTAGAGTTAAAAATTAGGAGTAAAAATTAAGAGTTAAAATTAGGAGTAAACATTTAGAGTTAAATTTAGGAATAAAAATTAGGAGTTAAAATTAGGAGTAAACATTTAGAGTTAAATTTAGGAGTAAAAATTTAGAGTTATAATTAGGAGTAAAAATCTAGAATTATATTTAGAAGTAAAGAATTAAAGGAAAAGGCTTAAGCTTAGGGTTAGCCGTAAGGTTGAAACTTCCGGGAGAAGTGTCAACCCTCCAAAAATTAGTATTCAACACTTATGGAAGGAACATAAAGGTTCCCCGCTCATGTAGTTAGGGACGTTAGAAATGATGCCAACTTTCCAGCCAACCCTATACATAGGATAGACAGTTAAAGAGGTAGGAATTACCAATCACCTTTGCTCATCACAGTCAGCTTGCGAGTTATCCATGCAATTCTAGTAGTATTCGCTGCCATCTACGACACTCAGAAAACGTTAGCACAAAAGATCCATTGCTTGGAAGGCACAGTGGACCGCGCTCACAACACCCCCTTATATTTAAAAAGGTGGATAAAGGCATAGAACCTGGTCGGTGTTCGCCCGATTACCAAGGGTGGATAATCTTGCGCCCACAGTCTGCTGCGGCTGTATATAAGCTGGTGCCGGTCCCGGGTCCTCCTCCTGTTGCCCAGTGGCAAGAAACATTTTTTCTTTTTTCTTTTTTCTTTTTTTTTAGATTTATAATTCAAGCTTTATAATAAGCTTGACATTTTATCTAGAAATTTCAATACACTACTATATATGTGTAATGTTTTAGAATCCCGTAAGATATAGACTTGAATTAGTAGACTTTTTGCCACTACCATAATGATGCTGTTGTATGTGATACAACTCTCGTAAAATAGTTGGCAACTTTATTTCTATGTGCTCTAAGCCATAGATTGCATTACTTGGCAATGCCATATCTTTGTAACTCAAGCAAGTGTTATAATGGAACTTACAATTAGGATTCCACTAACTTGAGGTTTTTAATTTTAGCATGATTCTATGGACATACCAATTCCTTTGGTAGTTATAAAGCCACATTATTTGTCATAATATTTCTGACAAATTTATGATTCATACATGGAATAGATGTTGTGAGATCCTTTTGATTTGGGGACTTATGGCCTTTGGAATCCATATCATGTGTAATTAAGCTTTGATGTAACCTCCTAATTACACCATGAGTACATCCCATAAAAGTTTTTCCATTGGCCCTTGCTGCATTAACGAATTAAACGGTACTTTTTTAATGTTGGCACACTTTGTCTGAGCCTGACTTGCACTTATTAATAGCTCTACATTGGAGGAATTTTTTCAGAAAAGAATTGCACAATCTCTTAGCTGCCTGACTGCTTCTCGAACTGGACAAGGCTCTGTTTTTTGCCTGTCTGGATTTCATTTCGAACTGGCTCTGCTCCTGTTGCAGAACTGGCTATCTGTCTGGACTTCATTCAAACTGAACGGGGCTTTGTTCTCGTGATTCTCAGCGTTGTGATTTCTTGTTCCACTTTTTTCTCATTTGATTGAGAGCAGTGGAACTTTTTTCAAACGATGGCAGCTACACAGTCTACAACTAATCAGGTTTTTGTTTACAAATTTCTAACGCAATTGATAGAGAATAATGACTTTACTAGGTGATGTTGTTTTTTGTCTAAAAATTATTTTATGTGAAAACGATGACAAGTGACATAGGGCTTAAGACACCTTGCATGCGCACTAAAACATACTAATTGTTGGTTTTTGTGTATGGGTGCAGGTGAGGCCCTTGTCCTCATAAAATCACTTGGAACAGGCAAAAGTGGATCTTCTTCCTAAACTCCCTAGTGTCATATTTTGAAAAAAGATCATGTATAGTGAAATATTGATGGATGGCTCAATGTGTTTTTTATGCCTTCTTGAAATATAGATATGCTTTGTGAGCTACTGTGAATTGTTCTCTAAAGACATAACTATGACTATTTCATCAAAGCAAGATGTAGTTTGCTATTTTTAGCAAATGATTTGTTGCATACTTGTTGGATACTATTTTCTGATCCAACTTTGGACAGATTTTACATACTCTAAAAAGAGACTTTTTGCTAGGATTGATACCTTAGATATAATATATCTAAGTTTTTTGTGGAGAAATAAGTTAAAATTTACTGATGCATTTAACAAGATAAGTGCAGATTAATGCTCTTTTCTAGGAAAGAGATGTTCCAGAAAATGCTTTTTTTTTTTGAATAAGTATATACAGGGTGAGACAAGGATGCCGAGGGGATCAAGGGTCCTCCATGAGGCCCAAAAACGCGACCAGGCTTATTACGACCTGGACAATGTAAAGTGCCCGGTCATGTCTGGGTAGAATCTCCAAGGACCCCCGGAGCGTGAATGTGTGGCTGTCGTCATCCGGGCTTTCAATGATAATGTTATTAGTTGGATTGACAAATTGGCGCAGCAGTATAGTGTCCGCGCCTGTTACCTCGTCTCGCAAGTTTTGCACTAGGAGTGCAAATGCTCGGTTGGGTTCCAAGCCAGCCATTTGGATATCCCATGGATTACGACGCGGGGGTGGATTGCGGTGAGGTTGCTCTCCTTCCTCGCGACGTCTTCGGCGTGGATTGGGCCGGGGAGGCTCAAGTTCGTCTCCAGCAAATTGAACTGCCGGTTGCGATGTCTACTCTTCCGATGGCTGGCGCACTAGAAGCCCTGGTGGTGTGGATGTTTCTGTTGATAGTGACTGAACTTCGGTGAGGGGTTGTGTAGGGCCTCTTCTTCCGTCTCTGTTACGGTTGCCGGTGCTGGTGAAGATGGTCCCGCAGTAGCCCCAACTAGATAGAGTGGCAAGGAAGAAGAGGATGGTGTTGACTATAATGATGATTCCGAGGGCGACCGCTCCCGGATTGCTTCTCTCTTCCCTGGCATGATTCTATGCCAATGCTACTGTCCCTTCCCAATGGAGTGGGTTGGACCTGCAGGGGTTTTAAAGAACTAAAGTATCTATCTGCCCGAGCAGATTTTGAAAAACGAAGAAGTTGAATGTGACAGACAGAGAAGAAGAATGCGAATCGAGGAAAACAGATAGGGATAAAGCAAAGAGAAGATAACGAAGATATGCAGGGGGGAGATAGAAGGGCGTAGGCTCCCAAAGACTGTGAAATCACTCTGTTGTTCGAGAAGGTGCTAGACTAAGACATAGATGATACTCTCCCAGATCTTTCCATAGTTAACCACAAGAATCTGCACAGGCCACGGATGTTGAAGCACACGAAGGAAGAAATTAAAACCAAAGCGAGAGATAAGGAAGTGGGAGAAGCTGCGTTTCTCCATGCAGAGTATCTTGACGTGAAGCATGATTGGTAAGACTGTAGGCGGGTTGAACCATCCGTGATCCATCTGTTACGTGAGCGGTACCTGCACATGACGCTGCCAATAGCTTAAAAGTACGGGGCCTGTCCCCCCCGTTCTTATACACTAACACGGGGGACATGATGTAAGGTGTCATTCCTAACCTAGCCGTTTTGTAAGCCTCTTGCATTATTACAACGGTCTAGTATCTAGTGCCCCTTCTTAAACTAGCCGCCTCTTTAGCATATCAGCAGGTTTGACAGTCTAGCAAGGGACGAGTGTCTTCCTTTCAGCCGCCCTTTCATCCTCATCTTAGGCTTTTATTATGACGGTCTGACAAGGTTAGTGCCAACTCAACTAGCCGTTTTTTCATCCATCTCGTGGATTATATTCCAACGGTCTAGGGAGTACTAAACTAAAGGAAAGTGCTTCTGGACCTCTACATGACGCTAACTCCGACAGGTTGGTTGATGTGTGGGCTCATAGTGAGCAGTTCCCATCATCGTTGATGGGCTCATGTTTGAGCAGTTCCCATCACACTCAACGTTTTCCTGTCCTACTGGGAGTTAGTCAAGCTAGAACGGACAACAAAGTTGGTTGGCCTTGCGGCTTTTACTTTTACGTTAGATGTGAACCATCCTCAAGAATCTTAATATTCTTGATTTTGCCCAGGAATTAACAACCTCCTCGTTGTAGTGGGCATGCGGATTAGTCCCGAAATAACAACCACCACAATGTACTCCTAATCCTAAAATCCCATAAAGATTTGGGAGATCATGCAATAGTAACTTTTATGTGCCCAGAAACCAACAAGCCATGGTGTGAAAGAGAGTGGTTGCAGAGATACTTAGTACCTTGCCGGCGGTTGGTTGGGCCTCCGTGATGCTACTCGGCTACGGTCTTGGGCTTGCTGCCTTTTGGAGACCTTGGGTTGGTCTTTTCTATTCGCGGGGGTTAAAGGGGTGGTAGACTCTAGCAGGAGTAGGAGAGACACCAAGGCAGTTGTTGCCACGTCTCGTATGGCGGCGTGGATGAGGGCTGTCCTTCGTTCTTCTGCTGCGTCCTGCTCTTGATGCCGTTCGTGAGACCCCCTTGATCCTCCTTCTCCGCAATTACACATGTCGGTTAACGGTATCAGATGATCACTTTTGAGGATGCTCGTCAGGCGTTCCCCTTCCGATTTAGTATGGAGGCACTAGGCCGATATTCGCAAGAGAGTGGTCGACTGTACTTTGACCAAGACGAGACATGGGACTTAGAATTTGCTTACAGCCAGTTTATAGGCGCATAAACATACATTCAAGTCATTTGCCCTATGGTCAGCTAAGCACACCCATGATTACTAGCGATGGCTTAAGCGAGAGTCACTACGTGATCAATTCCAATTAGTGTGGTCCAGATTTCTCCGGCCGTAGGTCGGATTTCAAAGAAGCAGGAGGTAGAGGACGCCTCGCTAAACACGATAGTGGGTAGATGGTGATCCCAAGAAGCGGTGGAGGCGAAGTACGTCGAGTGCTTGGTTCGCTCAGGCCGGCTTCTGATTCCTCGGCTAGGGTACTTGTAGTGCAGTGGGTGGTAGCGAGGGCGATGAATCAACTCGTCCCCTTGGCTAGTAAAAATGGCCACACAACAATCTTCTACGTCTTGGCAGGGTTCGCAAGCCGCTGCATACTCTGAGATATGTCGCAAGTGGTAGTATGCTGCTGCAGTGGCAGGTACTAGTGTACTCGCGATTCCGTGACAACTTCCCAGTGTTAGGGGATCAAGCTCGGTATGCCAAGTTCGAAAACCATCCGGCTGTTGGTAAGGGTTTGGCCCGAAGCGGTCGAAGTCGTCTTCAAAAGGACCGAATTTGTAGCATTATCCTGTCTTATCACAGACTGGATATGGAGGTGCGTCTCGAAGGCCAACGTTAGGCCTTTCGATGAGTGGGGCAAATGTGGTGAACGAAGGTAGGTGTGCGTCAAAGTACTCTTGAGTGAAAGCCTTCTCGAATCGCCACGTGGCTAACACCACTGCCCAATAAAAACTTAGATTCTCGAGTATTTCTTCTTCCGATACTCCAAACCTCTCGGCTTGCACGGCCTTGGTGATGTCAGGGGCATGATGGTTTGGATTGGCGAGGTACTTCCGGGCCAAGTAGGACCAGAATTCGAATGATATTCCCAACTTGGCTGGCCCAAGCAGGAGATCTTCTACGGGGAGAATTTTAGCGACCTTGCCGCGGCTTTCTGGTTGAGGATATTTCTTCCAGGGCCGTGAGCAATGGAGTGGAGACCCGAGAAAATAGTCCACCGTGGATTGGACGCACTCTTCTGGTTCATAACCCTTTACATGCAATATGGTTAGTTACACATGCAATCTTAACCTAATGTTTTCATCTCCCGGCAGACGCACCAAAACTGTGGGTGCAAGATTACCCACCCTTGGTAATCGGGCGAACACCGACCAGGTTGTATGCCTTTATCCACCTTTTTAAATATAAGGGGGTGTTGTGAGCACGGTCCACTGTGCCTTCCAAGCAATGGATCTTTTGTGCTAACGTTTTCTGAGTGTCGTGGATGGCAGCGAATACTACTAGAATTGCATGGATAACTCGCAAGCTGACTGTGATGAGCAAAGGTGATTGGTAATTCCTACCTCTTTAACTGTCTATCCTATGTATAGGGTTGGCTGGGTAGTTGGCGTCATTTCTAACGTCTCTAACTACATGAGCGGGGAACCTTTATGTTCCTTCCATAAGTGTTGAAGACTATTTTTTGGAGGGTTGACACTTCTCCCGGAAGTTTCAACCTTACGGCTAACCCTAAGCTTAAGCCTTTTCCTTTAATTCTTTACTTCTAAATATAATTCTAGATTTTTACTCCTAATTATAACTCTAAATTTTTACTCCTAAATTTAACTCTAAATGTTTACTCCTAATTTTAACTCCTAATTTTTATTCCTAAATTTAACTCTAAATGTTTACTCCTAATTTTAACTCTAAATTTTTACTCCTAAATTTAACTCCTAATTTTTACTACTAATTTTTAATTCTAAATTTTTAATCCTAATTTTAACTCAAAATTTTAACTCAAAATTTTTACTCCTAATTTTAACTCAAAATTTTTACTCCTAAATTTTTAACTCAAAATTTTTACTTCTAATTGTAACTCTAAATTTTAACTTCTATTTCTAACTTTTTATCTTTTCTTATCACAGTATACTTTTCATGTGGAAAGGGCGAATTAAGGAGATCAATGCTAAAGAGGAAAAAAAAAACACAACACCAAGTATGGATTCAAGAACTCACCTCGTCACTTCCGGTGTCGGAAATACGCTCATCCGCATTCGTGCGTGCATTCCCATACTCCATGGTGGCCCTTGGGTGGTGGGACCTTTCCCAATTTCACCACTTATGTTTCAAAAATTAGGACCCGTGCAATCTAACCTCTCTCTTTCCCTCCTCCTTTCTTCTCTCTCCTTTTCTTTCCCTTTCTCTCTTTCTACACTAACACTATTCTACCTAAGCTTTGATGGGGTCTTACAACTATAGATTCGAACCCCAAGACGTTTTAATGTCCCTCCTAACCTCTTACACAACCTTGTCTTCGTGTCATCGTAATCCTACCTCCTAATGGTCACTATGAATTCTCGAGATTTCCCTTCTAACACCTACTTTAGCTAAACCTAGGTTACTATTTATCATCTCTCTCACCACCTCTCCTATTTCATTCCATTTCCCCCTAATCCTCCTCCATTTTTGCTACTTCGAATTGGTGTGGAGAGAGAGATAGTATGTGAGTTTTTTTTGTATGCAGGTTCTCGTTGATATCCCGGGATGTGCGGCTTCTCTTCTCTCCCCTTCCCTTATTTTTTTCTTGTGATCAAACTTCTTTCCAATTAAGCTGGGCCTCTAGTATTTAGACTTCTTTACCTATACCAAATTAAGAGATCACACAAGGACCCCGACTCCCCAGCTCCCTGACCTCTCGAAATCCAACTCCCTTGACCAGCCCGAAACCCAGCTCCCTGCTCAGCTCGGACCCCATGTCCCTGCCCAGCTCGGACCTCGCTCCCTGGACCAGCTCACCCCACTCCCTGATCAGCTCGGAGCCCGGCCCATGACTGAGACCCCAACCCCGTCACTAAGACCCCAACCCCGTGACTGAGACCCCAACCCCGTTGACTGAGACCCCAAACCCCGGTGACTGAACCCCAATCCGATGACTGATTGAACCCCAGCCTCGGTGACTGAACCCCCAACCCGATGACTGACTGAACCCCAGCCCCGGTAACTGACGGAACCTCAACCCCGTGACTGAATGGGGTCTGGTCCTGGGTTTTCGGTTTTCTAAGATTGGATTTTTTTCTGGACTAACTAAGGAACTGGTTTTTGCTAGACTAATCGAGACAGAATTTTTGCTAACCAAAAAAACGGAATTTTTGCTAACTAAAGGGACTTGGATTTTTACTACACTAGGGAAAAGATCTAAAAACTCTGGGTAATTCGGAACTTGACAACACTAAATCTCTTGGAAGCTAAACTCTGGACGTTTCCAAAAAGGTCTTGGAAACTAGACTTTGGAACTAAGGCTTGAGGAGGTTCAACGCTTCGCCGTGGAGTTGGTTTTAACACCAACTCTAGGACTTGTATCACTCCGGGGTTTGGAGCTCTGCCGTCCGAACCGTTTTAACACAAACTATAGGACTTTCTTAGTTCAAAGCTTCGCCGTTCCGAGGGGGGGGTCCACCAATCACATGAGAAGTTAGAAGAAAGTGGGAAAAACACTTAGAAAATACACCTTACAAGGTCAAAGCTTCGCCGTCCCAGGGGGGACCACTACAATGCCGATAAGAGGAGGACAAGGTTAGTTTCTAAATAGTACCCATAACACGCATAGAACTCAAAGAATCACAAGGGGCTTAGTAATAATCCAACACTCAAAGACTAAAGGCCCCCCAAAGCGGCATCGCCAAGGTACGGTGGGGGGTTGCTCTAGGGTTAATACAATGACAAAGACTCTCAACAACAAGTTAGTTCACAAGGATTCCCCAAAGATAGAAAGACTTCCAACTAACACAAGAGTATACACAAACATACACGAAGCGTGTACAAGGCAAGGTAGAAGGACCTCCAAGGACCTTCAAAGCTTGAAATATTACAACAACCGGAGCCAAAAGTGCTCCAAAAACACTGTAGAGGTTTCTTGGCTAAAACGCCAAAAAATCCCAACATAAGTTGGACCCACGGACCCAAAACAAGAATTGGAGGTGATCTTGAGAGAAAAATGGGGACCTTAAATAGGTTTCCAAGGCCCCACCTTCCCCTCAAGAGCTCTAAAGTAACCTTATCAACTTGGATTTTCATCCTCATCTTCAAAGATTTTCATCCTAATTCCTAAAAAACTACTTTTACCTATCTACGCTGGACCAACCTCCTAACTTTTGGAGAATTACTCCAATCGTCAAACGGATTGCGCCATTGGCTCCAAATTGCCGTGTTTAGTCCAACACCCACCTACCCCCCGTACCGAGGACAAAAAACCATCGTAGGCTAATTTAGTCTAAAAAACTAAACCGTGGTAAAATCCTAGATGTTGGGGGTCTCCTATTTTGAGAAGTGTAAATAGCTTAGGGTCTCCGGTAGGTGTGAGGGAGTCGGAAAAGACTCTTGGTTGACTTCGTTTCGCCGTCGTATGGTCCCGGAATGCCGGTCAACATGGCGGGAACCCCGCCACGTGATTAATTCTCGAGGAATCTTGCCGGTTCGGGTACTTGCTGCTATCGGAATGTTGCGAAACTTCACGGAGCGCATTATTAACATAAAACAAGCTAGTCTAATTTTTAGTGAGATTTTCTGACAACCTGGGTAGTTTCTATGAAATTCCCGTTGGAGGTTACCAGGGTTGACCACCCGCAAAAGGTTCTTCTGCAAGTCGGAAGATGACGGAATTTTCCACAGGACCTCTCATGGGGTCACATGAAAGATGTGCAGGTGCATTTTCGTACCTGGCACAATTGGTCAGTGGAGATGAATTGGTCATCTCCTTGAGTTTATCGATGGTGCGGGAATCTTTTGCAGATAGAGGAATCTTGGCGAATCAATTTCGTCGTTGGACTCCTAGCATGGGATTTACCCTAGGACACCATCCTTGGGCTGTAGATTCCTCCACGGGCCCGGGCTTGCGTTAGTGGCTCCTGCATGCTAATAATCGGGGTTTGGGGAATTTCTAAACCTAACTCTAGGACCCGACCTAGTGGCCTCGTTGTGGATCCCTCGAACCGACTTAGCCATGAATTGCTACATTCATGGTGGGATTTAGCCCTTTTGGGCCTATGTGACTTGAATCCTACAAATCCACTCGTTTCGTTCTTTCTACCTATTTTTGGGCCCGGTTTGGTGGGATTCTAAGTCTAAACACAAATCTAGACCAAATACTATAATGGGTATGTTACAACCCTATTTTGGTTCTACACTCTTTTTATGGCTTTTTGTATATTTTTCTTAACTTTAAATTGCAAATTTCCAAAAAAATAATTCTACGAGTCCCAAGTGACAAAATTGGAGCTCACATGCGGGAAGCTCATTGCTCCAATTGCTAAGAGGATTTTGGCCCAACCGGTATCATCGTCTTCATGTGAACGAAATTGGAGTAGCTATTCTTTTGTTCACAACAAATATCGGAACAAGTTGAAGCCACAAAGAGCACAGGATTTGGTATATGTGTATACCAATTCCAAAGTCCTCGGTGTATCAAAGCAAAATGACGGAAAAAAGTGGTACGATGAGAACCTCGAGTCGGAAGATTCGGCCTTGTCTTCATCGGAAGACAAGGGTGGTGAATCCGGTGAAGAAGTTGATCCCCTCATGGACAATGAAGAGGACCACGGGATCCGCAATTTTGATGATGAACCGCTTCAAAGCCCACCTCGTTATGATGCAGACATCGGAGATCATTGTGAAGACCCTTACAAGTTTCCGTTAGATGAGGACGACTGTGAATATGACGAAGGTGGACCTTCCATAGCTAAATACTTAGATGGAACCGGATTGTTGCGTAGTGAAAACATTCTAGCAAATAGGGAAAATACTCATGCGAAGGTAGCGGAGGAAGATGAGAAAATGTTTATAGGTGATGACACTTCTCAAATGGATGAAGTGATTTGAATTCCCGAATGTCCATGCATGACAACGGTAGGAGCGGAAGAAAATTATCAATACGAAGACATGAGAGAGTGGGGGATGAAGTCCCACACAAATGTAGTCAACCAAAGTATTGAATTACCAGGGGCATTGACAAGTGAAACTATTGGACTTTTTGGCATTCAAAATGCCCAAGCACCTCGAATAGAAGGAAGTCAAGATCCATGTGTATTGGAGTCCGTGTGCCCAATGCCACACTGCAACGCCAAAGACATGAAGCACCTCGTGCGAGATCCTCAATTACCATCACGTAGCGGTCCTCGACATGCACTATATACAATTGGTAGCACGACTTTGAATGGTCCTGGAGACTCACGGTTTAAAGAACAACATTTGAGCAATTTGAAAGAATTGCACATTAGAGCCAATCCCAATCCATCCGTTTCATCAGACAACGATGATGTGCAAACATTGGAGTCTATGTTTCGTTGATTTTCTGGCCATGCAAAGCATTCTCCAATCAAATTTTCAAACCCTACAGTGGAAGCTTTGTCCGCAGAGAAGACAAACATTCCAAGAGGATCGGAAGCACGTCCACCCGCGGTGAAGGAGTCCAAAAAAGCTAAGAGGAAAAGAATAATGGAGCCTTTTGCAATCTCTCCATTGAAAAAACAAAATGTAGGTAGAACCCCCCTTGATGCAAGTCTGCCTCTAACCAAGTGAAAGGTGAAACCAATCCACGATCTTAAGGGAGGTATTGGAAAGTCTCTACTATAAGCCAAAAGGGATCATAAGTTAGGTAGACCAGTGAGATCAGGCGCATCGAAAGAAGTACAAGAAGGAGGGAAGATTGTACAATCTTCATCAGATAGTATGCAAAATTCATTTAGTGACGATGATTTCTGATGGGATACAACAGGTCATAGTAGCGGGGCTGAAGTCAAAGGAGATAGTAACTACCAGCCATAGTCCATAAAGATTGAGAAGATGTAAACTTGGGTGTTTAGTTTTTTCCCCTAAATACATTATATTATGACAATTCATTGATTGAACTTTAAGTTTGTAATACAAATTTGCTCATTCATGTAATCATGTTGTGCATACCATCAAAATTTTGTTTTTTCAAATACCTTAAAACTAGCGAAGAATTTGGACCGTCTGTCCACTTGTCCGCCCGTCCGCGCCTTGATCACTTCCGTCCGACGGGCGGACGGTCCGACCGCCCGTTGGACCATCCTTGTTTATGTTTTTTTCTCATTTAGTGCAGCATAGGATTCCTGAAATGCCCAGGTCATCTCCAAAGAGTGTGCCTTCATGACAACAAGCATCCAATGTGAATACTTCAAAGACATTGAACTCCTCATGGGTCAAACATCAAAGTTCATTCTTCAATGTGCACATCATATTTTTAGGTTCAATCTTGAAATTAAACATCTCAATGATATTTTGAAATGACCATCTTGAAAGATCAAAATGAAATGCTACCTATAGTTCTAAATTTTTTTTCTAATTTTTTGATGATAGATCGTAGATTTAATTATTCAAAAATTTATTTGGATTTTAATCATATATTACTATATATTGTAAGACATCTCAATTTTAAAATAATTGTTTTTATGAAGAAATTTGTTGAAGTAAGCCAAATCCGACTTAATGTCATGAAACTAGAAACAATTGCTATGTACTTATATAATACTATTGCATCAAAGTCACGATCTTCTAAGATATTTGTATGCAAAGTTCTAATATAGGATTTAGGATTTAGGGTTTAGGGTTCATGTCATTCATATAAATGTTGTCCAAATTAGAAGTGTATTTTGAAAATGGATGTGTAATAATATTTTGATGTAATATTAAAAAATCATTTTGGTCATGATAGTATAGATTGATACCTAATTACCTACTTATAAGAAATTGCCCCATTCAATGTCAAATAATGTTGTCAAAAATCAGTTGGAGTTATATGTTGCGGACTTGCGGTCTTGCGGAGTGCGGATCATGAAGTTAGAAAAAGCATATAGAGTTGTCTTATGTTTCTAGAATTCAAAATTCTTTATTCAAAATTGATATCAAAGAATATTAATTGTCTATTAGAATATTTTTTTCATTGGGATTAACAATTCTTCAATTCTTCCAAAAGTTATTCGCGCATTATTTTTCATTTAATAGTGCACCAATTTCTACTTCACAAATTTAAAAAAATGAATGTGTAGTTCTTTTGAGTTTAACCTCTAAAGTCCCATTGTCCCATCGGGGGACAAAATGGATGTCAGATTTTTAGGCAGGCTCCTACGGCCTCAATATTTTTTGTAATTTTCTGAGATTTTTTGGTATCTTTTAGAATAAATAACTTTAAGGATTCATTTCTGAATTGAATTCTAATAGTTAAAAAAAAAAAAAAAAGTTTCATGAGGTCTAGATTCCTTGCTAGAACAATCTCAGAGTTGAAATTAGTATATTTCAATTCTATCTTACTATCTTAGAGCTTTAAACAATTTAATTTTTCCTTCGATCTTGAATCTACTTCTACCTAACAATTTTTTAATGAGTGAAAACTAAGTGTTTCTTTTTAAATATCTTTTTTTTAGATTCTCAACTCAATTGTTTATCATATAAAATTAGACATTCACCATCACTAGAGTAGCCTTTTTTAGTTAACAAGGTTCAAAGCGAAAAAATGTAGTTAAGCAAGGTGCCTAAAAAGTAGGGGTTAAACATTTCACATTTATTCATAACTCAATTGCCGCAATTTTGGTTAAAATGCACAAGGTAAAAGACGTACGTGAATATTCCTCAAAGGGTTGAATGACCAAACATCCCAATTTAGAAAAGCTAGAGAAGTAAACATTTAATTTTTAAATTCCATGCACAATTGCACATTGGTGAATTCTTTGAGGTATAAATTCATTCAACTAATGTGGGACAATGGTGTTGATAAAGTTACATAAAGAGTCTATCGTTGAATTTGTTTAACAAAATATATTCACATAAGAAATTAAAAATTGACTTCAAAGCTTTATTTGCGAACTTGTGCTTGCTATGAATTCAAGAAACACCTAAACCCAATCAAGAATCCTCAAGCTAAGTCCTTAACTGAAGATGGTCCATATATTTCTTGAGGAACTTAATTTGCATTTGTTTTCATATTTTAAATTAGTTATGATTTCTTACATTTGTGACTTTAGAGTACAATTTAGGACTTAGGTTTTAGGGTATAGGGTTTAGGGTATACGGTTTAAAATGTAGGATTTAGTGTATAAGATTGAAGATCATTGCATTAAAAAATTGCTAGAGTTCTATTTAATGATTCAAGTTATTTAAGTAAAAAAGTGAATCTCGATGGGATTTTTGTCTTTCCCATCGTTGTCATTATTTGTTGGTTGAGGTCATTTTAGGAGTCAGATGATGCAGCCGTCCGCCTGGTCGGACGACCTCGAAAAATCTCTCAGTTTGATCTCCACTTGAGAGGGGCTATCCGATCAGGCAGATTGCCCAAGGCGGACGGCCCGGGGCGAACGGCGGCCGTCCGATTCATCGGGGCCGTCCAATGAGTCGGACGCCACTCGTCCGACTCATCGGACAGTCCTTACGATGCGGACGACTGTCCGTCCGCGTCGTTTGGTCCGCCCGATCAGGCGAACGGTCGAGGCGTCTGCCTTCAATTTTAGGGTCGGACAGCCCAGAGCGGACGGCGGCCGTCCGATTCATTGGGGCCGTCCAATGAGTTGGACGGGTGGCATCCGCCTGATCGGACGGTCCTGACGAGGCGGACGATGATCTGTCCCCCTCGTCGGGTCCGTCCGATCAGGCGGACGGTCGAGGCGTCCGCCTTGGATAAAAGAGTCGGACGGCCCGTCCGCTCCTCACTTTTATCTTCCCCCTTGTGTCATGTAAGAGAGAGCGAAGAGCTTGGTGGTTTATCCTCCATTGGCTCCTTTCTAAGGGAAGATAAGAGTGTAATTTCTAGGGGATACTTGTTGCTTTTTTTTTCTAGATTTCATGTATGATCATTTGGCAAATCGTATATTGCCTTGTGGATTAGAAATTGCAAGTGCACTTCTAAACGTGATTTCATCACGATGCCGAGATCAAAGAAGGTTGTGAAGGACAAACGAGTGAAGCCGGATAGTGAGGCGAGTATGGACACTCCTTCTCTCGCTTGCAAAGCATTTCTCATTGAGTGCATTGTCAAATTTTATGAGTCAAAAACCATTGCGTCGTTGTATACCAAATATGCAAGGTATGAGGACGAGTGCCCAAATAAATTCAAGGGAGATATGGCACAGAAGTTCATGGATGCTTTAAACGTACCCTACTGGATTAATGAAATGGAGAGTAAGGGCTTTCAACAATTTTTGAGGAACAAGGTCCATGATGCATTGTGGAATGCAAAGGTGATCTTAGAGAAGTACGGGAAGCAACACCGCGTAGGTGATGGCACTTTTGAACAGGTCATTTTGAGGGCAGACTTGTTTATTCGCCAGTGCGCCCCTTTTGCAAAGAATCGAAATAGGCGAGGTTCAATGAATTGGTGGAATAGTGATGAGGAACTTGTGGAGTTGCAACATGGGCGACGACATCTCTTAGCGCTTCCGGAAACAGCAAGGGTGATTCCACAAGATGATCAAATCCTGAGGGGTGGATACGCAACAATTTGGAGGGTCCGAATTGAAGGATGTTGTGAGATATCCACATTTTGGGAGTTCGCAGCGAAAGTATCTCATCAACAACGCTTACAACCTCAGCTTGCAAGGTTGGAACACCAAAACGAGTCAATGGCAGTGAGAAACTAAGAATTCCACATGATGGAGTTATCCGGTTTTTTGCTGTTCATGCAATGCAGAACAAAGGGTACTTATATTGGTGGAATGGCGGAACATTGAGGCAAATGTTAAAAATGGATAAGGAATATCCCGATAACATTGGCATTTGGTTGGCTTATTTTCAACTGACCCCGGAAGAGGTGACCAAAGCTTTTTTTCTTGGTCGTTGGAGGAAGAAGCGTACAGAGCTTGCATGGGCACTGGTGTACCTCATGAATGCAATGCACAGCGCTAGACATTTGCACAATGATATTTCACTGGACAACATTATGTTTCACTTTCCCAATGATGAGTCACGTGTTTACATTGGAGTTTGCGATTGGGGCATGACTACTTTACGTAATGAACCAATGAAGTCCTTGTACACGTTCACCTCTCAGAGTGAGCGGACTGAGACCTTGAAAAAGAGCTGGTGGGTGGACCCTTCTATTGCATACTTGCATAGAAGACATGCGGATGTGTCAACGATACCGATTTTACCACGTAAATCGGAAGAATATGCGGTTGGTCGAATAGCTCAAGCCATCAACAATGATTGCATGTCGGTGGACTATGTGAGCTTACATCAGGAAAATGAAGGACATACAAGATTTAGCCATGAGGATTTGGCAAAGATTTTTCATCTTTACTTGGAGCGCCTTTGTGATTCGATGATTGATTCTCGCGGTAGCTTGTCCGAAATCATCCATCGATTTACCAATAATTACAACTGGCCTATTCCGGATGAACACTTCCGCCACTCATATTAGTGTCTATGGTGTTAGTGGACGACATAGAAGTGATAGAACTATAGAAGTATTAGGTAAATGTAGAGGCGAGTACATAAATTTGCATGATTGTTTGCAAACTATCTAGTATATATATGCACCATCAATGTATGCCAATATATGTGCACCCTTATAATTGATATAAAGTTTTGAAATGTTTGTGTGTTTTGAAACTTCCAATGTCCAATGTCTACCATCTATTTATGCATTCATAATATGTTTTGCTTGAAATCCTTGGATGAGAAGTGCAATGCAACAATTATTATTGATGGATGTTAGCTTGGTATGGTTGGGTTCAAAATTGTATAATCAATGTTGAACACATATAACCCCTAAAAGACCAAAGTGGTTTTTTTGGCAATATAGCGATTTTGGGCAGCTCACTACAAATGGAATTTATATTTTTTTTCTTTGAAATTTTCATACAACACGTGCCCAAGGAGTAGCTTTAAGGCCCAACAATTTTCATAAATTTAGACTACATGGTTAAAAAGTTATTGCATGATATGTCATTTTCAGTCCTTCGCAGGCAGCACGGGCAGTAAAAAAAACTTCTTCAAAAATCACTTTTTAAGAAAATAAAAATTTGAAATTGGTTCTTTAGATTTATATGTACATAGAAGGCTTTGAATCATTCCATTTAGATCTATGAGTCAAAAGTTATGAGGATTCTTAGTTTAAGGGTAGTTATGGAATTTCAACTCTAAAATAAACTTTGAAGTCTTTTATTTAACTGAATTTTCAATATTTTTGCAAAAAAATAAAAACATTGGGTGTAGATTGTTTATTACAACATTACAACCGTTGGATTGGCATTTTTCAATTCCATAAATAAATTCTTCACAATTTAGTGTTTTGAATCATTCTCTACCTCTTCCTACTTACTATTTTTTTCTTATATGTTGTACAATTCCAAATGATCTGAAAATTTTCAAGCATGTAGCCAACTTGCCTTCAAGAATAAATCCAAAGAGTAACCACCATTTTAGACACTTTTTCATACAAATGTGACCTTGTGAAGGGCAGCTGCCCGTTTTTTCGCATGGACAAAAAAAAGATTTTTGTCAATTCAAACACTATTATCTTGCAATCCACATGGTGTCCGATTCTGAAATTTTTTTCCACATCTTCTTAAACAAGTTTACTACAAGATCCTATGGTTACATGTGTTCAAGAATGTTTTTTTTCTAAAATTTGACACTAGTATTAGAAATCGCAGTTTTGGAGCGTTTTTGGTGAAAACATAGTCAAAAACAATTAGGAGATAATGATAATAGAATTTCATTGTACGCAAATATTTTTTATATTGAAAAGCAATACAGTTGATACTTGAACAATACCGCTATGAGGATACCAAGTACCAACCTCCAAATACATTTTAATACAATATATTTACATAAAAGTATTTTAGTACGTAAATGCTATTCGCCGGGATGCCGATATTTTTGTACTATGATTGCCACACTCCATAATCCAATGGCAAAAGATTCCAAGGCCCACTCGATTGTGAGACAACGACTAAAATAGCTCTACCTACTTTACTCGGAATCTGAATGGATGTCATCTCTATGTTTTGGTGGTGTGGAACTGGATCCATAAGTGCCAAGATATGGTCCTCCGCCCCAAGTGCATCCATAGTCGCTTGGCGTAGCTCCTTGATTGGGATTTCCATAGTAAGGACCTCCAAAAGTTGGAGGAGGAACTACATCACGGTGCTGAGACCTTCCTTGCCTTGGTTCGACATGACGAGAGCCTGTGTGGCACTCATATGAACCATCCATAGTATATCCGGACAAGTATTGGGAGCCTCCTTGGCTAGATCCAGAATCATGTGTGGTTCCATGGCTTCTTTCTGAGTTGTAATAAGTACCTCGGGGGTCGTTAGCGTAGTGTAAGACCCTTTGACCATCTTATAAATCAGATGCAATACGATCATGTTGGTAGGACCTGTCATGCCCGTGTTGTTGACCCCGATCCTCCATGCTTCTACGCATAGCTTCTTGCATTTGTTGATTGAACTCGATGTCTTCCCGAGCTTCTTGACGCTCATGTTCCACTGTAAATGTTACGGGTGCTGGATTGTCTTCTACATCATTGTCATCCGACCATTCATCCTTAGCATCCGGCAATACAACTGGCGGAAATCAAAACTGCCCTCGATTGGACCACATTCGCATACAATTGCTCGGTTGAGTCCAACTCGTATAAATAACAGCGTTAGTGCGCTTCATATTGTCAACATTTTTCCCGTAAATTGTGCGCCAGTCTACATCTTGTAAGCATCAATCTGTGGCTGGACATACGACTGGGCTCATGGGTACTTTTTAGGCCGGAAGTCCCGGAAACATGTGCTATTTGGCAAAGAAGAGCATTGTCTACTATATGCAGACTGGAAGGAGACGCAAATTACGGGAAGTTTCTGATTCAATATTGGCGACCTGATAACTCCGAAAGTACGTTGGAGTTGAGGTACCGGAATTGCTGGTACGGTAAATGGGTTGTTGAAGATTCAGCCCCTACTTGGGTTGACGCAGCTGTTGTGGCGTATGCGAATTGGTCGAAAATAGTGGATCCAAAGTCGAGGACCATTCCTAAGAAGAGTAGGGAGGCTGCCTTGGCAAATTTGAATCGGGCAAACGTGTTGGACCCATGATCAAGCGCCTTGTACGAGAACAGTAATCCATTGTGAGATCTCCCGACGTACGGTGGAGTAGCGCGCCTATCGTGATATCTCACGATGCATTGCGGGGGTTGTCGCGGCCATCATGTGATCTCACGATGCATTGTTCAGGTCGCTGCGGACATCGTGAGATCCCACGAGGCTTTCCACATTGAGGTAGTTTAGTCGAAAGTTAGGTTTTCTAGGTACACTACCCTGTTTGAGTTCGACTGTTAGACGATGAACCTCTTAGTGTTGTTTTTATGTGACATGTATTAGCATCATAAATCTTTATGAATATATGAATTCGTTTATGGTGTTCATTATGCGTGCGGGACACGGGCAATCACCTGATATGTGAAGTGCGGGCTGTTTTTCTTTCCTCTGCTGAAATGGAAGTGGTTCATGTTTTTATCAATGACAAATACAGTGCTCGGATTATACATGCACAAAGATTAGTCTGAATACACATTTATTTTTTTATCCTTTCAGTCCGTGTTGGAATTCCAGTCGACTAGGTTCTGCATGTTCACAATTACGTGGACATCAGAGATTGGATGTATTTCAGCAGTGATAGAACCCCGATTTTCTCCTCACAAACTAAAATATCTCAGATAGAATAGTACATTAGCCCAGCCTCATCAGTCTACAGATGTATGCTGAATGTCTGAGCACTTGTGACTCACTTGTCTACAGTCCTGTCATTCCACAGGATGTAGTGTGAAATGACAATGTTTCTTGTGTTAGCACTCCATCGGGGGATCTCTTGCTTAGATAAAAATGGTCTCCTTCTTCCCGAGAGGAAGTGCTTGTTTGATAATTCTGAAGTGATGTTTGGGACTTCCAGTGAATTTCAAGTTTTCCTCCATTAATGTATCTATGAATTGCACTGTCTACAACACATGAATCAAATTGTAGCGCTTCGACACGAAGATTGTCAATGAAGCTGCCGCATATTCAACAACCTTGTCAGGGGATCTCACAATGCATTCGTTTCAAACAGAACGTTGAGTGAGGTATTAATATAGGGCTCGGAGCCATATTTGCTTGAACTAGTTGTCATCGTGGGATCTCTCGATACGTTCGGGGATGTGAGCTATAAACGGGATGCTGAAATTATGGAAACCCGGTCCACAGATCTCCCAATCCAGGCACGTGAACTCTGGCACAGTCAACTACGAAACAGTAATTTACAAATTTTCTAGCATTTCCAAGCACACGAAGAAGCACTCTCCAAAAGACTTATGAATGCAAAAATTGAGGTAGATTGGGGGATTTCACCATCTCTTTAATTCTGGACTATTGAAAGTCTAGAATTAGTTAAATATGGCATATCAGTCAAAGTGGCATATTGCTAGACTGCCAAAGACTTCGTCGAAGGCGTACATTGCCTTGCAGGCTGTAACAAGGAAGAAATGTGTTGCAAAGATTGTCCAAGGCAACAAAAGAATCACTGCTCCAACTTACACCGGCGACATGGATTGTTATCAAAAGAAAAGAATTGAAAGAACACAATTTTTTTTCTGCAACGATGACATTGAGCACTGCGTGAAAGGTACAAAGAGAAAATGGGTTATGTCTAAACCTGATGTGCCTTGCATTTGGCCAGTCTTGAAAGAAACAAATCTTACGCCTACGGAGATAATGCAACTTCAGAATGCTGGCTTTCGTCTACCCGAACGCCTTGAAATGTCACTACGCAAGCTTTTCGGTGAATTCACTTTACCGACCAATTTATCAGATATCAATGTTCTAGATTTTCCAGTCCAGCATCCAAGCACCAGGTCTGGAAGGAAAATTTGGAGGAATCCAACTGCTCCTACTACAAAACAAGCAAACAATTGCGGTTCTGCAATTACCTTGACGGCTATTATCCAACAAATAACATTGATTCCACATCTAGGGTTTGGATGCATTGTTACGATCGACTCCGGTATTGAGCCTAACATTCAGCAATACATACTGACTATAGGATCATATCCGGAATGCTCATGTCCTTATTTCAAGAAAATGTCTACAAAGGCACTAGGGAAGAGAGGACAATGGACCAATTGCAAGCATTTGTATTTCCTATTTATTGTCATTTGTCACTTTGATGCAAAAATAGATGCTTTCATTCATGCTCCAAGCTTCAGCTTTAATGAGATCAGACACATTCTAGAGAGCGGGATTTTGCGTTGCACTAGCATTATGTAGCTGGTAGTTTGTGAAATGCAGAATGTCGTTAGTGAAGCAATGTAACCAAAGTTCCTCTTGGTACTTGATTTGGTTTATAGTAAGTGTTGTGAGACTAAAAGGTGTCGTAGCACAAGGAAGCACAAATCCTACCTTTAGGTGTTTTAAATGACAAAACACCCAAGATGACCCGTGTATCATTCCCAAAGGACTTTAACTCCTAGTTTCCTCAAGATTACCGGAATGGGATCCGGAACCACAAACCAAGACAAAGAGGATCCGGAACGGAATCCCGGAAATACCCTCTTTGACACCCGTACTCCAAAATTACTATATCTTCTATCTTATACCATTTCACTAGACATAGAGGAATGTCATCATCCTGTGCCTCTCCTTGTCTATAGTAACCATTTATTTCCCCGGGATGCGGATGCGGAACCGGAAGGAGTGTCCAAACCCTGTTCCGAATCCGGATCTGTACCCTGGACTATTAGTAACCAAAAGTAGAAGTTTAACCTCTTATCCGGAGGGTTCCGCTCTTAAATTTAGGAAAGAAGCGTAAATCCTACCCCTCAATGGATTATAGTGACTGAAGTTTCACTCAAAAGAAACATAAAACAAATACAAGACAAACACCAAAGCCTGGATGCGGATTCTTCCTCACAACTGGTCTAGACATCACTCCCCACCAGTAGGTCACTCAGGAAACCTCCACCTTCCTCTCTTACTACAACGACAGATTTATCCAGACAGAGTTCCAAGAGTCGGATTTTTGGTACTTTGATAACTAGGGGATCCTGACAATCTTCATGTTCCTCTCTTCCGGATTCAGCAGGACCTCTCGGACGTCAGCCAGCGCTCACCTCCACTCTCGAGAGATTTACCCAACCTAAGAACGGCTATCCTGCTCAGAAGACACCCAAGGAACTTCAACAACCAGAATTTATCCTAGTACACAATAGGTTTACCAACCAAATTCAAAGACTCTCATAACCGGATGTAGACAGAATCCGGGGGTAACTCCTTCTCTTCAACTCCTTGAAATCAAGTTACTTAAACTAGTAGTGGACAAAACACTACCCCTCCTCTCAACACAAAACTCAGACTTTGCAGATGAAACCCGCGGAGTAGAAGTTCAAGCTTTCTTTGCAAAAAATTGACATTAAGGAAAAAACAAGAGTACAAACTGCTCCGAGTTGGAACTAACTCCCAACCCCTAAATACCAAACGAAAGGAAAACCCTAAAGGTCCCCAAAAATCCAAAATCAGGACCAAAGAATGACACGCGTCATTCCCTATCCACTAATAGTTGACTTTCCTATCATCCTCCCCTTTCCGAAAAAAATGGATCTCAGATCCAAAATTCCCGGAAAAGAGGAAGTTCAGGTGCATTCTCCTGGAAAGCACCTCACGAGTAGCTTTCTATCTACTTCCAACTCTAGTTTTCATCTAACATCCTATAATCCTTCCTAAATAACTTCCTTTCTACTTTGGAAGCCTCTTTCTATCTACTTCCTAAGCCGTTTAGGAGAAGGTTCCTCATGCTTGGCAGATCCCTTCCTAGGCAGCTGTATTCTACTTGTTGATGTCTTCCCATCAGTTGTCGCTTTCCCCTTAGACGGCGTCTGGGCCTTCCCCTTGAAACTCGTGGGAAAGATACGGATTGTATTAGAGGCTTCTTCCGATCCCGATTCCGGATCTTCGTCCGGATCGGATCCGGATTTCGACTTGCTGGCTTCCTCCTTGGAGTTGTCTAGCGACTCATCATCTTCTGATTGCTGGCTGATGGGGGACACCTCCCTCGCTCTTTTGGGTGTTGATTTCTTCTTTATCGAGCTGGGTACCTTCGGTGACCGTCTCGAATCCGTGCTCTGGGGTGTGCCCTTGTCTGAACCGGACTTCCGGACCTGAACCTTGGATTCGGATCCGGGTGTAGGCCCTTCTCCCTTTCCTAAATTCAGCTTCAAAGTTGTCCTTGCTAAAGTCTTCTCCTCTTCTGTCTTACCTCTGGGCTTCACAAGTGCCGGTGGAGACATTTCGAATGTCTTTAAAGTCGGGGTGACATCCTTCCTTGGGCTAACCTTCTCCTTCTGTTGCGGATCCGGGTACAAACCAGAACGATGGAGAACGTCCCGGATCTCGTACAAGAGTTTCTCCATTGCTTCTGAGAACTCAGCCAATACAATCACTGACTTCACTACTGCGTCCTTGCCGGCCTTGTGGATTTCCTTGTCAAACATCTTAGCCTTGCTCACCACGTCCCCGGAAGCTTCTACAAAGTTGCGGATCCACTTCAGCATGCTTCCGACCTTTGAGGAAAGCTTCTTCTCATCCACACTCTGTTTTGATTTTTTATCTAACTGACGTTGAAGTGTCTCATTCTTCTTCGTCAGTTCCTCAACTCTATCTTCCCATTTCTAGGATTCCTTGGACCGGAGTAGATCCTCTATCTTTTCTCCGAGGTCTGACACGTCAATCCCTCCTAGCAACTCGCACACATTCTGGACTACTCCTCTCTCCGTGTCAACCTTCTCTCGGATCCTCTCCAGATCCTCAATCACCCTCTCTAAGGAATCATGTCTTCATGTTTCCAGTTTGACGGACTGTTTCTCCTTTTCTTGGGGTCCCTTCCTCTTTTCAGAGGTTGAAATCCTCTCAAGATTCTTCCTTCTCTCTGAGGGTACTCTTTGTCTCTCTGAAGAGTCTCTCTCAGAATCCTCTTCTGTAAGCTCCTTCCTATCCTCACTTTCCGGTTTCCGAGGTAGAGTAATATTAAGCTTCACCATCGTGGCTGCGGATTTGTATACTACCTTCTCCTCACTCCTCAACGTCCCAATGTGGTGATACAAGTGAAAAATGAAAGGTCCAATGGAGGTGGCCTTTGTGTTTCCTAGTGAGGAAACCATTTTACTCACTACATTCTTAATGATCTCCGCCCAGCAGACTTTCCTCTCTCCACTCAGCGCCCCAAAAATTGTATTGGCCCAAGTCACTGTAATCCGATTTGGCCTTTCCGGATACAGGATGGGGACCAAATACTCTAGCAACCTCCTTTCCCTCTGATCCCTACAATCCGCTACTTCGTAGCCATTCTTTGGGTTGGGAGGGTTTATGAATTTACCTTCCGCATATTTGTCTGTCCGGGATGCCATCCCTTCCCCCGTATGCGGAAAGTCGTAGGTCCTCTTCCACAAGTCAGCCGTCCACTTGCTTGAAAGCGCTCGGATTGTCTTGATCCACTCGTTGGACTGCTTCTCTATCAGCTCCCGAATCATGTTGTTGTCCCTCACGCTCCATCGACTCAAGAATCCGCCGCATCCAAGCTGCCCCAGATCTGCGCTGAGCTGCTTCCTCTCCTTATCATCCTTCGGAATCACCGGGTAAACGGTCTTGAACTTCAGATTTACAGAGCCACTCTCCTCCGCCTTTGCCATAACCCTCAGAGGTAGTGCTCACACTCCAACCTTACTCTCTCAGCTCAAACTCTTCCTCAAACAATCGGTTCTTCTTCTCACAACTGGATCCGGAAACTGGGAGCACCCTCCTCTCAACTCCAAACTCTATGCCAGGGTTGTCCCTGTCACGTCACGTCTGGACGGACGTGACGTCAGGATGTGACGTGACGTTTTGCTCGAACAACGTCATGACAGAATATTTTAAAAATTTGAAGGAATTTTACAAAATTCTTTACAGAGAAGGTTGTACATTAGACTAATATGTTCAATAGTAGTAGTACAATTGATATTCCATTTATATTTGTAAAAAGAAATGAAACTAAAGTTCAAAATTTTCTGTCATTTCCGAGGAATCCGTTAAGTTTAGAATTGCTCTACTGGCATCCGGTAGGTCCCACAGCCTCTTCCGGTACGTGTTTGCATCCGATCTCTTCACTTCGAGATATTCCCGGGTACTGATCCGGATCCTCTTCCGATTCCGGTTCCCGATAAAAACAGGAAGTCTTAACTTCTTGTTAACATAATTATCTCTCTACTACTACACCTATTGTAAGGAAATGTTAATCTTCATAAGATTCTTGGTTTATACTTCTCCAAACCAAAAAATGTATCAATACTAATTCATTCCCCCATCTTTCTAGGTAATTAGGCTAATCTCCACATTTTGGTCTACGACAAAAGGGCCACTACCACATTGACATCTGAATTGGTTGAGACCATGATGTGTGTAATTCTTTCATCCTACACCCTATTTCAAGGACCTTTGGATTATTTTATTTACGTCAAGGTAGACATTAATGCTCGGGTTCAGCCACATCATAAAGCCATGGATGCACTTGATCATCTTCTGAATCATCCTTTGTAATTTTGGATCCGCAAGGCACATACTTCCACCATTATAGAACTCTCTGCTTCCATATGTTTCTAACCTTGATGTAGGCCTAGTACATATCCGACTATGAATATGAGAACCGTCAGTAATCCAGTGCCACGTCCACAATCATAGGTTCATGGTCGTCCCTCCATTCTTGTAGGACCCAAGTGTAGTGTGGCATGATATACTCTTGGTCTTACCTCCTAAATTGTAAGTTTCGAGGTTCCTAGATTCACGACTGCATATATAGTTACAAATGAACATTTTACAGTTTCATGCACATAGCTAGTAAAGCTGAACATGGTTTAGGAGCCACCATATTAATGCATAGTCATGCACACATCACCTGCGGTTATAGGGTTCCCATTTTCCCGACCTTAGTCTTTCATATTCCGTAAACCATGAACCAGATTTGTAGTCAGTGTGAAGTGAACTTTTTCCCTTTTGGGGGGGCTAAATGACAATGTCGATGTCTGTTGTCTGCACCCAACCTCATTTTTTATACATCTTGTACTTTTTAGGCATTGTTCTCCACATCAGCATTATCCTTCTCTGTCATCCATATCCATCCTATTTTCATCCATAGGCATTGTATTTGTCATCTACATTCATCCATTTTCATCATCGACATGCACCCTTTTTTCCATACAAAGTCATTATCCTTAAGCGCATTCAATCCTTTTTCATCCACGTCCATCCTATTTTACACCACATCCACACTATTCAAGGTTGTCTATCCGGACGTGACGTGGGGTTTTTACGTCCGGATGTCCGTCAGCGTCAGTCCGGACGCGTCTTGACACGTTGGGATTGCGTCAAGATCAAATTTTTTTTTTTTTTTTTTTTTTTTTCAAGGACGGTCTGTCCGTCGACCTGGATGGACCGTCCGTCCACAAGGACGGCCAGCCGTTGACAGGGACGGACCAGCCGTCCACAGCACGGACAGACCGTCTAAAAAAAAAATTTTTTTTTTTTTTGATCCTGACGGACGCCGGGGTTGAATCCTGACGTCCGTCCGGACATCCTGACAGACGGACAGGACGTGACAGGGACAACCCTGGCACTATTGTCCATCTCCAACCATAATATTTTTGGGCCACATGCATTCGTAACTCTAAACCACATCCACCCTTTTTTCTATCCATTGTCACTATATTTTTCATTCACAGTCATCTAACTTTTTCATCCAAAATCTCAATATTTTTCATCCAACTTTACATCAACAGTCATTGTTCTTTTCATCCAACTTTTTCATCAACAATCATCGTTTTTTTCATCCAACTTTCTCATCCAAAATCTCAGTATTTTTCATCCAACTTTTCCATCAACAGTCATCGTTCTTTTCATCCAACTTTTTCATCAAGAATCATTGTACTTTTTATCTAAATTTTTCCATCCAAAGTCAATGTACTTATCATCCAATTCTCCTCCATCTCGACAGACTTCAATTTTTTTTTCTTCATCCGCATCTTCAAAATTCTCTCATCTATCACTTTGCAGTTTATTTTTCTCTAATCCATTCAAAATCAACACTCTATGCTCAAGATTGTATGCTCTACACTCTACGCTCCCGCTCCACACTTGTATGCTAGCTTTGTTGTTGACTTAAATGCCTCCAAGACGTTATTGTTGCCTTGATGATGATCAGGGTATATTGAATTTTGTATATTCAATGACTTTTTTTATAAATTAACAAGTTTTTTGTAATTATTGCATCAAATTTTGAAGTTTAGTACTTATTTATACATAATTGGTACCTACATGCCCCTTATTTGGTAATTCTTGATGTTAAATTTTCTTTATTTTTGACTTCTTATGTTTTCTTAAAACTCCCATTTCATTAGAAAACTCTCAAATTAATGAATATAATGTTATCAATGTCTTTGTGGGTGTGCCCAACAATGAGGAAGTTGATGTACACTTTGCAAAAAATGCCTAAGTTGTAAATCAAAAGTGAACAAAAAGCAAAAATCCATCTATTTTTATTGTCACCAAATGCATTATCAAGCTGTAGAGTCAATATTGGCGGCAAAAGATGAAGGTGGAAGTATACGAGACCCCACCTACTTTCGGCAAACTACTATGTATAAAATTTGTGAAAAGTACTAAAATTGTACTAAATGTACTATTCAAAGGCGAGATACGTGACACACATCATTTGATTTTGATTGTGCGTTTACAATTGGGGGATCTGGATCCACCAATGGTTGCAAAGTCAACTCAGTTAATGCTAGATCATGCACCTTATCTCATTTGAAATTTGGAGGGCATCAACTTGGTCCACCACAATTCCTGGCTTCTTAGCTAGATTGCTCCTAATTTTCATGGACACAGGGCGACTGTAAGAATGTATTCACAAATTTAGGCCAATGTTTTGAATTAAAGGTCACTAATTCCGGGACACATTCCCGCCCTTGAATTATTCATCGAGTAATTAAGGTAATTCATCCAGTATAAACATTGCAATTTAGTTGTGAAAGCAAAACGTAAAGAATTCTGACACCTCTATTTCTTGTTTGGATGAATATTGGATGAAGAACCGTTTTCGATACATATTGATTATTTGGATTTTGATTTTTGCTTGACCAATTGATATTTTTCTTAAAAAAATGAATATAGTACTTCAAAGATTAATTTTGTTCTTCTTTGATACCCTAAACTCAAGGACTTCATCCATTGTAAAATGGTCAAACATCTTATTTAAGCTAAATTTTGCTTTTTAAATTTTGCTCAAATAACAACTTTATATTTTTGTTAGTTGAAACTATAAATGATACATCATTGCACAAAAAAAGTCAAATTGTTTCATTAATCGGAATTTATTTCTTTTTATTTTTGACATTTTTCAAACTTTCAAAATGGAATAGAAATAAAACTTGTCAAACTTCATTTTCTTTGTTTAAAACACCTACCAAAAATAGATGTTTTGAAACTTACCCAAAATAGGGGTTGATTAAGCCGCATTCACTTTTTGGATGCATGGACCTTAAAGGATTAAAAACTAATCGCATTGAGGTGACGTAGTGGCGACATTTTGTTCATAAATATGTAAATTAGTTTATGAGTGTCTGAACCCTAAGAATATGTGGGATTCATTTTGAATCCATGTTTTTTTTCACCATTCATCACAATGAAATTGAAAAGCAACCATTGATTTTTTTTCCCAATTTTTTTTCACCAAATGATATTTTGGGGGAGAAATGAATCAAGTGCTTCTAAGATTAGTTTTGTTATTCTATTAAAAACTAACGGCATTGAATTGACGTAGTGACCACATTTTAATTGTGTATAAGTAATTTAATTTGTGAATGCCCATATCCTATGAATATGTAGGGGTCCATTTTCAATCCATATTTTTATTAGATGGAAATTACAATGAAATTGAAAAGGAAGGTGTTAGAGTGATTCGCTTCTTTTGAAACAAGCATATGAATACTCGGTCATATCCTTCTCATTCCATATTTTTTGGGGGTGTTAGATCAAATCACTCTAACACCTTCCCCATTTTTATTTCACCACTCACTTATCCTTCTCATTCCATATTTTTGGGGGGTGTTAGATCAAATCACTCTAACACCCTCCCCATTTACATTTTATTCTTCTATTAAAAACTAATTGCATTTAAATGACGTAGTAGCCGCATTTCATTTAAGAATATGTACATAATTTAGTTACAAATGGCCTTTAACCATATAAATATGTGGGGGTCCATTGTCAATCTATATTTTTTTCCATGTTTGTTGGCATATAATTTATTATTATTATCATTGTTTTTAAAAATTGTGTTTTGATTATCACAAAATTGATTCATACCAATATTTTTAAAGTAGAAATAACGGTTCAAATTATTACCTTTTATAATTTCTACAACATGTACAAGTGAATTCAATATAATAACTTGTGACCTTTCAAAAGCCCATATCGATTAGAACTTATAATATAAGCTAATAGAAGAGAAATTTTGGTCCATGAATGGGCATGTGACCAATAGTCTATAGGGACTTCATGACCATAAGTTGTAGCTGACAATTTGGGCCCACGGAATTCTTCATTTTGACTTTATAAATTTTTTTCATTTCACAAATTAAAGATTTTGTTGATACATGTATTGCCACTTGTTTTATAAAAATATAGTTGAGATGATACCCCAATTCTATAATTACCAACAAGTTAAACAATTGAATGTTGGTTACAATGAAATTAAAAAGCAACCAATTTGTTTTCTATTTTATTTAACCGATTGAAGTTTAATTTAATTGAGTGCATTTAGTCTAACATTTATTCAATACTACCAAGATGTTTTAGATTTCTAAAAAATAGTGTAAATAAAAATTTAATAGAAATTTACATATGATATTGTATACGGTATATTCAAATGTGCTAAAGATCAAAATAATGATCTTCAAATCTAAACCTTCACTTCATATCAAAATATCAAAATAAAATGTGCCAAAATCGTATTTTCCTACAATATTGTTAGAACATATTCGATTTTGTTTTCCAAAATGAATCCAAATACAATCTTTTTTGTTGGTGAGGTGATAAATACCTTCCTCCTCATCATGTATAATAAAATATATCATTGTTGTCCATATACAATATTTCCAATCATCAAATGATCTATTATACAAAAAATTTAAACAATGGAAGAGTCCCTTCTATAGAAATTGTGACTTCTACACTCCTTCAAATTTTAAAGTTTTCTTTAGTGAAACACTATTAATTATAGTACAATTTCAATTCTTCACATAATTTTGTATATTCTACTCCAACAATCTTCTAATACTTATAGAAAATATGTAGAATTAAAGGTAAATTATAGAGCCTATGTAGTGACATTTTCAAAGATTACATGCACACAATCATTTGATTTACATAAAATCATTTAGCATCTTCTTGTGCGTTGTTTTGTTGCCCTGCTTCAGATTTAGCATCTTAGTTTACGTTTGGCTTGGTTTGGAAGTTTCCATTTGCTTTGTTAACATTGTCAAACTCACTGAGCGTATGTTCAACTTGTTGAACTTTTCTTGTACATGGTACCAAATGGGCACTGTGGTTGACTGTTGTTATTTGATTTTTGGAACTACACAACAAACTTAGATAAGCTTCATATCCAATGTGGTTTAGGTGTTTAAGGTACAATTTTGTGTTTGCTTAAATAAGGCCCTGTCTGGTAGAGGTATTTGGAGTTTCTTGTTGCTAAAAAATGGACTTTAAGAGTCGTATTGTCTGGCTTCTTCATTGAGGTGTGCTGGGTGTCTCAGTTAGCTTGCACTTTAACTTTGTCAGCTTTAGGTGTCTCAGTTTAGGGTGTGCTTGGACTTTGTCACCTTTGGGTTGAGGGTGAACTATTGGGGAGTATTAATGTAGATTTAGGGTTGAGCATCCTCCTTGTAGGTATTCATTGTAGGTAGTCAAGGGAATTCAGGTTCATTAGGGTCTAGGCATTGTGACTGTGCATGAGGCCCAAGGGTGTTCGATTGATTTCTATACATTAGGCTTAGAGATTTGGCACTGTCAAGGTTCATGGAGGTAGTTTGGGGTGTTCGGGTACAACACTTTTGAATAGTTGTCAATGTGGGTGTTCACCAAGGTTGTTGAGGGTCTTTGGGTCTAATGGGGGTGTAACATTTATCATTGTAGGCACATATAGAGGCACTCTACAGTATTCATGGACGTTCTGGTTGGGAAGTGACACATTCAGAGACTCCTTATTCATTCATGGTTGCTTGTTGGGTGTTAATCAAGGTCGGGTACTCTTTTGGATTGTTTGTATACTGTAGGATTTAGGATACTGGACATTAGTTGGTTTAGGGTGCATCTAAGCAATGCAGGGTAAATATGTACAGTTTGGTTGGACATTCATGACTGTAGAAATTATTTGAGGTTGTTTGTGCTATTCAAGAGCTTATGGAGCCACTTGTTCTGTGGACATTGCTCTCATCCCAACGTTGTGGCTCTTTCTACAGATGGAATTCTTCTTGAGGTTTCAAAGAATTTATCCCAAAATCATCATAGGGAAGAGGTCCTTTGAGTTGTTGCGCCCTTTCTAGCTGAAAAGGTTGAAAGAGTGGATCACTTGTTGCTGCATTTATCACGTGGAAGTCATGGAATTACTTGAGGAATTGAACTTGATGAGGCTGAAGTTGAAGTTGCACAATTTCTGCACTTGCACCTGTGACTGTGAAGAGATCTGTAAACCAATCGAGGTCAGTGATAACGACTGTCAAGGTAAGGAGGTGAGGTATACTTGGATCACTGAGCTTTGGGAATCAATTGTATGTCCAAAAGATGAATTTGATGAGTGGCATGCACGGGTATAAGTGCCCGATTCGTCACCTGGAACTCACTCTTTTTTTTTTCCGTTTGTTAGTCTTTTGAGTGTAAATTAATATGCAAAAAGCTTTAAAAAGAGTGCAAAGCCAAAATAGGTATGTCACATGCCATTATAGTATTTCGTCCTAATTATTATATTTTTCCTAAATTATAACCCAAACCCTGCATGTAAATAGAGTAGAGACCCAAAACCTACACATATTGCAGTATTTAAAGTCGAATCGCCCAAAATAGCCAAATCTGCCTAGTATGTGATGAAATATGGCAAAATTGGTCTAAGGGATCCTACGTGAGAATTCAAAATTGATCTCAGAGAGAGGTTTCAGTTTCCCCATCAAATCGATGAAACGATAGAAACCCCAATTGTTAGCCTACAATGAAGAAACTCAAGACTGTCGCAACCAAATTTTTTGGTTTTCTTTTGTTTACCTAGAAGATGGAACGGAAACTAACAATTAGTATCCAGATTCAATTTAAAAACAAGAGAAGATTGAAAAATAAACAAGGGCATTCAAGTAACGGAACAATTGGATCTAATCTGGTCCATGCAATAATACTCAGGAATTGGAATGGAATCGGAACCATATCCGGAATAGTAGAAGATCGGATTAGGGATAGACCGGAATGGTGGGACCGGACCGGAAAAAGTCATCATGACCAATCTGAGTCCAGAAACTATATAAGGCCTGGACCATTCCAGTTGCGCCCCTTTTCCAAACTCTGTTTGGCGATAGTATTTTCTTTGCGCTCCTCATTTTCAGCTCGTCGTCTTGGTTTTCAGCGAGTGTGTGAATGTGAAGAAGGCGGATGCGTGTTAGAAGTGCGCTGCAGGGTAGATTTCTGTACACGCACCAACTTCTGTGGATTTTCCAGTTGAGATTGGAAAGAGAAAATGAGAACGGGACGTGCGGCTAGGAGTGGGTGAGGTAGAATCGAAAAGGATTTGTTCAGGTCTAGTTTGTGTCCATATCGCAGCTTAAAAAGCATAAAGCGAGGGCGACCACATCGGCCACAGTTTTGGTTAAGCTCCGGAAGGTCATTCTAGTCCTTCCCTCCACGGAAGAAGACATGGAGCTGCTCAAGACGGATCTCACCAAGATGGGATGCCACGGGCTTTTAGACAAACCTTGGGGGTTTAAAGATGAATGTATGGTGAGAGAAATTCAAGGGAAGTTGTCAAACCAGTTTGACAACATTCTCCGAGGTGTTCCAGCCGACTGGACGGAAGAGATATGGAGAGTAGTGTACAAGTTTCGGTTAGGGGGTCATGGGATGGCTAACCGGAAGGACAAGTACAATTGGGGAAGTTCCGAGGAGCAGTAAATCCAAAGGATGGATACGCAGTAGAGGATTGCATAGACGATCGGCATCGAAAACTACTCCAGTTCCTCATCCCGATCTTGAATCCGGAGAAGCCGACAAGGGTGACGATAACCCTCGGCAATACAATTTTCGGTGCCTTGAGCGGAGATCGGAAAGCGGACTAGGTCCGGATCATGTTCGATCTGGTGACCCAACTCGCTACAAGGATCGGAAAGAGTAGGCCGACACCTTTGTGTCCCTACCTCTTCCATCTTTATGAACATCACCAACTCTTGTTGAATTCAGAGGAGAAGGAGTGGAAGACTTAGGAAACTCTTCTAAAGTACGGAGAGTCGGAATCGGAAGACAAGGTTGAAGAAGGAACCGGATCCAAGACCAAAGAAGAAGAAGAAGAAGAGGAAGAGACCGAGAGGCCAAACAAGCAGCAGAAGACAACATCTCCTCACGGGAGAGGATCGCCACACGGGGACAAGTCTACTCCAGACAAGGGACCGGAAGCGGAGATGCCAGCCCCCGTGAAGACGGATCCGTTTGATCAGCTGATCTCCATCCTCTGCAATATACGAGGAGATTGGGAGGCCAAGAGAAGGATCCTCTCGAGGATCGGAAAGATGGTGCACGCTTCTCCGGACGACGAGTTACCGGCGAAGGTGGCGGACTGCATTACCAATCCGGCCGAGATCCAGAAGCAGGAAGCAGAGATCGGCGACTTCAAGAAGAAGTCGACATGTTGAAGGCGGAAGTTTCCACCTTCAAGGAGGACATGGCCGCCACACGGGAGATGGCAGATGAGACACAGAAGGTGGTGGAAGCGGTGAAGACTACTTTTGTTGACATCGGAACCGTCGTCGTCAAAGCGAAGCTATTTGATGAGAAGGTCCTGGAGGATAAGAAGCTATCCGGTTCCCAGATAGTTCGAATCCTAACGGACTTCTTTGAGCAGGTGGAGACGTCAATGGTTAAGGCGCGAGAGGCAGCCAACCGGATGGAGGAGTACACACAAAAGTTGACCGGATCTATGAGGATCCACCTATCGGACACCTCTATGCCGGAGTCATTTCCGGATAGGACGGAAACGAGGGAAGGAAAGGATCAGACTCCTTAGTCAAAGAAGAGTCAACCTTGCCAAACCGCGCCAATCAACCTGGATTCCTCTCCCGGATCTGATCTGCCGAATCCTACAGCCGGGGAGCGGAATAGGAATTTGGAAGATGTCTTTGATCAACTGGAAGCGGAGCCCAAGAGTCCTTTGTTGGAGCGTGGAGTTGCCTTGTAAAGTAAGTTAATTTTGTAAAGGTAGGATAGGATGGGAACGGATCCAGATTTATAATCTGATCTGGTAGTATTAGGATGGACCGGAAGATAGGATCCAAAAAAAGGTTAACTTTTACAGGCACTTTTGCCTTTTTGTATTTTTGAAAAGTTTTACACTTGTATATAAATCAGCCCCTGTGTTGGGGACTGGGAGTCTTTCCTCTGCATTTCTTTTGTGTTTTCTATTTGCTCTCTTGTTGTATGTTTTTCCCAAGTGTGGCAAGATTGTATGAGAGAGAGTTAGGGAGGCGCGAGCAGATCGGTTGGAATTTCTCCCCTTGGTGTCTTATTTTTTGGTTTGAAGTGCATGTGAGCGGATAAGAGAGAGTTGGAAGTGAACTTCAGTATTTCAACACATCTAGAGTTTTAGATTCCGGGTGAGAAAGCCGTTGTTAGGCTAGGCGGATAGGGAAGGATTCCTTAGTCGCGCTAGAACTCTTGGGTGGAGAAATCCGGTTGAGTGTCCGATCTCCTGTGAGGTCTCGCCATCTTAGTGATGAACGGAAGGATTCTAGTTGATGCTAGAACGGACGGGTGTACTTGTAACTGCCTTAGCTTCGTACGGATTAGGATTGGCATCAAGATCGTTGTAGTATTGAGAGGATCGTATGGGGGATCTTTGTGTGACCGATAAACCGGATTCTTATTTGGGTTGTTGTGAAGGATCAAACCGGATCCGGGTTAGGCTAGGAGGATAGAGATTAGGAAAGTGGGTCTTCAGCCACTATAAGTTACGGAAGGTGTGGTGGGCCTACCACTCTCAAAAGCAAGCGGCGAACCCTCTGATGGCTAAACAGAGGTAAAACCAAACCGGATAGGAGTGAAATTACTTATAGACAATCCAGAGCGGATTGATCAAGACGGATACCGGGATCGGAAATGGTAAGATCCTAGGGTTGTGTTGGGTTTTGATAACCGGTTAACTAGTTGGAACCGGAAGATAGAGGGAATCCGGTTGTTAGTTTTCTTGGTGTTTTTGTATTTCCGGTTTAAGGAATAGGACCGGAAGGAAGGATTTTTGCTATTAACTACACTTAGTTGCTTAATAAGGCTAGATACTTTACAGAATCTCGTGGGTTCGATCTTTAGAGTCACTTAGTTATATTCTAGGGTGATTTTTGTGAGTATAATGAGAAATTTACCTGCTCTGTGTTGCGACAAAGACAAATTGGAGAAAGTCATCTACAACATAAGTACGGTGGTTCTAGGTGGAAATCATGCCAGGAGTCCAACGGCGAAACCGGTTCGCCAAGATTCCCCTTTGTATGGAAGATTTCATGTTCATTGGAAGTTAAAGGAGGTAGCGGGATTTGTATTCCTTTTCCACATGTGCAAAGTGAATGTAATATTGTACGTCTCCTGAGGAACTCCATGAGAGGTTCCCCAAAAAGTCTCGGTTTTTTCTGATCTTCTAAAGATCTTTTTCCGAGCAATCAACTGCCAAAATCCGGGATGGTAAATTTATAGAACTTACCACGGGTGCAGTAAAATCTCACTAAAAATCGGATTAGATTTTTTTATGTTAATAACACGCTCCAACAAGTTTCAAGACATTTCGAAAGCCAGAAGACCTACAACTAGCAAGATCCTCCCCAAATCGGCAAATTCAAATGTTGCCATAGAGTTGACCGGTGTATCGGGCACGGACGGAATCGGAATGACGCCCAAATTAGGTCTTTTCTTACTCCCTCAAACCTACTTAAGACCCTAGGTTAGTTACTTCCTTCAGAGAAGTCAACCTCCAAAAGTTGGATTTTTATTCCTTTTGGATTTCCAGTTGGCGTTAGCTTTTCATGTTTTTTTAGCGGATGAAAAAGAGGTAGGGGGGTTTTCAAGACTAAAAATGGCCTTTTGAAGCCAATGGCATAGTCCGTTTGTAATTTGGAGCATTTCTCCAAAAGTTAGAAAATAAGACCAGCGTAAAAGTCAAAAATTGAAGATTAGGATGAAAATCTTAGTTGATAAGATTAAGCTTTAGGAATTGGGAGGGGATGAGCTACCTTGGAAAGGTATATAAAGGGGCTCATTCTTCTCTTAAATCACCCCTTAGGTTCATTTTTCAACCGCCTTGTACGATTTGGGTCCATTTAATTGGATTTTGGCCATTTTTGGGCCATGTTGCCAAATTCTCGTGTTTTGGGAGCATTTCAAGCTCCATTGTTGCTACTTTTCAAGCTCTTTTGAATGAATTAGGGGACCCTTCAAACTTAGCTATCTTTGTGTGGCATTTTTGGGGGTTATTTGAAGCTTGGTTGACGTTTTGTAGAGTTCTTGTGTTTTGTTGACGTTTGTGTGTATTTAGACCTAACCTTGTACTAATCCTAGAGAGACTCCTTCCCCTATAACTGGCGATGCCGCTTGGGGAAAATCTCTAGCATTGTTTATGTTATTGTAGCACTAACATGTAGTAGCATAATGTTTACTAACAAGCTCATTTTCTTCGTGGTTGTCCGTATTCTCCTTGCTCCGTGTAGCACGGTGAAGCTTTGGCTTTGGTTGTCTAGAGTTTCTATAAGAATTTGGTCATTTTGCAAAAGCACGGCAAAGCTTTGGCTTTGGTTGTCTAGAGTTTCTATAGGAATTTGGTCATTTTACAAAAGCACGGCAAAGCTTTGGCTTTATAATCTACGACAAAACCATTGTACAAGTCAAGTTTGGTCAACGCATTAGTTGGCCAATTACACGTCAAGTTTAGTTTCCAAAACGTTATTTGGAAAGGTCAAGTTTAGCCTCAAAAAATTAGAATGTGGCCATAGTATTGTGTCTTAAGGAAAATCGTGAAGGGTTGTGTCCAAAAGTTGAATTAGTAGTTGTTAATTAGAGTCCAGTTTATAAAAAAACAAAAACACCAAAAAAGATATCGGCAAGGGGAGCTGCTGTCAAAATTTGGCAGATGACAAGCTACTGTCAATTGAGCGCAAGGGTCAACCCGCCCCGATAAGTGGCCAATTGAAGCGTGCCTCGTCACCCCTCCGGCAGGGCCGCCTAGTCAGCATCCACCAGGGGTCTAACCAATCCGAGCACGCCCCGTCACCCACGGGAAGAGCCGCCCAGTTAGCACGCCCCTGGGTCCGGACAATCGGAGGATGCCACGTGTCAGGCGAGGAGAAGAAGAAGAAACCTGGCCAACTACCGGCCAGTTGACTCAAGGCCCTGCGTCGGAGGTTAGCCCTGTTGAGTCGGGCTCAGAGTCAAGCCCTGTGGAGTTCTGGCTTCGGGCTCGGAGTAGGCCTCGTGGAGTTCGGCTTCGGAGGTCGTCCAAGCAGCAGGCTGGCCAAGAGGCCGGTGGCTCTCTCACAAAATTCAGTCTTTTGAGAGGAAAAAAAAATTAGTCTTTGAAAACAAAAATATAACATAGACAAGTAGAAGGTAGGAAGGAAATTATAATAGAAGAGGAAAAGGTGAGAGTAGGTAGAAGTCATAATAGTCTAGATTAGCAAGTGGGGAGTCCAAAGGATAGTATAGAAGATAAGCAAGAAGGAATTATCTTAAAAAATCATAGGCAAGTAGTGTCAAGCAAAAAATCAAGAGACAAGTGATAGAAGTGGAAGGTTCAATTGGCTTTGAAGCATAATTTGGGAGTCCAAGGGATTAGAGAAAATCCGGGGAAGTCAATTAGAACCATCAAAAACTTAAATAAGATAATGGTTGACTATTAGAAGGTCAATTGATTCCTATTTGGAAACAAGTGCAATTATTTTGTATTTCCAAGGTCAACTCTTGGAGGTATAATAATTGAGGGAAATAGTAGCAAAGGGAAAGATAAGGAGAGAAGGGAAAGAAATGAAGACTTGAAGGGAATTGGAGTTAGAAGTTGTATTTTCCAAGCACATTTAGCCGTGGGCAAAAATTACCAATCGATTCTGAATGATGGCAAATGATGAGGAGTTTGAAGGAGTATACAACTACCTCAACCATGACACCAATTCCAAGGTGAGTTTCTAGCTTTCATTTGCACTTTTTAATTGTCAAAAGTAGACATTTGTAAGTCGGTCCGAATTGCAAGGCTATGTCAGAGGGCTTAGATTAGGTTTTTCCAAGAATCAGGTAGGCAAAGCTCTAGATCTTTGTTAGAGGCTTTCAAAACCATATCACACTCTAGAATCGGAGTTTAATTGAGCAAGATATGGTTGGATGAAGTTTAGTACTAGAATTAGATGGAAGTGAATAACTTTCATCCAAAAAGGACAAGAATGAAAACTTAAGTAGAGGCCAAAGCTTAGAGGTCAGATCCAAAATAAAAAATGAATTTTGCATTGAGAATTGGTAGGAAACAATGGATGAAGTTTAGAAGGGTAAATTAACCCCTAAACTTAAGGACCATTGTCCCCTCGGGGGACAAATGGATTTTCGAGCAGGTACCTAAGGGCTGAAATTTTCTCCTGATTCTTTGAAATTTTTTTTGGAGGTAGAAAATCTGATTAGCTTCATGGGAATATAATTTTTTCACAATTGGTGCCCGGGAAAAAAGTTATGCCCAAATAAGCTCAAAGCAGGGGTCGAGGGGCAGCAAAAAAAAATTTGCAATTTTTTTTTTTTTTTTTTCTAATTTTTTTTTCTTATAGATTATATTTTTGTCTATCTGGGAAGCTTTGATTCATTTCATTTGGATTTGTTATGAGAATGTTATAGACAAGCTTGTTTTTCGGGCACTTAGAGCATCTTCCTGAAAAAATAACTTGTAGGATTCATTTTTGAATGCAATTTTTATACTTTTTCAAAAAAAAAAGTTCCACAAGGTTTAGTTTTTTTGCTAGAACAATCTCACCATTGGGATTAATGCTTTTTAATTCCATATAAAAGATATTAATATTTTAGATTTTCTTTCTATCTTGTACCTACTTCTACTTAACAATTTTTTTAATAATGAAAATTAAGCTTTTTTGGATTTTTTTTTTTCCCCTAGACTCTCAACTCAATTCTCCACTATAAAGATTAAATGCTCAAAACTCTGTAGTGCAAAACATTTAAGTTAAAATGTTCAAAGTCATAAAATCTAGTCCCGCAATGTGCTGAAAAACTTGTTTTTTTCACTTTAAACGCAGATATCTTGCAATCTGTGCGGTCAAAAATTCTGAAATTTTTTCCACACATTTTCATAATAGTTAGGCATAAGATCGTACGGTTAGATGTGAACAAAAAACAATTTTCAATTTTTTTTACTCTTTGCTATACAAATGGCAGTTTTGAGTGTTTTTTGGCAGAAAAATGGCCTTGGTCCTTTAGGGGTTAAAGGTTAATATCATCCACTTGTAACTTCCTCTAGGAATGTCCAAACTTAAAAATTCTTAACAATTTGGAAAGGTGATTTTAGGAGCTACAAGAATCGAAAGTCCAAAGTCTAAAAATAGCAACTCCACAATAGAAGTACCAGGACTTAAATCCTAAGTAAGTAGTAAATTAGAATCTTTTAAAGACAACCAAGATAAAAGTTAGGTTTCTCACTAGAAAAGGGAGGTAATTAAGAACCCCAAACTAATCCAACCACTCCAAAATACTTCAACCATCAATAGTTAGAGAGGGATGAAGTTTAGGTCAAGAAACGGATGAAGACGTCCAATAAACATCCATTAGAGTTTAGACTTGGGACATAAATAGAAGATAAAACTTGAGGGTTAGGGTTGAAATCTCAGACTCAATTGAAATAATCTAAGCATAGAAAAGGGTGGATGAAGTTTAGTTGGCCTCTTAAAGGCACCAACTTCATCCGGTCATAACTCCTTGTAGGAGTCATCGAATTTTCCAAGACTTAGGTTTTTGGAAATGGCGTGAGCTGAACTACAAGTTTGGTAAGTTAGCTTTGAGTTTTAAGTTCTTTTATACAGTGATTCTCTAGCTTTGAGTTGCCTAGATTCAGTAGTTGCAATTAGAATAGAGTTTGGTCATTTCTTTTGAAATTAGGAACTTAGAAAAGATTCATTGCTTGAAAGGCACAATGGACCGACGTTAGGCACCCATAGGAAATTATTGTAAGTACTAGAACCTAGTTGTGCATGTTGATTTACCAAAGGTGTGTAAAAAAGCACTCACAATGGGATTGTTTATTTGGTGATTGTGACAATTGTGGTATTGATAACTTGCCAATATGCCTTGTTGAAGAAGAAGGAACCTTAGGCATTGAAGTTTCTTGGAAGAGATTCGAAATGAAAACCATTGTCACTAGTAGAGGGGAGGAAAAACAAAAATTGCATCTTGCTTACAAGTCATATTGGTGTGTATGTTGGTGGAATCTTTTTGGCTCAGAGCATACTTAGGAAGGGCCCACATGATGGAGCTGGAGCTGTGGTGAAACGATTCATCCGGCAGGCTCAGCTTGATCGTGAAGGGCCTGAGCTTGCAAATGCTGCCCAAGTTGTGGACATATTGCGTGAAAAATTGTCATGTAGACCAGAAACTTCTAACACCAAGATGAACCAAAGAGATATGTCCACTACAAGGGAAATGGGCCCAAATTGATTGTATTTTTGACAGAAAAGTGTCCAAAATGACCACCATAACTTTTGGAACTTGGCACTCTATCAACGTGGTTCATATTGCAACCTCTTCCAAATCTTGTCAATTTTTTTGTCTATTCTAGTGTTTACCATGGTGTTTTTAGTGAGGAGAAGACAAGTCCTTTATACAATTGGGGTGGTAGGGAGGTAAGACAAACCATGTGGGATATCTAGTGGAAGCTCCACCGCTTATAGCTTAGTGAAAATTAAGTAGGAATAATGGTTAAAGTGGAATTTTAGACCTAATATAAGCATAGTAGAATACATAATTTTAGAAAACTTTGAACTAAGAAAATGTGTTATTTCAAACCAAATTTTATGTCCAAAAATCCGTTTGAGATTTAAAGCTTCCAATCAAAAGTTATAGACAAATTTCAGTAAGGGATTGGAAGGGACATTTGTTTTTACAATTTCAAACATCCTCACTAAAATTTGCTTATAACTTTTGATTGGAAGCTTCAAATCTCAAACGTACTTTTGGAAATAAAATTTGGTTTGAAATACCACATTTTCTTAGTTCAAAGTTTAAGAAAAAAAATTATTCTACTATATTAAAATTAGGTCTGAAATTCCACTTTAATCATTATTCCTAAACTATGAGCGGTGGAGCTCCTAACCCTCATTTACATATCCCATATGGGTTGTCTTACCTCTTATCAACCCACTTGTATAAAGCACTTGTCTTCTTACAATTTCCAACCTCAAGGTGAGTTGCATTCAAAATTGATGTGCTAATTTAACAAAATAATCTTGAAAGTACACTAAAATTGGTGAATAGTGTTGGGTGACAATTAGTGTTGCTCCTTGTTTTTTACCCCCAACACTATTTACCAATTCATTTGTAAATAGTGTTCGGGCATTAGAGCATCGCTACGGCTGACAAATGGGCACGCCAACTTCTTTTGTGGCGGCAAACGTGCCAAACAGGCTCGCCAAGTAGGGTACATGCCCTGTGAAAGTTTTGTTGATTAAAAATTAATTGTACGAATTATATTTCAAGATTGTAAATTGTAAAAATCAACTTTCAACTTATGAAAATAGGTCTATTGAGCTTTCAAAAGAATGTACAACTTAAGCCGATTTTCCTATTGAGAATAGTATACTTTTATATGCATGTGAAGTGGTAGGATGTTGAACAATCAATATGGTATATGCAAATTGGAATTACTAGGAGCTCAACACAATTCCTAAGTTTTGACAATGAGTGATCAAGTTTTCATCTTCAATTTATCCCATACTCTTTGAGAATCCATAATGGGCAATGAGTTTTTTTATAAAACCACCTCTTCACCCTCTTAAAATATAAGGTATGCCAATGCCATAAATTACATACATTGTCAATAGAATTTTGCAAGGTGGTGTGTGAAGTAACATTGGCATTATCTCATTTTTTTACAACTTGTAATACTTGGGTCCTAAGATTAGCAAGCTAGGAGTGACTAATTGGAGGTTAGCTGTGGGTTTTTACCTCGAGAATGTGGTGAAAAGTACAATTTGACCATATGGTTAGCCGCAATAAAGCTCCACCATTTGGCCATGTATTCATTAAAATGTGGTGAGCCCAGTCTGTTTTCACCTGCCATGGGGCCCTTCCCGAGGCTCTGCCTGACCATTCGTCATTTTGAGCTTGTTTCGAGAGCTCCAGTGGAGAAGCTTTTAACTCCCGCCATCAAACTCTGGTCTTTCCCTGGAAATGACCAAATTTTACTATAGAGCTTAAATAGTGTTAGAATGGATAAATAATGATCTAACACTAACCTTGCAAATCACAATTAGTGTTAGGTGGGACAATTAGTGTTGTCAACACTATTCACCAATTTTAGTGTAGTGTTTAAAGTTATAGAAGTCCAATTCTAAAATGCATAATGTACTTTTGAAACTTTAATTTATTTTTAGGTAAAATGTTTTGGTTGCAAATGTGAAAAAATGGCAGTCCTTCCTAAGTGGCAAAAATTCAAATAATTACAATTTTTTTGTTGAAAAAGCATGATGACGTGTATTTTTGTCTGAAATGACAGCCGAATTGACATAATCTTGTCAATTAGATGTCCGAATCAACTACTCCTAATCTACAGCACTATTGACAGAATTTTATCAAATTTTTTGTCAAATAGAACACAGTTTCCCTTGTAGTGGTCCCAAGTGTTTTGGCACACCTCTAAAGAAACATTGGCTGCAGAACGAGAGACTCTATTCACAACCATGGCTGTAGTTGGAACCAGAGATTTGCACTCCATCCAATCTGTAAATGCTATTTTCACCAATAGTCATGTTATATTGGACGTAATTGTAGACATAAACACATGAAGATGTTACATTGGATGTGCAAAAAAATCCGTCAATTTTGACGCAAGAACATCCAATTAAACACAGCCTCCTTCTAGTGAAAATACATGATATTTTCAAAAGGATATGTTAGAATTACAAGTTTCACTGGTAGTCTACTTCCATTAATTTTACAAAATGGGCTCTTCAATAGAGGATGCTAATATCACTCACCATTTGCATATCTCGATTGGTAAATTACCACTATCAGAGACAGTTGCAGTTGCAAGACCTAAAATCGTGCCATCCTTTGTGGGCCTGCCCGACCTGGCTTGTCAAGTCATGTTTTCAAGAGAAAGACAAAGTCCAAAAAAAATTTCAAAGTTTTACCAAAACAACATTTTATAGCACAATTGGACAACATTTTTAAAGTTCTTGTAGAACTTATAAAAAAATTGATAACACTAAAACAAATAAAGTGTCCATTCATCGTCCTATGGTCTTGCACAAAATGGACCCTAACAACAGGTGAAAGTCAGGTATTTTGTCTTGATGCTTTGGCGGAACTTCTCCTTTGCAAGAAGACGTCCTGTAGAGCTGAAAACTTTCACAGCTGCTGAGTAGCAAAATCCTGTCCCGCAAAGGCACTTACAAGCAAAGTCCTGTCAAAGAAGCGTTCAATGCCGAGCAGGGATCAGCTGGTCCGCCCAGGCCCCTGCACATGAAGGGCTGCTCTGCTTCTTCTTCTTGCCTTGAATCCCCTGCTCCTTGTTTGCTGCGTCCATTAGCTTTCTGGGATTCTCGTCGCAAGGAATCGCTGGTACTACTCACACTCTCTGAACATTTGTTGCAAAGGGCGAGTACGCTTTCATTTGGGGATGATTCTTGGGGATGCGTAATTTGGACTAGGGTTCGGGATCTGGACAGATTCTTGGGATCCAGATTGCATTCCGTTTTGAAATTGTGAATCGAATGCATGCTTGGAGCTTGGAGATTGGAGCTTGTTGTGGCCAAACCTAGAATATTTACGCAGGGTTGGTGATGATAGCGCGAGGAGCTTTGCGGTTTGCGCGGATCATGTGCACTTTCCTCTGTTTGTAGTTAGTTGCTCATCCAATTTGGTCCCGAATTCTCGCCACTGGGTTGCAGGGGGGGAGAGATTTCTCTGTTGCAAGGACGAGCGAAAGCTCAAATCAAGCTGGCACTAGCTGTAACTGTCCGTGCTGCGTGCAGTGGCCCCTCGTTCACCGTAGTAGTTGTAGAAGCTGTAGGTGTAGTAGTACTGCAGATTTTTGTGTGATCTCTGTTGCTCCTTTTGAGGATTTGATTCGTACTGTGGGGGCTTGTAAATTGGGCAAGCGTCTGGGGCAATGATCTTGTGTGGGATCCTGTTTGTAGCTAGTTTGTACCTAAAATTTTAAGTGAGTGAGGGTAGAGAGGTTGCTTTGGGGATAAGGCGTGTTGGAATCTTAGAATAGTTGTGCCTTCGAAGCTTATAGACTATGTGGAGTAGCAAAGTGTTAGAAGAAGACGGGCGTCTCGTATCTCAGATAGGGGAAAAAGTAGAAGGGGGGTTCCATTTGGTGCTTGAAATCTGTCTGGGTATGTTGCTCTCGTAGGATTGCGCTAGAGTAGCAATTCAAACTCAGGTGAGTCTTTCCTCTTCACACTTTGGTTTCTAGCAAATTCATGGCAGAAATAATTGATGTTACAGGGTCAGAAACGACTTCACCATCACCTTTGCTTGCGTTACATTTGAATAATGTGCTGGAAACGGCCAAATCTGTGCCATATGTGCTGATTCCAGTCATATTCACCCAATACGAGGTATCGTCATATGTCAGAGTAGGGGTGTGACAAGTCAATTGACTGACTGGGGTTGTATGCTAATCAATGGGTGGATCTTGAATTCTTGCCTCAGCAATTGATTGATCCTGTGGACGGAGCTGCTCCTCGTGAAGCTGCAGTGGAGGTTTGCCGTCCTTGGGCAGCTTGTCTTGCTTCATTTGGCCGTCGGAAGTGTAAGGTATGCGGTTTTGGTTTGTGGACTAATTTATTGTGTGTTAGGGATTTAAGGATTTGGAGTTCGTAGCAGATTTTTCACTCCCTTAATTTTCTTCTCAATTTGATGTGTTTCTCTTCACAGGTCCATTCCGGCGTTAGTCTTTGTGAGTTCTTCTTAGTAACAGTCAATGAGTGTCTCTGTAATGCAGGCAGATAGTGATGGGATTGCCAGCTCAATTGGTGTTGCGGGATTTAGATTGTAGACAACAATTGCAGTTTGGGAGAGAACGGAGAAGCTTTTTGTTGGTGCGTGGTGCTCAGGTGTGTAAATTTAGCGCTTGGATGACTTGTGACATGGATTACTGTCGTCATGTTGGCAACAAATGTGTCGAAATATGGGTTCTCCTTTACAGCAATGTTCGATATAGACGTAGTCACATTTTTCCAAACGTAACCGGATATGAACATGGTTCACCGAACCCTAAGCCCCGGTATTGATGGGGAGAGTGTGCTTTAAATGGTACGAAGTTGCTCATTGACAGAGTGTTGACATTTGTGTGCCCAGGATGTCTGTGCAATCACAGGCTTCAGGTCTCCATGGCCACTCTACCTTTCTTTATCCTTGCCCTTGTCCTCTCCCATACGAAGGAGTGGACCAAATAGGTGTTCATCATTTTCATCAGTTTGGAAGAGAGCACCTTCGAATTCCAATGCTTCAGGTATGTATCACATGCCCATTTTCACAGAAAGAGTTTGCCCCTCTTGGTGAGGATGTGACTGACATGGACGAAGCATGTTGCGGTGGATTCAGGTGAACCACAGTCGGTTGAAGAAGTTTGGGAAGAGTATTTTGCGGATCCTACGCAGTGGTGGGACAATAGAGGCGATAAGGTTTGACTATTTGATAAATGAAAGTGGATACAATGCTCGGGTCAACAAGTGACGGGGATATTTCTTGCGTGTACAAGGCCATGGCACTTAGTAAAGCACCAAGTGCGAAATCGCGTTGTTTGTTGTCCAAGAATGCACTGAAAATTGCTCAGATCATTGCAATATCAACAACAAATATTCCTTGAATGTTGATTGTTGGATGCAAAATGAGCATGAGACAGGTTTTCAGGATCTGATCATGGGTTGTGGTGCCTACAGAGGAATCCAAGATCACCTGACTTTAGACATAAGGTGGCAAGGAAAGCGCTTTGGATAGATGGCTGGTCCACTCCACCATCGGTGAAGGCAATGCTCAAGTTGGTAACTAAAGGCAAACTGCAGCCTCTTGATGATTATCGCAGCGAAGATTCTCAAGACACAACACAAGGAAGCAGGTAACTTTAGGAACTGCGTTGCTCCCTTGTCTAGTGATGAGAGTAGGTGCATCTAGAAATATGTGATTTTGAGTGATTTTGAGGATTTTTGTTCATGCAATATGCTTTGTTCTTTCTTTGGGGTTATTGGATGCACTTAGAGTGGGATGATTTTCAAAGAATTGCTATGCATGTGAGAGATATCAAGAAATAAATTGGATGGATGCAATTTTGTTCACATTAAGATACACGTGAGTACAGGGCATTGGTGGTGTTGCACCCTTTCCACTTCGCGTTTCAGTGTTCTTCTTTCTAAATTTTTCCTAATGAAGACTGTATTGATGAATCAGGATATCGGAGGGTCACAATGGAAAAAGAAGCATTGTGACTAGTACTGCAAGAGAGTGGAGGCATATTGTACAGGTTGGTGGCGGTGGTGTGCCCATGGAAAGTGCAAGAACCACGATTGAAGCAATTGGTAATTTGAAGAATCGACTAGAACAAGGCTTGGCCATCAACTCGGATATGTGTGTTGAAGTTTTGAGACGGTGCTTGAAGGAGAAAAACGTTAAAGTTAATTTGGCGAAGCAGGTTCACGACTACATCAACCAGAGCGGAATGGAGCAGAATACATATGTGGCAAACAACCTAGTGAGCGTGTATATCAAGTGTGGAGACTTGGAGGCTGCACGCGGAGTGTTTGATAAACTTGTGAAGAAGAACGTGTTCAGTTGGAACATCCTGATTGGAGGTTATGCAAAGCACAAGCGTGCCGAAAAAGCAATGGAACTTTTCAATCAAATGTGCGAAGAAGGGGTCCAGCCAGATACATTTACTTTCTCGAGCGTCCTGAAGGCTTACGCCAATCCATCAGCCTTGCAGTGGGGCAAAGAAGTTCATGCGTGTGTAAGACATGCTGGGCTTGAATCAGATGTGCGTGTTGGCGGTTCTCTTCTTTACATGTATGCAAAGTGTGGCAGTATCGATGATGCCCGAGTAGTTTTTGGACGAATGGAGAAGCACGACGTGATATCATGGAACGTGATGATTGGAGGACTTGCGCAACATGGCTGTGGGCACGAAGCATATAAATTGTTTCTTCAAATGCAACTGGAAGGCTTTAAACCAAACGCAATCACTTATATGAGTATCCTGAATGCATGTGCAAGCGCAGGGGCTTTGGACTGGGTGAAGGAGGTTCACAGGCATGCCCGTGAAGCCGGATTCGAGTCCGATGTTCGTGTGGGCAGCGCGCTGGTGCACATGTATGCGAAGTGTGGCAGTTTGGATGATGCGCGCCTGGCTTTTGACAAGATGGAGGATCGGGACGTGATTACTTGGAGCGTGATGATTGGAGGACTTGCACAACATGGCTGTGGGCACGAAGCATATCGACTTCTTCTCCAAATGAAACGGGAAGGCATTAATCCGGATGCAGTCACTTATGCTAGCATTCTGAATGCATGTGCAAGCGAAGGGGCTTTGGAGTGGGTGAAGGAGGTTCACAGGCATGCCCGTGAAGCCGGATTCGAGTCCGATGTTCGTGTGGGCAACGCATTGGTGCACATGTATGCAAAGTGTGGCAGTATCGATGATGCCCGAGTAGTTTTTGGACGAATGGAGAAGCACGACGTGATATCATGGAACGTGATGATTGGAGGACTTGCAGAGCATGGCTGTGGGCACGAAGCATATAAATTGTTTCTTCAAATGCAACTGGAAGGCTTTAAACCAAACGCAATCACTTATATGAGTATCCTGAATGCATGTGCAAGCGCAGGGGCTTTGGACTGGGTGAAGGAGGTTCACAGGCATGCCCGTGAAGCCGGATTCGAGTCCGATGTTCGTGTGGGCAGCGCGCTGGTGCACATGTATGCGAAGTGTGGCAGTTTGGATGATGCGCGCCTGGCTTTTGACAAGATGGAGGATCGGGACGTGATTACTTGGAACGTGATGATTGGTGGACTTGCACAACATGGCTGTGGGCACGAAGCATATCGACTTCTTCTCCAAATGAAACGGGAAGGCATTAATCCGGATGCAGTCACTTATGCTAGCATTCTGAATGCATGTGCAAGCGAAGGGGCTTTGGAGTGGGTGAAGGAGGTTCACAGGCATGCCCGTGAAGCCGGATTCGAGTCCGATGTTCGTGTGGGCAACGCATTGGTGCACATGTATGCAAAGTGTGGCAGTATCGATGATGCCCGAGTAGTTTTTGGACGAATGGAGAAGCACGACGTGATATCATGGAACGTGATGATTGGAGGACTTGCGCAACATGGCTGTGGGCACGAAGCATATAAATTGTTTCTTCAAATGCAACTGGAAGGCTTTAAACCAAACGCAATCACTTATATGAGTATCCTGAATGCATGTGCAAGCGCAGGGGCTTTGGACTGGGTGAAGGAGGTTCACAGGCATGCCCGTGAAGCCGGATTCGAGTCCGATGTTCGTGTGGGCAGCGCGCTGGTGCACATGTATGCGAAGTGTGGCAGTTTGGATGATGCGCGCCTGGCTTTTGACAAGATGGAGGATCGGGACGTGATTACTTGGAGCGTGATGATTGGAGGACTTGCACAACATGGCTGTGGGCACGAAGCATATCGACTTCTTCTCCAAATGAAACGGGAAGGCATTAATCCGGATGCAGTCACTTATGCTAGCATTCTGAATGCATGTGCAAGCGAAGGGGCTTTGGAGTGGGTGAAGGAGGTTCACAGGCATGCCCGTGAAGCCGGATTCGAGTCCGATGTTCGTGTGGGCAACGCATTGGTGCACATGTATGCAAAGTGTGGCAGTATCAATGATGCGCGCCTGACTTTTGACAAGATGGAGGAACGGGACGTGATTACTTGGAGCGTGATGATTGGTGAACTTGCAGAGCATGGCTGTGGGCACGAAGCTTATAAATTGTTTCTTCAAATGCAACTGGAAGGCTTTAAACCAAACGCAATCACTTATATGAGTATCCTGAATGCATGTGCAAGCGCAGGGGCTTTGGACTGGGTGAAGGAGGTTCACAGGCATGCCCGTGAAGCCGGATTCGAGTCCGATGTTCGTGTGGGCAGTGCGCTGGTGCACATGTATGCAAAGTGTGGCAGTTTGGATGATGCGCGCCTGGCTTTTGACAAGATGGAGGATCGGGACGTGATTACTTGGAGCGTGATGATTGGTGGACTTGCAGAGCATGGCTGTGGGCTTGAAGCTCTGGATGTCTTTAGATCTATGATTGCAGACGGTGTGAAGCCTGATGAGATCTCATTCGTTGCAGTGTTGTCAGCTTGTAGTCATTCAGGCCTTGTGGATGAGGGCCGTAGACTTTTCTTGGCTATGACACAAGACTATGGCATCGAACCTACTGTGGAGCTTTGTAACTGCATGGTGGATGTCCTTGGTCGAGCAGGACACTTGGACGAAGCAAAGCTCTTGATTGGCAACATGCCGGTGGAAGCAGATGGTGCGACTTGGGGAGCCCTGCTTGGTGCTTGTAGAACGTATGGTAATGTGGAGTTGGGCAAACTTGCCGCTAACGAGCTCCTCAAGTTGGAACGGAAGGATGCTTCTGCATACGTGCTTCTCTCGAATATCTATGCTGCAGCCGGCAAGTGGGAGGAGGTGTTGTGGGTGCGCACTATGATGCAGGAGAGAGGCATACGCAAGGAGCCAGGGCGTAGCTGGATTGAAGTTGATAACAAGGTCCATGACTTCGTCGTAGGGGATACTTCTCACCCAGAAGCAAAGCAGATCTATGCTGAGCTGAGGAGATTGAGTGAGACAATTAAGGCCAAAGGCTACATTCCTGACACCCGGCTAGTGTTGCGGAACATTGATGAGGAGGAGAAAGAACTTGCTCTTTGTTCCCACAGCGAGAAGTTGGCTATTGCTTACGGACTCATGCGGATATCTCCTGGACAGCCAATTCGGGTGTTCAAGAACCTTCGAGTGTGTTCAGATTGCCATACAGCAACCAAGTTTATCTCAAAGGCCATTGACCGAGATATTGTTGTAAGGGATGCTAATCGCTTTCACCACTTCCAAAATGGTGTGTGTTCTTGTGGTGATTATTGGTGACTCGGTTGGCAATCTTGACCAATTGTTGGCTATCGTGTTTTCTGAATCTCTTGACCATGATTTTTGCATTTAATTGTAATTTGAAAATTTTCATTGTCATTTGTCATCATCTACGAATATATTTATCATGTTGACCATTGATTGTAAACAATTGCATTGGTAGGAAATGACTTGAGGGACGTATTCATAGAGGTTGTTATATGTGTATTTTCTTCACCTCTAGTTTCTTTGAAGAATACGAAGTTTAAGGATGGAAACTGACTGTTGGACCATCGCATAGTAATTATCCTTCCATCAAAATCTAAAGATTATTTTTTGTGGCTTCAAAAGGATGTATCTCAAATAAGTATTTTATGTTCTTTAATTTGCTCATGCAAGCAATTAATATTTCTCAATAGCATGTTCACTATTGTGCTTTAATTAGGTAACTTGATTTTTGGTCCTTGCTTTGGTGTGAATTTTTGAAGTTATTGCTGTAGCTAAATGATTATACACATTAAGAAACCCATGTTTTAAATAACAAGTCCTAATTTTTTAAATAGATTTGAGGTGATGTCAATGTTGATAATCTTATGTTTTTTTGTCAACATATACATCCAAGGTAGCATCAGTGTTGACATAAAAACATAGGGTTGTCAATATAGGCATTACCTATAATCCATCTAAATAAATTGTGATCATCTAAAATACAAGTTTTTTATAATAATTGTCTACAAGATGTATATTCTTGTTCTAAGTTTAGAAAAAATAAATAGTTTCCTACCTCAGATTTAATTTTATTGTAATTCAAGTTAGTTTAAAGATTGTTGTTTTTCCTTTATTTCTTGTTTTCTTGTATTTTTTTGGCTTGGATTGTCTTTGTTGTTGTAGGTGTTCCATTTACACTCAATTTTTGAAGCGACTTGTTGAGAGATTTTTTATGTGTTTTAGGCTCTTCAATTTTGGCAAGTAATCCATTTTTAGGAATTAAATGACAAGTTTGATGCTCAATTGATTTATATCCTATCAATTTTTGTCCCTATAACTCAATTTTTGATTAAACTTTTGAAATTTTCTCATGTTAAGATAGAAAAATGAGATTAGCTTTGTGGAAATGTAATTTTTATTATAGTTGGTGTTTGGGAGTAAAAGTTATACCACAAAAAGTCTAAAATTAAAATTTGGTCGACTATAAGAAAATAAAATAAATAAATAAATTAATTAATTCTAAAAGATTAATTTTTTTTCTAAATGTGAATCTTTGATTCATCTCATTTGGATATATTATGCAAAAGTTATGGACAATCTTAGTATTCAGGCAATTAGAGCTTATTCTTGGAAAAAAAACCTTATAGATAAGGATTCATTTTTTAATGCAATTTTCACAATTTTTTTAAAAGAAATTGTTGAATAAGATTAAGTTTGCTTGCTATAACAATCTCACCATTAAGATTATTGTGTTTCAATCCCATCTTAGAGTTGTTAATGATTTAGTTATTTTTTAATCTTGAACCAGATCTTCAATCTTTAAAAATTGTTAAAGAATGAGAATCAAGTATTTTTTTTTGTGAAATTTTTTCCAAGACTCTCAACTCAATTTTTTAACACAAGATTTTCTTAATTCAAAGTTTGTAGTTAAAAATTTTTCTACAAATGTGAATTAAAGTCATCTACTAGATTTTCAGAGTTTAGATTTATTTATTTTCAATAGACTTTGAATATTTATAACTTGAAATCTATAATTATGGTCAAACTTTATAAAAAATTTATCACATGATCTTAAACAAGTTAAGTACAAGATCCTATAGTTAGATTCTCAAGAAATGTTTTCAATTAATTATTTTTGGACAAATACAACAAACTTGGCAGTGGGGAGTGGTTTAGGGTTAGTAGGTTGGTGGAATGGTCTCGACGGAATAGCTGAAATCGAGAGTTGCAAGCAACATCTCATAGCGCTTTTTGACATCGTTCAAGTGATTCGACAAGATGAAATAGTCATGAAGGGTGGATATGCAACCATTTGTAGAATCCAAATTGAAGGATTCCTAGATTACTACCTTTTGGAGAGTTTGCAACAAAACTTTCCAACCAACACCACACACAACCTCGACTTGCAAAGTTGGAACATCAAAATGATTTAATGGTAATGAGAATTCCACATTTTGGAATTATACGGTCTAGTTAATGTTGTCCATGCGACAAACAATAAAGGATACTTGTATTGGTGGAACGGTGGAACTTTGCGGCCTATGCTATACCTTAATAAGGATTATCTAGATGACATTCACATTTGGTTGTTGCATCCCAACACAACAAACAAACAACATGAAGAAGGACAACATCTTGTTCAATTCAAGAAGAAGCACACAAAGCTCGCATGGATGCTGTAAATTTAGCTAAATATCGACACAATGATATTTCTCCGGACAACATCATATATCACTTCCTTCAAGATGGTCAAAGGTTTACATTGAAAATTGCAATTGGAATATGGCAACTATTGATAGTGAAGAAGTGAAATCCTTGTATACGTTCACATTTGAGAGTGACTAGTAAAAGGCTCTGAGGAACAGGTGGTCAAGTGAATCCAAGCATTGCTTCACTACAAAAGGAAGGGGTGTTTTCATTATGATGTTAAGTCAAAAAAGCATATTGAAATTCCTTGTGTTTTTAGTAAAAATTGCTGAAATTGTTGTGTCTAGGTCATACATTGTTATACCTTTCTTTAAATCTGCTCCAAGTCTTTTCAGAATGAAAATCAAATACAAAAATATCTCCGCATACTCGGCTCTTTTTACATTTACTTCAGTGTTCTACGGATGTTGTTTTAACTTCATCATCTGTGCTCACACTTGGCAGATTGTGGCGACGCGCGATGCTCGCAAACCATAATTTCATGATGAATGAGGTGCTAACATTTAGCTTCATCTGAAATCATGTGGTGGTGCAATTTGGAAAATTCTGCAATTGAGTCCTCATACTTTTGTGTTAGCTCTGCAACAAATTGCTCTCTGCTACCTATCCAAAATCTTGGCATTCCAAGAACCACAATTGCTTCAAATCATCAGTTTTACACATGCACATGAAGGCATTTATCATTTGGAACGGTTCATATTCCAATAACGTTTTATTTTGCTTCTTGTAATTTGGGAATTTTAGGCTCACCTTTGAACGTGCAGTTTAGTTCCATTGACCGTTCTAAAATATTTTTCAGGGCAGTCTGTTCTTATCCAAATGCTCCGAAAACGGTCCCAGTAGAAAGAGTAAGTTTTTTTTTATGATTTTCAGCACTGAAAATCTCAACATGCAATTGTTCATTTGAAGATTTTGGCAGTTTTTAGTCATAGAAAAAAATTGCATTTAGTTGTACAAAAACTGCAAGGTGGATTGTATCATGAATTTGATAGCTTTTACATGTCTTGTCTTCAGAGATAAGTGATGGTCCCCTAAATGCTTCAGCCATCAAGTTTGGGTACAAACAATATCTTGAAATCAAATAAAACCTAATGAAGTTGTTGTTTATAACAATTTAAAAATAAAAAAATTAAGTCCATCAAAAAAGGTAGAATCAGAAAACTAATTTTTGAAATCATCGAATTTGATTTTTCTATTCAAGATTTTGTGCAAGGATGCCATTGCAACACTTATCGTAGTTTTAAAGGCCCTTGAACACTACAATAAGTATATGCTAAGTCTTGGAGGAAAAATTCACAAAATAAAATCATTTCTAGAAAATGTAGATTAGATCATTCTTGAAAAGTCATAAATTGAGTGGAATTATGCAAGTTAGGCCCATTAACCCCCAAAAAATTTGGTGACTAAATTTATTGATTTGTCCATATCCCTTTCATAGTTTTACCATCCTTGATGCTATGGCCAATCATTATAATCTTTCCATCTATAAGTAACATTGGATTTTTTTCCTATGTAATCTACAACATGTATGTCTAATTTGAACTCGTTCAATTAGGATTCAAACTGTTTTTTGTGCAACTTATAAAAACGTTGGTTTTCTGTTCAATCGCCATAATGAAATGCTTGAGCATCCAAAGGTTGTAGTAAAATTTGCAAATGTTCATAAAGGCAACTTAGAAGACAATATATAAGTAGTTCCCAAATCCAACTTTGAATCCTACATCTTTTAATTTTGATGTATTAGATGATACTTATGGAGATATGATTATAAAGGTTAAGACACAATCTCAACTTCAAAACATAGAAAATTTATGAACATTCTTTTGGTTGATTCAAATCATTCACAAATACGAAGATGAAAATCCAAACATGAGCTTCTACTTTGCGGTGAATTTCTAAGCCTTAGTGACAATGGTTACACAATTGTACCATTTGTAGCCAAGAAAGAACCCAATATTTTGAAAAAATTATATATAGATATAGATATAGATATAGATATAGATATTAATATATATTGCATTATCAAAATAAATAAAATTATAATAAACCAAACAATTGTATACAGTTGATTGGAAAAATTTGCATTATAATAGAAATATTATTCATAGGTAGAGATTTGCCTTGAAAACTCTAATTCCTTATTTGAGATGATTTTTACTTGAAATTAAAAAAAAAAATAACGAGTAGTGGACATTATATGTGCTTATATTAGAATTTGTGTGTATTTCATTTAATATGAAAAAAATGTATACATGTAAAACTACAAAGATTTCCAAAGTTCACTTGTCATGTTGGTGCTTTTTTAAAGCATTGCCTTTCATTTATGAACATATATTTTCTTTTGTACAAAGAAAATGACAACTTTTGTCGCAATTATTTTATAATTCTTTGACTTCACTATACTACATGATTTTATTTATTTTCACTTCGTTTTAGATCATTTCATTTACCATGTTGAATTTACAATCGGCTTATTAATATTGCATTTTACTTTCCAATAATAATAAATGATTTAATATATCATATGTATTAAATTTTATCCAAATAAAAATAAAAATAAAAAATTAACAACATTTTCCATTTGATTGAAGTATCCATATTGCATTTAAAATTGTTTATAACTTTTAGTTAATGTTTTTTGAAATCATATTAATTATTATTATATTCAAATAAATAATATGATACCATTCTACTTGTGAACATGTGTGGCTTTGTGTAATTGTCTATATGTTTTTGTAATATACATTCGTATTCATCTAATTTTTAATTATCAATTTTTTTTGTTAAATTTAAATGTCTATAAAATATTCAATTAAAACCCATAACTTTCACACTTATAAACCGAACGGGGAAAACATTTCCATTAAAAGCTTTTTGGCAATGCTAGTAATGCCATCAAAAACACGTACATTCCATTTTCCATACATTAATTCAATTTATGGTTGCACAAATTATTTACAATTCTATCGTATGTTCAAAAGCAATGATACAACTTTAACATAACCTTTGTGGCACTACTAGAAAACACGTATTTTATGATTGCAAAAATATGGCTGAGGATGACTGGCAACTAGTTGCAGTCATATTTTGACCTTATACTTCAAGTGCGTATAGTGTATATTCATTGGAAACGCCAAATACTTCATAGGAAACGGCATGAAACATATATGGAGACACGCATTTTTATTTTGTCATAGTCATATTTTACAGTCATATCTCTATAAATATTACATATTTTTGTTTTGGACAGCCCGAGAAATATTTGAGTGGATAAAATGTTTGGAAAGAATTTAGTCATATTTTTTCTTCAGTCATATTTTTCAGACATATTTTTCAATGAGTTATATTTTTCAATTAATTTTTTTTTGGTAGTTATTTTTCTTTTTTTAGGGTAGTTTGGGTAAATTTGGGTAAGGAACGTCTTTGAAAAGTGCCTTTGTCATTTTTTTGCTCAAATAACATTTTGTGTTCACATTTTTTTAGTAGTTAACTTTTTTCTTTAGAGGCAAGCAAAGGAAGACTTGGGTTGAAAATATGTTTAAAGAATGCCCTATGATACTTGACAGTCATATTTTTACTTGAATTATATTTTTGTGTCAATCATATTCTATATTTATATTTCATTGATAATTTCTTTTATGAAGCCCAAAGAAAAAAGGTGGATACTCTATGATAGGGCTTTTATATTTTGGTCCTACGTACTAATTCTTGGATTTAAGCATGATTTTTTCTTTAAAAAAAATTGTTTTTAGTTCTACGATTAGTCTATTATAAAATTGATGTCAAATAATTTAAAATGACACTTATCTATATTTTAATGAATACATTTAACATATTCATAGAATTTAAAAGAAAATTAAAAAAAAAAAAAATAGTGAATAACAACAAAAAAAAATTAAATAATTCTCTTCAAGAATTTAGAAGGAAATTAGAAAAGAATAAAATCTTATAGATGATATGATGCACCAAAGTAGGACAAAGCCTCACAATCTTTTACAAAAACTAGACTTGCTTTAACCTACAATTGAGATTCCTTGTGAAGTTGGCTAATTTTGTTGATTAATTGTGATGGCTCATACAAATTGAAAGTTAATTACACTAATTAATACAAAAAGAAATCTCATGCATTTGAATTAATGATGAAAATTGAAGCTTTTGGAGTTTAGAATAGACAAACTTAACCCCTAAAGGATTGAGACCATTTTTGTACCAAAAAAAATGAAACATTTCCATTTCTATAGCAAAGAGTAAGAAAATAAATTATTGTTTTTTTACATCAAGCTGTAGAATCTTACAAATCACTAGTTTAAAAAAATGTTGAAAAAATTTCAGAATTTTTTATTGCACTTTTTGCAAGATATTTGTAAGAAAAGTGGAAAACATAAGTTTTACGATACATTGTGGGATTGAATTTTTTGACTTTGAATATTTTTAACTTAAATTTTTTACTCTATAGAATTTTGAGCTTTATATATTTCTAATGGAGAATTGAGTTGAAAATCTATGAAAAAAAAGTTTTAAATTGGTTTTCATTCTTACAAAAGTACAAAACATACTAAATAGAAGTAGGTACAAGATAGAAGGAAAATTAGAATATTAACATCTTCTAGATGGAATTACAATGCACTAATCCTAATGGTGAGATTGTTCTAAACAATGAACTAAATGATGGAAAAAAAATTTGAAATTTGAAAATTGCATTCAGAAAGGAATCCTACAAATTACTTTTTTCAAAAAAGTGTTGTAATTGTCCAAAGAAAACAAGAAGAATGTCCATAAATTTCTCGTAACAAATCCATAAGAAATGAATAAAAGGTTTCAAGATAGAAAATAAATATAATGTAGAAGAAAAAAATTCAAAATATGTAAAATCCAAAATTCTATGAGCTACCATAATTGCCCGCTCTCCTTTGTTTTGAGCTTATTTGCGCAAAACTTTTATTTCTAGGAAAATAATACCGACATGAAGATATTTGATTTTTCCATATCCAAAAAAGGTTCCAAAAAGTGAAGACAAAATTTAAAGCAAAAAGGTACATGACCAACATCCCCGGTTTGTCCCCCAAAGGAATAATAGTCTTTTAGGGTTAAATCTTGAAAAAAACTAATTGCAACAAGAAAAAAAATAATGAGAGAAAAGTGCATACAAGAATTCAAGAAAGGCTATGGAAACATGGAATAAGTGTAAGAAGGGAGTGCAATTTGAGTCAGAAAGTTTAAATGTTGGAATAAATGAAGAAGTTTTAAGTTACTACTCAAAGCTTTATGCATTGTTAAAATAGTAATTTGATCCTATATTTAGTAAGAATTTGACTATATAGTGTTAAACAAAGATTGCTGATTGTAATATGCATTTTGGAATAAAAAAATAGAAGTTGATAAAAATGATAATTTCGTTGGCATAATTTTGAAAAATTGACTATTATGAATGTTGTTCATACTATAAAACCTCCCAAGATGGCTAAGGTAGACATTAAATTGAAAAATGTTTAAAATTAATAAAGTTTTTTTATCTATTATTTAATTATAGAATATCAACAACTATTGTATATACTTTTATTTCAAGTTTAGTATAAAATTAACATACAATACAAAAGTTATGAATAAAAAACTACCTATCCAAGGCCAAGGGGATATAGTAGTTATAGATTTTTCTTACCTTAAACTTGTACTACATATTTTGTATTACTTTCAATCTTTAAAAGTTCATATTGTTCATTCATTGAAAATTAACCTTTTTGATTGTACATGCAAACATTGAAGGTTGAATGAAGTTTTTTGAAGCTACATACAATTCTAGAGAGGTAACATCTTCACATTATTGTAAGGAATATAGATCCTATAAGCATGCAATAATATACATTCATAAAGAGTCATTGTGATATGTTTTGTATTGGTAACTAATAAATCTATGACTATGGTGAGTCATATCTTGTTGATGCATGACTCTAGTGAGTCATATCTATTTTAATTGTATAAAGAATATAATGGTAGTTTATCATAAAACTTGCTATAAACTTATAATCTTCAATTATCCCATTTACAAATCATGCATATAAATTAAAAAAATTCAAGTCTTATTTATCCAAAATATCACTTGTTTGGATAATATTTCAAAATATGTCTTAGTCGACATATGACTAATTATAGTGACATAATACTAACATCATATTCAAAATTATGGGAGTTTTGGAGCCTCCCAAAATAATATTGCCGATTTTGATATGCACAAAAATGGATTAGTTTTATATAATTTAGGTTGGCAAATACTAAATTCATTAGTTTTTGAAGTGTAATTTCCATTAAAATGAGAGTGTAGTGAGATACACAATATTTAAACAATATGAGTTGGAATTTTGGAGTTGAGTGCTTTAATACACATATAGATCACACTATCTTCTGAACACCAAGTCATGAGCTCTAAGGTTGGTTGTGAGGAGTTTAGGATCTCATCCAGGCGGGCTGAGTTCAATTCCCATTGAATTCATATGAGCGACTAAGAGACATGCATGACTTGGTATTGCTTAGTGAGCTACGCAGGCAGGAAAGTTGCAACACCCAACCGACCCCTTATCCGGAATGTGACAAGTGCTTAATATATTTATTTAATACAAAGTGGTTATAACCACTACCAACTTTTTTCAATTCTATCACATTTTCATATGACATGTTCATAGATAATATAATGTAAGTACTTGCGAAACATCAAGTAAATTGATGAAAACAAAGATAATACTAAACAAGAGTGTACATTACAAAATAGATATTAATGTAAAAAATGAATGCTTTTGCTTCGTAGAAACAAGACATACATTCCAAAACTTACAAGCAACACCAAACTATAAATCCAAATCAACAGAATTCAAACCAATGCTATCTACTGCAATATATAAATTCCATCCACTACACACAACATGGGAATGTTTAATACGTAACGCTCAAATGTGGTTATGACTTCTTAACTAAATGAAGTCAAACTTTGGTTGATGACTTCAATTTGTGCAGCTGGAATCTTGATTATACATTCCACAGTGTCTTTTTGCATCCTGGACTTCCACGTTGTCATAAGAGCATCCGTATGCTGCCAAACGGGACGTTCAATTTCATCAACCCTCCAAGTGAACGTAGACCTCTTTCGCTATCCCATCCAATGTAGAAGTCTTGCACATCTTGATTTCTTGATGTTGGATGGAAGTACTGAATGAGCACATAATTTGGATTTTCTGGGTTGGAGTGTGGATCAGACAATGCCCTTGCAGTCCAAACTGGATGAGAGTCACCATCTGTGGGTCAAACTGCAACAAAATAGCCTTCAAAAAGATCTCGGGCCACCCTGAAGGAAGGATTTGGGCGGCCTCTCAATGGTCCAACGTATACCTCATCCTCCCCAAACTCTTCATGGTCCTCACCATCGTCGTCTAATTGATCAACTTCACTTGTTTAAACATGGGAAGTTGGCCAAAAACCGTCCTTTAAAACATCAAAAGTAGGTAACGGTTCAATCAACGCTACCTGTACGCCACACCAGTACTTCACCACATGCTCGTAACGTCTTCGATACTCCCCAGTGACGTCTGCATTGCATAAAATATCCCAATACTTCACAAATCTTGACACATCTTTCACAATGCCTTCCAAGCCTTTCATAGGCTTCATTGGAACAGGCAATGGTATAGCGCGTGGCCACAAACTTCGCCCTTCACCATCTTTTTTCAACAACTTAATGCCCCTTCCATCTTCTTCTAACCAATTGGCATCCGTGCACAAAAGTTTGTACTTCATGACAGGACACCCCGTTGCATCCTTCACTTGGTGCGGCTTTGTGTGCCCAACAAGGATGTCATCGCCATACACAAATGAATATGCAATGAAACCCTTAAAATTAGGCACCTCTTCAATGAGGTGAGGGATAGTCGGGATGGAATCCAAATCCATAAACAATTTCATGAACGTAGGAATTGTAGAGAAGTTCTCTTTCTTCAAATCCATGCTCCATCTCTGTGGGTGCAAGATTATCCACCCTTGGGAATCAGGCGAACACCGACCAGGTTCTATGCCTTTATCCACCTTTCTAATATATGGGGGTGTTTGTGAGTGCGGTCCACTGTGCCTTCCAAGCAATGGATCTTTTTCCTAATGTCTCATAACTGTCGTGGATGGCAGCGAAACTACTAGAAATGCATGGGTAACTAACACGCTAATTGCGATGGTCAAAGGTTATAGTAAATCCTAATTCCCTAACTATCTATCCTATGTCTAGGGTTGGCTGGGTAGTTGGCGTCATTTCTAATGTCCCTAAATACGTAAAAGGGGAACCCTTACGTTCCTTCCATTAACCTCTAAGACTATCTTTTGGGGTTTGACACTTCTCTTGGAAGCTTTAACTCTACGGGCTAACCCTAAGCTTAGTTTTTACTCTAATTTCCAACTTCTACTTGTGACTCCAGATTTTGACCCCCGAGTGCTAACTCTAACTCTTGCTTTCAATTTTGACTCTATGGATTGACTTTTATCCTCGGGTTTTTACTCCTAAATTAGCTCTAATTTTTACTCCTAATTTAATTCTAAATTTTACTCCTAATTTAATTCTAAATTTTACTCCTAATCTTAACTCTAAATTTTTACACCTAATCTTAGCTCTAAATTTTTACTCCTAGATTTAACTCTAAATTTTACTCCTAAATTAACTCTAGGTTTTTACTCCTAAATTTAACTCTAAATTTTTACTCCTAACACTAACTCTAAATTTTAACTTCTATTTCTAATTTTTTACCTTTACTTATCACAGTTTACTATTCACGTGAAAAGAGGCTAATTAAAGAAATCAACGCTAATAAAGAAAAAACACCAAGTATTGATTCAAGAACTCACCTCGTCACTACCGGTGTCGAAATTAATTTCATCCCTGTCCACGTAAGCATCTTCATGCTCCATGGTGGTCCTTGGTCTTGGTTGAATTTCCACAAAGCTCACCGCTTATGTTTCAAAAATTCAAACCCCGTGCGATCTAGACCTCTTCTTTCCCTTCTTCCTTCTCTCTCCTTTTCTTTCCCTTTCTCTCTTTTTACACTAACACTATTCTACCTAAATTTTTATGGATGTCTTACACTATAGATTCAAACCCCAAGGAGGTTTTAATGTCCCTCCTACCCTCTTACACTACCTTGTCTTTGTGTCATCCTAATCCTACCTTCTAATGGTCACTATGAATTCTCGAGATTTTCCTCCTAACACCTACTTAGCTAAACCTAGGTCACTATTTATCATCTCTCTCCCTCTTCTCCTATTTAATTCTATTCTCCTCTAACCTTCCTCCATTGTGTGTAGGTGCGATTTTGGTGAGAGTTGGAAGTTTGTTTGATGCAGGTATGGTGGTGCTACTTCTTCTTTTCTCCCTCCTCCCTTTTTGTTTTAGACCCCAATCCCTACTTCACCCCAATTTAGTGAGGAATTAGTCCAACATCTTTTTCTTTGTTTTGTTTTAGTTTGAGAGAATCGAAAAAAACAAAAAAAAATGTCCAAATGGGAGAGCCGGGGGCTGGGCTCCAACTGCCTGCCTGCTTCGAGCAAGGCCTGGCCCTTTGGCTGGCTGGGCTCCAATTGCTTGCCTTCTCCGAGCAAGGCCTGGCCCTCCGGTTGGCTGGCTGGGGGGTCGGGTTCAAATAATTTATTTTTTTTCTGATTTGACTGGTTCTGATCTGGTTTTGGGTTCTTGATTGGTCTGGATCTAGTTCTGATCTGGTTCCGGTTCTGATTTGGTTCTGGTTCTGGATTTTTGGCTTCTAAAGGAAAACTAGATTTTTGTCTACCTAAAAAAACTGGATTTTTGGGCTAACTAAGGGACTGGATTTTTGGGGCTAACTAAGGGTCTGGATTTTTTTCTAACTAAGAAAAATTTGGACTTTTGCTAGACTAAGGAAACGGGATTTTTGCTAACTAAAGGAACCTGGACTTTTACTAAACTAAGGAAAGATTAAAACACTTGGATAACTTGGAACTTGACAACACTAAATATCTTGGAAGCTAAACTCTGGACATTTCCAAAAAGGTCTTGGAAACTAGACTTTGGAACTAAGGCCTAAGGAGGTTCAAAGCTTCACCGTGAAGTTGGATTTAGCACCAACTTTAGGACTCTGTAACACTCTGGGGTTCAAAGCTTTGCCGTCCGGACCGTTTTAACACACACTATAGGACTTGACATTGTTATTAGTTCGGAGCTTCGCCGTTCTGAGGGGGGGTCCACACAACAAAGGAGACTTTAGAAGAAAGTAGGGAAAACACACTCTAAAGAAGACACCTAATAAAGTCTAAGCTTCGCCGTCCTGAAGGGGGGTCCACCCAACACGAGAGAAGTTAGAAGATGGGGCAAAAAACACTCAGGAAATACACCTCGCAAGGTCAAAGCTTCGCAGTCCCAAAGGGGGATCCACTCAATGAGAGAAACATTAGGAGAGGATAAAAAAGTACTTAAAAGGACATACAAGTTAGGACACGTGGAAAACACAAAGTTCACACACTAAAGGCCTCTCAAAGCGGCATTGCCAAGGTACGGTGGGGGGTTGCTCTAGGGTTAGTACAAGACACCAAAGAGACTTCAACACAAGGATATACCAAAGATAGAAAGACTTCCAAATAACAACAAGGGTATACACAAACACACACAAAGTGTGTACAAGGCAAGGTAGAAGGACCCCCAAGGACCTTCAAAGCTTGAAATATAACAACAAAAGGAGCCAAAAGTGCTCCAAAAACACCGTAGAGGTTTCTTGGCTAAAACGCCAAAAATCCCAACATAAGTTGGACCCACGGACCCCAAACAAGATTTGAGGGTGTTCAAGAGAGAAAAATGGGGACCTTAAATAGGTTTCCAAGGCCCCACCCCTCCCTCAAGAGTTCTAAGGTAACCTTATCAACTTGGATTTTCATCCTCATCTTCAAAGATTTTCATCCTAATCCTACAAAACTACTTTTACCTATCTACGCTGGACCAACCTCCTAACTTTTGGAGATTTACTCCAATCGTCAAACGGATTGCGCCATAGGCTCCAGAATGCCGTGTTTAGTCCAAGAACTCCTTACCCTCCGTACCGAGGCCAAAAAACCATCGTAGGCTAATTTAGTTAAAAAACCAAATCGTGGTAAAATCCTAGATCTTGGGGGCCTCCTATTTTGAGAAATGTAAATAGCCTAGAGTCTCTGGTAGGTGTGAGGGAGTCGGAAAAGACTCTTGGTTGACTTCGTTTTGCCATCGTATGGTCCCGAGATGCCGGTCAACGCGGCGGGGACCCCGCCACGTGATTAATTCCCGAGGAATCTTGTTGGTTCGGGTACTTGCCACTATCGGAATGTTGTGAAACTTCACAGAGCGCATTATTAACATAAAACAAGCTAGTCTAATTTTTAGTGAGATTTTCTGGTAACCTGGGTAATTTCCATGAAATTCCCATTGGAGGTTATCAGGGTTGACCACCCGCAAAAGGTTCTTCTGCAAGTCGGAAGATGACGGGATTTTTCACATGACCTCTTAGGGAGTCACATGAAAGATGTGCAGGTGCGTTTCCGTACTTGGCACGATTGGTCAGTGGAGATGAAACCGGCCATCTCCTTGAATTAGCGATGGTGCGAGAATCTTTTGCAGATAGAGGAATCTTGGCGAATTGATTTCATCGTTGGACTCCTGGCATGGAATTTACCCTAGGACACCATCCTTGGGCTGTAGATTCCTCCACGGGCCCGGTCTTGCGTCAGTGGCTCCTGCATGGTAACAATCGAGGTTTGGGGAATTCTAAACCTAACTCTAGGACCCGACCTAGTGGCCTCGTTGTGGATCCCTCGGACCGACTTAGTCATGAATTGCCACATTCATGGTGGGATTTAGCCCTTTTGGGCCTATGTGACTCAAATCCTCCAAATCTAACCGGTTTATATCTTTCTATCTATTTTTAGGCCAGGTTTGGTAGGATTCTAAGTCTAAACACAAATCTAGACCAAATACTATAATGGGTATGTTACAACCCTATTTTGGCTCTACACTCTTTTTATGGCTTTTTGTATATTTTTCTTAACTTTAAATTGCAAATTTCCAAAAAAATAGTTCTACGAGTCCCAAGTGACAAATTGGGAACTTACAATCTCCCAAATAGCGCATCAATGTCGTCATGCGTATGACCAACAATTATGAAGTTCACATAGATTTCACAGAAGATTTGGTTTGCAACAAGAAGAGACCAAAAACAAAAAAACATATCTATTCTTGTTGTCTCCAGTAGCATTGTCCATTTGCACATTCAAAATTGGTGGGAGTGATATCGCTGGAGATAAAGTATTTGGTAACAATGGCAGCGACGCTTCGCACATCTATGCACCTTCAAGCACCGCCCCCCCAAAATTCGTGGACTTCGAATTCTTGAACAACTCCCGAGAAGAAGACTTTGGTGCTAACTCTAGATCTCTCAATAGTTTTGCCATTGAACCAACAGTGTAGTCAGAGTCATGGGTAAAGAAATCCAAGCCATAATGGACGTAGTGCACATCAACATGGCCATGCGCACTCATGCCTGTCACGGAAACAGGCAGCTTCATCAGTCCATCAAGCTCTTTATTCTTGTGGGAAAACACGGGAGAAGAAGTTTTGGCATGATCCATCTTGTCATGTATAATTGTAACAATACACTTTCTTGACTCCCTGTGAGCACGAGCAGTGATATAATGCTTGTTCAACCTCCTTGACCACTTCATAGCACTTTGGGATCCAGCAATAGAACCCTTCAGAAGCTCATTGAACTTGTCACAAGTAGCGCACCAAGCAAAATTATATTCTAGCTTCTTTACATCATACTTTGAGAACTTGGTCGATCTAATCTTGCTCAGGTTTGAAGTTGAAATTCCCTTCAAACCAAAAGCCGCATTGGTTTCATTGAGCATTTTCATCTGATTCTTCTACTAAAATGAGGCAAGGAGAATCCTAGACACAATCTTATCACCTGCTTTCAAAGTCTATATATGATTTGGCATGTGTCGTACGCGTAATCTAGGGGTAAGCACCTTTAACACACAATTGTGGTTAGATGACACGGAAAATCGTCCCAGGGACTCTACTATGTTGCTATGAATTTGGATTTAATCGGATTATCTCTAAAACACCCCAAGGGAACCTAAAACCTCTCTTTCCCTCTTCCGGAACTTTACTTCTTTCCGGTTTCTAATCCGGATCCGTCTTTTTCCGGAATCCGGATACAGTAACTCTTCGGTTTGTAATACCCCTGTTTTACCTTCAGGGGGTCCGCTTTTACTCTTTGAAGGGGCAGGGACTCCACCACTTATCAGTTACACAATCTAACACCTACAAAACAACCCAAGACACTCAACAGATCTAAATGTTGCTACGAAGTAGGTTTCCTTCTCCTCACGACTTTTCGGATGGCCTATCCAGAAAGCAGGTCACACAGAATCCGGTCTCTCCTCTCCACTACAACGACAGATACATAACTATCCGGATTTAACACAAGAGAAATTCTATGAGATAGTAGGCGACACTGCAGTTGGCAGATCTTCCGGTAAGTAGGGGTTTTCCCGTTGGCGGCTGCTTAACTCTGCACGGAACCAGAAGTGGTTCCGGAACCTCACCCTCAACACTCCAATCGGATTACCGTTCCAGTATTTTAAAGATTCTAAATGCACAAGTCCCACAGATCCGTCCTAACTTCGCCACAGATTCTCCCTTACTGTCTCACTCCAAACAATTATGGGATCCGGATTCCTCCTTTCTAGTCCCTCACAACTCTCCAAGAAAACACACACACACACCACCCAAGTCCTCCAAAAATACTTAAACACATGGAAAATATACTCGGTGTCTCAGATTTGAAATGAGGAAATTGAAATGAAACTTCAAATTGCATAAGGAGGGAATGAATGGGCAACAGACCTGCCCACCATTTAAAACCAAAACAAAAAGAGAAAAAGGGAACCGAAAATCAAGCTAACCAACTACAAAAGAAGCCGAGATACCCGGCACCAAAAACTATCCCTAAAAATCTAGAAACGGGCCCACACTTACGGAAAATTCCGTTCCGGAAACTAAAAGCTAAAAATCCTAACTATCCGTCCTATCTACTTTCCGCGGCACGTCTTCTTTGAACTATTTCCGCCTTGATTCGTAACTTCCTTCAGGTTGGCCTTGACAGGAGTCGACCGGAGAGCCGCGCGAGTCTGAATCTTCCTGGGAGGGGGCAGAAGATCTTCATCTGTTTCTGTCATGGATCCGGATTCGTAGTCGTCCTTGTCCGAATCCACGATCTCGTTTACATCCTCCATCTCGTCCAGGTCGATGGGAGCTTCTTTCCCCTTTGGTGCTTCTCCTTCTGGTGCATCCGTCTCGTGCATATGCACAAAATCCTGGGGACTTGTCTGGGCCGGATTGGCCACCAACCCCATCCGCCTGATGAGGTTGTTATCCACCATCGACTGTGTCTGTTTTACGGAATCGGAAGTTCCGCCATGTACTGGTGCGGGGGTTACCGCTTCCACTAGTGTTTCCGCCTGAGTTGGAGTATCTTGGACCGGATTCTTTGCGGCGATCTGACTCCGCTGCGCCAACCATCCCTGTGGAATTTCGTGTGGCCTAAGAAGTGACCCAAGTCCTTCTGATTTCGAGCGGATGGAGCTCTCGCCCACATGTTTCACCGGAGTCTGAAGGTACGGATTGGTTGACAGATCCGGAAACGATGAGAAATTCATCGCATGTTCTGGATCCACCCGAGCCACCAACGCCTGCATTTCCTTCAAGACTCTCTCCATCCTCGTCTGGAAGTCCATCGGGATCATCACCACCTTCGATCCGGTGATGTGTCCATCCGTCACCAAGTGCACGTCGTAAAGGGCCGCCTTGTTAACCAAATCCGCCGGTTGGGTGACCAGCGACTGCAAACTCCGAACCATGCCGAGGGCGTCCTTCTCATTCCGTCTCGCCAAGGAACACTCTCCTTCCGCCCAACTGGTCCGGGCTTGGAATTCATCCCGGGTCTTCTCCAGATTCCGGATCTCCTCGTCCTTCAGGCGGATCGTATCCGAATCCGGCCTTCGTCGGATCTCATCGATAATCTCCTCGGGCGGAACCTTCAACTCATCCGCGACCTTCTGAATGAATGCGGTCGTCCTCACATGTAGGAGTCATGCTTGTACCATCCATTGGTCCCTCACATCGAAGAACTCCTTTCCGGAATTTCTTCTCTCTTCCGGAACTTGGTCCGGCTCCACCGGGTTCATCTCGGGCTGCTTCCCCCTTGAACCCGGATCCGTGGATTTCCGCTTGGTTCCCCTCCGCCTGATCCGGTCCTCCTCAAGTTCCTCCTCTTCCTCTTCCAAAACTGGGACATCCTCCTGGACTTCATCCATCAATCCGTACTTGAGGATTTCGCATCCGGTTTCGTAGATGAGAGTCTCATCCGGTGTCAGTACATCTCCATGATGGTACAGGTGGAAAAGGTAGGGGCAGATCGGGCTGTACTTAGCCTTGCTGACGTGATCCGCCAATTTGGTGACCACCGTCGCGATAACTCTTCCCCAATGCACCACCCTCTCCTCCAGGCTTCCGAAAATCGTGTTGGCCACTGTTACGGTGACCCGGCTCGGCTTTTCCGGATAGAGTATCGGAATCATAAATTCCAATACTCTCCGGTGACGCTCGTTGATGCAGTCCGCGATTGCATAGCCTTCCTTGGCGTTGGGTGGATTCCGGAACTTCCCTGTTGCGAACTTATCCGCCTTGGAAGCCAAGCCGTTCCCGAACTTCCGGAACTGATACACCTCCGCCTAGACGTCTTCCGTCCATCCCTTCCTCTGTCCTCTCACAGTCAACTCGTACTAATTCGTCGTCCCATCAATGAGTTCCTGAATCAACTCATCTTTCTTCAAGTTCCAGGGTCTCTCTATCAACCCTACGCATCCCATCCGTCGGAGATCCTCCTCCAACTCCTTCCGGACCTCCAGGTCATTTGGTATCGCCGGACAGACCATCCGGGCGATGACCGACACTCTCGCGGATCTCGGATTACTACTTTCCGCCATTCGGAACCCGGAAACTACTGGCCTCACCTCTCGCTATCTGTAAACGCACTCTCACCAGACTTTCTCTCAACTAGCTAAGCGCGAACGAGTTTGAAAACTCAAAAGATGAAGAGAGAAAGGCGGGTGGTGGTCCTTAAATAGCCAGAACAGCGCCTTCAGTTTCCGGATTGGAACCGAATTAGGGTTCTGTTCCCGAGGCGCGTCCCCTAGCCTCGTAGGTCGGATCCCTAGTCCGTAGGTGGCGGCGTTCCGGTTCATTTCCGGAAACCCTAACCTGGCCGGATCGGAAACTGGTTTCCGGATGAAGGCTTATTCCAAACGTAAGCTCTTCCGGGAAACAACTACCATTTCTTAACCTAAAGAAGTTTGAAAATTTCTACCTATTCCATCTATTCTACTCTATCTATACGGAAATTAGGTTTCCGTGTTGTGACAGCATGTGATCGGCCTCCCTGTCTAAGATGCACTTCAACAAAGTCGTGGCTTGCTCAATATGCTTTCTTGGCTTGAGCAATCCCTTATTACCATGATTCCTTGCTTCACAATTGTCCTTCATGTAATTCATGTAGCAATAGAGTGTAGACTCTACAACCCCGGCAATATGCATCCATGCGTGCAAATACACATTTCTCTCTTCAACCATGACCATCCTCCTACCATGAGCATCACGATGAATTTGTCTGTGTACTTCAATCTTTATGAAAGCTTTGTGTTTGAATGTAGAATTTTGATACATGCGTTCTTGGAAGGCCCAAATTTTTTCCCTCGAAAACGGCTGGATGCAATTCTGGCTGCAACACACTTTTCTGGACACCGCATTGATTGACTCTTGCGTAAGAAGATCCTTTGTTTTCACTGCGGTCTCACAAGGCGGATTCCTGATGGCACTTGTATATGGTCTTGAAGATTTTGAAGAAGGTAGATTCAAGAGCACATCTCGCCGACGATTGAAATTGTCCCTAGCTTCATGATCGTGCAAACTTGCCCCACGACAATGGACAAGCTTAATAGGCCAAGCTATACATGAGTATACATTCTCTCGAGGAATGTCCACATCTGAAAGGATCCTCGAAATGTGCACTGAAACATGAGTGTCTCCGAGAGGCCCATGGGCACCGAGTACAAGTTCAGAGTTCACACTGTAAACAATATATTCAATATTTTGAGAGAGTCGGCCCTTCTCAAAATACCAGTATCCATATAGACGTCCAAAAATTGAATTTTGAGTTTAGCAAATTTAGGGTGATAAGCACTAAGCTATTAGTTGTAAAGTATAATTTCTATTAAAATGAGAGTTTACTGTACTTAGTAGCTCTTTAAATATAATACGATTCTATGTAATAATCGTGTTTCAATTTATATATGTGAAGATCATGCCATCTATTGAACACCAAGTCATGAGGTCCAAAGTTCGTTGTACAGGAATGATTACCTCATTCAAGTGGTCTAAGTTCAATTCTCGTTGAGTTTGGACGAGCACCTATGAAATATACATGACTTGGTGTTGCTAAATGAACTTTGCAAGCAAGAAAGTTGTAACAACATAGAAGCCCCTATCCAAAAATGTGACAAGTGCTTAAAACGTTAACAAAATAAAAAGTAGTAATACCCACTACCATTTTTTTCCAATTCTTTCAGATATTGAAATGCATTTTCTATAGTTAATTTAGAAAGAAATTAAAGTCAATCATAGAGACATGTAAAGGTAGAATGCAATATTAAAATATCCATATCAAATATAAATGCAATTGCTTTATAAAAGCAATTAATACACTTGGAACCATGATTCCAATGGAAATCCATAAAATTAAATTAAAACATACAAACTTATACTATTTAGTGTATACCACGCGACATAGAATTTCTATTGCTTATGTAAAGCAAATCTATAGTATAAAAACATTTAACACATAAATATATTACGTCTCTTGTATGACGCACAATACAAAAATTTCTATAAGAAAAACAGAAGTATTACCTACACAATATAAAAGCAAAGTATTACTATAGAATGAACTGAGTAGAGTAATATTTATACTCAAGTGGAATTCAAGGCAGCTAGACTATCGTGAATCACTTCAATTTGAGCGGCCGGAATCTTCAGCCTACATTGAGTCGTGTCCTTCTTGATCTGTGACTTCCATGCAGTCATCAAGGAATCTGTATGTTTCCAAATGAGACGGAGAGCTTTGTCAACCTTCCACCGTAATCCTCCTGGAGAATCCCAGCCAGTGTAGAATTCTTGAATGTTTTGGTTTCTTGATGTGGGCTTGAAATACTGAATGAGCACAGAATTCGGTTCTTCGGGGTTGCTATTAGGATCAAACAAGGCTCTTGCAATCCAAACGGGCCTTGCATTGCCATCCGCGGGACGAACAGAAAGAAAGTATCCTGCATAGACATCACACATTACCCGAAAGGATTGTTGTGGGCAATTGCGTAATTGCCCAACATAGATGTTATCCTCTGCAAACTCTTCCCGAATCTCACCATTATCTTCGAACTGATCTTCGATCGTCGGTACAGTACAAGTGGATGGCCAAAAGCCATCTTTCAAAGAAGATGGAGGTTCAATTGGTTCATGCAACACTGCTTTCACTGCTCGCCAGTAGTATATTAAGTGCTCATACCGTCTTCTGTACTCCCCAATTTGGTCTTCGTTTGACAATTTCTCCCAATAATTGATGAATCCCATTAAACCCTTGAATATGTCATCAATACCTCTCATGGGGCGTGAGAAAACGGGGACCGACTCTCCATGCGGCCACAAACTCCAACCTTCAGAGTCTTCTTGCCATAATTTAATGCCTCCACCTTCTTTAGGCAGCCAGTCTACATCCGTGCACAGAAGCTTGTACTTCATGAGTGAAGGAATGGTGGGAAAATTTTCCTTCTTCAGCAACATGCTCCACCTCCCAAACAATGCATCGATGTCATCGTGAGTATGTCCCACGAGCATAAAATTCACATACACTTCCCAGAAAATTTGTTTGGCAACAAGAAGGGACCAGAAGCAAAACACAAATCTATTCTTATTGTCACTAGTAGCATTGTCCATCTGAACATTCAAAATTGGAGGGAGTGACAGCCCTAAAATTGGGATCTCTGGAGCTGGTCGAAGAGATGTTTTGCAAATGTGATCTCCTTGTAGAATTGCATCGAAAAGAGGAGCTGACCTGGAGCCAACAAACAATTCCCTAGAAGAATACTTTGGGGGCAATTCCAAATCTCGCAACAACTTAGCAAAGGAGCCGACTGTGTAGTTGGAATCATGAGAGAAGATGTCTAAGCCATAATGGGCATAACGGACATCACCATGACCGTGGGCTATCATACCGGTTACGGATACAGGCAACTTGATTAGACCATCAATAGCCTTATGTTTGTGGGAGAAAACGGGGGAAGCGGTCTTTACATGATCCATTTTATCATGCATGATTGTCAAGCACTCATGTGGATAGGAACTTGACTTGTAACGATTTGCATAATACAATTCCCTGTGCGCCCTAGCAACAACAAAATGCAAATCTAACTTCTTGGCCCATATTAAAGCTGATTGAGACCCAGCAGGTGCACTTCTCCTAAGTGAATGGTATCTATCACATGTGGAACAACGTGCAAAATTGTCTCCAGGTTTCTTGGCGTCAAACTCTGAGAAGTTCACCTTCCTGATCTTGCTCAAATTGGATGTAGATACTTCCTTCAATCCAAAGACTATATTCACAGAGTTAATTTCAGGAATGGCTTCCTTCCATTTCCAAGTAGCCGGAAGAATCATGGAGACTACCTTCTCGCCCAACTTCAGCGTCCGAGTACGGTGAGGCATGTGATCAGCGTTCTTCTCTAGAATGCACCTCAAAGTGGCAGTGGCTTGCTCGATGTGCTTTCGAGGCTTTCGCAAACCACTATTTCCGTAGGGCTGGGCATTGAAACCATGGTCAGCATATCCTTGAAAACGATGAAAAGTTGCTTCTGATACTCCAGCAATATGCCTCCAAGCAGACATACAAACATCTATACCCTCCACGATGACCATCTTCTTTCCTTGCGTATCACGATGAACTTGTCTATGAACATCAAGCTTCATGTGATATCGAAATTTATACGATGTGTCACGATACATATGCTCTCGAAAAGCTCTAATCTTGTCTCTAGAAAACGGTTGAACGCAATTGTTGACACAATAAGTGTTGCTTGAAACACTATTTATGGAGTCTTGAGTGAGAAGACCTTTGGCCTTCACACATGTCTCTCTTGGCGGGTTCCTCACTGTACTCGTATACCGTGTGCTCCATGTTGACGGAGGACCCAAAAGAGCTGTCTGACGACAATTGAAATTGTAACGAAGCTCGTGATTCCGAAGACTTGTACCATTATAAAACACGTTCTCAATCAGCCACGCACGGACGGAAAACCTCCATTCATCTGGAACATGATCGGCATCCAAGGTCTTCGAGATCTGGACGGCAACATAAGAATCGCCAAGTGCACCTGTAGCACCAACTACAAGCTCAGAGCTTACACTGTGACAAATCCCTTCGGCTACTGCAAGACCACCCTCATTGAAAAATGTTACCAACTTTGTGCTCCAAAGACTTTGTGGAACACCTTCGCATTCGGGAATGTCCAATTCCTCCCCTGGCTGAATTTGAACATTGTCATCTGAATAGTAATCCTCTGCTTCGATAACACTTGCTGGGTCCATGATCTGTTCATCATATAAAAGACGATGTCAATAGCCTATTTGACAAAAAACAAATATAAGTGTTGTACTGGCATAGAGTTTTCTTTTTGAAACAAGTCAAACATATACTCCATAAGTCGTAAGAAAGACTAGTAGTCACAATAACTCACTTACAATGAAGGTAAGTAAAGGTAAAATAGATACTTCCTAAAAGTGCTATCTGTCGCACGCGTAGTTAGCGCGTAAGTATCTTTAACACAAAAATGTGGTAAGATGACACGAGTTATCGTCCCAGGGAATTCTAGTATGTTGCTGCAAGTTTTGGGTATCCGGATCACTTCCAAAAACACCCCAAGCAATCCGTACACTCTATTGCTATCTTCCGGAAACTAGTATTTTCCGGATTCCAATCCGGTTCCGCCCTATTCCGGATTCCGGTTCCAACTCTCTCAAGTAACTGGTTTTAGATACCCCTGTTTCACCCTCAGGGGGTCCACTATTGATCTTTCCGAGGGGCAGGGACTCGCCACTCTTGGTTCACACTCTCTATCCGTAACAAACAAAACAAAACACCCAAGAATTATACAGTAATAGCAAAGGGAGAATCCGTACCCTCACAATCTTCCTGATGACGTATCCGGAAAGTAGGTCACACAGGGCCCGGTTAGATCCACCTTACTACAACGACAGATCCAGACTTTCCGGATTGTAGTGCTGACTTCGTATCTCTCGAGTGCTCCAGAGGTTGGCAGACCTTCCGATGGCTGGGATAATTCCTCAGGCGGTTGCTTATCTCCGCACGGAATCCTCCCTGGACTTCCGGACTCGCACCCTCACCCGTAACAGGCTTCCACCGGATCACCGTTCCAGCAATTTAAAGGCACCATGCACAGCTCCTCATTCACACATCTAAAGCTCTTCTGTCACAGCATATGTATCCGTCAACCCAAGAATCCGGACTCCCTCTCACACACTCTCACTCACAAACCAGTGTACGACTCAATCATCAACGCGATACGCAAAGAGATGATCAAATTGATCTCCGGTAAGCTTCGATTAAATGACAAGAAAGGGAATGACAGGCCAACAAGCCGGCTTGCCCTTAAAAGCAAACAAAAAGCGGCCAAAAGGCCCACACAAAACCCGGCCAACGGCCAACTAAAAATCCGGCTAACGGTCCTAATAACCGTTCCGGCAAAACCGGAAAGCCGTTTGACAGCCTAAAAGTCCGGAACTAGGGGCCCACAGTCCGGGTTACCCGTTTCCGGAAATAACTAATAAGTCAAAATCCTAACTAAAAAGACACCCATCCGCACTAGTCATTTGCGGGGCTTCTTTGTCGATGGTCCGGCCCTAAGATTCGCTGGAGTGGACTTCCGGGCAGTTACCTTTGCTGGAGTCCTCTTCGTTGCCGACCGAGTCCGGATTTGAGGCGGATCAGAATCCGTCCCTTCCGATTGGGAGTGAGACTCCGCAGATTCCTCTTCCGTCTCATCGATCTCCAGCGGCTCCTCGATCCTCGTGTGTCGCTGCCGTGTCGTCTTTGTCTCCGTCAAATTAATGACGGTGTTGCCCGGATTCGCTGGTGGTGGAGTGTTCTGCATATGCCTAAACCTGTCCGGATCGATCCGGGCAGGATTCCGGACACTTGCTGCTGCTATGGCCTCAGCTTCCGTCTCCGTCAGCTGGAGAGGCGGAAACAGGTTTACCGCCGCCTGTCTTCCGGCTGTCCCCTCCTGGACGGTGGTCTGTGTGCTTGCTTCCTTCGGCGTTTTAACCTCCGGATAAGTGACCACGTGAGTCGGGATTTCCGGATTCCTCTTTCCCGTTGAAGTTCCGGCTCCATGGGTTTCTTGGAACTCTCCTCCCGGAAGATCAGCGAACATTGCTTGGTCAAGCAGGTTCGGGTCGAGGCTTCCAATCAGCTGTCGCATCTCCTTCAGCACCCCCTCCATCCGGGCCTCGAAATCCGTCAGGATGAGCACGACCTTCGTTCCGGTAATGTGGCCTTGGGCCACCATCTGTGAGTTCCAGAGTTGGGCCCTCGAGATGGTGCTGGCCGGAAGGTCGATCAGTTCTCCCAGCTTCCGTACTAGAGCCATCGCTTCCGTGGACTTCCGGTTTGCGATGTGCATCTCCCGTTCCGACCACTGGTGCTGGCTCCGGAACTGATCCCGTTCCTCCTGAAGACTCCGGATCTGATCGTACAGAACCTTGACGTCTTCCGGATTCGGTCTTCGTGCGATGGCGGCCAAGATCTCTCTCTCGTCCTTCACTCCTAACGAATGGCAAACGTCTTGGAGTACTGCTGCCATCCGGTCGTTCACCGTCCTCGTCGTTCGCAGCCAATGTATGGCGTTCTCGACTGGATCCAACTCCTCGTGTGGGCTTTCCGGCTGGACGGAACCTTCCGCCACTTGTTTCCCTCGCGCTGTCCGGTCGGTGGACTTCCGCCTACTGGTTCCGGCCTTCTCCGGAGTGGTCTGTGTTTCCTCCGGAACGTCCTCCTCCTCAGATTCCGGCTCCTCCGGCTGCGGTTCCGGTCTCAGCCCGTACTTGAGGAGATTTTCCCCTTTCTTGTACATAAGCTGTTCCGGCTCGCTCAGGGTTTCCATCCGGTGGTACAAGTGGAACAAGTACGGGCTAATGTAACTGGTCTTCCGTCCTGAAATCCCATTCGCTAACTTATCCACAATCGTGTGAATAAGTCCGCCCCAATTTACAAGTCTTGGGGGCGGGTTAACCCTGTTTCCTAAAGCCTCAAAAATGGTGTTGGCCACCGTGGTGGTCACCCGGCTAGGCTTTTCCGGATACAGGATGGGGATCAGGAACTCTAACAGTTGCTGATCCCGGGCATACACGCAATCCGTCGCTGCAAACCCCTCTTTTGGGTCGGCGGAGTTCCGGAATCTTTCTGCCGCAAACTTCTCCGTCCGGCCGGCCCATCCATGCCCCCGGTTCAGTGCAAAGTACGTTCCGGCCCAGAGCTCTTGTGTCCACGCTCTCGGGCGGCCCCTCACCGTCAACTCATACTGATTGGGAACTCCGTAAAGGAGTTCTTCAATCATTCCTTCACTCTTCAAGTCCCATGGGTGGTGTAAGAATCTGACACAGCCCATGGTCTCTAAATCCTCTTGCAACTCTCTATGGCGATCCGTATCGAACGGAATCACCGGGCTGACAGTCCGTGCGGTCACCGCCAGTCTACGGGCTCGAGTTTCCGTCATCCTGTCGGTCTTCCGGAGTTGCACCGACCTTACTTCCGCTTCCTACCCCGATCCTATCTCACCACTCTTTCTCTCACTAAACGTACTCGCGAAAATGCCGTAGAGAAAAGAGACCGAATGAGAATGGCGGCGGGGTTTATATAGCGGCATGAAACCCTAAGTTCCCGAACCGGTGGAGTTCCCGTAAGTTCCCTAGCCGGAACCCCTACGATCCGGAACTTCCGACTATCCGGCTACTGGTTCCGGAACACTGTTTTAACCTAATTAGAGTTTTAACTTTCCTACGAAAGAGATCTTTTCTAATGTAGGTTTCTAGTGTCTAAACTTCTATACTTATGCAAAAATTTCAAAGTTCTTCTCCTATATATTTCTATTTTATGTATTAAGTTTAGTTTCCGGACGTTCCGTAACGTTACACTATCCTATCAGCAGTCTAATAAAATTAAATAATTTGATCATGTCGTTTTCACTTCAAGCACAATTAGTTGAAAATAATATTCAAGTCATATTCACCTCGAATAAAGGTAAATCAAGAACTTCCATAAAAAAGTTTCAACTCTAATATTGGAGAACCAACTTTCATTAGGGTGTGATATTCAAATGGAATGTAGGTGATTTATGAAATAACCTATTCGTTTTCAACTCAACCAACAAATAAATAAAAACTGTCATCAAGTAACATTCACCTTCCTTGGAGGTGAATTACAAGCCCTATACAAGATGTAGAATTTGCAAATACAGGTAAGTTGATCAAAATCTATAATTGATATTCACCTCAAGTGGAGGTGATTGACAAAATGACCTTTTCTTATATACCCAGGTTGAATTTAAGTAAATCTACTCTGTCTCATTGATTGTTACGTCATCATAGTTTCAGACCCATACATAGTTTAGTTCATTGAAAAAACCTATTCCCAAGTAATTTGAAGGGCAATTTGGAGGGCAATTACAAACCACACAAAGGATGAATTCTTCACAAACGAAAGCAACCTGAGTACATTTTAGAAGTGCTTTTCACCTTGAGTTAAGGTGAATTGAAAAACCGTCCAATTGATATAAACCTCGAATTGAGGTGAACTGACAAACTATCCACCTGATATTCACCTCGAGTGGAGGTGACCTGACAAACTATCCACCTGATATTCACCTCGACTCAGGGTTGTCCAGACGTCCGGACGTACGTCCAGAGTCCCAGGACGCTGGCCTCCGGACGTCCCTGGGCATTCGGACGGACCCCGACCCCCCGTCTAGTGGATGGTCGGACGGGGGGTCGGGAGGTCGGACGGGACTTCGGACGGAGGGTCAGAGGTCGGACGGGCCTTCGGGACGTCCGAAGTCGGACGGAATGCGGACGCTCCGTCGGAGGTCGGACGAGCTGGAGGAAAGCCGGACGGGAGCGGGCGTCGGATTGGCGATTTTTTTCTTAAATAAATATTTTTTCAAATTGAAAAGCCTTTAAGGTATTCAATTTCAAAAAGAAATGGGTAGAATAGGAAACTAAATACTCTCTAGGGTATTGAATTTTTTCTAAAAATGGGTAGAATAGGAAATTGAATATCTCGGTTGGTATTGAATTTTTTTTTAGAAACAAGTGGAATAGGAAATTGAATACCTTGTAGGGTAATCAAATTTTTTTTAAATGGGTTGAATAGGAAATAGAATACCCTATAGGAAATTCAATTATTTTTTAAAAATGGGTAGATTAGAAAATTGAACATCCTCTAGGGACTAGTGTATTGAATTTTAAAAAAAGATGGATAGAATAGGAAATTGAATACCCTCTTACCCTCTAGAGTATTCGATTTTTAACCCAAAATGGGTAGAATAGGAAATGGAATACCCTGGAGGGTATAAACTTTAAAAAAATGAATCAATAGAGTAGGAAATTGAATACCCTCTAGGGTGTTCAATTTTTTTTTAAATGGGTTGAATAGGAAATTGAATACCCTAGAGGAAATTCAATTTTCTTTTAAAAATGAATAGAATAGAAATTTGAACACCGTAGAGGATATTCAATTTTTTTTTAAATAGGTAGAATAGGAAATTGAATACGCTCTAGGATATTGAATTTAAAAAATAAAATGGATAGAATAGGAAATTGAATACCCTTTAGGGTATTGAATATTTTTTTTAAATGGGTAGAATAGGAAAACTAAATACCCTGAAGAGTATTCAATTTGGAAAAAAAATGGATACAATAGATATATATAGTACCCTCTACTCCTCTAAGGTATTCATTTTTTTTCTTAAATGGATGTTTCTTCAAATCCAATACCCTCAAGGATATTCCATTTTGAAAAAAAACTAGATAGAATACATATTGAATACCCTAGATTCCTAGAGGGTATTCAATTTTTTTAAAGAAATGGGTACAATAGGAAATTGATTATCCTAGAGGGTATTCAATTTTTTTTTTAAATGGGTGGAACAGGAAATTGAATACCCTAAAGAAGTAAAGGGTATTCAATTTTTTCAAAAAATGGGTACAATAGGAAATTGAATACCCTAAAGGGTATTGAATTTTTTGTTAAAAAAGGGTAGAATAGAAATTTGAATATCCTAAAGGGTATTCAATTTTTTTTTTAAATGGGTAGACATTACTGAAAACCTAAATATAATGTACTCCATTTGCATTGTCCTATTACATGCACGTTCATATGACAATTCATACAACTTCTCACAGAACCTTATCAATCCAACATCCATCAACAAGAATTTATGCATTTTTGGTTAAAGCGGTTTATGTATTTCATATAAAAAATGATGGAGAAGATATACAATTTCCGGACACTATAGAATCCAAAATGTACATCCAATTGCATATAAATTGGTATATACTGGAAATGGAAAATAATACTATTTAGGCCACATGGTCCACAAACGTAAATCCTCACTTCTACGTTGATTAAATACTTCTACAGTTCTATAGTCTATATAGTACGCTCAAGTACTAATATGAATGTCGAAAGTGTTCATCTGGTATTGGCCAATTGTAAGAATTGATAAATCGATTGATAATTTCAGCCAAACTACCTCGTGAACCGTTGTCTTCATTGCAAAGTCGCTCCAAGTATTAATGAAACACCATTGCCAAATCCTCATGGCTAAACTTTGTATGTCCTTGGGTTTCCCGGTGTAACTTGTGGTAGGCCACTGACATGCATTGTTTGTTGATCTTCTGAGCTATTCGACCCACCGCATATTCCTCTGATTTTCGTGATAAATTGGGAATGATTTCCACATCCGCATTTTGCTTATGCAAATATGCAATATTGGGGTCTACCCACCACCTCCTTCGCAAAGCTTCTTCCTTCTCACCCGCAGATGTGAACGTGTACAAGGATTTGGGTGCTTCGCTACTTACGAAAGTCAAGCCCCAATCGCAAACTCCAATGTAGACTAGGGACTCGTCTTCGGGAAAGTGAAACATGATGTTGTCCGGGGAAATATCATTGTGGAGATGTCCAGCATTGTGCACTGCATTCATGATGTGCAGCAATGCCCATACAAGCTTCGTGCGCTTCCTCCTCCAACGAGCGAGACGGAAAGCTCGAATCACCTCTTCGGGATCAGCGTTTGCACAAGCCAAAGCAATACCTATGTTGTCTGGATATTGCACATCCAAGTTCAACATTTGCCGCAGTGTTCCGCCGTTCCACCAGTATGAATACCCTTCGTTGTTTGTTGCATGCACTGCATAAAATCGTATGACTCCATCATGTGGAATCCTCACCGCCATTGACTCGTTTTGGTGTTCCAATTTTGCGAGTTTTGGTTGTATACCATGTTGGCGAGATACCTTTGATGCAAACTCCCAAAATACGGGTATCCCAGAACATCCTTCAATTCGGACCCTACGAATTGTTGCATACCCGCCCATCATGACTTTGTCATCTTGTGCAATCACCCTTGCTGTTTCTGGAAGCGCTACGAGATGCCGTCGCCCCTTCTGCAATTCCGCCATTCCCTCAACGCTCTTCCACCAAAACATTGACCCTTGCCTATTCCGTGAATTAGCAAATGGACGGCACCGTTGAATAAACAAGTCTGCCCTGAGAATGACTTGCTCGAAGTCTGCATCCTGTGCACGGTAGCTCTTGCTGAATTTTTCTACAATCACTTTGGCATTCCAAAATGCATCGTTCACCCTGTTCGCCAAGAATTTGTTGAAGCGCGGTTTGTCCATCTCATGCCTCCATTGCGGAACGTTCAATGCTTCTAACATCTTCTGAGTCATGTCGTCTTTGAATTTTTGAATGCATTCCTCTTTATATCTAACATATTTGCTATCTAGGGACGTGGTGGTTTCGGACTCATAAAACTTGACAGTAAATTCGATCAAAAATTCTTTGCAAGCATCTGTGGGATATTCCTTAGTTATCCTAGCTTCTTCATCATCTGACAGCACCCGCTTGCCTTTCCCTCCCTTCTTTGGCCTCGGCATCTTGCTGAACTGTACTATACTATCAATGAATATTCAAAAGATGAAATTGAACTCGGGATTTCACTTCAAATCAAAAATAATGCATACACCGTCAGTCCGTCACGCCCAAACTGAAAAAAACAGCAATAAGGGGCCCTCTGTAATCCGACTCTTGCCTTCCCTAAGAAAAGAGCTAATGGAGGATAAACCACCAAGCTCTCTGCTCCTCTTGTTAAACACAAGGGAGAAGACAAGAGTGAGGGCGATCGGGCCGTCCGCCACTCTTATACTTGTCGGACGGCCTTCTCGGCAGTCGGCCCGATTCTCCGCCGTCCGATCAGTCGGTCGCGACTCGGCCGTCCGATGAAGCCGACCGATCGGACGGCTGTAACGGGTATCGGACGGGGTATCCGACAGGTTTTCGGACGGTTATAGGTCGGACGCAGCGGTTCTCGGACGGGTGGTTCGGACGGGTTTTGTGACAATTCGGTCGGCCGGGTTGTTGGTCGAGGACGCAAAGGTTCTCGGACGGCTGTGTCGGACGGGGTATCGGACAGGTGGTTCGTCCGGGTTTTGGAAAGTTCGGTCGTCCGGGTTCTCGGTCGGGGTCAGGGTCAGACGGGGTTCCCAGTGGGGACAGATTCAAACTACATATGTTAGAGGTCTAATACCAAAAAAAAAAAAAAAAATATCACGGATGGAGTTCAAGATTATAATGTTTGACCATGAAGGTGCTAGAACTGCTAAAATCTTTCAATCTTCTTCCATTGAAAGATAAATCTAAAAATTTGGTGACCAAAACAATATGAGGTTAAACTGTTAAACAGTTAAAGGGCCTAATAGCCCTAACTTGTATAACCCCAATCAATTTATGGCTTCTTCAAATGTACTCCACAATTTTATTAAATGGATTTTGAATGTGAATTTTCCTCCAAGATCTAGTATATTTGAGGCTCATTTTGAAGAGCTCTCAACAGAAAGGGAAGTCAAGATTGCAAATTTGCAATGGGTACCCTTGTACAAAAACTTGAATAGAAAAACCACTATCATTTATTTTCAAGATTGGACTTTTGTAGCTAAAACTAGACTTGTAGAAGAATTTTCTAAAAGTATGAACTACTAAAAATAGCAACTTGGTTAGGTTTTATTGAACTTCAAAGTTCTGCAAACACCACATTTGTGTGGCTTTGGCATTTAGGGGTTAACACTTGGAAAAAAATTGGAAATGAATGACAAGTACACTGAGAGACCAAAAAAATGAGGAATGAACGACAAAAAAACTTGAAGCCCTAAAAATTGAAGAATGACTAACAAGATCAGAAAACCCCCAAAAAATAGGGATGGCATGACAAGGAAAAAATAAGCCAAAAAACAATTGGGAATGAACGACCAGGAAAAGGAAAGTCCGAAAACATGGAGATTGGGAATGCATGACAAGACAACATAAAGCCAAAAAAATTGGGGAATTCATGCCAAGGGAACGTGAGGCCCAAAAAAATTGGGAATGAATGATCACGAAACAAAAAGCCCAAAAAAATGTGCAAGTTCATGACAAGGAAACATAAAGCAAAAAAAAATTGGAAAAGAATGATGGTCCTCTGAAAACAAATAAGGATGGGGAATGAATGATAATGAAACTTTGGTTTTTTTGCGATAGGGTCTCTCATTTGTTGTCCAAGTACTGAAACTCCAGATTTAATAAAAATTGGGAATGAATGGAAAGGAAACTAAAAGCAAAAAAGGTGGATGGAATGAATGATAATGAAACAGAAGCAAAAAAAGAAAGGGAGGTAATATAAATCCACCACCAAAACTAGAAACAATACCAATTTATGCTTCGGATTTAAATGTGAAGTTTTCATTCACTCAATTTGGACTCCAAGCATGATTCAGAATGTATAGACTATGTTTGGGGGGGCACAATGTGATGCGTCAATCATTTCTTGGAAAAATAACTTATACAATGCATTTTTTGAGGTCAATACGGAAGTCATTATGTTCTTTGTTGGAGATTTACATACGCCATTCAGTTGTAGAACGCGGACCGATACCATATGTATATTAAAAAAAAACATTGGTTATACAACAATGGTATTCAAGGATAATACCATCACATGGCTACCAATGTACTTCTATATGGACATAAAAACTTAATCCCGCTAACTTAAAAAATCAGGAACTGCAATTCCCCAACATCACTGTACAATGCTTGCCGACAACAACAATCCACGGCCATTACCATCAATGGATAAGGTGCTCAGGCTTGCACTATAAGACAAAACACCGCTTCACTCTGAATCAGAATCGGTATCATCTCTCTTATTTGGGCCTCTAGAACCACACCCATAAACACCAAGATATGGTCCTCCTCCGTAGGTGTCTCCCTGTCCACTTGGAGCCACTCCTTTTTCGTAATTTGGGCAGTAAGGACCTCCAAAAGGAGGAGGAGCAGGAATGGGAACATCGTGTTGGGACCCTCCTTCACTTGAACCACCATAATAAGAACCTCCATGATGATGATATGAAGCGGGTGCAGTACTCCCAAGATAGTTTTGGGAGCCACCTTGGCTAGCATCGTCATACCGCATGCTTCGAGAGCCACCTTGGGATGCATTACTGTATTGTGAACTTCTTTTTGAATCTTGTGGGGCACGTGAACCACGGTCAAGGTGGTGCTATCGGTCATGTCCATGTTGTCGACCACGGTCCTCCATGCTACGACGCATTGCCTCTCGCATCTGTTCCTCGTACTCAATGTCTTCGCGAGCTTCTCGCCGTTCGTGTCTCTCTCCAAATGTCACAGGTGCTTCAACATTGGGAACATCATCGTCGTCCAAAACATCATCCTCTGAGTCAGGCAACACAACCGACGGTGTTCCAGAATGTCCTCGATTGGACCACTCTGGCAAGCAATCGCTCGCTCCAACCCAATTGGTATAAATCATGTACTGTCGGCGATTCAGAGTTTTTACATTTTTCCCATACACTGTTTTCCAATCTACGTCTTTGTGGAGTACAATCTCCGCCCACACCATGGCCATAGTCGAATAAGTCATGACATTCGTTTTCGACATTGGTAAACCGCATGCCGATAGAATCTCTTCGTACCGGCGAACAAAATGGACGCTATTGCACGTGGTCATTTGCCCTTCCCAACGTCGAGCTTGTACCTCCGCACGAGCACGTGACCACAATTTGGAGATGTGTGTCATTTTCACATACTTTTTGCACGTTGTGCAATCCCACACTTTTTTGGGCTCTTCTTGCCATCCCGGCTCCGCTACGCAAAGAGGATTTTCCCATTTTGCCCAATTCATCTCTTGTGATATTCCCTTCGGTGCACTTTCTCCGCGTGGCATGGTAACTTTGATTACGTTTTTAGGAGTCGATTTTAGAATTTTAATTGATTTTTTCAACACATCCGTGCAATGCTATGAAGTTAGAATGTGGATGAAAAAAGGGGACTTGCACATTATAAAAACAACTTAGTTTCGATTTTCAAAACCGGACTTAGGACTAACAGCACCTCAATCTCGAACCACAGGCCACAGCCGTTCACACACCAAGCTGGAAGGGGCACGCAGAATCCCGAAGGCGCTGGATCAGCCCACTCCGCAAGGGAAACGACTGTGAAAAGTGAGCCGACCAACGCGCCCTTAAATAGTCGGACGGGGCGTACGTCGCTCTGGACATTGGACGGCTCCAGGTTCGGACGGCCACGAAGCTCCGGATGTCCAATCGCACGGCCACGGACGGAAGGTGGACGACCGAGGGAACGGAAAAATCGGTCGAAGCAACCGACCGATCGTCGGACGGGGCAGCGGGCGGTCGGCAGCAACTTCGGACGACCAAAATCGGGCCTCGTCGGACGGCTTTATTTCGGACGCCAGAAGGTCGGACGGCTCCAGTTTCGGACGCCCAGGTGGTCGGACGGCGTTCTGATCAGACGGCGTGGATACTGGGGCAGGAAAAAAGGGGGAGTTTTAAGGTAAAATAGCCCATTATTGTTAATTTTCCAACTCAGTGAGTAGACCAGCCCAATTCCGTCACCTCATTTTGTCCATAAAACATCCAAATCTGTCCACAAAACATCCACTTTCATTCGTCTTATGACAGAAATTAAAGCGTTCTATGATAAAATCTGATTTTTTATGACAACAAGGGATAATGTGTCACTCTATTAATGGTCAGTATTTTGTACTTGACTTGGGCGGTTATGGGTTCATTAGGGAACGTTTATTTCTGTAGTCTACTGATGGTTTTGTAATTTCAGTCCAATTACTTCAAAAATTTATAGAAATTACAATTTTAATCGAAAAATTATAATTCCACTTGGGTTTGATTTGTGAAACAAGCACACACCTCTGAAAAATAGGTACCACTATTGAAATTGGCCCCAAGATATTCAGATTGCAAGTCAGGGGGGTGATAGGTAGTTTTACCTTAATTCAAACTGCATTGATGCCAGAGGGAATTATGATTTTTGAACCTCTTGTAGATTCCTTTCCAAAGCTATGTTGGAAGAACCTGAAATTATTTTCAGAAATTGAACCCTAAACCCTTGACCTGGAATACGTTTATAATATTCATTTGTTCAGAGTATGTGATGATGTCAGTTCATGTAAAGAATCTCTACGCACACTACTGAATTGTGTAGGCACATTTTGAAAGCTTCCATGCATACAAGTCTATAACTCCTAAAAAATTTGGCAAACATTTAGAGTTCAGACTTGTACTTATGCAAGCTTGTTGAAGTTTAAAATTTCTAATTTTATATTAAAATGTGATGATTAACTCCTATGCAATCCCCGTTTTAGACTTTTAGTGTTTTCTTTAAAAACATTGCATCACAAATGAACAATTGTCTGCCAAGTGTCGTAGAATTGTACATGATGAACATGTCCAAATAGAGGGGCATCTAGAAGCTCAGAGAGACAACTTAGTTATTCTTGTAAAAGAAGTGTGGATCAACCACATTCATGCACAAAAAATGGGTATCCTTATGAAATTAGTGACAACACCATAATAAGGAGGCATACGGGTATTCTTATTTCTTTAGGAAAAAACATGACTTAACGTTAGACCGTAGTGGGAAAAAAAATTGGATATCCTTATGATATTAAAGACGACACCATAACAAGGGGGCATATGGGATAATGGTTATTCTTATTTATCTAGGAAAACACATAAATCAACGCCAGACCATATTGAAAAAGAAATGATTGGATATCCTTTTTAAAATCATTGTGGCTTTGTTTCGGTTTCAAATGGAAAAATTTAAATCACCGTGGCTTGATTTTGGTTTGAAGTAGCAAAATTGGCTTGAAATGGCAATATATAAATCATCGTGTCTTGATTTGAATGTGAAGTACCCAAATCTAAATCATGGTGGCTTGGTTTTAGTTTCACGTACCAAAACTTAAATTATGTTGCCTCCATTTTAATGTGAAGTAGCAGAAATTAAATCATGGTTACTAGATTTTGGTTTCAAGTGGGAAAATTAAATCATAGTGGCTTGATTTGAATGTGAAGTATCAAATTTAAATCATGTTGGCTTGGTCTTAGTTTCACGTAACAAAATTCAAATCATGGTGTCTTGATTTTAGTTTGAAGTAGCCAAATGTAAATCATGGTGTCTTGATTTTAGTTTGAAGTAGCCAAATGTAAATCATGGTGTCTTGATTTTTGTTTGAAGTAGCAAAATTTAAATTTTGGTGGCTTGATTTTAATTTGAAGTAGCAAAATTTAATCAAGGTGTGCTGATTTTAATGTGAAGAAGTAGAATTTAAATTATGGTGTCTAGATTTGAATGTGATTTAGCAAAATTAAATCATGCTGGCTTGGATTTATTTTTAAGTAGGTGAATTAAATGAAGGTGGCTTCGTTTTATTTGTGAAGTATCCAAGTGAAATCATGGTGGCTTCGGTTTTATTTGAAGTGCACAAAATGAAATAATGGTGCCTCCATTTACGTTTGAAGTATTAAAATCAATTCATTTAAACTTTGTTCTAATTTGAAGAGATCAAATGAAAATCATATCATGGTCGCACTTTAAATTTCATTTATCCGCCCCCCCCTGCAAAAAAAAGAAAAAAGAAAAAACGTCAAGCCAAGGCATGATTGTACATGAGTAGCAAATATTATTTACATGTGGAAGGAGCAGGTGTCCAATCTTGAGGGTTTCGAATGGAGAATTTCGAGTTTAGAACATAAATGTTTGTAGTTGGATGGTACTACAAACATCCTCCTTCTAAACTCGAGATCACCCCTTCCAAGCACTCCATTTCAACACCTCCCCCCTCCACAAGCAAATCGTGATTCCCTCCCAAATACAAACACAATTTGGTTGGACGTTTTTTTTTCTTTTTTGGATGGTTGGCTACCACGACCAAACCAAATCCCACAATCAGGAAGGTGACATCATCAAACAAGGTAGATGATGTCACTGGGAATCGAACTAGAGACCACTTCAAACTCAAATGAGTTCGAAGGACAAAGGAGGCCACTACTTCCGCCTAAGGTAGGAGGCTGTAAAACAGAGCGGGCATTAAGAATGGACCCTATAAATGACTGTGAAATGGACATGAGATGGTTGTGAAATGGACTAGTACATTCATTGAATGAATCAAGGAAAAAAGTCTAATTAATTGCAAGAGCCAATCATTCTCTTTGGTTACCCCATTTTTATTTAGAATTGCAAGTGAACTGTTTATGAAAGACCTAGGGTCACAAATAGGAACCTACGACCCAACTTGTTTGAAAATTCATAAGTAATTCAAAAATGATCGAAAAAATACAAAACCACTTGGGATAGATTCCTCGTCAATTTCTCTATGTCTGAGAAATGAGCTAAAAATATTCCCGTCCAAAGAAATACATGAAAAACGCAGACCAGCCCTTAGATGCTCCATTTCTGAGCCTCCTACCTTACTCGGGTTGACCTTTGATGTTGCAAGTTCATGAGTTCATGATTTTTTATCTCCTGATTTCAGCAGCCGTTGTCGCATTGGATGCTTGTTTCATGGATAATGGGCCTTGGAAAAGGATCCTAAGATCACTGAATCTTATATTTATATACTTCCGAAAACCTAATCGGACGGCGAGTCGGATGTCGGTCGGACGGCGGGTCTGAACGGCGCTTCGGACGGGGGTTGGACACGGATCGCAAGCGGCATCGGACGGCTGGTAGGAGTGTAGGACGGGCCATCGAACGGCCGGTCGGATTGGGCATCGGACGGGGGTTTAGGTCGGGGAATCGGACGGCAGTCCCAGAGTGGCCGCCGGCGTCCGACAGCCGGCCGTAATCCGCTTCGAGTTCGGATGGTCAGGTTCAAAGGTCGGACGTCTCGGTCTGGCGGTCGGACGGCGTGCTGCTCGTCCGACCCCGAAGTGGACGGTGTCGATCCATCCGACGAACCTCAGGTCCGGGGACGCTTCGCGACGTCCGGGACAGGTTCGGTACCGGACCTGACTTAGGTCTGCCGTCCGACTGCTATAAGGTCGGACGGGATGTTCATTTTTCCTCACTTCTTCTCTCCTCTCAGAGGTATTAGAACCGTGTCGGATGTTCTGCTCTTGCTTCACCGCGCGAGCTGCTCCTACATGGTGGAGAGTTGGGGTCATTCATTTTTCATAACGACATACGCTCTTTTTTCGATTGAAATACACGTCGTTCGAGGGGGTCACTTTCAGTGATTTTTGAAGCGGTTACAAATTCAAAGCGACAGTCATGAGCGGTGAAGTTGTTGCGGATATTGGTAGGATGAATCCAGGGGCGGAAAGCAGTAAAAAAACTTAACGGAAGGGGGCACCCAGGGTTGTTCTGCGCGACCTGGCGACCTGGCGACAGACAGACGTCACGCGACATCCAGGAGACCCTCCGCGACGTCACATAAAGTCAAAGTTACCTTTGACTTTTCAAAAAATTACCCCCTTTTTACCTAAGCTACGTGGATGCCATGTGACGTCCGCGTGGCACATTTTAAGGGCGCATGCGGGTGTGACGTGGACGGGCGACTTCGGGTACACAGCGACCGCGGGTAGGGGCGACTTCGTGTTAGGGCGACCTCAGGTAGGGCGACCTCAGGTAGGGCGACTTCGTGTAAGGGCGACCGCGGGTAGGAGAACACGCATGGAGGCGACCTCGGGTAGGAGAACACAAGTATGGGAGAATGCGGGTAAGGGAGACCGCGGTTGAGGCGAATGCTCGGACCCGCGGTCGCCTCCTCTTGGACCCGAAGTCGCCCTATTCGACCTGAAGTTGCCCCTCCTGGACCCGCGGTCGCCCATATTGGACCCGAAGTCGCCCCCTCCTGGACCCACGGTCTCCCAAGCTGGACCCGAAGTCGCCCAGAACACATGCTCAAAGAAGCGTACCCGTGCTCGCCCATCTATATATCCATGCGCCCGTACGGTCTTCTTCACCTTCATTCTCCACTTTGGCTCTCTGTCTTGTATCCTTTATTGGCTGCATGCGTGATCCCTGTGTTGAATGTTTACTTCTTACTTTTCATTCATCCCAGCTTGTGTTATCGCAAGTTCTCGACGTATAGAGATTCCATGGCTACCGGAGGCAACAGTGAGGGGTCACTTCCTCTTCCTCAGACAACGCGTGTCACAACACGGAAACCTAATTTCCGTATAGATAGAGTAGAATAGATGGAATAGATAGAGATTTTTAATTTTTTTTCGGTTAAGAAATGATAGATGTCTTCCGGAGAAGCTTACGTTTGGAATAAGCCTTCATCCGGAAATTAGTTTCCGATCCGACCAAGATTAGGGTTTCCGGAAATGGACCGGAGCGCCGCCACCTACGGACTAGGGATCCGGCCTACGAGGCTAGGGGACGCGCCTCGAGAACGGAAACCTAATCCAGTTCCAATCCGAGAACTCGTGGCACTGTTTTGGCTATTTAAAGGCCATCACCCGCCTTTCTCTCTCCATCTTTTGAGTTTCCAAACTCGTCCGCGCGTAGCTAGTTGAGAGAAAGTTTGGTGAGAGTTTGATTACGGATAGAGAGAGGTGAGGCCGGATTAGGGTTTTCTTTGTCGGTGTAGCGATGGCGGAAACTAGTGCGGCGCGATCCGCAAAATCGTCGGTGGTTGCCCGGATGGTGAGTCCGTCCATACCGACAGACCTTACCGCTCGGCAGGAGTTGGAGCAGAATCTCCAGAGATTAGGGTGTGCCGGATTGATCGACCGGCCGTGGAATCTGAGAGGGGAAGAGTTGATTCAGGAATTGATCAACGGGACTTCGAACCAGTATGAGCTGACGGTGCGAGGGCAGCCCAAGGGGTGGACGGAGGACGTATGGGCAGAAGTCTACTCATTCCGGAAGTTCGGAGACGGATTCGCCTCGCGGGCAGATAAGTACGCGACCGGAAAGTTCCGAAACCCTCCTCACGCGAAGGAAGGGTATGTGATTAGCGACTGCGTGGACGAGCGCCACAAGAGGGTGTTGAATTTCCTCATTCCGATACTGTATCCGGAAAAACCTACCCGGGTTACGGTTACGATGGCCAACACAATTTTCGGAGCGATGGAGGAGAGAGTGGTGCACTGGGGACATATCATGGCACAGGTGGTGTCAAAACTCGCTGACCACGTATCCAAAAGCCGGTACAGCCCGATCAGCCCCTACCTTTTCCACATCTACCACCACGGTGACGTATTGACGACGGATGAGATGTTGGTGTACAACACCGGGTTGGAATTGCTCAAATATGACCTTACGGATGAGCTGGAGAAGGACGAGCCGATGGAGGCGGAGGAAGACGATCCGGAAGAGGAAGCCTTGGAGCGGAAGAAGTCCAGGCGGAAGTCGACGGATCCGGGTTCACGAGGGAAGCAACCTGAGACGGAACAACGGGAACCAAGCCCAGTTCCGGAAGAGGAGAAGCCACCTCTAAGGGAGTTCTTCAACATCGGGTTTGACTGGATGCATCAGGCCCAGAACCTACACCACAAGGCCATCCAGTTCATGGAAGAGGTGGCGACGGAACTGAACGTACCACCCGCGGAGATCATCGAAGAAATTCGGCGGAGGCCGAATCCGGAAGTCATCCGCCAGAAGGACGAGAAGATCCGGGTCTTGGAGAGAAGCCGGGAAGAGGCGGAAAGCCGGAGGAACTGGGCACAAGGAGAATGCGAGGCGGCACAGAAAAATGAGAAAGATGCCATGCAGATGGTCCGGAACCTCCAAGCCTTGATCGAACAACCGGCGGAGGTTGTGAACAAGGCAAGACTCTACGACGCCCAACTGGTAGCAGGGGGACACGTGGCCGGATCCAAGATCGTAATGATCCTTATGGATTTCGAGGCCCGGATGCAGAGGGTACTTCAAGAAATGCAGACTCTGGTGGCTCGAGTCGATCCGGATAGGACAATGGACTTCTCGACCTTTCCGGAAGCGGATCTCACCACCAACCCGTATCTCCAAACTCCGCCGAAACCAGTTGTGGGGATTCCGGTACTGTCGAAACCAGGAGGACTACAGTCTCTCCTGAAGCCGTTTGTGCAGCGCAAATGGCTGGCTCAAAGGACATATTCTCCGGGACAGAGTCAAAGGGAGGGGCAGAACATTCCGGAACAAGGCGGAACTTCTACGCCGGATCAAACTCAGACACCGGAAGAAGGGATGCAAATCCGGGGTAATTTGCTCAACCGGATTGGAGCAGTGGAGAATCCGGCCAAGTCGCATCCGGCTGACTTTGTCCATATGCGGGAGGAAACACCAGCGAAGCCATTGTCCCCGGAGGCTATCAATGAGCCGATCAACTTGGATTCACCAATCCGGGAGATGGAGATTCTCGAATCCGAGAAGGAGGACTTCGAGACGGAATCCGCGACAGAGACGGATGAGGAAGAAGACTCACCGCCGAAGAAGCGGATGATCCAGACACGAGCGACCGGAAAGCTCACACCACTGCCGAAGACTAGGGCGAGGACATCTCAGGTACAGACGGGGAGCAGCTCGAAGAAGACAAAGAAAGTAGGATTTAGAAGTTAAATTTTTACTTAGGGTTTTCCGGAACGGATTTTCCGTATGTGGGCCCGTTTCCGGAATTCCAGGGATAACTTACAGTAGCACTCCGGATATCTCGGATGCTTCTGTGGTTGGTTAGCTTGATTTTCGGTTGTCTTTTTCCTTTTTGTTTTGGTTTTAAATGGTGAGCAGGTCTGTTGCTCATTCATTCCATCCTTATGCAATTTCAGTTTTTATTTCATTTTCCTTACTTTGATCCAAGCCACTTAGTGAACTATCCATGTTTTAAAGTACTTTTTAAGGACTTGAGTGGTGTGTTTGTGTGCCTTGTAAGTTGTGAGGAACCGGGAAGGAGGAATCCGGATTCATGGTTGTTTTGATTTAGATCTTAGAAGAGGATCCTTGAAGGAGTTAGATCGGATTTGTGGGACTTGTGCATTTAGGGTCTTTAAATTACTAGAACAGTAATCCGATTGGAGTGAAGAGGGTGAGGTTCCGGAACTATTCCTAGTTCCGTGCGGAGTTAAGCGGCCGCCAAGGGGAATACCCCCACTTACCGGAAGATCCGCAAACTACAGCACCAACTACTTTTTCGTGGATTTTCTCTTGTGTCTATATCAGATGATTGTGTATCTGTCGTTGTAGTGGAGAGGGAGAACCGGATTCTGTGTGACTTGCTTTCCGGATAGGAAATCCGGAAAGCTGTGAGGAGACGGGAACCTACTTCGTAGCAACATTTAGATCTATTAAATGTCTTGGGTTGTTTTGTAGGTGTTAGAATATGTGATTAATAAGTGGTGGAGTCCCTGCCCCTTCAAAGAGTAAAAACCGGACCCCCTGAAGGTAAAACAGGGGTATTACAAACCGAAGACTTAATGTATCCGGAATCCGGAAAAGGACGGATCCGGATTAGAAACCAGAAAGAAGTAAAGTTCCGGAAGAGGAAAAGAGAGGTTTTAGGTTCCCTTGGGGTGTTTTAGAGATAATCCGATTAAATCCAAATTCATAGCAACATAGTACAGTCCCTGAGACGATTTTCCGTGTCATCTAACCACAATTGTGTGTTAAAGGTGCTTACCCCTAGATTACGCATACGACACCACACGCACCCGAGGTCGCCCAGGACAAGAGGTCGCCCTCTACCTGCAGTCGCCTAGACCCGAAATTGCTCCTTCAGGACAAAATTCGACCAATTTAGAGAGATGAAGTAAACCCACACGCACCCGAGGTCGCCCTCTATCTACGGTCGCCTAGACCCAAAATCGCTCCTTCAACACAACATTCGACCAATTTTGAGACATGAAGTAAACCCACACGCACCCGAGGACGCCCAAGACAAAAGGTCGCCCTCTACATGCGGTCGCCTAGATCCAGAATCGCTCCTTCAATACAACATTCGACCAATTTTGAGACAAGAAGTAAGCCCACACGCACTCGAGGTCACACACGATAAGAGGTCCCTCTCTACCTGCAGTCGCCTAGACCCGAAATCGCTCCTTCAATACAACATTCGACCAATTTTGAGACAAGAAGTAAGCCCACACGCACTCGAGGTCACCCACAACAAGAGGTCCCTCTCTACCTGCAGTCACCTAGACCCGAAATCGCTCCTTCAATACAACATTCGACCAATTTTGAGACATGAAGTAAGCCCACACGCACTTGAAGTCGCCCAAGACAAGAGGTCGCCCTCTATCTGCGGTCGCTCGGACCCGAAATCGCTCCTTCAATACAACATTCGACCAATTTTGAGACATGAAATAAACCCACACGCACCCGAGGTCGCCCACGACAAGAGGTCGCCCTCTACCTGCGGTCGCGTAGACCCAAAATCACTCCTTCAACACAACAGTCGACCAATTTTGAGACAAGAGGTAAGCCCACACGCACTTGAGGTCGCCCAAGACAAGAGAGCACCCTCTACCTGCAATTGCTCAGACCCGAAATCGCTCCTTCAATACAACATTCGACCAATTTTGAGAGATGAAGTAAACCCACGCGCACCCGAGGTCGCCCAAGACAAGAGGTCGCCCTCTAGCTGCGGTCGCCTAGATCCAGAATCGCTCCATCAATACCACATTCGACCAATTTTGAGACATGAAGTAAACCCACACGGACCCGAGGTCGCCCTCTACCTGTGGTCGCCTAGATCCAAAATCACTCCTTCAACATAACATTCGACCAATTTTGAGACATGAAGTAAGCCCACACGCACTCGAGGTCGCCCACGACAAGAGGTCGCCCTCTACCTGCAGTCGCCTAGATCCAGAATCGCTCCTTCAATACAACATTCGACCAATTTTGAGACATGAAGTAAACCCACACGCACTCGAGGTCGCCCAAGACAAGAGGTCGCCCTCTACATGCGGTCGCCTAGATCCAGAATCGCTCCTTCAATACAACATTCGACCAATTTTGAGACAAGAAGTAAGCCCACACGCACTCGAGGTCACACACGATAAGAGGTCCCTCTCTACCTGCAGTCGCCTAGACCCGAAATCGCTCCTTCAATACAACATTCGACCAATTTTGAGACAAGAAGTAAGTTCACACGCACTCGAGGTCACCCACGACAAGAGGTCCCTCTCTACCTGCAGTCGCCTAGACCCGAAATCGATCCTTCAACACAACATTCGACCAATTTTGAGACATGAAGTAAGCCCACACGCACTTGAGGTCGCCCAAGACAAGAGAGCGCCCTCTACCTGCAATTGCTCAGACCCGAAATCGCTCCTTCAATACAACATTCGACCAATTTTGAGACATGAAGTAAACCCACGCGCACCCGAGGTCGCCCAAGACAAGAGGTCGCCCTCTAGCTGCGGTCGCCTAGATCCAGAATCGCTCCTTCAATACCACATTCGACCAATTTTGAGACATGAAGTAAACCCACACGCACCCGAGGTCGCCCTCTACCTGCGGTTGCCTAGATCCAAAATCACTCCATCAACATAACATTCGACCAATTTAGAGACATGAAGTAAACCCACACGCACCCGAGGTCGCCCAGGACAAGAGCTTACCCTCTACCTGCGGTCGCCTAGACCCAAGAATCACTCCTTCAACACAACATTCGACCAATTTTGAGACATGAAGTAAACCTACACGCACCCGAGGTCGCCCAAGACAAGAGGTCGCCCTCTACCTGCGGTCGCCTAGATCCAGAATCGCTCCTTCAATACAACATTCGACCAATTTTGAGACATGAAGTAAACCCACACGTACCCGAGGTCACCCTCTACCTACGGTCGCCTAGACCCGAAATCGCTCTTTCAACATAAGATTCGACCAATGTTGAGACATGAAGTAAACCCACACGCACCCGAGGTCGCCCAAGACAAGAGGTCGCCCTCTAGCTGCGATCGCCTTGATCCAGAATCGCTCCTTCAATACAACATTCGACCAATTTTGAGACATGAAGTAAACCCACACGCACTCGAGGTCGCCCTCTACCTACGGTCGCCTAGATCCAAAATCACTCCATCAACATAACAATCGACCAATTTAGAGACATGAAGTAAACCCACACGCACCCGAGGTCGCCCAGGACAAGAGCTTACCCTCTACCTGCGGTCGCCTAGACCCAAGAATCACTCCTTCAACACAACACTCGACCAATTTTGAGACATGAAGTAAACCCACACGCACCCGAGGTCGCCCAAGACAAGAGGTCGCCCTCTAGCTGCGGTCGCCTAGATCCAGAATCGCTCCTTCAATACCACATTCGACCAATTTTGAGACATGAAGTAAACCCACACGCACCCGAGGTCGCCCTCTACCTGCGGTTGCCTAGATCCAAAATCACTCCATCAACATAACATTCGACCAATTTAGAGACATGAAGTAAACCCACACGCACCCGAGGTCGCCCAGGACAAGAGCTTACCCTCTACCTGCGGTCGCCTAGACCCAAGAATCACTCCTTCAACACAACACTCGACCAATTTTGAGACATGAAGTAAACCCACACGCACTCGAGGTCGCCCAAGACAAGAGGTCGCCCTCTACCTGCGGTCGCCTAGATCCAGAATCGCTCCTTCAATACAACATTCGACCAATTTTGAGACATGAAGTAAACCCACACGCACCCGAGGTCCCTCTCTACCTGCGGTCGCCTAGATCTAGAATCGCTCCTTCAATACAACATTCGACCAATTTTGAGACATGAAGTAAATCCACACGTACCCGAGGTCACCCTCTACCTACGGTCGCCTAGACCCGAAATCGCTCTTTCAACATAAGATTCGACCAATGTTGAGACATGAAGTAAACCCACACGCACCCGAGGTCGCCCAAGACAAGAGGTCGCCCTCTAGCTGCGATCGCCTTGATCCAGAATCGCTCCTTCAATACAACATTCGACCAATTTTGAGACATGAAGTAAACCCACACGCACCCGAGGTCGCCCTCTACCTACGGTCGCCTAGATCCAAAATCACTCCATCAACATAACATTCGACCAATTTAGAGACATGAAGTAAACCCACACGCACCCGAGGTCGCCCAGGACAAGAGCTTACCCTCTACCTGCGGTCGCCTAGACCCAAGAATCACTCCTTCAACACAACATTCGACCAATTTTGAGACATGAAGTAAACCTACACGCACCCGAGGTCGCCCAAGACAAGAGGTCGCCCTCTACCTGCGGTCGCCTAGATCCAGAATCGCTCCTTCAATACAACATTCGACCAATTTTGAGACATGAAGTAAACCCACACGTACCCGAGGTCACCCTCTACCTACGGTCGCCTAGACCCGAAATCGCTCTTTCAACATAAGATTCGACCAATGTTGAGACATGAAGTAAACCCACACGCACCCGAGGTCGCCCAAGACAAGAGGTCGCCCTCTACCTGCAATTGCTCAGACCCAAAATCGCTCCTTCAATACAACATTCGACCAATTTTGAGAGATGAAGTAAACCCACGCGCACCCGAGGTCGCCCAAGACAAGAGGTCGCCCTCTAGCTGCGGTCGCCTAGATCCAGAATCGCTCCATCAATACCACATTCGACCAATTTTGAGACATGAAGTAAACCCACACGGACCCGAGGTCGCCCTCTACCTGTGGTCGCCTAGATCCAAAATCACTCCTTCAACATAACATTCGACCAATTTTGAGACATGAAGTAAGCCCACACGCACTCGAGGTCGCCCACGACAAGAGGTCGCCCTCTACCTGCAGTCGCCTAGATCCAGAATCGCTCCTTCAATACAACATTCGACCAATTTTGAGACATGAAGTAAACCCACACGCACTCGAGGTCGCCCAAGACAAGAGGTCGCCCTCTACCTGCGGTCGCCTAGATCCAGAATCGCTCCTTCAATACAACATTCGACCAATTTTGAGACAAGAAGTAAGCCCACACGCACTCGAGGTCACACACGATAAGAGGTCCCTCTCTACCTGCAGTCGCCTAGACCCGAAATCGCTCCTTCAATACAACATTCGACCAATTTTGAGACAAGAAGTAAGTTCACACGCACTCGAGGTCACCCACGACAAGAGGTCCCTCTCTACCTGCAGTCGCCTAGACCCGAAATCGATCCTTCAACACAACATTCGACCAATTTTGAGACATGAAGTAAGCCCACACGCACTTGAGGTCGCCCAAGACAAGAGAGCGCCCTCTACCTGCAATTGCTCAGACCCGAAATCGCTCCTTCAATACAACATTCGACCAATTTTGAGACATGAAGTAAACCCACGCGCACCCGAGGTCGCCCAAGACAAGAGGTCGCCCTCTAGCTGCGGTCGCCTAGATCCAGAATCGCTCCTTCAATACCACATTCGACCAATTTTGAGACATGAAGTAAACCCACACGCACCCGAGGTCGCCCTCTACCTGCGGTTGCCTAGATCCAAAATCACTCCATCAACATAACATTCGACCAATTTAGAGACATGAAGTAAACCCACACGCACCCGAGGTCGCCCAGGACAAGAGCTTACCCTCTACCTGCGGTCGCCTAGACCCAAGAATCACTCCTTCAACACAACATTCGACCAATTTTGAGACATGAAGTAAACCTACACGCACCCGAGGTCGCCCAAGACAAGAGGTCGCCCTCTACCTGCGGTCGCCTAGATCCAGAATCGCTCCTTCAATACAACATTCGACCAATTTTGAGACATGAAGTAAACCCACACGTACCCGAGGTCACCCTCTACCTACGGTCGCCTAGACCCGAAATCGCTCTTTCAACATAAGATTCGACCAATGTTGAGACATGAAGTAAACCCACACGCACCCGAGGTCGCCCAAGACAAGAGGTCGCCCTCTAGCTGCGATCGCCTTGATCCAGAATCGCTCCTTCAATACAACATTCGACCAATTTTGAGACATGAAGTAAACCCACACGCACTCGAGGTCGCCCTCTACCTACGGTCGCCTAGATCCAAAATCACTCCATCAACATAACAATCGACCAATTTAGAGACATGAAGTAAACCCACACGCACCCGAGGTCGCCCAGGACAAGAGCTTACCCTCTACCTGCGGTCGCCTAGACCCAAGAATCACTCCTTCAACACAACACTCGACCAATTTTGAGACATGAAGTAAACCCACACGCACCCGAGGTCGCCCAAGACAAGAGGTTGCCCTCTAGCTGCAGTCGCCTAGATCCAGAATCGCTCCTTCAATACCACATTCGACCAATTTTGAGACATGAAGTAAACCCACACGCACCCGAGGTCGCCCTCTACCTGCGGTTGCCTAGATCCAAAATCACTCCATCAACATAACATTCGACCAATTTAGAGACATGAAGTAAACCCACACGCACCCGAGGTCGCCCAGGACAAGAGCTTACCCTCTACCTGCGGTCGCCTAGACCCAAGAATCACTCCTTCAACACAACACTCGACCAATTTTGAGACATGAAGTAAACCCACACGCACTCGAGGTCGCCCAAGACAAGAGGTCGCCCTCTACCTGCGGTCGCCTAGATCCAGAATCGCTCCTTCAATACAACATTCGACCAATTTTGAGACATGAAGTAAACCCACACGCACCCGAGGTCCCTCTCTACCTGCGGTCGCCTAGATCTAGAATCGCTCCTTCAATACAACATTCGACCAATTTTGAGACATGAAGTAAATCCACACGTACCCGAGGTCACCCTCTACCTACGGTCGCCTAGACCCGAAATCGCTCTTTCAACATAAGATTCGACCAATGTTGAGACATGAAGTAAACCCACACGCACCCGAGGTCGCCCAAGACAAGAGGTCGCCCTCTAGCTGCGATCGCCTTGATCCAGAATCGCTCCTTCAATACAACATTCGACCAATTTTGAGACATGAAGTAAACCCACACGCACCCGAGGTCGCCCTCTACCTACGGTCGCCTAGATCCAAAATCACTCCATCAACATAACATTCGACCAATTTAGAGACATGAAGTAAACCCACACGCACCCGAGGTCGCCCAGGACAAGAGCTTACCCTCTACCTGCGGTCGCCTAGACCCAAGAATCACTCCTTCAACACAACATTCGACCAATTTTGAGACATGAAGTAAACCTACACGCACCCGAGGTCGCCCAAGACAAGAGGTCGCCCTCTACCTGCGGTCGCCTAGATCCAGAATCGCTCCTTCAATACAACATTCGACCAATTTTGAGACATGAAGTAAACCCACACGTACCCGAGGTCACCCTCTACCTACGGTCGCCTAGACCCGAAATCGCTCTTTCAACATAAGATTCGACCAATGTTGAGACATGAAGTAAACCCACACGCACCCGAGGTCGCCCAAGACAAGAGGTCGCCCTCTACCTGCAATTGCTCAGACCCAAAATCGCTCCTTCAATACAACATTCGACCAATTTTGAGAGATGAAGTAAACCCACGCGCACCCGAGGTCGCCCAAGACAAGAGGTCGCCCTCTAGCTGCGGTCGCCTAGATCCAGAATCGCTCCATCAATACCACATTCGACCAATTTTGAGACATGAAGTAAACCCACACGGACCCGAGGTCGCCCTCTACCTGTGGTCGCCTAGATCCAAAATCACTCCTTCAACATAACATTCGACCAATTTTGAGACATGAAGTAAGCCCACACGCACTCGAGGTCGCCCACGACAAGAGGTCGCCCTCTACCTGCAGTCGCCTAGATCCAGAATCGCTCCTTCAATACAACATTCGACCAATTTTGAGACATGAAGTAAACCCACACGCACTCGAGGTCGCCCAAGACAAGAGGTCGCCCTCTACATGCGGTCGCCTAGATCCAGAATCGCTCCTTCAATACAACATTCGACCAATTTTGAGACAAGAAGTAAGCCCACACGCACTCGAGGTCACACACGATAAGAGGTCCCTCTCTACCTGCAGTCGCCTAGACCCGAAATCGCTCCTTCAATACAACATTCGACCAATTTTGAGACAAGAAGTAAGTTCACACGCACTCGAGGTCACCCACGACAAGAGGTCCCTCTCTACCTGCAGTCGCCTAGACCCGAAATCGATCCTTCAACACAACATTCGACCAATTTTGAGACATGAAGTAAGCCCACACGCACTTGAGGTCGCCCAAGACAAGAGAGCGCCCTCTACCTGCAATTGCTCAGACCCGAAATCGCTCCTTCAATACAACATTCGACCAATTTTGAGACATGAAGTAAACCCACGCGCACCCGAGGTCGCCCAAGACAAGAGGTCGCCCTCTAGCTGCGGTCGCCTAGATCCAGAATCGCTCCTTCAATACCACATTCGACCAATTTTGAGACATGAAGTAAACCCACACGCACCCGAGGTCGCCCTCTACCTGCGGTTGCCTAGATCCAAAATCACTCCATCAACATAACATTCGACCAATTTAGAGACATGAAGTAAACCCACACGCACCCGAGGTCGCCCAGGACAAGAGCTTACCCTCTACCTGCGGTCGCCTAGACCCAAGAATCACTCCTTCAACACAACATTCGACCAATTTTGAGACATGAAGTAAACCTACACGCACCCGAGGTCGCCCAAGACAAGAGGTCGCCCTCTACCTGCGGTCGCCTAGATCCAGAATCGCTCCTTCAATACAACATTCGACCAATTTTGAGACATGAAGTAAACCCACACGTACCCGAGGTCACCCTCTACCTACGGTCGCCTAGACCCGAAATCGCTCTTTCAACATAAGATTCGACCAATGTTGAGACATGAAGTAAACCCACACGCACCCGAGGTCGCCCAAGACAAGAGGTCGCCCTCTAGCTGCGATCGCCTTGATCCAGAATCGCTCCTTCAATACAACATTCGACCAATTTTGAGACATGAAGTAAACCCACACGTACCCGAGGTCACCCTCTACCTACGGTCGCCTAGACCCGAAATCGCTCTTTCAACATAAGATTCGACCAATGTTGAGACATGAAGTAAACCCACACGCACCCGAGGTCGCCCAAGACAAGAGGTCGCCCTCTACCTGCAATTGCTCAGACCCGAAATCGCTCCTTCAATACAACATTCGACCAATTTTGAGAGATGAAGTAAACCCACGCGCACCCGAGGTCGCCCAAGACAAGAGGTCGCCCTCTAGCTGCGGTCGCCTAGATCCAGAATCGCTCCATCAATACCACATTCGACCAATTTTGAGACATGAAGTAAACCCACACGGACCCGAGGTCGCCCTCTACCTGTGGTCGCCTAGATCCAAAATCACTCCTTCAACATAACATTCGACCAATTTTGAGACATGAAGTAAGCCCACACGCACTCGAGGTCGCCCACGACAAGAGGTCGCCCTCTACCTGCAGTCGCCTAGATCCAGAATCGCTCCTTCAATACAACATTCGACCAATTTTGAGACATGAAGTAAACCCACACGCACTCGAGGTCGCCCAAGACAAGAGGTCGCCCTCTACATGCGGTCGCCTAGATCCAGAATCGCTCCTTCAATACAACATTCGACCAATTTTGAGACAAGAAGTAAGCCCACACGCACTCGAGGTCACACACGATAAGAGGTCCCTCTCTACCTGCAGTCGCCTAGACCCGAAATCGCTCCTTCAATACAACATTCGACCAATTTTGAGACAAGAAGTAAGTTCACACGCACTCGAGGTCACCCACGACAAGAGGTCCCTCTCTACCTGCAGTCGCCTAGACCCGAAATCGATCCTTCAACACAACATTCGACCAATTTTGAGACATGAAGTAAGCCCACACGCACTTGAGGTCGCCCAAGACAAGAGAGCGCCCTCTACCTGCAATTGCTCAGACCCGAAATCGCTCCTTCAATACAACATTCGACCAATTTTGAGACATGAAGTAAACCCACGCGCACCCGAGGTCGCCCAAGACAAGAGGTCGCCCTCTAGCTGCGGTCGCCTAGATCCAGAATCGCTCCTTCAATACCACATTCGACCAATTTTGAGACATGAAGTAAACCCACACGCACCCGAGGTCGCCCTCTACCTGCGGTTGCCTAGATCCAAAATCACTCCATCAACATAACATTCGACCAATTTAGAGACATGAAGTAAACCCACACGCACCCGAGGTCGCCCAGGACAAGAGCTTACCCTCTACCTGCGGTCGCCTAGACCCAAGAATCACTCCTTCAACACAACATTCGACCAATTTTGAGACATGAAGTAAACCTACACGCACCCGAGGTCGCCCAAGACAAGAGGTCGCCCTCTACCTGCGGTCGCCTAGATCCAGAATCGCTCCTTCAATACAACATTCGACCAATTTTGAGACATGAAGTAAACCCACACGTACCCGAGGTCACCCTCTACCTACGGTCGCCTAGACCCGAAATCGCTCTTTCAACATAAGATTCGACCAATGTTGAGACATGAAGTAAACCCACACGCACCCGAGGTCGCCCAAGACAAGAGGTCGCCCTCTAGCTGCGATCGCCTTGATCCAGAATCGCTCCTTCAATACAACATTCGACCAATTTTGAGACATGAAGTAAACCCACACGCACTCGAGGTCGCCCTCTACCTACGGTCGCCTAGATCCAAAATCACTCCATCAACATAACAATCGACCAATTTAGAGACATGAAGTAAACCCACACGCACCCGAGGTCGCCCAGGACAAGAGCTTACCCTCTACCTGCGGTCGCCTAGACCCAAGAATCACTCCTTCAACACAACACTCGACCAATTTTGAGACATGAAGTAAACCCACACGCACCCGAGGTCGCCCAAGACAAGAGGGCGCCCTCTACCTGCGGTCGCCTAGATCCAGAATCGCTCCTTCAATACAGCATTCGACCAATTTTGAGACATGAAGTAAACCCACACGCACTCGAGGTCACCCACGACAAGAGGTCCCTCTCTACCTGCAGTCGCCTAGACCCGAAATCGATCCTTCAACACAACATTCGACCAATTTTGAGACATGAAGTAAGCCCACATGCACTTGAGGTCGCCCAAGACAAGAGAGCGCCCTCTACCTGCAATTGCTCAGACCCGAAATCGCTCCTTCAATACAACATTCGACCAATTTTGAGACATGAAGTAAACCCACGCGCACCCGAGGTCGCCCAAGACAAGAGGTCGCCCTCTAGCTGCGGTCGCCTAGATCCAGAATCGCTCCTTCAATACCACATTCGACCAATTTTGAGACATGAAGTAAACCCACACGCACCCGAGGTCGCCCTCTACCTGCGGTTGCCTAGATCCAAAATCACTCCATCAACATAACATTCGACCAATTTAGAGACATGAAGTAAACCCACACGCACCCGAGGTCGCCCAGGACAAGAGCTTACCCTCTACCTGCGGTCGCCTAGACCCAAGAATCACTCCTTCAACACAACACTCGACCAATTTTGAGACATGAAGTAAACCCACACGCACCCGAGGTCGCCCAAGACAAGAGGTCGCCCTCTACCTGCGGTCGCCTAGATCCAGAATCGCTCCTTCAATACAACATTCGACCAATTTTGAGACATGAAGTAAACCCACACGCACCCGAGGTCCCTCTCTACCTGCGGTCGCCTAGATCTAGAATCGCTCCTTCAATACAACATTCGACCAATTTTGAGACACGAAGTAAATCCACACGTACCCGAGGTCACCCTCTACCTACGGTCGCCTAGACCCGAAATCGCTCTTTCAACATAAGATTCGACCAATGTTGAGACATGAAGTAAACCCACACGCACCCGAGGTCGCCCAAGACAAGAGGTCGCCCTCTACCTGCGGTCGCCTAGATCCAGAATCGCTCCTTCAATACAACATTCGACCAATTTTGAGACATGAAGTAAACCCACACGCACCCGAGGTCCCTCTCTACCTGCGGTCGCCTAGATCTAGAATCGCTCCTTCAATACAACATTCGACCAATTTTGAGACATGAAGTAAATCCACACGTACCCGAGGTCACCCTCTACCTACGGTCGCCTAGACCCGAAATCGCTCTTTCAACATAAGATTCGACCAATGTTGAGACATGAAGTAAACCCACACGCACCCGAGGTCGCCCAAGACAAGAGGTCGCCCTCTAGCTGCGATCGCCTTGATCCAGAATCGCTCCTTCAATACAACATTCGACCAATTTTGAGACATGAAGTAAACCCACACGCACCCGAGGTCGCCCTCTACCTACGGTCGCCTAGATCCAAAATCACTCCATCAACATAACATTCGACCAATTTAGAGACATGAAGTAAACCCACACGCACCCGAGGTCGCCCAGGACAAGAGCTTACCCTCTACCTGCGGTCGCCTAGACCCAAGAATCACTCCTTCAACACAACATTCGACCAATTTTGAGACATGAAGTAAACCCACACGTACCCGAGGTCACCCTCTACCTACGGTCGCCTAGACCCGAAATCGCTCTTTCAACATAAGATTCGACCAATGTTGAGACATGAAGTAAACCCACACGCACCCGAGGTCGCCCAAGACAAGAGGTCGCCCTCTAGCTGCGATCGCCTTGATCCAGAATCGCTCCTTCAATACAACATTCGACCAATTTTGAGACATGAAGTAAACCCACACGCACTCGAGGTCGCCCTCTACCTACGGTCGCCTAGATCCAAAATCACTCCATCAACATAACAATCGACCAATTTAGAGACATGAAGTAAACCCACACGCACCCGAGGTCGCCCAGGACAAGAGCTTACCCTCTACCTGCGGTCGCCTAGACCCAAGAATCACTCCTTCAACACAACACTCGACCAATTTTGAGACATGAAGTAAACCCACACGCACCCGAGGTCGCCCAAGACAAGAGGGCGCCCTCTACCTGCGGTCGCCTAGATCCAGAATCGCTCCTTCAATACAGCATTCGACCAATTTTGAGACATGAAGTAAACCCACACGCACTCGAGGTCACCCACGACAAGAGGTCCCTCCCTACCTGCAGTCGCCTAGACCCGAAATCGATCCTTCAACACAACATTCGACCAATTTTGAGACATGAAATAAGCCCACACGCACTTGAGGTCGCCCAAGACAAGAGAGCGCGCTCTACCTGCAATTGCTCAGACCCGAAATCGCTCCTTCAATACAACATTCGACCAATTTTGAGACATGAAGTAAACCCACACGCACCCAAGGTTGCCCAAGACAAGAGGTCGGCCTCTAGCTGCGGTCGCCTAGATCCAGAATCGCTCCTTCAATACCACATTCGACCAATTTTGAGACATGAAGTAAACCCACACGCACCCGAGGTCGCCCTCTACCTGCGGTTGCCTAGATCCAAAATCACTCCATCAACATAACATTCGACCAATTTAGAGACATGAAGTAAACCCACACGCACCCGAGGTCGCCCAGGACAAGAGCTTACCCTCTACCTGCGGTCGCCTAGACCCAAGAATCACTCCTTCAACACAACACTCGACCAATTTTGAGACATGAAGTAAACCCACACGCACCCGAGGTCGCCCAAGACAAAAGGTCGCCCTCTACCTGCGGTCGCCTAGATCCAGAATCGCTCCTTCAATACAACATTCGACCAATTTTGAGACATGAAGTAAACCCACACGCACCCGAGGTCCCTCTCTACCTGCGGTCGCCTAGATCTAGAATCGCTCCTTCAATACAACATTCGACCAATTTTGAGACATGAAGTAAATCCACACGTACCCGAGGTCACCCTCTACCTACGGTCGCCTAGACCCGAAATCGCTCTTTCAACATAAGATTCGACCAATGTTGAGACATGAAGTAAACCCACACGCACCCGAGGTCGCCCAGGACAAGAGCTTACCCTCTACCTGCGGTCGCCTAGACCCAAGAATCACTCCTTCAACACAACATTCGACCAATTTTGAGACATGAAGTAAACCCACACGCACCCGAGGTCGCCCAAGACAAGAGGGCGCCCTCTACCTGCGGTCGCCTAGATCCAGAATCGCTCCTTCAATACAACATTCGACCAATTTTGAGACATGAAGTAAACCCACACGCACTCGAGGTGGCCGAAGACCAGAGGTCGCCCTCTACCTGTGGTCGCCTAGATCCAGAATCGCTCCTTCAATACAACATTCGACCAATTTTGAGACATGAAGTAAACCCACACGCACCCGAGGTCGCCCAGGACAAGAGCTTACCCTCTACCTGCGGTCGCGTAGACCCAAAATCGCTCCTTCAATACAACATTCGACCAATCTTAAGACATGAATTAAACCCACACGCACCCGAGGTCGCCCTCTACCTGCGGTCGCCTAGATCCAGAATCGGTCCTTCAATACAACATTCGACCAATTTTGAGACATGAAGTAAAGCCACACGCACCCGAGGTCGCCCTCTACCGGCGGTCGCCTAGATCCAGAATCGCTCCTTCAATACAACATTCGACCAATTTTGAGACATGAAGTAAACCCACACGCACCCGAGGTCGCCCTCTACCTGCGGTCGCCTAGATCCAGAATCGCTCCTTCAATACAACATTCGACCAATCTTGAGACATGAAGTAAGCCCACACGCACTTGAGGTCGCCCAAGACAAGAGGTCGCCCACTACCTGCGGTCGCCTAGATGCAGAATCGCTCCTTCAATACAACATTCGACCAATTTAGAAACATGAAGTAAACCCACACGCACCCGAGGTCGCCCTCTACTTGCGGTCGCCTAGATCCAGAATCGCTCCTTCAATACAACACTCGACCAATTTTGAGACATGAAGTAAACCCACACGCACCCGAGGTCGCCCAGGACAAGAGCTTACCCTCTACCTACGGTCGCCTAGACCCAGAATCGCTCCTTCAATACAACATTCGACTAATTTAGAGACATGAAGTAAACCCACACGCACCCGAGGTCGCCTTGGACTTGCGGTCGCCTAGATCCAGAATCGCTCCTTCAATACAACACTCGACCAATTTTGAGACATGAAGTAAACCCACACGCACCCGAGGTCGCCCTCTACCTACGGTCGCCCAGATCCAGAATAGCTCCTTCAATACACCATTCGACCAATTTTGAGACATGAAGTAAACCCACACGCACTCGAGGTGGCCCAAGACAAGAGGTCGCCCTCTACTTGCGGTCGCCTAGATCCAGAATCGCTCCATCAATACAACACTCGACCAATTTTGACACATGAAGTAAAGCCACACGCAACCGAGGTCGCCCAGGACAAGAGCTTACCCTCTACCTGCGGTCGCCTAGACCCAGAATCGCTCCTTCAATACAACATTCGACTAATTTAGAGACATGAAGTAAACCCACACGCACCCGAGGTGGCCGAAGACAAGAGGTCGCCCTCTACCTGCGGTCGCCTAGATCCAGAATCGCTCCTTCAATACAACATTCGACCAATTTTGAGACATGAAGTAAACCCACACGCACCCGAGGTCGCCCAGGACAAGAGCTTACCCTCTACCTGCGGTCGCGTAGACCCAAAATCGCTCCTTCAATACAACATTCGACCAATCTTAAGACATGAAGTAAACCCACACGCACCCGAGGTCGCCCTCTACCTGCGGTCGCCTAGATCCAGAATCGGTCCTTCAATACAACATTCGACCAATTTTGAGACATGAAGTAAAGCCACACGCACCCGAGGTCGCCCTCTACCTGCGGTCGCCTAGATCCAGAATCGGTCCTTCAATACAACATTCGACCAATTTTGAGACATGAAGTAAACCCACACGCACCCGAGGTCGCCCTCTACCTGCGGTCGCCTAGATCCAGAATCGCTCCTTCAATACAACATTCGACCAATCTTGAGACATGAAGTAAGCCCACACGCACTTGAGGTCGCCCAAGACAAGAGGTCGCCCACTACGTGCGGTCGCCTAGATGTAGAATCGCTCCTTCAATACAACATTCGACCAATTTAGAGACATGAAGTAAACCCACACGCACCCGAGGTCGCCCTCTACTTGCGGTCGCCTAGATCCAGAATCGCTCCTTCAATACAACACTCGACCAATTTTGAGACATGAAGTAAAGCCACACGCACCCGAGGTCGCCCAGGACAAGAGCTTACCCTCTACCTACGGTCGCCTAGGCCCAGAATCGCTCCTTCAATACAACATTCGACTAATTTAGAGACATGAAGTAAACCCACACGCACCCGAGGTCGCCCAGGACTTGCGGTCGCCTAGATCCAGAATCGCTCCTTCAATACAACACTCGACCAATTTTGAGACATGAAGTAAACCCACACGCACCCGAGGTCGCCGTCTACCTGCGGTCGCCCAGATCCAGAATAGCTCCTACAATACACCATTCGACCAATTTTGAGACATGAAGTAAAGCCACACGCACTCGAGGTGGCCCAAGACAAGAGGTCGCCCTCTACTTGCGGTCGCCTAGATCCAGAATCGCTCCATCAATACAACACTCGACCAATTTAGAGACATGAAGTAAACCCACACGCACCCGAGGTCGCCCAGGACAAGAGCTTATCCTCTACCTGCGGTCGCGTAGACCCAGAATCGCTCCTTCAATACAACATTCGACTAATTTAGAGACATGAAGTAAACCCACACGCACCCGAGGTGGCCGAAGACAAGAGGTCGCCCTCTACCTGCGGTCGCCTAGATCCAGAATCGCTCTTTCAATACAACATTCGACCAATTTTGAGACATGAAATAAACCCACACGCACTCGAGGTGGCCGAAGACAAGAGGTCGCCCTCTACCTGCGGTCGCCTAGATCCAGAATCGCTCCTTCAATACAACATTCGACCAATTTTGAGACATGAAGTAAACCCACACGCACCCGAGGTCGCCCAGGACAAGAGCTTACCCTCTACCTGCGGTCGCGTAGACCCAAAATCGCTCCTTCAAAACAACATTCGACCAATCTTAAGACATGAAGTAAACCCACACGCACCCGAGGTCGCCCTCTACCTGCGGTCGCCTAGATCCAGAATCGCTCCTTCAATACAACATTCGACCAATTTTGAGACATGAAGTAAAGCCACACGCACCCGAGGTCGCCCTCTACCTGCGGTCGCCTAGATCCAGAATCGGTCCTTCAATACAACATTCGACCAATTTTGAGACATGAAATAAACCCACACGCACCCGAGCTTACCCTCTACCTGCGGTCGCCTAGATCCAGAATCGCTCCTTCAATACAACATTCGACCAATTTTGAGACATGAAGTAAACCCACACGCACCCGAGGTCGCCCAGGACAAGAGCTTACCCTGTACCTGCGGTCGCGTAGACCCAAAATCGCTCCTTCAATACAACACTCGACCAATTTTGACACATGAAGTAAAGCCACACGCAACCGAGGTCGCCCAGGACAAGAGCTTACCCTCTACCTGCGGTCGCCTAGACCCAGAATCGCTCCTTCAATACAACATTCGACTAATTTAGAGACATGAAGTAAACCCACACGCACCCGAGGTTGCCCTCTACTTGCGGTCGCCTAGATCCAGAATCGCTCCTTCAATACAACACTCGACCAATTTTGAGACATGAAGTAAACCCACACGCACCCGAGGTCGCCCAGAACAAGAGCTTACCCTCTACCTGCGGTCGCCTAAACCCAGAATCGCTCCTTCAATACAACATTCGACCAATTTAGAGACATGAAGTAAATCCACACGCACCCGAGGTCGCCCTCTACCTGCGGTCGCCTAGATCCAGAATCGGTCCTTCAATACAACATTCGACCAATTTTGAGACATGAAGTAAAGCCACACGCACCCGAGGTCGCCCAGAACAAGAGCTTACTCTCTACCTGCGGTCGCCTAGACCCAGAATCGCTCCTTCAATACAACATTCGACTAATTTAGAGACATGAAGTAAACCCACACGCACCCGAGGTCGCCCAGGACAAGAGCTTACCCTCTACCTGCGGTCGCGTAGACCCAAAATCGCTCCTTCAATACAACACTCGACCAATTTTGACACATGAAGTAAAGCCACACGCAACCGAGGTCGCCCAGGACAAGAGCTTACCCTCTACCTGCGGTCGCCTAGACCCAGAATCGCTCCTTCAATACAACATTCGACTAATTTAGAGACATGAAGTAAACCCACACGCACCCGAGGTCGCCCAGAACAAGAGCTTACTCTCTATCTGCGGTCGCCTAGACCCAGAATCGCTCCTTCAATACAACATTCGACTAATTTAGAGACATGAAGTAAACCCACACGCACCCGAGGTCGCCCAGGACAAGAGCTTATCCTCTACCTGCGGTCGCCTAGACCCAAAATCGCTCCTTCAATACAACACTCGACCAATTTTGACACATGAAGTAAAGCCACACGCAACCGAGGTCGCCCAGGACAAGAGCTTACCCTCTACCTGCGGTCGCCTAAACCCAGAATCGCTCCTTCAATACAACATTCGACCAATTTAGAGACATGAAGTAAATCCACACGCACCCGAGGTCGCCGTCTACCTGCGGTCGCCTAGATCTAGAATCGGTCCTTCAATACAACATTCGACCAATTTTGAGACATGAAGTAAAGCCACACGCACCCGAGGTCGCCCAGAACAAGAGCTTACTCTCTACCTGCGGTCGCCTAGACCCAGAATCGCTCCTTCAATACAACATTCGACTAATTTAGAGACATGAAGTAAACCCACACGCACCCGAGGTCGCCCAGGACAAGAGCTTACCCTCTACCTGCGGTCGCGTAGACCCAAAATCGCTCCTTCAATACAACACTCGACCAATTTTGACACATGAAGTAAAGCCACACGCAACCGAGGTCGCCCAGGACAAGAGCTTACCCTCTACCTGCGGTCGCCTAGACCCAGAATCGCTCCTTCAATACAACATTCGACTAATTTAGAGACATGAAGTAAACCCACACGCACCCGAGGTTGCCCTCTACTTGCGGTCGCCTAGATCCAGAATCGCTCCTTCAATACAACACTCGACCAATTTTGAGACATGAAGTAAACCCACACGCACCCGAGGTCGCCCAGAACAAGAGCTTACCCTCTACCTGCGGTCGCGTAGACCTAAAATCGCTCCTTCAATACAACACTCGACCAATTTTGACACATGAAGTAAAGCCACACGCAACCGAGGTCGCCCAGGACAAGAGCTTACCCTCTACCTGCGGTCGCCTAGACCCAGAATCGCTCCTTCAATACAACATTCGACTAATTTAGAGACAAGAAGTAAACCCACACGCACCCGAGGTCGCCCAGGACTTGCGGTCGCCTAGATCCAGAATCGCTCCTTCAATACAACACTCGACCAATTTTGAGACAAGAAGTAAACCCACACGCACCCGAGGTCGCCCAGGACTTGCGGTCGCCTAAACCCAGAATCGCTCCTTCAATACAACATTCGATCAATTTAGAGACATGAAGTAAATCCACACGCACCCGAGGTCACCCTCTACCTGCGGTCGCCTAGACCCAGAATCGCTCCTTCAATACAACATTCGATCAATTTAGAGACATGAAGTAAATCCACACGCACCTGAGGTCGCCCTCTACCTGCGGTCGCCTAGATCCAGAATCGGTCCTTCAATACAACATTCGACCAATTTAGAGACATGAAGTAAACCCACACGCACCCGAAGTCGCCCAGGACTTGCGGTCGCCTAGATCCAGAATCGCTCCTTCAATACGACACTCGACCAATTTTGATACATGAAGTAAACCCACACGCACCCGAGGTCGCCCTCTACCTACGGTCGCCCAGATCCAGAATCGCTCCTTCAATACACCATTCGAACAATTTTGAGACATGGAGTAAACCCACACGCACTCGAGGTGGCCCAAGACAAGAGGTCGCCCTCTACTTGCGGTCGCCTAGATCCAGAATCGCTCCTTCAATACAACATTCGACCAATTTAGAAACATGAAGTAAACCCACACGCACCCGAGGTCGCCCTCTACCTGCTGTCGCCTAGATCCAGAATCGCTCCTTCAATACAACATTCGACCAATCTTGAGACATGAAGTAAGTCCACACGCACTTGAGGTCGCCCAAGACAAGAGCTTACCCTCTACCTGCGGTCGCCTAGACCCAGAATCGCTCCTTCAATACAACATTCGACCAATTTAGAGACATGAAGTAAACCCACACGCACCTGAGGTCGCCCAGGACAAGAGCTTACCCTCTACCTGCGGTCGCCTAAACCCAGAATCGCTCCTTCAATACAACATTCGACCAATATAGAGACATGAAGTAAATCCACACGCACCCGAGGTCGCCCTCTACCTGCGGTCGCCTAGATCCAGAATCGGTCCTTCAATACAACATTCGACCAATTTTGAGACATGAAGTAAAGCCACACGCACCCGAGGTCGCCCAGAGCAAGAGCTTACTCTCTACCTGCGGTCGCCTAGACCCAGAATCGCTCCTTCAATACAACATTCGACTAATTTAGAGACATGAAGTAAACCCACACGCACCCGAGGTCGCCCAGGACAAGAGCTTACCCTCTACCTGCGGTCGCCTAAACCCAGAATCGCTCCTTCAATACAACATTCGACCAATATAGAGACATGAAGTAAATCCACACGCACCCGAGGTCGCCCTCTACCTGCGGTCGCCTAGATCCAGAATCGGTCCTTCAATACAACATTCGACCAATTTTGAGACATGAAGTAAAGCCACACGCACCCGAGGTCGCCCAGAGCAAGAGCTTACTCTCTACCTGCGGTCGCCTAGACCCAGAATCGCTCCTTCAATACAACATTCGACTAATTTAGAGACATGAAGTAAACCCACACGCACTTGAGGTCGCCCAAGACAAGAGCTTACCCTCTACCTGCGGTCGCCTAGACCCAGAATCGCTCCTTCAATACAACATTCGACCAATTTAGAGACATGAAGTAAACCCACACGCACCTGAGGTCGCCCAGGACAAGAGCTTACCCTCTACCTGCGGTCGCCTAAACCCAGAATCGCTCCTTCAATACAACATTCGACCAATATAGAGACATGAAGTAAATCCACACGCACCCGAGGTCGCCCTCTACCTGCGGTCGCCTAGATCCAGAATCGGTCCTTCAATACAACATTCGACCAATTTTGAGACATGAAGTAAAGCCACACGCACCCGAGGTCGCCCAGAGCAAGAGCTTACTCTCTACCTGCGGTCGCCTAGACCCAGAATCGCTCCTTCAATACAACATTCGACTAATTTAGAGACATGAAGTAAACCCACACGCACCCGAGGTCGCCCAGGACAAGAGCTTACCCTCTACCTGCGGTCGCGTAGACCCAAAATCGCTCCTTCAATACAACACTCGACCAATTTTGACACATGAAGTAAAGCCACACGCAACCGAGGTCGCCCAGGACAAGAGCTTACCCTCTACCTGCGGTCGCCTAGACCCAGAATCGCTCCTTCAATACAACATTCGACTAATTTAGAGACATGAAGTAAACCCACACGCACCCGAGGTTGCCCTCTACTTGCGGTCGCCTAGATCCAGAATCGCTCCTTCAATACAACACTCGACCAATTTTGAGACATGAAGTAAACCCACACGCACCCGAGGTCGCCCAGAACAAGAGCTTACCCTCTACCTGCGGTCGCGTAGACCCAAAATCCATCCTTCAATACAACACTCGACCAATTTTGACACATGAAGTAAAGCCACACGCAACCGAGGTCGCCCAGGACAAGAGCTTACCCTCTACCTGCGGTCGCCTAGACCCAGAATCGCTCCTTCAATACAACATTCGACTAATTTAGAGACAAGAAGTAAACCCACACGCACCCGAGGTCGCCCAGGACTTGCGGTCGCCTAGATCCAGAATCGCTCCTTCAATACAACACTCGACCAATTTTGAGACAAGAAGTAAACCCACACGCACCCGAGGTCGCCCAGGACTTGCGGTCGCCTAAACCCAGAATCGCTCCTTCAATACAACATTCGATCAATTTAGAGACATGAAGTAAATCCACACGCACCCGAGGTCACCCTCTACCTGCGGTCGCCTAGACCCAGAATCGCTCCTTCAATACAACATTCGATCAATTTAGAGACATGAAGTAAATCCACACGCACCTGAGGTCGCCCTCTACCTGCGGTCGCCTAGATCCAGAATCGGTCCTTCAATACAACATTCGACCAATTTAGAGACATGAAGTAAACCCACACGCACCCGAAGTCGCCCAGGACTTGCGGTCGCCTAGATCCAGAATCGCTCCTTCAATACGACACTCGACCAATTTTGATACATGAAGTAAACCCACACGCACCCGAGGTCGCCCTCTACCTACGGTCGCCCAGATCCAGAATCGCTCCTTCAATACACCATTCGAACAATTTTGAGACATGAAGTAAACCCACACGCACTCGAGGTGGCCCAAGACAAGAGGTCGCCCTCTACTTGCGGTCGCCTAGATCCAGAATCGCTCCTTCAATACAACATTCGACCAATTTAGAAACATGAAGTAAACCCACACGCACCCGAGGTCGCCCTCTACCTGCTGTCGCCTAGATCCAGAATCGCTCCTTCAATACAACATTCGACCAATCTTGAGACATGAAGTAAGTCCACACGCACTTGAGGTCGCCCAAGACAAGAGCTTACCCTCTACCTGCGGTCGCCTAGACCCAGAATCGCTCCTTCAATACAACATTCGACCAATTTAGAGACATGAAGTAAAGCCACACGCACCCGAGGTCGCCCAGAACAAGAGCTTACTCTCTACCTGCGGTCGCCTAGACCCAGAATCGCTCCTTCAATACAACATTCGACTAATTTAGAGACATGAAGTAAACCCACACGCACCCGAGGTCGCCCAGGACAAGAGCTTATCCTCTACCTGCGGTCGCCTAGACCCAAAATCGCTCCTTCAATACAACACTCGACCAATTTTGACACATGAAGTAAAGCCACACGCAACCGAGGTCGCCCAGGACAAGAGCTTACCCTCTACCTGCGGTCGCCTAAACCCAGAATCGCTCCTTCAATACAACATTCGACCAATTTAGAGACATGAAGTAAATCCACACGCACCCGAGGTCGCCGTCTACCTGCGGTCGCCTAGATCTAGAATCGGTCCTTCAATACAACATTCGACCAATTTTGAGACATGAAGTAAAGCCACACGCACCCGAGGTCGCCCAGAACAAGAGCTTACTCTCTACCTGCGGTCGCCTAGACCCAGAATCGCTCCTTCAATACAACATTCGACTAATTTAGAGACATGAAGTAAACCCACACGCACCCGAGGTCGCCCAGGACAAGAGCTTACCCTCTACCTGCGGTCGCGTAGACCCAAAATCGCTCCTTCAATACAACACTCGACCAATTTTGACACATGAAGTAAAGCCACACGCAACCGAGGTCGCCCAGGACAAGAGCTTACCCTCTACCTGCGGTCGCCTAGACCCAGAATCGCTCCTTCAATACAACATTCGACTAATTTAGAGACATGAAGTAAACCCACACGCACCCGAGGTTGCCCTCTACTTGCGGTCGCCTAGATCCAGAATCGCTCCTTCAATACAACACTCGACCAATTTTGAGACATGAAGTAAACCCACACGCACCCGAGGTCGCCCAGAACAAGAGCTTACCCTCTACCTGCGGTCGCGTAGACCTAAAATCGCTCCTTCAATACAACACTCGACCAATTTTGACACATGAAGTAAAGCCACACGCAACCGAGGTCGCCCAGGACAAGAGCTTACCCTCTACCTGCGGTCGCCTAGACCCAGAATCGCTCCTTCAATACAACATTCGACTAATTTAGAGACAAGAAGTAAACCCACACGCACCCGAGGTCGCCCAGGACTTGCGGTCGCCTAGATCCAGAATCGCTCCTTCAATACAACACTCGACCAATTTTGAGACAAGAAGTAAACCCACACGCACCCGAGGTCGCCCAGGACTTGCGGTCGCCTAAACCCAGAATCGCTCCTTCAATACAACATTCGATCAATTTAGAGACATGAAGTAAATCCACACGCACCCGAGGTCACCCTCTACCTGCGGTCGCCTAGACCCAGAATCGCTCCTTCAATACAACATTCGATCAATTTAGAGACATGAAGTAAATCCACACGCACCTGAGGTCGCCCTCTACCTGCGGTCGCCTAGATCCAGAATCGGTCCTTCAATACAACATTCGACCAATTTAGAGACATGAAGTAAACCCACACGCACCCGAAGTCGCCCAGGACTTGCGGTCGCCTAGATCCAGAATCGCTCCTTCAATACGACACTCGACCAATTTTGATACATGAAGTAAACCCACACGCACCCGAGGTCGCCCTCTACCTACGGTCGCCCAGATCCAGAATCGCTCCTTCAATACACCATTCGAACAATTTTGAGACATGGAGTAAACCCACACGCACTCGAGGTGGCCCAAGACAAGAGGTCGCCCTCTACTTGCGGTCGCCTAGATCCAGAATCGCTCCTTCAATACAACATTCGACCAATTTAGAAACATGAAGTAAACCCACACGCACCCGAGGTCGCCCTCTACCTGCTGTCGCCTGGATCCAGAATCGCTCCTTCAATACAACATTCGACCAATCTTGAGACATGAAGTAAGTCCACACGCACTTGAGGTCGCCCAAGACAAGAGCTTACCCTCTACCTGCGGTCGCCTAGACCCAGAATCGCTCCTTCAATACAACATTCGACCAATTTAGAGACATAAAGTAAACCCACACGCACCTGAGGTCGCCCAGGACAAGAGCTTACCCTCTACCTGCGGTCGCCTAAACCCAGAATCGCTCCTTCAATACAACATTCGACCAATATAGAGACATGAAGTAAATCCACACGCACCCGAGGTCGCCCTCTACCTGCGGTCGCCTAGATCCAGAATCGGTCCTTCAATACAACATTCGACCAATTTTGAGACATGAAGTAAAGCCACACGCACCCGAGGTCGCCCAGAACAAGAGCTTACTCTCTACCTGCGGTCGCCTAGACCCAGAATCGCTCCTTCAATACAACATTCGACTAACTTAGAGACATGAAGTAAACCCACACGCACCCGAGGTCGCCCAGGACTTGCGGTCGCCTAGATCCAGAATCGGTCCTTCAATACAACATTCGACCAATTTTGAGACATGAAGTAAACCCACACGCACCCGAGGTTGCCCAAGACAGGAGGTCGCACTCTACCTGCGGTCGCCTAAACCCAGAATCGCTCCTTCAATACAACATTCGACCAATTTTGAGACATGAAGTAAACCCACACGCACCCGAGGTCGCCCAGGACAAGAGCTTACCCTCTACCTGCGGTCGCGTAGACCCAAAATCGCTCCTTCAATACAACATTCGACCAATCTTAAGACATGAAGTAAACCCACACGCACCCGAGGTCGCCCTCTACCTGCGGTCGCCTAGATCCAGAATCGCTCCTTCAATACAACACTCGACCAATTTTGACACATGAAGTAAAGCCACACGCAACCGAGGTCGCCCAGGACAAGAGCTTACCCTCTACCTGCGGTCGCCTAGACCCAGAATCGCTCCTTCAATACAACATTCGACTAATTTAGAGACATGAAGTAAACCCACACGCACCCGAGGTTGCCCTCTACTTGCGGTCGCCCAGATCCAGAATCGCTCCTTCAATACAACACTCGACCAATTTTGAGACATGAAGTAAACCCACACGCACCCGAGGTCGCCCAGAACAAGAGCTTACCCTCTACCTGCGGTCGCCTAAACCCAGAATCGCTCCTTCAATACAACATTCGACCAATTTAGAGACATGAAGAAAACCCACACGCACCCGAGGTCGCCCTCTACCTGCGGTCGCCTAGATCCAGAATCGGTCCTTCAATACAACATTGGACCAATTTTGAGACATGAAGTAAAGCCACACACACCCGAGGTCGCCCAGAACAAGAGCTTACCCTCTACCTGCGGTCGCCTAAACCCAGAATCCCTCCTTCAATACAAAATTCGACTAATTTAGAGACATGAAGTAAACCCACACGCACCCGAGGTCGCCCAGGACTTGCGGTCGCCTAGATCCAGAATCGGTCCTTCAATACAACACTCGACCAATTTTGAGACATGAAGTAAACCCACACGCACCCGAGGTCGCCCAGAACAAGAGCTTACCCTCTACCTGCGGTCGCGTAGACCCAAAATCGCTCCTTCAATACAACACTCGACCAATTTTGACACATGAAGTAAAGCCACACGCAACCGAGGTCGCCCAGGACAAGAGCTTACCCTCTACCTGCGGTCGCCTAGACCCAGAATCGCTCCTTCAATACAACATTCGACTAATTTAGAGACAAGAAGTAAACCCACACGCACCCGAGGTCGCCCAGGACTTGCGGTCGCCTAGATCCAGAATCGCTCCTTCAATACAACACTCGACCAATTTTGAGACAAGAAGTAAACCCACACGCACCCGAGGTCGCCCAGGACTTGCGGTCGCCTAAACCCAGAATCGCTCCTTCAATACAACATTCGATCAATTTAGAGACATGAAGTAAATCCACACGCACCCGAGGTCACCCTCTACCTGCGGTCGCCTAGACCCAGAATCGCTCCTTCAATACAACATTCGATCAATTTAGAGACATGAAGTAAATCCACACGCACCTGAGGTCGCCCTCTACCTGCGGTCGCCTAGATCCAGAATCGGTCCTTCAATACAACATTCGACCAATTTAGAGACATGAAGTAAACCCACACGCACCCGAAGTCGCCCAGGACTTGCGGTCGCCTAGATCCAGAATCGCTCCTTCAATACGACACTCGACCAATTTTGATACATGAAGTAAACCCACACGCACCCGAGGTCGCCCTCTACCTACGGTCGCCCAGATCCAGAATCGCTCCTTCAATACACCATTCGAACAATTTTGAGACATGAAGTAAACCCACACGCACTCGAGGTGGCCCAAGACAAGAGGTCGCCCTCTACTTGCGGTCGCCTAGATCCAGAATCGCTCCTTCAATACAACATTCGACCAATTTAGAAACATGAAGTAAACCCACACGCACCCGAGGTCGCCCTCTACCTGCTGTCGCCTAGATCCAGAATCGCTCCTTCAATACAACATTCGACCAATCTTGAGACATGAAGTAAGTCCACACGCACTTGAGGTCGCCCAAGACAAGAGCTTACCCTCTACCTGCGGTCGCCTAGACCCAGAATCGCTCCTTCAATACAACATTCGACCAATTTAGAGACATGAAGTAAAGCCACACGCACCCGAGGTCGCCCAGAACAAGAGCTTACTCTCTACCTGCGGTCGCCTAGACCCAGAATCGCTCCTTCAATACAACATTCGACTAATTTAGAGACATGAAGTAAACCCACACGCACCCGAGGTCGCCCAGGACAAGAGCTTACCCTCTACCTGCGGTCGCGTAGACCCAAAATCGCTCCTTCAATACAACACTCGACCAATTTTGACACATGAAGTAAAGCCACACGCAACCGAGGTCGCCCAGGACAAGAGCTTACCCTCTACCTGCGGTCGCCTAGACCCAGAATCGCTCCTTCAATACAACATTCGACTAATTTAGAGACATGAAGTAAACCCACACGCACCCGAGGTTGCCCTCTACTTGCGGTCGCCTAGATCCAGAATCGCTCCTTCAATACAACACTTGACCAATTTTGAGACATGAAGTAAAGCCACACGCACCCGAGGTCGCCCAGAACAAGAGCTTACCCTCTACCTGCGGTCGCGTAGACCCAAAATCGCTCCTTCCATACAACACTCGACCAATTTTGACACATGAAGTAAAGCCACACGCAACCGAGGTCGCCCAGGACAAGAGCTTACCCTCTACGTGCGGTCGCCTAGACCCAGAATCGCTCCTTCAATACAACATTCGACTAATTTAGAGACATGAAGTAAGTCCACACGCACTTGAGGTCGCCCTCTACCTGCGGTCGCCTAGATCCAGAATCGGTCCTTCAATACAACATTCGACCAATTTAGAGACATGAAGTAAACCCACACGCACCCGAAGTCGCCCAGGACTTGCGGTCGCCTAGATCCAGAATCGCTCCTTCAATACGACACTCGACCAATTTTGATACATGAAGTAAACCCACACGCACCCGAGGTCGCCCTCTACCTACGGTCGCCCAGATCCAGAATCGCTCCTTCAATACACCATTCGAACAATTTTGAGACATGAAGTAAACCCACACGCACTCGAGGTGGCCCAAGACAAGAGGTCGCCCTCTAGTTGCGGTCGCCTAGATCCAGAATCGCTCCTTCAATACAACATTCGACCAATTTAGAAACATGAAGTAAACCCACACGCACCCGAGGTCGCCCTTTACGTGCTGTCGCCTAGATCCAGAATCGCTCCTTCAATACAACATTCGACCAATCTTGAGACATGAAGTAAGTCCACACGCACTTGAGGTCGCCCAAGACAAGAGCTTACCGTTTACCTGCGGTCGCCTAGACCTAGAATCGCTCCTTCAATACAACATTCGACCAATTTAGAGACATGAAGTAAACCCACACGCACCCGAGGTCGCCCAGGACAAGAGCTTACCCTCTACCTGCGGACGCCTAAACCCAGAATCGCTCCTTCAATACAACATTCGATCAATTTAGAGACATGAAGTATATCCACACGCACCCGAGGTCGCCCTCTACCTGCGGTCGCCTAGATCCAGAATCGGTCCTTTTATACAACATTCGACCAATTTTGAGACATGAAGTAAAGCCACACGCACGCGAGGTCGCCCAGAACAAGAGCTTACCCTCTCCCTGCGGTCGCCTAGACCCAGAATCGCTCCTTCAATACAACATTCGACCAATTTAGAGACATGAAGTAAACCCACACGCACCCGAGGTCGCCCAGGACTTGCGGTCGCCTAGATCCAGAATCGCTCCTTCAATACGACACTCGACCAATTTTGATACATGAAGTAAACCCACACGCACCCGAGGTCGCCCTCTACCTACGGTCGCCCAGATCCAGAATCGCTCCTTCAATACAACATTCGACCAATCTTGAGACGTGAAGTAAGTCCACACGCACTTGAGGTCGCCCAAGACAAGAGCTTACCCTCTACCTACGGTCGCCTAGACCCAGAATCGCTCCTTCAATACAACATTCGACCAATTTAGAGACATGAAGTAAACCCACACGCACCTGAGGTCGCCCAGGACAAGAGCTTACCCTCTACCTGCGGTCGCCTAAACCCAGAATCGCTCCTTCAATACAACATTCGACCAATATAGAGACATGAAGTAAATCCACACGCACCCGAGGTCGCCCTCTACCTGCGGTCGCCTAGATCCAGAATCGCTCCTTCAATACAACATTCGACCAATCTTGAGACGTGAAGTAAGTCCACACGCACTTGAGGTCGCCCAAGACAAGAGCTTACCCTCTACCTGCGGTCGCCTAGACCCAGAATCGCTCCTTCAATACAACATTCGACCAATTTAGAGACATGAAGTAAACCCACACGCACCTGAGGTCGCCCAGGACAAGAGCTTACCCTCTACCTGCGGTCGCCTAAACCCAGAATCGCTCCTTCAATACAACATTCGACCAATATAGAGACATGAAGTAAATCCACACGCACCCGAGGTCGCCCTCTACCTGCGGTCGCCTAGATCCAGAATCGGTCCTTCAATACAACATTCGACCAATTTTGAGACATGAAGTAAAGCCACACGCACCCGAGGTCGCCCAGAACAAGAGCTTACTCTCTACCTGCGGTCGCCTAGACCCAGAATCGCTCCTTCAATACAACATTCGACTAACTTAGAGACATGAAGTAAACCCACACGCACCCGAGGTCGCCCAGGACTTGCGGTCGCCTAGATCCAGAATCGGTCCTTCAATACAACATTCGACCAATTTTGAGACATGAAGTAAACCCACACGCACCCGAGGTTGCCCAAGACAGGAGGTCGCACTCTACCTGCGGTCGCCTAAACCCAGAATCGCTCCTTCAATACAACATTCGACCAATTTTGAGACATGAAGTAAACCCACACGCACCCGAGGTCGCCCAGGACAAGAGCTTACCCTCTACCTGCGGTCGCGTAGACCCAAAATCGCTCCTTCAATACAACATTCGACCAATCTTAAGACATGAAGTAAACCCACACGCACCCGAGGTCGCCCTCTACCTGCGGTCGCCTAGATCCAGAATCGCTCCTTCAATACAACACTCGACCAATTTTGACACATGAAGTAAAGCCACACGCAACCGAGGTCGCCCAGGACAAGAGCTTACCCTCTACCTGCGGTCGCCTAGACCCAGAATCGCTCCTTCAATACAACATTCGACTAATTTAGAGACATGAAGTAAACCCACACGCACCCGAGGTTGCCCTCTACTTGCGGTCGCCCAGATCCAGAATCGCTCCTTCAATACAACACTCGACCAATTTTGAGACATGAAGTAAACCCACACGCACCCGAGGTCGCCCAGAACAAGAGCTTACCCTCTACCTGCGGTCGCCTAAACCCAGAATCGCTCCTTCAATACAACATTCGACCAATTTAGAGACATGAAGTAAACCCACACGCACCCGAGGTCGCCCTCTACCTGCGGTCGCCTAGATCCAGAATCGGTCCTTCAATACAACATTGGACCAATTTTGAGACATGAAGTAAAGCCACACACACCCGAGGTCGCCCAGAACAAGAGATTACCCTCTACCTGCGGTCGCCTAAACCCAGAATCCCTCCTTCAATACAAAATTCGACTAATTTAGAGACATGAAGTAAACCCACACGCACCCGAGGTCGCCCAGGACTTGCGGTCGCCTAGATCCAGAATCGCTCCTTCAATACAACACTCGACCAATTTTGAGACATGAAGTAAACCCACACGCACCCGAGGTCGCCCAAGACAAGAGGTCGCCCTCTACCTGCGGTCGCCTAGATCCAGAATCGCTCCTTCAATACAACATTCGACCAATTTTGAGACATGAAGTAAACCCACACGCACCCGAGGTTGCCCAAGACAAGAGGTCGCCTTCTACCTGCGGTCGCCTAGATCCAGAATCGCTCCTTCAATACAACATTCGACCAATTTTGAGACATGAAGTAAACCCACACGCACCCGAGGTTGCCCAAGACAAGAGGTCGCCCTCTACCTGCAGTCGCCTAGATCCAGAATCGCTCCTTCAATACAACATTCGACCAATTTTGAGACATGAAGTAAACCCACACGCACCCGAGGTCGCCCAGGACAAGAGCTTACCCTGTACCTGCGGTCGCGTAGACCCAAAATCGCTCCTTCAATACAACACTCGACCAATTTTGACACATGAAGTAAAGCCACACGCAACCGAGGTCGCCCAGGACAAGAGCTTACCCTCTACCTGCGGTCGCCTAGACCCAGAATCGCTCCTTCAATACAACATTCGACTAATTTAGAGTCATGAAGTAAACCCACACGCACCCGAGGTTGCCCTCTACTTGCGGTCGCCTAGATCCAGAATCGCTCCTTCAATACAACACTCGACCAATTTTGAGACATGAAGTAAACCCACACGCACCCGAGGTCGCCCAGAACAAGAGCTTACCCTCTACCTGCGGTCGCCTAAACCCAGAATCGCTCCTTCAATACAACATTCGACCAATTTAGAGACATGAAGTAAATCCACACGCACCCGAGGTCGCCGTCTACCTGCGGTCGCCTAGATCCAGAATCGGTCCTTCAATACAACATTCGACCAATTTTGAGACATGAAGTAAAGCCACACGCACCCGAGGTCGCCCAGAACAAGAGCTTACTCTCTACCTGCGGTCGCCTAGACCCAGAATCGCTCCTTCAATACAACATTCGACTAATTTAGAGACATGAAGTAAACCCACACGCACCCGAGGTCGCCCAGGACAAGAGCTTACCCTCTACCTGCGGTCGCGTAGACCCAAAATCGCTCCTTCAATACAACACTCGACCAATTTTGACACATGAAGTAAAGCCACACGCAACCGAGGTCGCCCAGGACAAGAGCTTACCCTCTACCTGCGGTCGCCTAGACCCAGAATCGCTCCTTCAATACAACATTCGACTAATTTAGAGACATGAAGTAAACCCACACGCACCCGAGGTTGCCCTCTACTTGCGGTCGCCTAGATCCAGAATCGCTCCTTCAATACAACACTCGACCAATTTTGAGACATGAAGTAAACCCACACGCACCCGAGGTCGCCCAGAACAAGAGCTTACCCTCTACCTGCGGTCGCGTAGACCCAAAATCGCTCCTTCAATACAACACTCGACCAATTTTGACACATGAAGTAAAGCCACACGCAACCGAGGTCGCCCAGGACAAGAGCTTACCCTCTACCTGCGGTCGCCTAGACCCAGAATCGCTCCTTCAATACAACATTCGACTAATTTAGAGACAAGAAGTAAACCCACACGCACCCGAGGTCGCCCAGGACTTGCGGTCGCCTAGATCCAGAATCGCTCCTTCAATACAACACTCGACCAATTTTGAGACAAGAAGTAAACCCACACGCACCCGAGGTCGCCCAGGACTTGCGGTCGCCTAAACCCAGAATCGCTCCTTCAATACAACATTCGATCAATTTAGAGACATGAAGTAAATCCACACGCACCCGAGGTCACCCTCTACCTGCGGTCGCCTAGACCCAGAATCGCTCCTTCAATACAACATTCGATCAATTTAGAGACATGAAGTAAATCCACACGCACCTGAGGTCGCCCTCTACCTGCGGTCGCCTAGATCCAGAATCGGTCCTTCAATACAACATTCGACCAATTTAGAGACATGAAGTAAACCCACACGCACCCGAAGTCGCCCAGGACTTGCGGTCGCCTAGATCCAGAATCGCTCCTTCAATACGACACTCGACCAATTTTGATACATGAAGTAAACCCACACGCACCCGAGGTCGCCCTCTACCTACGGTCGCCCAGATCCAGAATCGCTCCTTCAATACACCATTCGAACAATTTTGAGACATGAAGTAAACCCACACGCACTCGAGGTGGCCCAAGACAAGAGGTCGCCCTCTAGTTGCGGTCGCCTAGATCCAGAATCGCTCCTTCAATACAACATTCGACCAATTTAGAAACATGAAGTAAACCCACACGCACCCGAGGTCGCCCTTTACGTGCTGTCGCCTAGATCCAGAATCGCTCCTTCAATACAACATTCGACCAATCTTGAGACATGAAGTAAGTCCACACGCACTTGAGGTCGCCCAAGACAAGAGCTTACCCTCTACCTGCGGTCGCCTAGACCCAGAATCGCTCCTTCAATACAACATTCGACCAATTTTGAGACATGAAGTAAACCCACACGCACCCGAGGTCGCCCTCTACCTGCGGTCGCCTAGATCCAGAATCGGTCCTTCCATACAACATTCGACCAATTTTGAGACATGAAGTAAACCCACACGCACCCGAGGTCGCCCAGGACAAGAGCTTACCCTCTACCTGCGGTCGCCTAAACCCAGAATCGCTCCTTCAATACAACATTCGACTAATTTAGAGACATGAAGTAAACCCACACGCACCCGAGGTCGCCCAGGACTTGCGGTCGCCTAGATCCAGAATCGCTCCTTCAATACAACACTCGACCAATTTTGAGACATGAAGTAAATCCACACGCACCCGAGGTCGCCCAAGACAAGAGCTTACCGTTTACCTGCGGTCGCCTAGACCTAGAATCGCTCCTTCAATACAACATTCGACCAATTTAGAGACATGAAGTAAACCCACACGCACCCGAGGTCGCCGAGGACAAGAGCTTACCCTCTACCTGCGGACGCCTAAACCCAGAATCGCTCCTTCAATACAACATTCGATCAATTTAGAGACATGAAGTAAATCCACACGCACCCGAGGTCGCCCTCTACCTGCGGTCGCCTAGATCCAGAATCGGTCCTTCAATACAACATTCGACCAATCTTGAGACATGAAGTAAAGCCACACGCACGCGAGGTCGCCCAGAACAAGAGCTTACCCTCTACCTGCGGTCGCCCAGACCCAGAATCGCTCCTTCAATACAACATTCGACCAATTTAGAGACATGAAGTAAACCCACACGCACCCGAGGTCGCCCAGGACTTGCGGTCGCCTAGATCCAGAATCGCTCCTTCAATACGACACTCGACCAATTTTGATACATGAAGTAAACCCACACGCACCCGAGGTCGCCCTCTACCTACGGTCGCCCAGATCCAGAATCGCTCCTTCAATACAACATTCGACCTATCTTGAGACGTGAAGTAAGTCCACACGCACTTGAGGTCGCCCAAGACAAGAGCTTACCCTCTACCTACGGTCGCCTAGACCCAGAATCGCTCCTTCAATACAACATTCGACCAATTTAGAGACATGAAGTAAACCCACACGCACCTGAGGTCGCCCAGGACAAGAGCTTACCCTCTACCTGCGGTCGCCTAAACCCAGAATCGCTCCTTCAATACAACATTCGACCAATATAGAGACATGAAGTAAATCCACACGCACCCGAGGTCGCCCTCTACCTGCGGTCGCCTAGATCCAGAATCGCTCCTTCAATACAACATTCGACCAATCTTGAGACGTGAAGTAAGTCCACACGCACTTGAGGTCGCCCAAGACAAGAGCTTACCCTCTACCTGCGGTCGCCTAGACCCAGAATCGCTCCTTCAATACAACATTCGACCAATTTAGAGACATGAAGTAAACCCACACGCACCTGAGGTCGCCCAGGACAAGAGCTTACCCTCTACCTGCGGTCGCCTAAACCCAGAATCGCTCCTTCAATACAACATTCGACCAATATAGAGACATGAAGTAAACCCACACGCACCCGAGGTCGCCCTCTACCTGCGGTCGCCTAGATCCAGAATCGGTCCTTCAATACAACATTCGACCAATTTTGAGACATGAAGTAAAGCCACACGCACCCGAGGTCGCCCAGAACAAGAGCTTACTCTCTACCTGCGGTCGCCTAGACCCAGAATCGCTCCTTCAATACAACATTCGACTAACTTAGAGACATGAAGTAAACCCACACGCACCCGAGGTCGCCCAGGACTTGCGGTCGCCTAGATCCAGAATCGGTCCTTCAATACAACATTCGACCAATTTTGAGACATGAAGTAAACCCACACGCACCCGAGGTTGCCCAAGACAGGAGGTCGCACTCTACCTGCGGTCGCCTAAACCCAGAATCGCTCCTTCAATACAACATTCGACCAATTTAGAAACATGAAGTAAACCCACACGCACCCGAGGTCGCCCTCTACCTGCGGTCGCCTAGATCCAGAATCGCTCCTTCAATACAACATTCGACCAATCTTGAGACGTGAAGTAAGTCCACACGCACTTGAGGTCGCCCAAGACAAGAGCTTACCCTCTACCTGCGGTCGCCTAGACCCAGAATCGCTCCTTCAATACAACATTCGACCAATTTAGAGACATGAAGTAAACCCACACGCACCTGAGGTCGCCCAGGACAAGAGCTTACCCTCTACCTGCGGTCGCCTAAACCCAGAATCGCTCCTTCAATACAACATTCGACCAATATAGAGACATGAAGTAAACCCACACGCACCCGAGGTCGCCCTCTACCTGCGGTCGCCTAGATCCAGAATCGGTCCTTCAATACAACATTCGACCAATTTTGAGACATGAAGTAAAGCCACACGCACCCGAGGTCGCCCAGAACAAGAGCTTACCCTCTACCTACGGTCGCCTAGACCCAGAATCGCTCCTTCAATAAAACATTCGACTAACTTAGAGACATGAAGTAAACCCACACGCACCCGAGGTCGCCCAGGACTTGCGGTCGCCTAAACCCAGAATCGCTCCTTCAATACAACATTCGACCAATTTAGAGACATGAAGTAAACCCACACGCACCCGAGGTCGCCCTCTACTTGCGGTCGCCTAGATCCAGAATCTCTCCTTCAATACAACATACGACCAATTTTGAGACATGAAGTAAAGCCACACGCACCCGAGGTCGCCCTCTACCTGCGGTCGCCTAGATCCAGAATCGCTCCTTCAATACAACACTCGACCAATTTTGAGACATGAAGTAAAGCCACACGCACCCGAGGTCGCCCAGGACAAGAGCTTACCCTCTACCTGCGGTCGCGTAGACCCAAAATCGCTCCTTCAATACAACATTCGACCAATCTTAAGACATGAAGAAAAGCCACACGCACCCGAGGTTGCCCTCCACCTGCGGTCGCCTAGATCCAGAATCGCTCCTTCAATACAACACTCGACCAATTTTGAGACATGAAGTAAACCCACACGCACCCGAGGTCGCCCAGAACAAGAGCTTACCCTCTACCTGCGGTTGCCTAGACCCAGATTCGCTCCTTCAATACAACATTCGACCAATTTAGAGACATGAAGTAAACCCACACGCACCCGAGGTCGCCCAGGACTTGCGGACGCCTAGATCCAGAATCGCTCCTTCAATACGACACTCGACCAATTTTGATACATGAAGTAAACCCACACGCACCCGAGGTCGCCCTCTACCTACGGTCGCCCAGATCCAGAATCGCTCCTTCAATACACCATTCGAACAATTTTGAGACATGAAGTAAACCCACACGCACTCGAGGTGGCCCAAGACAAGAGGTCGCCCTCTACTTGCGGTCGCCTAGATCCAGAATCGCTCCTTCAATACAACATTCGACCAATTTAGAAACATGAAGTAAACCCACACGCACCCGAGGTTGCCCTCTACTTGCTGTCGCCTAGATCCAGAATCGCTCCTTCAATACAACATTCGACCAATCTTGAGACATGAAGTAAGTCCACACGCACTTGAGGTCGCCCAAGACAAGAGCTTACCCTCTACCTGCGGTCGCCTAGACCCAGAATCGCTCCTTCAATACAACATTCGACCAATTTAGAGACATGAAGTAAACCCACACGCACCCGAGGTCGCCCAGGACAAGAGCTTACCCTCTACCTGCGGTCGCCTAAACCCAGAATCGCTCCTTCAATACAACATTCGACCAATATAGAGACATGAAGTAAATCCACACGCACCCGAGGTCGCCCTCTACCTGCGGTCGTCTAGATCCAGAATCGGTCCTTCAATACAACATTCGACCAATTTTGAGACATGAAGTAAAGCCACACGCACCCGAGGTCGCCCAGAACAAGAGCTTACTCTCTACCTGCGGTCGCCTAGACCCAGAATCGCTCCTACAATACAACATTCGACTAACTTAGAGACATGAAGTAAACCCACACGCACCCGAGGTCGCCCAGGACTTGCGGTCGCCTAGATCCAGAATCGGTCCTTCAATACAACATTCGACCAATTTTGAGACATGAAGTAAACCCACACGGACCCGAGGTTGCCCAAGACAGGAGGTCGCACTCTACCTGCGGTCGCCTAAACCCAGAATCGCTCCTTCAATACAACATTCGACCAATTTAGAGACATGAAGTAAACCCACACGCACCCGAGGTCGCCCAGGACAAGAGCTTACCCTCCACCTACGGTCGCCTAAACCCAGAATCGCTCCTTCAATACAACATTCGACCAATCTTCAGACATGAAGTAAAGCCACACGCACCCGAGGTCGCCCTCTACCTGCGGTCGCCTAGATCCAGAATCGCTCCTTCAATACAACACTCGACCAATTTTGAGACATGAAGTAAACCCACACGCACCCGAGGTCGCCATAGACAAGAGGTCGCCCTCTACCTGCGGTCGCCTAGATCCAGAATCGCTCCTTCAATACAACATTCGACCAATTTTGAGACATGAAGTAAACCCACACGCACCCGAGGTTGCCCATGACAAGAGGTCGCCCTCTACCTGCGGTCGCCTAGATCCAGAATCGCTCCTTCAATACAACATTCGACCAATTTTGAGACATGAAGTAAACCCACACGCACCCGAGGTCGCCCAGAACAAGAGCTTACCCTCTACCTGCGGTCGCCTAGACCCAGAATCGCTCCTTCAATACAACATTCGACCAATTTAGAGACATGAAGTAAACCCACACGCACCCGAGGTCGCCCAGGACTTGCGGACGCCTAGATCCAGAATCGCTCCTTCAATACGACACTCGACCAATTTTGATACATGAAGTAAACCCACACGCACCCGAGGTCGCCCTCTACCTACGGTCGCCCAGATCCAGAATCGCTCCTTCAATACACCATTCGAACAATTTTGAGACATGAAGTAAACCCACACGCACTCGAGGTGGCCCAAGACAAGAGGTCGCCCTCTACTTGCGGTCGCCTAGATCCAGAATCGCTCCTTCAATACAACATTCGACCAATTTAGAAACATGAAGTAAACCCACACGCACCCGAGGTTGCCCTCTATTTGCTGTCGCCTAGATCCAGAATCGCTCCTTCAATACAACATTCGACCAATCTTGAGACATGAAGTAAGTCCACACGCACTTGAGGTCGCCCAAGACAAGAGCTTACCCTCTACCTGCGGTCGCCTAGACCCAGAATCGCTCCTTCAATACAACATTCGACCAATTTAGAGACATGAAGTAAACCCACACGCACCCGAGGTCGCCCAGGACAAGAGCTTACCCTCTACCTGCGGTCGCCTAAACCCAGAATCGCTCCTTCAATACAACATTCGACCAATATAGAGACATGAAGTAAATCCACACGCACCCGAGGTCGCCCTCTACCTGCGGTCGCCTAGATCCAGAATCGGTCCTTCAATACAAGATTCGACCAATTTTGAGACATGAAGTAAAGCCACACGCACCCGAGGTCGCCCAGAACAAGAGCTTACTCTCTACCTGCGGTCGCCTAGACCCAGAATCGCTCCTTCAATACAACATTCGACTAACTTAGAGACATGAAGTAAACCCACACGCACCCGAGGTCGCCCAGGACTTGCGGTCGCCTAGATCCAGAATCGGTCCTTCAATACAACATTCGACCAATTTTGAGACATGAAGTAAACCCACACGCACCCAAGGTTGCCCAAGACAGGAGGTCGCACTCTACCTGCGGTCGCCTAAACCCAGAATCGCTCCTTCAATACAACATTCGACCAATTTAGAGACATGAAGTAAACCCACACGCACCCGAGGTCGCCCTCTACTTGCGGTCGCCTAGATCCAGAATCGCTCCTTCAATACAACACTCGACCAATTTTGAGACATGAAGTTAAGCCACACGCACCCGAGGTCGCCCAGGACAAGAGCTTACCCTCTACCTACGGTCGCCTAAACCTAGAATCGCTCCTTCAATACAACATTCGACCAATCTTAAGACATGAAGTAAAGCCACACGCACCCGAGGTCGCCCTCTACCTGCGGTCGCCTAGATCCAGAATCGGTCCTTCAATACAACATTCGACCAATTTTGAGACATGAAGTAAAGCCACACGCACCCGAGGTCGCCCTCTACCTGCGGTCGCCTAGACCCAGAATCGCTCCTTCAATACAACATTCGACCAATTTTGAGACATGAAGTAAGCCCACACGCACCAGAGGTTGCCCAGGACAAGAGGTCGGCCTCTATCTGCGGTCGCCTAGATCCAGAATCGCTCCTTCAATACAACATTCGACCAATTTTGAGACATGAAGTAAACCCACACGCACCCGAGGTCGCCCAGAACAAGAGCTTACCCTCTACCTGCGGTCGCCTAGACCCAGAATCGCTCCTTCAATACAACATTCGACTAATTTAGAGACATGAAGTAAACCCACACGCACCCGAGGTCGCCCTCTACTTGCGGTCGCCTAGATCCAGAATCGCTCCTTCAATACAACACTCGACCAATTTTGAGACATGAAGTAAAGCCACACGCACCCGAGGTCGCCCAGAACAAGAGCTTACCCTCTACCTGCGGTCGCCTAGACCCAGAATCGCTCCTTCAATACAACATTCGACCAATTTAGAGACATGAAGTAAACCCACACGCACCCGAGGTCGCCCTCTACCTGCGGTCGCCTAGATCCAGAATCGGTCCTTCAATACAACATTGGACCAATTTTGAGACATGAAGTAAAGCCACACGCACCCGAGGTCGCCCAGAACAAGAGCTTACCCTCTACCTGCGGTCGCCTAAACCCAGAATCCCTCCTTCAATACAACATTCGACTAATTTAGAGACATGAAGTAAACCCACACGCACCCGAGGTCGCCCAGGACTTGCGGTCGCCTAGATCCAGAATCGCTCCTTCAATACAACACTCGACCAATTTTGAGACATGAAGTAAACCCACACGCACCCGAGGTCGCCATAGACAAGAGGTCGCCCTCTACCTGCGGTCGCCTAGATCCAGAATCGCTCCTTCAATACAACATTCGACCAATTTTGAGACATGAAGTAAACCCACACGCACCCGAGGTTGCCCATGACAAGAGGTCGCCCTCTACCTGCGGTCGCCTAGATCCAGAATCGCTCCTTCAATACAACATTCGACCAATTTTGAGACATGAAGTAAACCCACACGCACCCGAGGTTGCCCAAGACAAGAGGTCGCCCTCTACCTGCGGTCGCCTAGATCCAGAATCGCTCCTTCAATACAACATTCGACCAATTTTGAGACATGAAGTAAACCCACACGCACCCGAGGTCGCCCAGGACAAGAGCTTACCCTCTACCTGCGGTCGCGTAGACCCAAAATCGCTCCTTCAATACAACATTCGACCAATTTTGAGACATGAAGTAAACCCACACGCCCCTGAGGTCGCCCTCTACCTGCGGTCGCCTAGATCCAGAATCGGTCCTTCAATACAACATTCGACCAATTTTGAGACATGAAGTAAACCCACACGCACCCGAGGTCGCCCAGAACAAGAGCTTACCCTCTACCTGCGGTCGCCTAGATCCAGAATCGCTCCTTCAATACAACATTCGACCAATTTAGAAACATGAAGTAAATCCACACGCACCCGAGGTCGCCCTCTACTTGCGGTCGCCTAGATCCAGAATCGCTCCTTCAATACAACACTCGACCAATTTTCAGACATGAAGTAAACCCACACGCACCCGAGGTCGCCCTCTACTTGCGGTCGCCTAGATCCAGAATCGCTCCTTCAATACAACACTCGACCAATTTTGAGACATGAAGTAAACCCACACGCACCCGAAGTCGCCCTCTACCTACGGTCGCCTAGATCCAGAATCGCTCCTTCAATACAACATTCGACCAATTTTGAGACATGAAGTAAACCCACACGCACTCGAGGTGGCCCAAGACAAGAGGTCGCCCTCTACTTGCGGTCGCCCAGATCCAGAATCGCTCGTTCAATACAACATTCGACCAATTTTGAGACATGAAGTAAACCCACACGCACCCGAGGTCGCCCTCTACCTACGGTCGCCTAGATCCAGAATCGCTCCTTCAATACAAAATTCGACCAATTTAGAGACATGAAGTAAAGCCACAGGCACCCGAGGTCGCCAAGAACAAGAGCTTACCCTCTACCTGTGGTCGCCTAGACCCAGAATCGCTCCTTCAATACAACATTCGACTAATTTAGAGACATGAAGTAAACCCACACGCACCCGAGGTCGCCCAGGACTTGCGGTCGCCTAGATCCAGAATCGCTCCTTCAATACAACACTCGACCAATTTTCAGACATGAAGTAAACCCACACGCACCAGAGGTTGCCCAGGACAAGAGGTCGGCCTCTATCTGCGGTCGCCTAGATCCTGAATCGCTCCTTCAATACAACATTCGACCAATTTTGAGACATGAAGTAAACCTACACGCACCCGAGGTCGCCCAGAACAAAAGCTTACCCTCTACCTCCGGTCGCCTAGACCCAGAATGGCTCCTTCAATACAACATTCGACCAATTTTCAGACATGAAGTAAACCCACACGCACCCGAGGTCGCCCTCTACTTGCGGTCGCCTAGATCCAGAATCGCTCCTTCAATACAACACTCGACCAATTTTGAGACATGAAGTAAACCCACACGCACCCGAAGTCGCCCTCTACCTACGGTCGCCTAGATCCAGAATCGCTCCTTCAATACAACATTCGACCAATTTTGAGACATGAAGTAAACCCACACGCACCCGAGGTCGCCCTCTACCTACGGTCGCCTAGATCCAGAATCGCTCCTTCAATACAAAATTCGACCAATTTAGAGACATGAAGTAAAGCCACAGGCACCCGAGGTCGCCCAGAACAAGAGCTTACCCTCTACCTGTGGTCGCCTAGACCCAGAATCGCTCCTTCAATACAACATTCGACTAATTTAGAGACATGAAGTAAACCCACGCGCACCCGAGGTCGCCCAGGACTTGCGGTCGCCTAGATCCAGACTCGCTCCTTCAATACAACACTCGACCAATTTTCAGACATGAAGTAAACCCACACGCACCAGAGGTTGCCCAGGACAAGAGGTCGGCCTCTATCTGCGGTCGCCTAGATCCAGAATCGCTCCTTCAATACAACATTCGACCAATTTTGAGACATGAAGTAAACCCACACGCACCCGAGGTCGCCCAGAACAAAAGCTTACCCTCTACCTCCGGTCGCCTAGACCCAGAATGGCTCCTTCAATACAACATTCGACCAATTTTCAGACATGAAGTAAACCCACACGCACCCGAGGTCGCCCTCTACTTGCGGTCGCCTAGATCCAGAATCGCTCCTTCAATACAACACTCGACCAATTTTGAGACATGAAGTAAACCCACACGCACCCGAAGTCGCCCTCTACCTACGGTCACCTAGATCCAGAATCGCTCCTTCAATACAACATTCGACCAATTTTGAGACATGAAGTAAACCCACACGCACTCGAGGTGGCCCAAGACAAGAGGTCGCCCTCTACTTGCGGTCGCCTAGATCCAGAATCGCTCCTTCAATACAACATTCGACCAATTTAGAAACATGAAGTAAATCCACACGCACCCGAGGTCGCCCTCTACTTGCGGTCGCCTAGATCCAGAATCGCTCCTTCAATACAACACTCGACCAATTTTCAGACATGAAGTAAACCCACACGCACCCGAGGTCGCCCTCTACTTGCGTTCGCCTAGATCCAGAATCGCTCCTTCAATACAACACTCGACCAATTTTGAGACATGAAGTAAACCCACACGCACCCGAAGTCGCCCTCTACCTACGGTCGCCTAGATCCAGAATCGGTCCTTCAATACAACATTCGACCAATTTTGAGACATGAAGTAAACCCACACGCACTCGAGGTGGCCCAAGACAAGAGGTCGCCCTCTACTTGCGGTCGCCTAGATCCAGAATCGCTCCTTCAATACAACATTCGACCAATTTAGAAACATGAAGTAAATCCACACGCACCCGAGGTCGCCCTCTACTTGCGGTCGCCTAGATCCAGAATCGCTCCTTCAATACAACACTCGACCAATTTTGAGACATGAAGTAAACCCACACGCACCCGAAGTCGCCCTCTACCTACAGTCGCCTAGATCCAGAATCGGTCCTTCAATACAACATTCGACCAATTTTGAGACATGAAGTAAACCCACACGCACTCGAGGTGGCCCAAGACAAGAGGTCGCCCTCTACTTGCGGTCGCCCAGATCCAGAATCGCTCGTTCAATACAACATTCGACCAATTTTGAGACATGAAGTAAACCCACACGCACCCGAAGTCGCCCTCTACCTACGGTCGCCTAGATCCAGAATCGCTCCTTCAATACAACATTCGACCAATTTTGAGACATGAAGTAAACCCACACGCACTCGAGGTGGCCCAAGACAAGAGGTCGCCCTCTACTTGCGGTCGCCCAGATCCAGAATCGCTCGTTCAATACAACATTCGACCAATTTTGAGACATGAAGTAAACCCACACGCACCCGAGGTCGCCCAGGACTTGCGGTCGCCTAGATCCAGAATCGCTCCTTCCATACAACACTCGACCAATTTTCAGACATGAAGTAAACCCACACGCACCCGAGGTCGCCCTCTACTTGCGGTCGCCTAGATCCAAAATCGCTCCTTCAATACAACATTCGACCAATTTAGAAACATGAAGTAAATCCACACGCACCCGAGGTCGCCCTCTACTTGCGGTCGCCTAGATCCAGAATCGCTCCTTCAATACAACACTCGACCAATTTTCAGACATGAAGTAAACTCACACGCACCCGAGGTCGCCCTCTACTTGCGGTCGCCTAGATCCAGAATCGCTCCTTCAATACAACACTCGACCAATTTTGAGACATGAAGTAAACCCACACGCACCCGAAGTCGCCCTCTACCTACGGTCGCCTAGATCCAGAATCGGTCCTTCAATACAACATTCGACCAATTTTGAGACATGAAGTAAACCCACACGCACTCGAGGTGGCCCAAGACAAGAGGTCGCCCTCTACTTGCGGTCGCCTAGATCCAGAATCGCTCCTTCAATACAACATTCGACCAATTTAGAAACATGAAGTAAATCCACACGCACCCGAGGTCGCCCTCTACTTGCGGTCGCCTAGATCCAGAATCGCTCCTTCAATACAACACTCGACCAATTTTGAGACATGAAGTAAACCCACACGCACCCGAAGTCGCCCTCTACCTACAGTCGCCTAGATCCAGAATCGGTCCTTCAATACAACATTCGACCAATTTTGAGACATGAAGTAAACCCACACGCACTCGAGGTGGCCCAAGACAAGAGGTCGCCCTCTACTTGCGGTCGCCCAGATCCAGAATCGCTCGTTCAATACAACATTCGACCAATTTTGAGACATGAAGTAAACCCACACGCACCCGAAGTCGCCCTCTACCTACGGTCGCCTAGATCCAGAATCGCTCCTTCAATACAACATTCGACCAATTTTGAGACATGAAGTAAACCCACACGCACTCGAGGTGGCCCAAGACAAGAGGTCGCCCTCTACTTGCGGTCGCCCAGATCCAGAATCGCTCGTTCAATACAACATTCGACCAATTTTGAGACATGAAGTAAACCCACACGCACCCGAGGTCGCCCAGGACTTGCGGTCGCCTAGATCCAGAATCGCTCCTTCCATACAACACTCGACCAATTTTCAGACATGAAGTAAACCCACACGCACCCGAGGTCGCCCTCTACTTGCGGTCGCCTAGATCCAAAATCGCTCCTTCAATACAACATTCGACCAATTTAGAAACATGAAGTAAATCCACACGCACCCGAGGTCGCCCTCTACTTGCGGTCGCCTAGATCCAGAATCGCTCCTTCAATACAACACTCGACCAATTTTCAGACATGAAGTAAACTCACACGCACCCGAGGTCGCCCTCTACTTGCGGTCGCCTAGATCCAGAATCGCTCCTTCAATACAACACTCGACCAATTTTGAGACATGAAGTAAACCCACACGCACCCGAAGTCGCCCTCTACCTACGGTCGCCTAGATCCAGAATCGCTCCTTCAATACAACATTCGACCAATTTTGAGACATGAAGTAAACCCACACGCACTCGAGGTGGCCCAAGACAAGAGGTCGCCCTCTACTTGCGGTCGCCCAGATCCAGAATCGCTCGTTCAATACAACATTCGACCAATTTTGAGACATGAAGTAAACCCACACGCACCCGAGGTCGCCCTCTACCTACGGTCGCCTAGATCCAGAATCGCTCCTTCAATACAAAATTCGACCAATTTAGAGACATGAAGTAAACCCACACGCACTCGAGGTGGCCCAAGACAAGAGGTCGCCCTCTACTTGCGGTCGCCCAGATCCAGAATCGCTCGTTCAATACAACATTCGACCAATTTTGAGATATGAAGTAAACCCACACGCACCCGAGGTCGCCCAGGACTTGCGGTCGCCCAGATCCAGAATCGCTCGTTCAATACAACACTCGACCAATTTTGAGACATGAAGTAAACCCACACGCACCAGAGGTTGCCCAGGACAAGAGGACGCCTTCTACTTGCGGTCGCCTAGACCCAGAATGGCTCCTTCAATACAACATTCGACCAATTTAGAAACATGAAGTAAATCCACACGCACCCGAGGTCGCCCTCTACTTGCGGTCGCCTAGATCCAGAATCGCTCCTTCAATACAACACTCGACCAATTTCCAGACATGAAGTAAACCCACACGCACCAGAGGTTGCCCAGGACAAGAGGACGCCTTCTACTTGCGGTCGCCTAGACCCAGAATGGCTCCTTCAATACAACATTCGACCAATTTAGAAACATGAAGTAAATCCACACGCACCCGAGGTCGCCCTCTACTTGCGGTCGCCTAGATCCAGAATCGCTCCTTCAATACAACACTCGACCAATTTCCAGACATGAAGTAAACCCACACGCACCCGAGGTCGCCCAGGACTTGCGGTCGCCTAGATCCAGAATCGCTCCTTCAATACAACACTCGACCAATTTTGAGACATGAAGTAAACCCACACGCACCCGAGGTCGCCCAAGACAAGAGGTCGCCCTCTGCCTGCGGTCGCCTAGATCCAGAATCGCTCCTTCAATACAACATTCGACCAATTTTGAGACATGAAGTAAACCCACACGCACCCGAGGTCGCCCGAGACAAGAGGTCGCCCTCTACCTGCGGTCGCCTAGATCCAGAATCGCTCCTTCAATACAACATTCGACCAATCTTGAGACATGAAGTAAGTCCACACGCACCCGAGGTCGCCCTCTACCTGCGGTCGCCTAGATCCAGAATCGGTCCTTCAATACAACATTCCACCAATTTTGAGACATGAAGTAAAGCCACACGCACCCGAGGTCGCCCAGAACAAGAGCTTACTCTCTACCTGCGGTCGCCTAGACCCAGAATCGCTCCTTCAATACAACATTCGACTAACTTAGAGACATGAAGTAAACCCACACGCACCCGAGGTCGCCCAGGACTTGCGGTCGCCTAGATCCAGAATCGGTCCTTCAATACAACATTCGACCAATTTTGAGACATGAAGTAAACCCACACGCACCCGAGGTTGCCCAAGACAGGAGGTCGCACTCTACCTGCGGTCGCCTAAACCCAGAATCGCTCCTTCAATACAACATTCGACCAATTTAGAGACATGAAGTAAACCCACACGCACCCGAGGTCGCCCTCTACTTGCGGTCGCCTAGATCCAGAATCGCTCCTTCAATACAACACTCGACCAATTTTGAGACATGAAGTAAAGCCACACGCACCCGAGGTCGCCCAGGACAAGAGCTTACCCTCTACCTACGGTCGCCTAAACCCAGAATCGCTCCTTCAATACAACATTCGACCAATCTTAAGACATGAAGTAAAGCCACACGCACCCGAGGTCGCCCTCTACCTGCGGTCGCCTAGATCCAGAATCGGTCCTTCAATACAACATTCGACCAATTTTGAGACATGAAGTAAAGCCACACGCACCCGAGGTCGCCCTCTACCTGCGGTCGCCTAGACCCAGAATCGCTCCTTCAATACAACATTCGACCAATTTTGAGACATGAAGTAAGCCCACACGCACCAGAGGTTGCCCAGGACAAGAGGTCGGCCTCTATCTGCGGTCGCCTAGATCCAGAATCGCTCCTTCAATACAACATTCGACCAATTTTGAGACATGAAGTAAACCCACACGCACCCGAGGTCGCCCAGAACAAGAGCTTACCCTCTACCTGCGGTCGCCTAGACCCAGAATCGCTCCTTCAATACAACATTCGACTAATTTAGAGACATGAAGTAAACCCACACGCACCCGAGGTCGCCCTCTACTTGCGGTCGCCTAGATCCAGAATCGCTCCTTCAATACAACACTCGACCAATTTTGAGACATGAAGTAAAGCCACACGCACCCGAGGTCGCCCAGAACAAGAGCTTACCCTCTACCTGCGGTCGCCTAGACCCAGAATCGCTCCTTCAATACAACATTCGACCAATTTAGAGACATGAAGTAAACCCACACGCACCCGAGGTCGCCCTCTACCTGCGGTCGCCTAGATCCAGAATCGGTCCTTCAATACAACATTGGACCAATTTTGAGACATGAAGTAAAGCCACACGCACCCGAGGTCGCCCAGAACAAGAGCTTACCCTCTACCTGCGGTCGCCTAAACCCAGAATCCCTCCTTCAATACAACATTCGACTAATTTAGAGACATGAAGTAAACCCACACGCACCCGAGGTCGCCCAGGACTTGCGGTCGCCTAGATCCAGAATCGCTCCTTCAATACAACACTCGACCAATTTTGAGACATGAAGTAAACCCACACGCACCCGAGGTCGCCCAAGACAAGAGGACGCCCTCTACCTGCGGTCGCCTAGATCCAGAATCGCTCCTTCAATACAACATTCGACCAATTTTGAGACATGAAGTAAACCCACACGCACCCGAGGTTGCCCATGACAAGAGGTCGCCCTCTACCTGCGGTCGCCTAGATCCAGAATCGCTCCTTCAATACAACATTCGACCAATTTTGAGACATGAAGTAAACCCACACGCACCCGAGGTTGCCCAAGACAAGAGGTCGCCCTCTACCTGCGGTCGCCTAGATCCAGAATCGCTCCTTCAATACAACATTCGACCAATTTTGAGACATGAAGTAAACCCACACGCACCCGAGGTCGCCCAGGACAAGAGCTTACCCTCTACCTGCGGTCGCGTAGACCCAAAATCGCTCCTTCAATACAACATTCGACCAATTTTGAGACATGAAGTAAACCCACACGCCCCTGAGGTCGCCCTCTACCTGCGGTCGCCTAGATCCAGAATCGGTCCTTCAATACAACATTCGACCAATTTTGAGACATGAAGTAAACCCACACGCACCCGAGGTCGCCCAGAACAAGAGCTTATCCTCTACCTGCGGTCGCCTAGACCCAGAATCGCTCCTTCAATACAACATTCGACTAATTTAGAGACATGAAGTAAACCCACACGCACCCGAGGTCGCCCTCTACTTGCGGTCGCCTAGATCCAGAATCGCTCCTTCAATACAACACTCGACCAATTTTGAGACATGAAGTAAACCCACACGCACCCGAATTCGCCCTCTACCTACGGTCGCCTAGATCCAGAATCCGTCCTTCAATACAACATTCGACCAATTTTGAGACATGAAGTAAACCCACACGCAGTCGAGGTGGCCCAAGACAAGAGGTCGCCCTCTACTTGCGGTCGCCCAGATCCAGAATCGCTCGTTCAATACAACATTCGACCAATTTTGAGACATGAAGTAAACCCACACGCACCCGAGGTCGCCCTCTACCTACGGTCGCCTAGATCCAGAATCGCTCCTTCAATACAAAATTCGACCAATTTAGAGACATGAAGTAAAGCCACAGGCACCCGAGTTCGCCCAGAACAAGAGCTTACCCTCTACCTGTGGTCGCCTAGACCCAGAATCGCTCCTTCAATACAACATTCGACTAATTTAGAGACATGAAGTAAACCCACACGCACCCGAGGTCGCCCAGGACTTGCGGTCGCCTAGATCCAGAATCGGTCCTTCAATACAACATTGGACCAATTTTGAGACATGAAGTAAACCCACACGCACCCGAGGTCGCCCAGGACAAGAGCTTAGCCTCTACCTGCGGTCGCCTAGACCCAGAATCGCTCCTTCAATACAACATTCGACCAATCTTAAGACATGAAGTAAACCCACACGCACCCGAGGTCGCCCTCTACCTGCGGTCGCCTAGATCCAGAATCGCTCCTTCAATACAACATTCGACCAATTTTGAGACATGAAGTAAACCCACACGCACCCGAGGTCGCCCAGGACAAGAGCTTACCCTCTACCTGCGGTCGCCTAGACCCAGAATCGCTCCTTCAATACAACATTCGACCAATCTTAAGACATGAAGTAAACCCACACGCACCCGAGGTCGCCCTCTACCTGCGGTCGCCTAGATCCAGAATCGCTCCTTCAATACAACATTCGACCAATTTTGAGACATGAAGTAAACCCACACGCACCAGAGGTCGCCCAGGACAAGAGCTTACCCTCTACCTGTGGTCGCCTAGACCCAGAATCGCTCCTTCAATACAACATTCGACCAATTTTGAGACATGAAGTAAACCCACATGCACCCGAGGTCGCCCAGGACTTGCGGTCGCCTAGATCCAGAATCGGTCCTTCAATACAACATTCGACCAATTTTGAGACATGAAGTAAACCCACACGCACCCGAAGTCGCCCTCTACCTGCGGCCGCCTAGATCCAGAATCGCTCCTTCAATACAACATTCGACCAATTTAGAAACATGAAGTAAACCCACACGCACCCGAGGTCGCCCTCTACCTGCGGTCGCCTAGACCCAGAATCGCTCCTTCAATACAACATTCGACTAATTTAGAGACATGAAGTAAACCCACACGCACCCGAGGTCGCCCTCTACTTGCGGTCGCCTAGATCCAGAATCGCTCCTTCAATACAACACTCGACCAATTTTGAGACATGAAGTAATTCCACACGCACCCGAAGTCGCCCTCTACCTACGGTCGCCTAGATCCAGAATCCGTCCTTCAATACAACATTCGACCAATTTTGAGACATGAAGTAAACCCACACGCAGTCGAGGTGGCCCAAGACAAGAGGTCGCCCTCTACTTGCGGTCGCCCAGATCCAGAATCGCTCGTTCAATACAACATTCGACCAATTTTGAGACATGAAGTAAATCCACACGCACCCGAGGTCGCCCTCTACCTACGGTCGCCTAGATCCAGAATCGCTCCTTCAATACAAAATTCGACCAATTTAGAGACATGAAGTAAAGCCACAGGCACCCGAGTTCGCCCAGAACAAGAGCTTACCCTCTACCTGTGGTCGCCTAGACCCAGAATCGCTCCTTCAATACAACATTCGACTAATTTAGAGACATGAAGTAAGCCCACACGCACCCGAGGTCGCCCAGGACTTGCGGTCGCCTAGATCCAGAATCGGTCCTTCAATACAACATTGGACCAATTTTGAGACATGAAGTAAACCCACACGCACCCGAGGTCGCCCAGGACAAGAGCTTACCCTCTACCTGCGGTCGCCTAGACCCAGAATCGCTCCTTCAATACAACATTCGACCAATCATAAGACATGAAGTAAACCCACACGCACCTGAGGTCGCCCAGGACAAGAGCTTACCCTCTACCTGTGGTCGCCTAGACCCAGAATCGCTCCTTCAATACAACATTCGACCAATTTAGAGACATGAAGTAAACCCACATGCACCCGAGGTCGCCCAGGACTTGCGGTCGCCTAGATCCAGAATCGCTCCTTCAATACAACATTCGACCAATTTTGAGACATGAAGTAAACCCACACGCACCCGAAGTCGCCCTCTACCTGCAGCCGCCTAGATCCAGAATCGCTCCTTCAATACAACATTCGACCAATTTAGAAACATGAAGTAAACCCACACGCACCCGAGGTCGCCCTCTACCTGCGGTCGCCTAGATCCAGAATCGCTCCTTCAATACAACATTCGACCAATTTTGAGACATGAAGTAAACCCACACGCAGTCGAGGTGGCCCAAGACAAGAGGTCGCCCTCTACCTGCGGTCGCCTAGATCCAGAATCGGTCCTTCAATACAACATTCGACCAATTTTGAGACATGAAGTAAAGCCACACGCACCCGAGGTTGCCCAGGACAAGAGCTTACCCTCTACCTGTGGTCGCCTAGACCCAGAATCGCTCCTTCAATACAACATTCGACCAATTTAGAGACATGAAGTAAACCCACATGCACCCGAGGTCGCCCAGGACTTGCGGTCGCCTAGATCCAGAATCGCTCCTTCAATACAACATTCGACCAATTTTGAGACATGAAGTAAACCCACACGCACCCGAAGTCGCCCTCTACCTGCAGCCGCCTAGATCCAGAATCGCTCCTTCAATACAACATTCGACCAATTTAGAAACATGAAGTAAACCCACACGCACCCGAGGTCGCCCTCTACCTGCGGTCGCCTAGATCCAGAATCGCTCCTTCAATACAACATTCGACCAATTTTGAGACATGAAGTAAACCCACACGCAGTCGAGGTGGCCCAAGACAAGAGGTCGCCCTCTACCTGCGGTCGCCTAGATCCAGAATCGGTCCTTCAATACAACATTCGACCAATTTTGAGACATGAAGTAAAGCCACACGCACCCGAGGTTGCCCAGGACAAGAGCTTACCCTCTACCTGTGGTCGCCTAGACCCAGAATCGCTCCTTCAATACAACATTCGACCAATTTAGAGACATGAAGTAAACCCACATGCACCCGAGGTCGCCCAGGACTTGCGGTCGCCTAGATCCAGAATCGCTCCTTCAATACAACATTCGACCAATATTGAGACATGAAGTAAACCCACACGCACCCGAAGTCGCCCTCTACCTGCAGCCGCCTAGATCCAGAATCGCTCCTTCAATACAACATTCGACCAATTTAGAAACATGAAGTAAACCCACACGCACCCGAGGTCGCCCTCTACCTGCGGTCGCCTAGATCCAGAATCGCTCCTTCAATACAACATTCGACCAATTTTGAGACATGAAGTAAACCCACACGCAGTCGAGGTGGCCCAAGACAAGAGGTCGCCCTCTACCTGCGGTCGCCTAGATCCAGAATCGCTCCTTCAATACAACATTCGACCAATTTTGAGACATGAAGTAAACCCACACGCACCCGAAGTCGCCCTCTACCTGCAGCCGCCTAGATCCAGAATCGCTCCTTCAATACAACATTCGACCAATTTAGAAACATGAAGTAAACCCACACGCACCCGAGGTCGCCCTCTACCTGCGGTCGCCTAGATCCAGAATCGCTCCTTCAATACAACATTCGACCAATTTTGAGACATGAAGTAAACCCACACGCAGTCGAGGTGGCCCAAGACAAGAGGTCGCCCTCTACCTGCGGTCGCCTAGATCCAGAATCGGTCCTTCAATACAACATTCGTCCAATTTAGAGACATGAAGTAAAGCCACAGGCACCCGAGTTCGCCCAGAACAAGAGCTTACCCTCTACCTGTGGTCGCCTAGACCCAGAATCGCTCCTTCAATACAACATTCGACTAATTTAGAGACATGAAGTAAACCCACACGCACCCGAGGTCGCCCAGGACTTGCGGTCGCCTAGATCCAGAATCGGTCCTTCAATACAACATTGGACCAATTTTGAGACATGAAGTAAACCCACACGCACCCGAGGTCGCCCAGGACAAGAGCTTAGCCTCTACCTGCGGTCGCCTAGACCCAGAATCGCTCCTTCAATACAACATTCGACCAATCTTAAGACATGAAGTAAACCCACACGCACCCGAGGTCGCCCTCTACCTGCGGTCGCCTAGATCCAGAATCGCTCCTTCAATACAACATTCGACCAATTTTGAGACATGAAGTAAACCCACACGCACCCGAGGTCGCCCAGGACAAGAGCTTACCCTCTACCTGCGGTCGCCTAGACCCAGAATCGCTCCTTCAATACAACATTCGACCAATCTTAAGACATGAAGTAAACCCACACGCACCCGAGGTCGCCCTCTACCTGCGGTCGCCTAGATCCAGAATCGCTCCTTCAATACAACATTCGACCAATTTTGAGACATGAAGTAAACCCACACGCACCCGAGGTCGCCCAGGACAAGAGCTTACCCTCTACCTGCGGTCGCCTAGACCCAGAATCGCTCCTTCAATACAACATTCGACCAATCTTAAGACATGAAGTAAACCCACACGCACCCGAGGTCGCCCTCTACCTGCGGTCGCCTAGATCCAGAATCGCTCCTTCAATACAACATTCGACCAATTTTGAGACATAAAGTAAACCCACACGCACCCGAGGTCGCCCAGGACAAGAGCTTACCCTCTACCTGTGGTCGCCTAGACCCAGAATCGCTCCTTCAATACAACATTCGACCAATTTAGAGACATGAAGTAAACCCACATGCACCCGAGGTCGCCCAGGACTTGCGGTCGCCTAGATCCAGAATCGGTCCTTCAATACAACATTCGACCAATTTTGAGACATGAAGTAAACCCACACGCACCAGAGGTCGCCCAGGACAAGAGCTTACCCTCTACCTGCGGTCGCCGAGACCCAGAATCGCTCCTTCAACACAACATTCGACTAATTTAGAGACATGAAGTAAACCCACACGCACCCGAGGTCGCCCAGAACTTGCGGTCGCCTAGATCCAGAATCGCTCCTTCAATACAACACTCGACCAATTTTGAGACATGAAGTAAACCCACACGCACCAGAGGTTGCCCAGGACAAGAGGACGCCTTCTACTTGCGGTCGCCTAGACCCAGAATGGCTCCTTCAATACAACATTCGACCAATTTAGAAACATGAAGTAAATCCACACGCACCCGAGGTCGCCCTCTACTTGCGGTCGCCTAGATCCAGAATCGCTCCTTCAATACAACACTCGACCAATTTCCAGACATGAAGTAAACCCACACGCACCCGAGGTCGCCCTCTACTTGCGTTCGCCTAGATCCAGAATCGCTCCTTCAATACAACACTCGACCAATTTTGAGACATGAAGTAAACCCACACGCACCCGAAGTCGCCCTCTACCTACGGTCGCCTAGATCCAGAATCGCTCCTTCAATACAACATTCGACCAATTTTGAGACATGAAGTAAACCCACACGCACTCGAGGTGGCCCAAGACAAGAGGTCGCCCTCTACTTGCGGTCGCCCAGATCCAGAATCGCTCGTTCTATACAACATTCGACCAATTTTGAGACATGAAGTAAACCCACACGCACCCGAAGTCGCCCTCTACCTACGGTCGCCTAGATCCAGAATCGCTCCTTCAATACAACATTCGACCAATTTTGAGACATGAAGTAAACCCACACGCACTCGAGGTGGCCCAAGACAAGAGGTCGCCCTCTACTTGCGGTCGCCCAGATCCAGAATCGCTCGTTCAATACAACATTCGACCAATTTTGAGACATGAAGTAAACCCACACGCACCCGAGGTCGCCCTCTACTTGCGGTCGCCTAGACCCAAAATCGCTCCTTCAATACAACACTCGATCAATTTTCAGACATGAAGTAAACCCACACGCACCCGAGGTCGCCCTCTACTTGCGGTCGCCTAGACCCAAAATCGCTCCTTCAATACAACATTCGACCAATTTTGAGACATGAAGTAAACCCACACGCACCCGAAGTCGCCCTCTACCTACGGTCGCCTAGATCCAGAATCGCTCCTTCAATACAACATTCGTCCAATTTTGAGACATGAAGTAAACCCACACGCACTCGAGGTGGCCCAAGACAAGAGGTCGCCCTCTACTTGCGGTCGCCTAGATCCAGAATCGCTCCTTCAATACAACATTCGACCAATTTAGAAACATGAAGTAAATCCACACGCACCCGAGGTCGCCCTCTACTTGCGGTCGCCTAGATCCAGAATCGCTCCTTCAATACAACATTCGACCAATTTAGAGACATGAAGTAAAGCCACAGGCACCCGAGGTCGCCCAGAACAAGAGCTTACCCTCTACCTGTGGTCGCCTAGACCCAGAATGGCTCCTTCAATACAACATTCGACTAATTTAGAGACATGAAGTAAACCCACACGCACCCGAGGTCGCCCAGGACTTGCGGTCGCCTAGATCCAGAATCGCTCCTTCAATACAACACTCGACCAATTTTCAGACATGAAGTAAACCCACACGCACCCGAGGTCGCCCTCTACTTGCGGTCGCCTAGATCCAGAATCGCTCCTTCAATACAACACTCGACCAATTTTGAGACATGAAGTAAACCCACACGCACCCGAAGTCGCCCTCTACCTACGGTCGCCTAGATCCAGAATCGCTCCTTCAATACAACATTCGACCAATTTTGAGACATGAAGTAAACCCACACGCACTCGAGGTGGCCCAAGACAAGAGGTCGCCCTCTACTTGCGGTCGCCTAGATCCAGAATCGCTCCTTCAATACAACATTCGACCAATTTAGAAACATGAAGTAAATCCACACGCACCCGAGGTCGCCCAGAACAAGAGCTTACCCTCTACCTGTGGTCGCCTAGACCCAGAATCGCTCCTTCAATACAACATTCGACTAATTTAGAGACATGAAGTAAACCCACACGCACCCGAGGTCGCCCAGAACTTGCGGTCGCCTAGATCCAGAATCGCTCCTTCAATACAACACTCGACCAATTTTGAGACATGAAGTAAACCCACACGCACCAGAGGTTGCCCAGGACAAGAGGACGCCTTCTACTTGCGGTCGCCTAGACCCAGAATGGCTCCTTCAATACAACATTCGACCAATTTAGAAACATGAAGTAAATCCACACGCACCCGAGGTCGCCCTCTACTTGCGGTCGCCTAGATCCAGAATCGCTCCTTCAATACAACACTCGACCAATTTCCAGACATGAAGTAAACCCACACGCACCCGAGGTCGCCCTCTACTTGCGTTCGCCTAGATCCAGAATCGCTCCTTCAATACAACACTCGACCAATTTTGAGACATGAAGTAAACCCACACGCACCCGAAGTCGCCCTCTACCTACGGTCGCCTAGATCCAGAATCGCTCCTTCAATACAACATTCGACCAATTTTGAGACATGAAGTAAACCCACACGCACTCGAGGTGGCCCAAGACAAGAGGTCGCCCTCTACTTGCGGTCGCCCAGATCCAGAATCGCTCGTTCTATACAACATTCGACCAATTTTGAGACATGAAGTAAACCCACACGCACCCGAAGTCGCCCTCTACCTACGGTCGCCTAGATCCAGAATCGGTCCTTCAATACAACATTGGACCAATTTTGAGACATGAAGTAAACCGACACGCACTCGAGGTGGCCCAAGACAAGAGGTCGCCCTCTACTTGCGGTCGCCCAGATCCAGAATCGCTCGTTCAATACAACATTCGACCAATTTTGAGACATGAAGTAAACCCACACGCACCCGAGGTCGCCCTCTACTTGCGGTCGCCTAGATCCAGAATCGCTCCTTCAATACAACACTCGATCAATTTTCAGACATGAAGTAAACCCACACGCACCCGAGGTCGCCCTCTACTTGCGGTCGCCTAGACCCAAAATCGCTCCTTCAATACAACACTCGATCAATTTTCAGACATGAAGTAAACCCACACGCACCCGAGGTCGCCCTCTACTTGCGGTCGCCTAGACCCAAAATCGCTCCTTCAATACAACATTCGACCAATTTTGAGACATGAAGTAAACCCACACGCACCCGAAGTCGCCCTCTACCTACGGTCGCCTAGATCCAGAATCGCTCCTTCAATACAACATTCGTCCAATTTTGAGACATGAAGTAAACCCACACGCACTCGAGGTGGCCCAAGACAAGAGGTCGCCCTCTACTTGCGGTCGCCTAGATCCAGAATCGCTCCTTCAATACAACATTCGACCAATTTAGAAACATGAAGTAAATCCACACGCACCCGAGGTCGCCCTCTACTTGCGGTCGCCTAGATCCAGAATCGCTCCTTCAATACAACACTCGACCAATTTTGAGACATGAAGTAAACCCACACGCACCCGAGGTCGCCCTCTACCTGCGGTCGCCTAGATCCAGAATCGCTCCTTCAATACAACATTCGACCAATTTTGAGACATGAAGTAAACCCACACGCACCCGAGGTCGCCCTCTACCTACGGTCGCCTAGATCCAGAATCGCTCCTTCAATACAAAATTCGACCAATTTAGAGACATGAAGTAAAGCCACAGGCACCCGAGGTCGCCCAGAACAAGAGCTTACCCTCTACCTGTGGTCGCCTAGACCCAGAATCGCTCCTTCAATACAACATTCGACTAATTTAGAGACATGAAGTAAACCCACACGCACCCGAGGTCGCCCAGGACTTGCGGTCGCCTAGATCCAGAATCGCTCCTTCAATACAACACTCGACCAATTTTCAGACATGAAGTAAACCCACACGCACCAGAGGTTGCCCAGGACAAGAGGTCGGCCTCTATCTGCGGTCGCCTAGATCCAGAATCGCTCCTTCAATACAACATTCGACCAATTTTGAGACATGAAGTAAACCCACACGCACCCGAGGTCGCCCAGAACAAAAGCTTACCCTCTACCTCCGGTCGCCTAGACCCAGAATGGCTCCTTCAATACAACATTCGACCAATTTTGAGACATGAAGTAAACCCACACGCACTCGAGGTGGCCCAAGACAAGAGGTCGCCCTCTACTTGCGGTCGCCCAGATCCAGAATCGCTCGTTCAATACAACATTCGACCAATTTTGAGACATGAAGTAAACCCACACGCACCCGAGGTCGCCCTCTACCTGCGGTCGCCTAGATCCAGAATCGCTCCTTCAATACAACATTCGACCAATTTTGAGACATGAAGTAAACCCACACGCACCCGAGGTCGCCCTCTACCTACGGTCGCCTAGATCCAGAATCGCTCCTTCAATACAAAATTCGACCAATTTAGAGACATGAAGTAAAGCCACAGGCACCCGAGGTCGCCCAGAACAAGAGCTTACCCTCTACCTGTGGTCGCCTAGACCCAGAATCGCTCCTTCAATACAACATTCGACTAATTTAGAGACATGAAGTAAACCCACACGCACCCGAGGTCGCCCAGGACTTGCGGTCGCCTAGATCCAGAATCGCTCCTTCAATACAACACTCGACCAATTTTCAGACATGAAGTAAACCCACACGCACCAGAGGTTGCCCAGGACAAGAGGTCGGCCTCTATCTGCGGTCGCCTAGATCCAGAATCGCTCCTTCAATACAACATTCGACCAATTTTGAGACATGAAGTAAACCCACACGCACCCGAGGTCGCCCAGAACAAAAGCTTACCCTCTACCTCCGGTCGCCTAGACCCAGAATGGCTCCTTCAATACAACATTCGACCAATTTTCAGACATGAAGTAAACCCACACGCACCCGAGGTCGCCCTCTACTTGCGGTCGCCTAGATCCAGAATCGCTCCTTCAATACAACACTCGACCAATTTTGAGACATGAAGTAAACCCACACGCACCCGAAGTCGCCCTCTACCTACGGTCGCCTAGATCCAGAATCGCTCCTTCAATACAACATTCGACCAATTTTGAGACATGAAGTAAACCCACACGCACTCGAGGTGGCCCAAGACAAGAGGTCGCCCTCTACTTGCGGTCGCCTAGATCCAGAATCGCTCCTTCAATACAACATTCGACCAATTTAGAAACATGAAGTAAATCCACACGCACCCGAGGTCGCCCTCTACTTGCGGTCGCCTAGATCCAGAATCGCTCCTTCAATACAACACTCGACCAATTTTCAGACATGAAGTAAACCCACACGCACCCGAGGTCGCCCAGGACTTGCGTTCGCCTAGATCCAGAATCGCTCGTTCAATACAACACTCGACCAATTTTGAGACATGAAGTAAACCCACACGCACCCGAAGTCGCCCTCTATCTACGGTCGCCTAGATCCAGAATCGCTCCTTCAATACAACATTCGACCAATTTTGAGACATGAAGTAAACCCACACTCACTCGAGGTGGCCCAAGACAAGAGGTCGCCCTCTACTTGCGGTCGCCTAGATCCAGAATCGCTCCTTCAATACAACATTCGACCAATTTAGAAACATGAAGTAAATCCACACGCACCCGAGGTCGCCCTCTACTTGCGGTCGCCTAGATCCAGAATCGCTCCTTCAATACAACACTCGACCAATTTTGAGACATGAAGTAAACCCACACACACCCGAAGTCGCCCTCTACCTACGGTCGCCTAGATCCAGAATCGCTCCTTCAATACAATATTCGACCAATTTTCAGACATGAAGTAAACCCACACGCACTCGAGGTGGCCCAAGACAAGAGGTCGCCCTCTACTTGCGGTGGCCCAGATCCAGAATCGCTCGTTCAATACAACATTCGACCAATTTTGAGACATGAAGTAAACCCACACGCACCCGAAGTCGCCCTCTACCTACGGTCGCCTAGATCCAGAATCGCTCCTTCAATACAACATTCGACCAATTTTGAGACATGAAGTAAACCCACACGCCCTCGAGGTGGCCCAAGACAAGAGGTCGCCCTCTACTTGCGGTCGCCCAGATCCAGAATCGCTCGTTCAATACAACATTCGACCAATTTTGAAACATGAAGTAAACCCACACGCACCCGAGGTCGCCCTCTACTTGCGGTCGCCTAGATCCAGAATCGCTCCTTCAATACAACACTCGATCAATTTTCAGACATGAAGTAAACCCACACGCGCCCGAAGTCGCCCTCTACCTACGGTCGCCTAGATCCAGAATCGCTCCTTCAATACAAAATTCGACCAATTTAGAGACATGAAGTAAAGCCACAGGCACCCGAAGTCGCCCAGAACAAGAGCTTACCCTCTACCTGTGGTCGCCTAGACCCAGAATCTCTCCTTCAATACAACATTCGACTAATTTAGAGACATGAAGTAAACCCACACGCACCCGAGGTCGCCCAGGACTTGCGGTCGCCTAGATCCAGAATCGCTCCTTCAATACAACACTCGACCAATTTTCAGACATGAAGTAAACCCACACGCACCCGAGGTCGCCCTCTACTTGCGGTCGCCTAGATCCAGAATCGCTCCTTCAATACAACACTCGACCAATTTTGAGACATGAAGTAAACCCACACGCACCCGAAGTCGCCCTCTACCTACGGTCGCCTAGATCCAGAATCGCTCCTTCAATACAACATTCGACCAATTTTGAGACATGAAGTAAACCCACACGCACTCGAGGTGGCCCAAGACAAGAGGTCGCCCTCTACTTGCGGTCGCCTAGATCCAGAATCGCTCCTTCAATACAACACTCGACCAATTTTCAGACATGAAGTAAACCCACACGCACCCGAGGTCGCCCTCTACTTGCGGTCGCCTAGATCCAGAATCGCTCCTTCAATACAACACTCGACCAATTTTGAGACATGAAGTAAACCCACACGCACCCGAAGTCGCCCTCTACCTACGGTCGCCTAGATCCAGAATCGCTCCTTCAATACAACATTCGACCAATTTTGAGACATGAAGTAAACCCACACGCACTCGAGGTGGCCCAAGACAAGAGGTCGCCCTCTACTTGCGGTCGCCCAGATCCAGAATCGCTCGTTCAATACAACATTCGACCAATTTTGAGACATGAAGTAAACCCACACGCACCCGAGGTCGCCCTCTACCTACGGTCGCCTAGATCCAGAATCGCTCCTTCAATACAAAATTCGACCAATTTAGAGACATGAAGTAAACCCACACGCACTCGAGGTGGCCTAGGACAAGAGGTCGCCCTCTACTTGCGGTGGCCCAGATCCAGAATCGCTCGTTCAATACAACATTCGACCAATTTTGAGACATGAAGTAAACCCACACGCACCCGAGGTCGCCCAGGACTTGCGGTCGCCCAGATCCAGAATCGCTCGTTCAATACAACACTCGACCAATTTTCAGACATGAAGTAAACCCACACGCACCCGAGGTCGCCCTCTACCTACGGTCGCCTAGATCCAGAATCGCTCCTTCAATACAAAATTCGACCAATTTTGAGACATGAAGTAAACCCACACGCACTCGAGGTGGCCCAAGACAAGAGGTCGCCCTCTACTTGCGGTCGCCTAGATCCAAAATCGCTCCTTCAATACAACATTCGACCAATTTAGAAACATGAAGTAAATCCACACGCACCCGAGGTCGCCCTCTACTTGCGGTCGCCTAGATCCAGAATCGCTCCTTCAATACAACACTCGATCAATTTTCAGACATGAAGTAAACCCACACGCGCCCGAAGTCGCCCTCTACCTACGGTCGCCTAGATCCAGAATCGCTCCTTCAATACAAAATTCGACCAATTTAGAGACATGAAGTAAAGCCACAGGCACCCGAGGTCGCCCAGAACAAGAGCTTACCCTCTACCTGTGGTCGCCTAGACCCAGAATCTCTCCTTCAATACAACATTCGACTAATTTAGAGACATGAAGTAAACCCACACGCACCCGAGGTCGCCCAGGACTTGCGGTCGCCTAGATCCAGAATCGCTCCTTCAATACAACACTCGACCAATTTTCAGACATGAAGTAAACCCACACGCACCCGAGGTCGCCCTCTACTTGCGGTCGCCTAGATCCAGAATCGCTCCTTCAATACAACACTCGACCAATTTTGAGACATGAAGTAACCCACACGCACCCGAAGTCGCCCTCTACGTACGGTCGCCTAGATCCAGAATCGCTCCTTCAATACAACATTCGACCAATTTTGAGACATGAAGTAAACCCACACGCACTCGAGGTGGCCCAAGACAAGAGGTCGCCCTCTACTTGCGGTCGCCTAGATCCAAAATCGCTCCTTCAATACAACATTCGACCAATTTAGAAACATGAAGTAAATCCACACGCACCCGAGGTCGCCCTCTACTTGCGGTCGCCTAGATCCAGAATCGCTCCTTCAATACAACACTCGACCAATTTTCAGACATGAAGTAAACCCACACGCACCCGAGGTCGCCCTCTACTTGCGGTCGCCTAGATCCAGAATCGCTCCTTCAATACAACACTCGACCAATTTTGAGACATGAAGTAAACCCACACGCACCCGAAGTCGCCCTCTACCTACGGTCGCCTAGATCCAGAATCGCTCCTTCAATACAACATTCGACCAATTTTGAGACATGAAGTAAACCCACACGCACTCGAGGTGGCCCAAGACAAGAGGTCGCCCTCTACTTGCGGTCGCCCAGATCCAGAATCGCTCGTTCAATACAACATTCGACCAATTTTGAGACATGAAGTAAACCCACACGCACCCGAGGTCGCCCTCTACCTACGGTCGCCTAGATCCAGAATCGCTCCTTCAATACAAAATTCGACCAATTTAGAGACATGAAGTAAACCCACACGCACTCGAGGTGGCCCAGGACAAGAGGTCGCCCTCTACTTGCGGTCGCCCAGATCCAGAATCGCTCGTTCAATACAACATTCGACCAATTTTGAGACATGAAGTAAACCCACACGCACCCGAGGTCGCCCAGGACTTGCGGTCGCCCAGATCCAGAATCGCTCGTTCAATACAACACTCGACCAATTTTCAGACATGAAGTAAACCCACACGCACCCGAAGTCGCCCTCTACCTACGGTCGCCTAGATCCAGAATCGCTCCTTCAATACAACATTCGACCAATTTTGAGACATGAAGTAAACCCACACGCACCCGAAGTCGCCCTCTACCTACGGTCGCCTAGATCCAGAATCGCTCCTTCAATACAACATTCGACCAATTTTGAGACATGAAGTAAACCCACACGCACTCGAGGTGGCCCAAGACAAGAGGTCGCCCTCTACTTGCGGTCGCCCAGATCCAGAATCGCTCGTTCAATACAACATTCGACCAATTTTGAGACATGAAGTAAACCCACACGCACCCGAGGTCGCCCTCTACCTACGGTCGCCTAGATCCAGAATCGCTCCTTCAATACAACACTCGACCAATTTTGAGACATGAAGTAAACCCACACGCACCCGAAGTCGCCCTCTACCTACGGTCGCCTAGATCCAGAATCGCTCCTTCAATACAACATTCGACCAATTTTGAGACATGAAGTAAACCCACACGCACTCGAGGTGGCCCAAGACAAGAGGTCGCCCTCTACTTGCGGTCGCCCAGATCCAGAATCGCTCGTTCAATACAACATTCGACCAATTTTGAGACATGAAGTAAACCCACACGCACCCGAGGTCGCCCTCTACCTACGGTCGCCTAGATCCAGAATCGCTCCCTCAATACAAAATTCGACCAATTTAGAGACATGAAGTAAAGCCACAGGCACCCGAGGTCGCCCAGAACAAGAGCTTACCCTCTACCTGTGGTCGCCTAGACCCAGAATCGCTCCTTCAATACAACATTCGACTAATTTAGAGACATGAAGTAAACCCACACGCACCCGAGGTCGCCCAGGACTTGCGGTCGCCTAGATCCAGAATCGCTCCTTCAATACAACACTCGACCAATTTTCAGACATGAAGTAAACCCACACGCACCCGAAGTCGCCCTCTACCTACGGTCGCCTAGATCCAGAATCGCTCCTTCAATACAACATTCGACCAATTTTGAGACATGAAGTAAACCCACACGCACTCGAGGTGGCCCAAGACAAGAGGTCGCCCTCTACTTGCGGTCGCCCAGATCCAGAATCGCTCGTTCAATACAACATTCGACCAATTTTGAGACATGAAGTAAACCCACACGCACCCGAAGTCGCCCTCTACCTACGGTCGCCTAGATCCAGAATCGCTCCTTCAATACAACATTCGACCAATTTTGAGACATGAAGTAAACCCACACGCACTCGAGGTGGCCCAAGACAAGAGGTCGCCCTCTACTTGCGGTCGCCCAGATCCAGAATCGCTCGTTCAATACAACATTCGACCAATTTTGAGACATGAAGTAAACCCACACGCACCCGAGGTCGCCCTCTACTTGCGGTCGCCTAGATCCAGAATCGCTCCTTCAATACAACACTCGATCAATTTTCAGACATGAAGTAAACCCACACGCACCCGAGGTCGCCCTCTACTTGCGGTCGCCTAGACCCAAAATCGCTCCTTCAATACAACATTCGACCAATTTTGAGACATGAAGTAAACCCACACGCACCCGAAGTCGCCCTCTACCAACGGTCGCCTAGATCCAGAATCGCTCCTTCAATACAAAATTCGACCAATTTAGAGACATGAAGTAAAGCCACAGGCACCCGAGGTCGCCCAGAACAAGAGCTTACCCTCTACGTGTGGTCGCCTAAATCCAGAATCGCTCCTTCAATACAACATTCGACTAATTTAGAGACATGAAGTAAACCCACACGCACCCGAGGTCGCCCAGGACTTGCGGTCGCCTAGATCCAGAATCGCTCCTTCAATACAACACTCGACCAATTTTCAGACATGAAGTAAACCCACACGCACCAGAGGTTGCCCAGGACAAGAGGTCGGCCTCTATCTGCGGTCGCCTAGATCCAGAATCGCTCCTTCAATACAACATTCGACCAATTTTGAGACATGAAGTAAACCCACACGCACCCGAGGTCGCCCAGAACAAAAGCTTACCCTCTACCTCCGGTCGCCTAGACCCAGAATGGCTCCTTCAATACAACATTCGACCAATTTTCAGACATGAAGTAAACCCACACGCACCCGAGGTCGCCCTCTACTTGCGGTCGCCTAGATCCAGAATCGCTCCTTCAATACAACACTCGACCAATTTTGAGACATGAAGTAAACCCACACGCACCCGAAGTCGCCCTCTACCTACGGTCACCTAGATCCAGAATCGCTCCTTCAATACAACATTCGACCAATTTTGAGACATGAAGTAAAGCCACACGCACCCGAGGTCGCCCTCTACCTGCGGTCGCCTAGATCCAGAATCGCTCCTTCAATACAGCATTCGACCAATCTTGAGACATGATGTAAACCCACACGCACTCGAGGTCGCCCAAGACAAGAGGTCGCCCACTACCTGCGGTCGCCTAGATCCAGAATCGGTCCTTCAATACAACATTCGACCAATTTTGAGACATGAAGTAAAGCCACACGCACCCGAGGTCGCCCAGGACAAGAGCTTACCCTCTACCTGCGGTCGCTTAGACCCAGAATCGCTCCTTCAATACATCATTCGACCAATTTAGAGACATGAGGTAAACCCACACGCACCCGAGGTCGCCCTCTACTTGCGGTCGCCTAGATCCAGAATCGCTCCTTCAATACAACACTCGACCAATTTTGAGACTTGAAGTAAACCCACACGCACTCGAGGTCGCCCAGGACAAGAGCTTACCCTCTACCTGCGGTCGCCTAAATCCACAATCGCTCCTTCAATACAACATTCGACCAATTTAGAAACATGAAGTAAATCCACACGCACCCGAGGTCGCCCTCTACTTGCGGTCGCCTAGATCCAGAATCGCTCCTTCAATACAACACTCGACCAATTTTCAGACATGAAGTAAACCCACACGCACTCGAGGTCGCCCAGGACAAGAGCTTACCCTCTACCTGCGGTCGCCTAAATCCACAATCGCTCCTTCAATACAACATTCGACCAATTTAGAAACATGAAGTAAATCCACACGCACCCGAGGTCGCCCTCTACTTGCGGTCGCCTAGATCCAGAATCGCTCCTTCAATACAACACTCGACCAATTTTCAGACATGAAGTAAACCCACACGCACCCGAGGTCGCCCTCTACTTGCGGTCGCCTAGATCCAGAATCGCTCCTTCAATACAACACTCGACCAATTTTGAGACATGAAGTAAACCCACACGCACCCGAAGTCGCCCTCTACCTACGGTCGCCTAGATCCAGAATCGCTCCTTCAATACAACATTCGACCAATTTTGAGGCATGAAGTAAACCCACACGCACTCGAGGTGGCCCAAGACAAGAGGTCGCCCTCTACTTGCGGTCGCCCAGATCCAGAATCGCTCGTTCAATACAACATTCGACCAATTTAGAAACATGAAGTAAATCCACACGCACCCGAGGTCGCCCTCTACTTGCGGTCGCCTAGATCCAGAATCGCTCCTTCAATACAAAACTCGACCAATTTTCAGACATGAAGTAAACCCACACGCACCAGAGGTTGCCCAGGACAAGAGGTCGGCCTCTATCTGCGTTCGCTTAGATCCAGAATCGCTCCTTCAATACAACATTCGACCAATTTTGAGACATGAAGTAAACCCACACGCACCCGAGGTCGCCCAGAACAAAAGCTTACCCTCTACCTCCGGTCGCCTAGACCCAGAATGGCTCCTTCAATACAACATTCGACCAATTTTCAGACATGAAGTAAACCCACACGCACCCGAGGTCGCCCTCTACTTGCGGTCGCCTAGATCCAGAATCGCTCCTTCAATACAACACTCGACCAATTTTGAGACATGAAGTAAACCCACACGCAGCCGAAGTCGCCCTCTACCTACGGTCGCCTAGATCCAGAATCGCTCCTTCAATACAACATTCGACCAATTTTGAGACATGAAGTAAACCCACACGCACTCGAGGTGGCCCAAGACAAGAGGTCGCCCTCTACTTGCGGTCGCCTAGATCCAGAATCGCTCGTTCAATACAACATTCGACCAATTTTGAGACATGAAGTAAACCCACACGCACCCGAGGTCGCCCTCTACCTACGGTCGCCTAGATCCAGAATCGCTCCTTCAATACAACATTCGACCAATTTAGAGACATGAAGTAAAGCCACAGGCACCCGAGGTCGCCCAGGACTTGCGGTCGCCTAGATCCAGAATCGCTCCTTCAATACAACACTCGACCAATTTTCAGACATGAAGTAAACCCACACGCACCAGAGGTTGCCCAGGACAAGAGGTCGGCCTCTATCTGCGGTCGCCTAGATCCAGAATCGCTCCTTCAATACAACATTCGACCAATTTTGAGACATGAAGTAAACCCACACGCACCCGAGGTCGCCCAGAACAAAAGCTTACCCTCTACCTCCGGTCGCCTAGACCCAGAATGGCTCCTTCAATACAACATTCGACCAATTTTCAGACATGAAGTAAACCCACACGCACCCGAGGTCGCCCTCTACTTGCGGTCGCCTAGATCCAGAATCGCTCCTTCAATACAACACTCGACCAATTTTGAGACATGAACTAAACCCACACGCAGCCGAAGTCGCCCTCTACCTACGGTCGCCTAGATCCAGAATCGCTCCTTCAATACAACATTCGACCAATTTTGAGACATGAAGTAAACCCACACGCACTCGAGGTGGCCCAAGACAAGAGGTCGCCCTCTACTTGCGGTCGCCCAGATCCAGAATCGCTCGTTCAATACAACATTCGACCAATTTTGAGACATGAAGTAAACCCACACGCATCCGAGGTCGCCCTCTACCTACGGTCGCCTAGATCTAGAATCGCTCCTTCAATACAAAATTCGACCAATTTAGAGACATGAAGTAAAGCCACAGGCACCCGAGGTCGCCCAGAACAAGAGCTTACCCTCTACCTGTGGTCGCCTAGACCCAGAATCGCTCCTTCAATACAACATTCGACTAATTTAGAGACATGAAGTAAACCCACACGCACCCGAGGTCGCCCAGGACTTGCGGTCGCCTAGATCCAGAATCGCTCCTTCAATACAACACTCGACCAATTTTCAGACATGAAGTAAACCCACACGCACCAGAGGTTGCCCAGGACAAGAGGTCGGCCTCTATCTGCGGTCGCCTAGATCCAGAATCGCTCCTTCAATACAACATTCGACCAATTTTGAGACATGAAGTAAACCCACACGCACCCGAGGTCGCCCAGAACAAAAGCTTACCCTCTACCTCCGGTCGCCTAGACCCAGAATGGCTCCTTCAATACAACATTCGACCAATTTTCAGACATGAAGTAAACCCACACGCACCCGAGGTCGCCCTCTACTTGCGGTCGCCTAGATCCAGAATCGCTCCTTCAATACAACACTCGACCAATTTTGAGACATGAACTAAACCCACACGCAGCCGAAGTCGCCCTCTACCTACGGTCGCCTAGATCCAGAATCGCTCCTTCAATACAACATTCGACCAATTTTGAGACATGAAGTAAACCCACACGCACTCGAGGTGGCCCAAGACAAGAGGTCGCCCTCTACTTGCGGTCGCCCAGATCCAGAATCGCTCGTTCAATACAACATTCGACCAATTTTGAGACATGAAGTAAACCCACACGCACCCGAGGTCGCCCTCTACCTACGGTCGCCTAGATCCAGAATCGCTCCTTCAATACAAAATTCGACCAATTTAGAGACATGAAGTAAAGCCACAGGCACCCGAGGTCGCCCAGAACAAGAGCTTACCCTCTACCTGTGGTCGCCTAGACCCAGAATCGCTCCTTCAATACAACATTCGACTAATTTAGAGACATGAAGTAAACCCACACGCACCCGAGGTCGCCCAGGACTTGCGGTCGCCTAGATCCAGAATCGCTCCTTCAATACAAAACTCGACCAATTTTCAGACATGAAGTAAACCCACACGCACCAGAGGTTGCCCAGGACAAGAGGTCGGCCTCTATCTGCGGTCGCCTAGATCCAGAATCGCTCCTTCAATACAACATTCGACCAATTTTGAGACATGAAGTAAACCCACACGCACCCGAGGTCGCCCAGAACAAAAGCTTACCCTCTACCTCCGGTCGCCTAGACCCAGAATGGCTCCTTCAATACAACATTCGACCAATTTTCAGACATGAAGTAAACCCACACGCACTCGAGGTCGCCTAGGACAAGAGCTTACCCTCTACCTGCGGTCGCCTAAATCCACAATCGCTCCTTCAATACAACATTCGACCAATTTAGAAACATGAAGTAAATCCACACGCACCCGAGGTCGCCCTCTACTTGCGGTCGCCTAGATCCAGAATCGCTCCTTCAATACAACACTCGACCAATTTTGAGACATGAAGTAAACCCACACGCAGCCGAAGTCGCCCTCTACCTACGGTCGCCTAGATCCAGAAGCGCTCCTTCAATACAACACTCGACCAATTTAGAAACATGAAGTAAATCCACACGCACCCGAGGTCGCCCTTTACTTGCGGTCGCCTAGATCCAGAATCGCTCCTTCAATACAACACTCGACCAATTTTCAGACATGAAGTAAACCCACACGCACCCGAGGTCGCCCAGGACTTGCGTTCGCCTAGATCCAGAATCGCTCCTTCAATACAACATTCGACCAATTTTGAGACATGAAGTAAACCCACACGCACTCGAGGTGGCCCAAGACAAGAGGTCGCCCTCTACTTGCGGTCGCCTAGATCCAGAATCGCTCCTTCAATACAACATTCGACCAATTTAGAAACATGAAGTAAATCCACACGCACCCGAGGTCGCCCTCTACTTGCGGTCGCCTAGATCCAGAATCGCTCCTTCAATACAACACTCGACCAATTTTCAGACATGAAGTAAACCCACACGCACCCGAGGTCGCCCTCTACTTGCGGTCGCCTAGATCCAGAATCGCTCCTTCAATACAACACTCGACCAATTTTGAGACATGAAGTAAACCCACACGCACCCGAAGTCGCCCTCTACCTACGGTCGCCTAGATCCAGAATCGCTCCTTCAATACAACATTCGACCAATTTAGAGACATGAAGTAAACCCACACGCACTCGAGGTGGCCCAAGACAAGAGGTCGCCCTCTACTTGCCGTCGCCCAGATCCAGAATCGCTCGTTCAATACAACATTCGACCAATTTTGAGACATGAAGTAAACCCACACGCACTCGAGGTGGCCCAAGACAAGAGGTCGCCCTCTACTTGCGGTCGCCTAGATCCAGAATCGCTCCTTCAATACAACATTCGACCAATTTAGAAACATGAAGTAAAGCCACAGGCACCCGAGGTCGCCCAGAACAAGAGCTTACCCTCTACCTGTGGTCGCCTAAACCCAGAATCGCTCCTTCAATACAACATTCGACTAATTTAGAGACATGAAGTAAACCCACACGCACCCGAGGTCGCCCAGGACTTGCGGTCGCCTAGATCCAGAATCGCTCCTTCAATACAACACTCGACCAATTTTCAGACATGAAGTAAACCCACACGCACCAGAGGTTGCCCAGGACAAGAGGTCGGCCTCTATCTGCGGTCGCCTAGATCCAGAATCGCTCCTTCAATACAACATTCGACCAATTTTGAGACATGAAGTAAACCCACACGCACCCGAGGTCGCCCAGAACAAAAGCTTACCCTCTACCTCCGGTCGCCTAGACCCAGAATGGCTCCTTCAATACAACATTCGACCAATTTTCAGACATGAAGTAAACCCACACGCACCCGAGGTCGCCCTCTACTTGCGGTCGCCTAGATCCAGAATCGCACCTTCAATACAACACTCGACCAATTTTGAGACATGAAGTAAACCCACACGCACCCGAAGTCGCCCTCTACCTACGGTCGCCTAGATCCAGAATCGCTCCTTCAATACAACATTCGACCAATTTTGAGACATGAAGTAAACCCACACGCACTCGAGGTGGCCCAAGACAAGAGGTCGCCCTCTACTTGCGGTCGCCTAGATCCAGAATCGCTCCTTCAATACAACATTCGACCAATTTAGAAACATGAAGTAAATCCACACGCACCCGAGGTCGCCCTCTACTTGCGGTCGCCTAGATCCAGAATCGCTCCTTCAATACAACACTCGACCAATTTTCAGACATGAAGTAAATCCACACGCACCCGAGGTCGCCCAGGACTTGCGTTCGCTTAGATCCAGAATCGCTCCTTCAATACAACACTCGACCAATTTTGAGACATGAAGTAAACCCACACGCACCCGAAGTCGCCCTCTACCTACGGTCGCCTAGATCCAGAATCGCTCCTTCAATACAACATTCGACCAATTTTGAGACATGAAGTAAACCCACACGCACTCGAGGTGGCCCAAGACAAGAGGTCGCCCTCTACTTGCGGTCGCCCAGATCCAGAATCGCTCGTTCAATACAACATTCGACCAATTTTGAGACATGAAGTAAACCCACACGCACCCGAAGTCGCCCTCTACCTACGGTCGCCTAGATCCAGAATCGCTCCTTCAATACAACATTCGACCAATTTTGAGACATGAAGTAAACCCACACGCACTCGAGGTGGCCCAAGACAAGAGGTCGCCCTCTACTTGCGGTCGCCCAGATCCAGAATCGCTCGTTCAATACAACATTCGACCAATTTTGAGACATGAAGTAAACCCACACGCACCCGAAGTCGCCCTCTACCTACGGTCGCCTAGAATCAGAATCGCTCCTTCAATACAACATTCGACCAATTTTGAGACATGAAGTAAACCCACACGCACCCGAGGTCGCCCTCTACCTACATTCGCCTAGATCCAGAATCGCTCCTTCAATACAAAATTCGACCAATTTAGAGACATGAAGTAAACCCACACGCACCCGAGGTCGCCCAGAACAAGAGCTTACCCTCTACCTGTGGTCGCCTAGACCCAGAATCGCTCCTTCAATACAACATTCGACTAATTTAGAGACATGAAGTAAACCCACACGCACCCGAGGTCGCCCAGGACTTGCGGTCGCCTAGATCCAGAATCGCTCCTTCAATACAACACTCGACCAATTTTCAGACATGAAGTAAACCCACACGCACCCGAGGTTGCCCTCTACCTACGGTCGCCTAGATCCAGAATCGCTCCTTCAATACAACATTCGACCAATTTTGAGACATGAAGTAAACCCACACGCACCCGAGGTCGCCCAGGACAAGAGCTTACCCTCTACCTGCGGTCGCGTAGACCCAAAATCGCTCCTTCAATACAACATTCGACCAATCTTAAGACATGAAGTAAACCCACACGCACCCGAGGTCGCCCTCTACCTGCGGTCGCCTAGATCCAGAATCGCTCCTTCAATACAACATTCGACCAATTTTGAGACATGAAGTAAAGCCACACGCACCCGAGGTCGCCCTCTACCTGCGGTCGCCTAGATCCAGAATCGGTCCTTCAATACAACATTCGACCAATTTTGAGACATGAAATAAACCCACACGCACCCGAGCTTACCCTCTACCTGCGGTCGCCTAGATCCAGAATCGCTCCTTCAATACAACATTCGACCAATTTTGAGACATGAAGTAAACCCACACGCACCCGAGGTCGCCCAGGACAAGAGCTTACCCTGTACCTGCGGTCGCGTAGACCCAAAATCGCTCCTTCAATACAACACTCGACCAATTTTGACACATGAAGTAAAGCCACACGCAACCGAGGTCGCCCAGGACAAGAGCTTACCCTCTACCTGCGGTCGCCTAGACCCAGAATCGCTCCTTCAATACAACATTCGACTAATTTAGAGACATGAAGTAAACCCACACGCACCCGAGGTTGCCCTCTACTTGCGGTCGCCTAGATCCAGAATCGCTCCTTCAATACAACACTCGACCAATTTTGAGACATGAAGTAAACCCACACGCACCCGAGGTCGCCCAGAACAAGAGCTTACCCTCTACCTGCGGTCGCCTAAACCCAGAATCGCTCCTTCAATACAACATTCGACCAATTTAGAGACATGAAGTAAATCCACACGCACCCGAGGTCGCCCTCTACCTGCGGTCGCCTAGATCCAGAATCGGTCCTTCAATACAACATTCGACCAATTTTGAGACATGAAGTAAAGCCACACGCACCCGAGGTCGCCCAGAACAAGAGCTTACTCTCTACCTGCGGTCGCCTAGACCCAGAATCGCTCCTTCAATACAACATTCGACTAATTTAGAGACATGAAGTAAACCCACACGCACCCGAGGTCGCCCAGGACAAGAGCTTACCCTCTACCTGCGGTCGCGTAGACCCAAAATCGCTCCTTCAATACAACACTCGACCAATTTTGACACATGAAGTAAAGCCACACGCAACCGAGGTCGCCCAGGACAAGAGCTTACCGTCTACCTGCGGTCGCCTAGACCCAGAATCGCTCCTTCAATACAACATTCGACTAATTTAGAGACATGAAGTAAACCCACACGCACCCGAGGTTGCCCTCTACTTGCGGTCGCCTAGATCCAGAATCGCTCCTTCAATACAACACTCGACCAATTTTGAGACATGAAGTAAACCCACACGCACCCGAGGTCGCCCAGAACAAGAGCTTACCCTCTACCTGCGGTCGCGTAGACCCAAAATCCATCCTTCAATACAACACTCGACCAATTTTGACACATGAAGTAAAGCCACACGCAACCGAGGTCGCCCAGGACAAGAGCTTACCCTCTACCTGCGGTCGCCTAGACCCAGAATCGCTCCTTCAATACAACATTCGACTAATTTAGAGACAAGAAGTAAACCCACACGCACCCGAGGTCGCCCAGGACTTGCGGTCGCCTAGATCCAGAATCGCTCCTTCAATACAACACTCGACCAATTTTGAGACAAGAAGTAAACCCACACGCACCCGAGGTCGCCCAGGACTTGCGGTCGCCTAAACCCAGAATCGCTCCTTCAATACAACATTCGATCAATTTAGAGACATGAAGTAAATCCACACGCACCCGAGGTCACCCTCTACCTGCGGTCGCCTAGATCCAGATTCGCTCCTTCAATACAACACTCGACCAATTTTGAGACATGAAGTAAACCCACACGCACCCGAAGTCGCCCTCTACCTACGGTCGCCTAGATCCAGAATCGCTCCTTCAATACAACATTCGACCAATTTTGAGACATGAAGTAAACCCACACGCACTCGAGGTGGCCCAAGACAAGAGGTCGCCCTCTACTTGCGGTCGCCTAGATCCAGAATCGCTCCTTCAATACAACATACGACCAATTTTCAGACATGAAGTAAACCTACACGCACCCGAGGTCGCCCTCTACCTGCGGTCGCCTAGATCCAGAATCGGTCCTTCAATACAACATTCGACCGATTTTGAGACATGAAGTAAAGCCACACGCACCCGAGGTCGCCCAGAACAAGAGCTTACCCTCTACCTGCGGTCGCCTAGACCCAGAATCGCTCCTCCAAGACAACATTCGACTAATTTAGAGACATGAAGTAAACCCACACGCACCCGAGGTCGCCTAGGATTTGCGGTCGCCTAGATCCAGAATCGCTCTCTCAAAACAACACTCGACCAATTTTGAGACATGAAGTAAACCCACACGCACCCGAGGTCGCCCTCTACCTGCGGTCGCCTAGATCCAGAATCGGTCCTTCAATACAACATTCGACCAATTTTGAGACATGAAGTAAAGCCACACGCACCCGAGGTCGCCCTCTACCTGCGGTCGCCTAGATCCAGAATCGCTCCTTCAATACAACATTCGACCAATTTAGAAACATGAAATAAACCCACACGCACCCGAGGTCGCCCTCTACCTGCGGTCGCCTAGATCCAGAATCGCTCCTTCAATACAACATTCGACCAATCTTGAGACATGATGTAAGCCCACACGCACTTGAGGTCGTCCAAGACAAGAGGTCGCCCACTACCTGCGGTCGCCTAGATCCAGAATCGGTCCTTGAATACAACATTCGACCAATTTTGAGACATGAAGTAAAGCCACACGCACCCGAGGTCGCCCAGCACAAGAGCTTACCCTCTACCTGCGGTCGCTTAGACCCAGAATCGGTCCTTCAATACAACATTCGACCAATTTAGAGACATGAGGTAAACCCACACGCACCCGAGGTCGCCCTCTACTTGCGGTCGCCTAGATCCAGAATCGCTCCTTCAATACAACACTCGACCAATTTTGAGACATGAAGTAAAGCCACACGCACTCGAGGTCGCCCAGGACAAGAGCTTACCCTCTACCTGCGGTCGCCTAGATCCAGAATCGCTCCTTCAATACAACACTCGACCAATTTTCAGACATGAAGTAAACCCACACGCACCCGAAGTCGCCCTCTACTTGCGGTCGCCTAGACCCAAAATCGCTCCTTCAATACAACATTCGACCAATCTTAAGACATGAAGTAAACCCACACGCACCCGAGGTCGCCCTCTATTTGCGGTCGCCTAGACCCAAAATCGCTCCTTCAATACAACATTCGACCAATCTTAAGACATGAAGTAAACCCACACGCACCCGAGGTCGCCCTCTACCTGCTGTCGCCTAGATCCAGAATAGCTCCTTCAATACAACATTCGACCAATTTTGAGACATGAAGTAAACCCACACGCACCCGAGGTCGCCCAGGACAAGAGCTTACCCTCTACCTGCGGTCGCCTAGACCCAGAATCGCTCCTTCAATACAACATTCGACCAATTTAGAGACATGAAGTAAACCCACATGCACCCGAGGTCGCCCAGGACTTGCAGTCGCCTAGATCCAGAATCGGTCCTTCAATACAACATTCGACCAATTTTGAGACATGAAGTAAAGCCACACGCACCCGAGGTCGCCCTCTACCTGCGGCCGCCTAGATCCAGAATCGCTCCTTCAATACAACATTCGACTAATTTAGAGACATGAAGTAAACCCACACGCACCCGAGGTCGCCCAGGACTTGCGGTCGCCTAGATCCAGAATCGCTCCTTCAATACAACACTCGACCAATTTACAGACATGAAGTAAACCCACACGCACCAGAGATTGCCCAGGACAAGAGGTCGGCCTCTACCTGCTGTCGCCTAGATCCAGAATCGCTCCTTCAATACAACATTCGACCAATTTTGAGACATGAAGTAAACCCACACGCACCCGAGGTCGCCCAGAACAAAAGCTTACCCTCTACCTCCGGTCGCCTAGACCTAGAATAGCTCCTTCAATACAACATTCGACCAATTTTCAGACATGAAGTAAACCCACACGCACCCGAGGTCGCCCTCTACTTGCGGTCGCCTAGATCCAGAATCGCTCCTTCAATACAACACTCGACCAATTTTCAGACATGAAGTAAACCCACACGCAGCCGAAGTCGCCCTCTACCTACGGACGCCTAGATCCAGAATCGCTCCTTCAACACAACATTCGACCAATTTTGAGACATGAAGTAAACCCACACGCACTCGAGGTGGCCCAAGACAAGAGGTCGCCCTCTACTTGCGGTCGCCTAGATCCAGAATCGCTCCTTCAATACAACATTCGACCAATTTAGAAACATGAAGTAAACCCACACGCACCCGAGATCGCCCAGGACTTGCGGTCGCCTAGATCCAGAATCGCTCCTTCAATACAACACTCGACCAATTTTCAGACATGAAGTAAACCCACACGCACCCGAGGTCGCCCAGGACTTGCGTTCGCCTAGATCCAGAATCGCTCCTTCAATACAACACTCGACCAATTTTGAGACATGAAGTAAACCCACACGCACCCGAAGTCGCCCTCTACCTACGGTCGCCTAGATCCAGAATCGCTCCTTCAATACAACATTCGACCAATTTTGAGACATGAAGTAAACCCACACGCACTCGAGGTGGCCCAAGACAAGAGGTCGCCCTCTACTTGCGGTCGCCTAGATCCAGAATCGCTCCTTCAATACAACATTCGACCAATTTAGAAACATGAAGTAAATCCACACGCACCCGAGGTCGCCCTCTACTTGCGGTCGCCTAGATCCAGATTCGCTCCTTCAATACAACACTCGACCAATTTTGAGACATGAAGTAAACCCACACGCACCCGAAGTCGCCCTCTACCTACGGTCGCCTAGATCCAGAATCGCTCCTTCAATACAACATTCGACCAATTTTGAGACATGAAGTAAACCCACACGCACTCGAGGTGGCCCAAGACAAGAGGTCGCCCTCTACTTGCCGTCGCCCAGATCCAGAATCGCTCGTTCAATACAACATTCGACGAATTTTGAGACATGAAGTAAACCCACACGCACCCGAAGTCGCCCTCTACCTACGGTCGCCTAGATCCAGAATCGCTCCTTCAATACAACATTCGACCAATTTAGAGACATGAAGTAAACCCACACGCACTCGAGGTGGCCCAAGACAAGAGGTCGCCCTCTACTTGCGGTCGCCCAGATCCAGAATCGCTCGTTCAATACAACATACGACCAATTTTGAGACATGACGTAAACCCACACGCACCCGAGGTCGCCCTCTACTTGCGGTCGCCTAGATCCAGAATCGCTCCTTCAATACAACACTCGATCAATTTTCAGACATGAAGTAAACCCACACGCACCCGAGGTCGCCCTCTACTTGCGGTCGCCTAGACCCAAAATCGCTCCTTCAATACAACATTCGACCAATTTTGAGACATAAAGTAAAGCCACAGGCACCCGAGGTCGCCCAGAACAAGAGCTTACCCTCTACCTGTGGTCGCCTAGACCCAGAATGGCTCCTTCAATACAACACTCGACCAATTTAGAGACATGAAGTAAACCCACACGCACCCGAGGTCGCCCAGGACTTGCGTTCGCCTAGATCCAGAATCGCTCCTTCAATACAACACTCGACCAATTTTGAGACATGAAGTAAACCCACACGCACCCGAGGTTGCCCTCTACCTACGGTCGCCTAGATCCAGAATCGCTCCTTCAATACAACATTCGACCAATTTTGAGACATGAAGTAAACCCACACGCACTCGAGGTGGCCCAAGACAAGAGGTCGCCCTCTACTTGCGGTCGCCTAGATCCAGAATCGCTCCTTCAATACAACATACGACCAATTTTCAGACATGAAGTAAACCCACACGCACCCGAGGTCGCCCTCTACCTGCGGTCGCCTAGATCCAGAATCGGTCCTTCAATACAACATTCGACCGATTTTGAGACATGAAGTAAAGCCACACGCACCCGAGGTCGCCCTCTACCTGCGGTCGCCTAGATCCAGAATCGCTCCTTCAATACAACATTCGACCAATCTTGAGACATGATGTAAGCCCACACGCACTTGAGGTCGTCCAAGACAAGAGGTCGCCCACTATCTGCGGTCGCCTAGATCCAGAATCGGTCCTTGAATACAACATTCGACCAATTTTGAGACATGAAGTAAAGCCACACGCACCCGAGGTCGCCCAGCACAAGAGCTTACCCTCTACCTGCGGTCGCTTAGAGCCAGAATCGGTCCTTCAATACAACATTCGACCAATTTAGAGACATGAGGTAAACCCACACGCACCCGAGGTCGCCCTCTACTTGCGGTCGCCTAGATCCAGAATCGCTCCTTCAATACAACACTCGACCAATTTTGAGACATGAGGTAAACCCACACGCACCCGAGGTCGCCCAGGACAAGAGCTTACCCTCTACCTGCGGTCGCCTAAACCCACAATCGCTCCTTCAATACAACATTCGACCAATTTAGAAACATGAAGTAAACCCACACGCACCCGAGGTCGCCCAGGACAAGAGCTTACCCTCTACCTGCGGTCGCCTAAACCCACAATCGCTCCTTCAATACAACATTCGACCAATTTTGAGACATGGAGTAAACCCACACGCACCCGAGGTCGCCCTCTACTTGCGGTCGCCTAGACCCAAAATCGCTCCTTCAATACAACATTCGACCAATCTTAAGACATGAAGTAAACCCACACGCACCCGAGGTCGCCCTCTACCTGCTGTCGCCTAGATCCAGAATCGCTCCTGCAATACAACATTCGACCAATTTTGAGACATGAAGTAAACCCACACGCACCCGAGGTCGCCCAGGACAAGAGCTTACCCTCTACCTGCGGTCGCCTAGACCCAGAATCGCTCCTTCAATACAACATTCGACCAATTTAGAGACATGAAGTAAACCCACATGCACCCGAGGTCGCCCAGGACTTGCGGTCGCCTAGATCCAGAATCGGTCCTTCAATACAACATTCGACCAATTTTGAGACATGAAGTAAAGCCACACGCACCAGAGGTCGCCCTCTACCTGCGGCTGCCTAGATCCAGAATCGCTCCTTCAATACAACATTCGACCAATCTTGAGACATGATGTAAGCCCACACGCACTTGAGGTCGCCCAAGACAAGAGGTCGCCCAGTACCTGCGGTCGCCTAGATCCAGAATCGGTCCTTCAATACAACATTCGACCAATTTGGAGACATGAAGTAAAGCCACACGCACCCGAGGTCGCCCAGGACAAGAGCTTACCCTCTACCTGCGGTCGCTTAGACCCAGAATCGCTCCTTCAATACATCATTCGACCAATTTAGAGACATGAGGTAAACCCACACGCACCCGAGGTCGCCCTCTACTTGCGGTCGCCTAGATCCAGAATCGCTCCTTCAATACAACACTCTACCAATTTTGAGACATGAAGTAAACCCACACGCACTCGAGGTGGCCCAAGACAAGAGGTCGCCCTCTACTTGCGGTCGCCTAGATCCAGAATCGCTCCTTCAATACAACATTCGACCAATTTTGAGACATGAAGTAAACCCACACGCACCCGAGGTCGCCCAGGACAAGAGCTTACCCTCTACCTGCGGTCGCCTAGACCCAGAATCGCTCCTTCAATACAACATTCCACCAATTTAGAGACATGAAGTAAACCCACACGCACTCGAGATCGCCCAGGACTTGCGGTCGCCTAGATCCAGAATCGCTCCTTCAATACAACATTCCACCAATTTCAGACTTGAAGTAAACCCACACGCACCCGAGGTCGCCCTCTACCTACGGTCGCCTAGATTTAGAATCGGTCCATCAATACAACATTCGACCAATTTTGAGACATGAAGTAAACCCACAGGCACTCGAGGTGGCCCAGGACAAGAGCTTACCCTCTACGTGCGGTCGCCTTGACCCAGAATCGCTCCTTCAATACAACATTCGACCAATTTAGAGACATGAAGTAAACCCGCACGGACCCGAAGTCGCCCTCTACTTGCGGTCGCCTAGATCCAGAATCGCTCCTTCAATACAACACTCGACCAATTTTCAGACATGAAGTAAATCCACACGCACCCGAGGTCGCCCAGGACAAAAGCTTACCGTCTACCTGCGGTCGCGTAGACCCAAAATCGCTCCTTCAATACAACATTCGACCAATTTTGAGACATGAAGTAAGCCCACACGCACCAGAGGTCGTCCAGGACAAGAGGTCGGCCTCTATCTGCGGTCGCCTAGATCCAGAATGGCTCCTTCAATACAACATTCGACCAATTTTGAGACATGAAGTAAACCCACACGCACCCGAGGTCGCCCAGGACAAAAGCTTACCCTCTACCTGCGGTCGCCTAGACCCAGAATCGCTCCTTCAATACAACATTCGACCAATTTCGAGACATGAAGTAAACCCACATGCACCCGAGGTCGCCCAGGACTTGCGGTCGCCTAGATCCAGAATCGGTCCTTGAATACAACATTCGACCAATTTTGAGACATGAAGTAAACCCACACGCACTCGAGGTCGCCCAGGACAAGAGCTTACCCTCTACCTGCGGTCGCCTAGATCCAGAATCGCTCCTTCTATACAACATTCCACCAATTTAGAAACATGAAATAAACCCACACGCACCCGAGGTCGCCCTCTACCTGCGGTCGCCTAGATCCAGAATCGCTCCTTCAATACAACATTCGACCAATCTTGAGACATGATGTAAGCCCACACGCACTTGAGGTCGCCCAAGACAAGAGGTCGCCCTCTACCTGCGGTCGCCTAGATCCAGAATCGCTCCTTCAATACAACACTCGACCAATTTTCAGACATGAAGTAAACCCACACGCACCCGAGGTCGCCCTCTACTTGCGGTCGCCTAGATCCAGAATCGCTCCTTCAATACAACACTCTACCAATTTTAAGACATGAAGTAAACCCACACGCACTCGAGGTGGCCCAAGACAAGAGGTCGCCCTCTCCTTGCGGTCGCCTAGATCCAGAATCGCTCCTTCAATACAACATTCGACCAATCTTGAGACATGATGTAAGCCCACACGCACTTGAGGTCGTCCAAGACAAGAGGTCGCCCACTACCTGCGGTCGCCTAGATCCAGAATCGGTCCTTGAATACAACATTCGACCAATTTTGAGACATGAAGTAAAGCCACACGCACCCGAGGTCGCCCAGCACAAGAGCTTACCCTCTACCTGCGGTCGCTTAGACCCAGAATCGGTCCTTCAATACAACATTCGACCAATTTAGAGACATGAGGTAAACCCACACGCACCCGAGGTCGCCCTCTACTTGCGGTCGCCTAGATCCAGAATCGCTCCTTCAATACAACATTCGACCAATTTTGAGACATGAGGTAAACCCACAGGCACTCGAGGTGGCCCAGGACAAGAGCTTACCCTCTACGTGCGGTCGCCTTGACCCAGAATCGCTCCTTCAATACAACATTCGACCAATTTAGAGACATGAAGTAAACCCGCACGGACCCGAGGTCGCCCTCTACTTGCGGTCGCCTAGATCCAGAATCGCTCCTTCAATACAACACTCGACCAATTTTCAGACATGAAGTAAATCCACACGCACCCGAGGTCGCCCAGGACAAAAGCTTACCGTCTACCTGCGGTCGCGTAGACCCAAAATCGCTCCTTCAATACAACATTCGACCAATTTTGAGACATGAAGTAAGCCCACACGCACCAGAGGTCGTCCAGGACAAGAGGTCGGCCTCTATCTGCGGTCGCCTAGATCCAGAATGGCTCCTTCAATACAACATTCGACCAATTTTGAGACATGAAGTAAACCCACACGCACCCGAGGTCGCCCAGGACAAAAGCTTACCCTCTACCTGCGGTCGCCTAGACCCAGAATCGCTCCTTCAATACAACATTCGACCAATTTCGAGACATGAAGTAAACCCACATGCACCCGAGGTCGCCCAGGACTTGCGGTCGCCTAGATCCAGAATCGGTCCTTGAATACAACATTCGACCAATTTTGAGACATGAAGTAAAGCCACACGCACCCGAGGTCGCCCTCTACCTGCGGTCGCCTAGATCCAGAATCGCTCCTTCAATACAACACTCGACCAATTTTCAGACATGAAGTAAACCCACACGCACCCGAGGTCGCCCTCTACTTGCGGTCGCCTAGATCCAGAATCGCTCCTTCAATACAACACTCTACCAATTTTAAGACATGAAGTAAACCCACACGCACTCGAGGTGGCCCAAGACAAGAGGTCGCCCTCTCCTTGCGGTCGCCTAGATCCAGAATCGCTCCTTCAATACAACATTCGACCAATCTTGAGACATGATGTAAGCCCACACGCACTTGAGGTCGCCCAATACAAGAGGTCGCCCACTACCTGCGGTCGCCTAGATCCAGAACCGGTCCTTCAATACAACATTCGACCAATTTGGAGACATGAAGTAAAGCCACACGCACCCGAGGTCGCCCAGGACAAGAGCTTACCCTCTACCTGCGGTCGCTTAGACCCAGAATCGCTCCTTCAATACATCATTCGACCAATTTAGAGACATGAGGTAAACCCACACGCACCCGAGGTCGCCCTCTACTTGCGGTCGCCTAGATCCAGAATCGCTCCTTCAATACAACAGTCTACCAATTTTGAGACATGAAGTAAACCCACACGCACTCGAGGTGGCCCAAGACAAGAGGTCGCCCTCTACTTGCGGTCGCCTAGATCCAGAATCGCTCCTTCAATACAACATTCGACCAATTTTGAGACATGAAGTAAACCGACACGCACCCGAGGTCGCCCAGGACAAGAGCTTACCCTCTACCTGCGGTCGCCTAGACCCAGAATCGCTCCTTCAATACAACATTCCACCAATTTAGAGACATGAAGTAAACCCACACGCACCCGAGATCGCCCAGGACTTGCGGTCGCCTAGATCCAGAATCGCTCCTTCAATACAACACTCCACCAATTTCAGACATGAAGTAAACCCACACGCACCCGAGGTCGCCCTCTACCTACGGTCGCCTAGATCCAGAATCGGTCCATCAATACAACATTCGACCAATTTTGAGACATGAAGTAAACCCACAGGCACTCGAGGTGGCCCAGGACAAGAGCTTACCCTCTACCTGCGGTCGCCTAAACCCACAATCGCTCCTTCAATACAACATTCGACCAATTTAGAAACATGAAGTAAATCCACACGCACCCGAGGTCGCCCTCTACTTGCGGTCGCCTAGATCCAGAATCGCTCCTTCAATACATCATTCGACCAATTTAGAGACATGAGGTAAACCCACACGCACCCGAGGTCGCCCTCTACTTGCGGTCGCCTAGATCCAGAATCGCTCCTTCAATACATCACTCGACCAATTTTGAGACATGAAGTAAAGCCACACGCACTCGAGGTCGCCCAGGACAAGAGCTTACCCTCTACCTGCGGTCGCCTAAACCCACAATCGCTCCTTCAATACAACATTCGACCAATTTAGAAACATGAAGTAAATCCACACGCACCCGAGGTCGCCCTCTACTTGCGGTCGCCTAGATCCAGAATCGCTCCTTCAATACAACACTCGACCAATTTTGAGACATGAAGTAAAACCACACGCACCCGAGGTCGCCCAGGACAAGAGCTTACCCTCTACCTGCGGTCGCCTAAACCCACAATCGCTCCTTCAATACAACATTCGACCAATTTAGAAACATGAAGTAAATCCACACGCACCCGAGGTCGCCCTCCACTTGCGGTCGCCTAGATCCAGAATCGCTCCTTCAATACAACACTCGACCAATTTTGAGACATGAAGTAAACCCACACGCACCCGAGGTCGCCCAGGACAAGAGCTTACCCTCTACCTGCGGTCGCCTAGACCCAGAATCGGTCCTTCAATACAACATTCCACCAATTTAGAAACATGAAATAAACCCACACGCACCCGATGTCGCCCTCTACCTGCGGTCGCCTAGATCCAGAATCGCTCCTTCAATACAACATTCGACCAATCTTGAGACATGATGTAAGCCCACACGCACTTGAGGTCGCCCAAGACAAGAGGTCGCCCTCTACCTGCGGTCGCCTAGATCCAAAATCGCTCCTTCAATACAACACTCGACCAATTTTCAGACATGAAGTAAACCCACACGCACCCGAGGTCGCCCTCTACTTGCGGTCGCCTAGATCCAGAATCGCTCCTTCAATACAACACTCTACCAATTTTGAGACATGAAGTAAACCCACACGCACTCGAGGTGGCCCAAGACAAGAGGTCGCCCTCTACTTGCGGTCACCTAGATCCAGAATCGCTCCTTCAATACAACATTCGACCAATTTTGAGACATGAAGTAAACCCACACGCACCCGAGGTCGCCCAGGACAAGAGCTTACCCTCTACCTGCGGTCGCCTAGACCCAGAATCGGTCCTTCAATACAACATTCCACCAATTTAGAAACATGAAGTAAACCCACACGCACCCGAGGTCGCCCTCTACCTGCGGTCGCCTAGATCCAGAATCGCTCTTTCAATACAACATTCGACCAATCTTGAGACATGATGTAAGCCCACACGCACTTGAGGTCGTCCAAGACAAGAGGTCGCCCACTACCTGCGGTCGCCTAGATCCAGAATCGGTCCTTGAATACAACATTCGACCAATTTTGAGACATGAAGTAAAGCCACACGCACCCGAGGTCGCCCAGCACAAGAGCTTACCCTCTACCTGCGGTCGCTTAGACCCAGAATCGGTCCTTCAATACAACATTCGACCAATTTAGAGACATGAGGTAAACCCACACGCACCCGAGGTCGCCCTCTACTTGCGGTCGCCTAGATCCAGAATCGCTCCTTCAATACAACACTCGACCAATTTTGAGACATGAAGTAAACCCACACGCACTCGAGGTCGCCCAGGACAAGAGCTTACCCTCTACCTGCGGTCGCCTAGATCCAGAATCGCTCCTTCAATACAACACTCGACCAATTTAGAGACATGAAGTAAACCCACATGCACCCGAGGTCGCCCAGGACTTGCGGTCGCCTAGATCCAGAATCGGTCCTTCAATACAACATTCGACCAATTTTGAGACATGAAGTAAAGCCACACGCACCCGAGGTCGCCCTCTACCTGCGGCCGCCTAGATCCAGAATCGCTCCTTCAATACAACATTCGACCAATTTAGAAACATGAAGTAAACCCACACGCACCCGAGGTCGCCCTCTACCTGCGGTCGCCTAGATCCAGAATCGCTCCTTCAATACAACATTCGACCAATCTTGAGACATGATGTAAGCCCACACGCACTTGAGGTCGCCCAAGACAAGAGGTCGCCCACTACCTGCGGTCGCCTAGATCCAGAATCGGTCCTTCAATACAACATTCGACCAATTTTGAGACATGAAGTAAAGCCACACGCACCCGAGGTCGCCCAGAACAAGAGCTTACCCTCTACCTGCGGTCGCTTAGACCCAGAATCGCTCCTTCAATACATCATTCGACCAATTTAGAGACATGAGGTAAATCCACACGCACCCGAGGTCGCCCTCTACTTGCGGTCGCCTAGATCCAGAATCGCTCCTTCAATACAACACTCGACCAATTTTGAGACATGAAGTAAACCCACACGCACTCGAGGTCGCCCAGGACAAGAGCTTACCCTCTACCTGCGGTCGCCTAAACCCACAATCGCTCCTTCAATACAACATTCGACCAATTTAGAAACATGAAGTAAATCCACACGCACCCGAGGTCGCCCTCTACTTGCGGTCGCCTAGATCCAGAATCGCTCCTTCAATACAACACTCGACCAATTTTGAGACATGAAGTAAAACCACACGTACCCGAGGTCGCCCAGGACAAGAGCTTACCCTCTACCTGCGGTCGCCAAAACCCACAATCGCTCCTTCAATACAACATTCGACCAATTTAGAAACATGAAGTAAATCCACACGCACCCGAGGTCGCCCTCTACTTGCGGTCGCCTAGATCCAGAATCGCTCCTTCAATACAACACTCGACCAATTTTCAGACATGAAGTAAACCCACACGCACCCGAGGTCGCCCAGGACAAGAGCTTACCCTCTACCTGCGGTCGCCTAGACCCAGAATCGGTCCTTCAATACAACATTCCACCAATTTAGAAACATGAAATAAACCCACACGCACCCGAGGTCGCCCTCTACCTGCGGTCGCCTAGATCCAGAATCGCTCCTTCAATACAACATTCGACCAATCTTGAGACATGATGTAAGCCCACACGCACTTGAGGTCGCCCAAGACAAGAGGTCGCCCTCTACCTGCGGTCGCCTAGATCCAGAATCGCTCCTTCAATACAACACTCGACCAATTTTCAGACATGAAGTAAACCCACACGCACCCGAGGTCGCCCTCTACTTGCGGTCGCCTAGATCCAGAATCGCTCCTTCAATACAACACTCTACCAATTTTGAGACATGAAGTAAACCCACACGCACTCGAGGTGGCCCAAGACAAGAGGTCGCCCTCTACTTGCGGTCGCCTAGATCCAGAATCGCTCCTTCAATACAACATTCGACCAATTTTGAGACATGAAGTAAACCCACACGCACCCGAGGTCGCCCAGGACAAGAGATTACCCTCTACTTGCGGTCGCCTAGACCCAGAATCGGTCCTTCAATACAACATTCCACCAATTTAGAAACATGAAGTAAACCCACACGCACCCGAGGTCGCCCTCTACCTGCGGTCGCCTAGATCCAGAATCGCTCTTTCAATACAACATTCGACCAATCTTGAGACATGATGTAAGCCCACACGCACTTGAGGTCGTCCAAGACAAGAGGTCGCCCACTACCTGCGGTCGCCTAGATCCAGAATCGGTCCTTGAATACAACATTCGACCAATTTTGAGACATGAAGTAAAGCCACACGCACCCGAGGTCGCCCAGCACAAGAGCTTACCCTCTACCTGCGGTCGCTTAGACCCAGAATCGGTCCTTCAATACAACATTCGACCAATTTAGAGACATGAGGTAAACCCACACGCACCCGAGGTCGCCCTCTACTTGCGGTCGCCTAGATCCAGAATCGCTCCTTCAATACAACACTCGACCAATTTTGAGACATGAAGTAAACCCACACGCACTCGAGGTCGCCCAGGACAAGAGCTTACCCTCTACCTGCGGTCGCCTAGATCCAGAATCGCTCCTTCAATACAACATTCCACCAATTTAGAAACATGAAATAAACCCACACGCACCCGAGGTCGCCCTCTACCTGCGGTCGCCTAGATCCAGAATCGCTCTTTCAATACAACATTCGACCAATCTTGAGACATGATGTAAGCCCACACGCACTTGAGGTCGTCCAAGACAAGAGGTCGCCCACTACCTGCGGTCGCCTAGATCCAGAATCGGTCCTTGAATACAACATTCGACCAATTTTGAGACATGAAGTAAAGCCACACGCACCCGAGGTCGCCCAGCACAAGAGCTTACCCTCTACCTGCGGTCGCTTAGACCCAGAATCGGTCCTTCAATACAACATTCGACCAATTTAGACACATGAGGTAAACCCACACGCACCCGAGGTCGCCCTCTACTTGCGGTCGCCTAGATCCAGAATCGCTCCTTCAATACAACACTCGACCAATTTTGAGACATGAAGTAAAGCCACACGCACTCGAGGTCGCCCAGGACAAGAGCTTACCCTCTACCTGCGGTCGCCTAGATCCAGAATCGCTCCTTCAATACAACACTCGACCAATTTTCAGACATGAAGTAAACCCACACGCACCCGAAGTCGCCCTCTACTTGCGGTCGCCTAGACCCAAAATCGCTCCTTCAATACAACATTCGACCAATCTTAAGACATGAAGTAAACCCACACGCACCCGAGGTCGCCCTCTACCTGCTGTCGCCTAGATCCAGAATCGCTCCTTCAATACAACATTCGACCAATTTTGAGACATGAAGTAAACCCACACGCACCCGAGGTCGCCCAGGACAAGAGCTTACCCTCTACCTGCGGTCGCCTAGACCCAGAATCGCTCCTTCAATACAACATTCGACCAATTTAGAGACATGAAGTAAACCCACATGCACCCGAGGTCGCCCAGGACTTGCGGTCGCCTAGATCCAGAATCGGTCCTTCAATACAACATTCGACCAATCTTGAGACATGATGTAAGCCCACACGCACTTGAGGTCGTCCAAGACAAGAGGTCGCCCACTACCTGCGGTCGCCTAGATCCAGAATCGGTCCTTGAATACAACATTCGACCAATTTTGAGACATGAAGTAAAGCCACACGCACCCGAGGTCGCCCAGCACAAGAGCTTACCCTCTACCTGCGGTCGCTTAGACCCAGAATCGGTCCTTCAATACAACATTCGACCAATTTAGAGACATGAGGTAAACCCACACGCACCCGAGGTCGCCCTCTACTTGCGGTCGCCTAGATCCAGAATCGCTCCTTCAATACAACACTCGACCAATTTTGAGACATGAAGTAAAGCCACACGCACTCGAGGTCGCCCAGGACAAGAGCTTACCCTCTACCTGCGGTCGCCTAGATCCAGAATCGCTCCTTCAATACAACACTCGACCAATTTTCAGACATGAAGTAAACCCACACGCACCCGAAGTCGCCCTCTACTTGCGGTCGCCTAGACCCAAAATCGCTCCTTCAATACAACATTCGACCAATCTTAAGACATGAAGTAAACCCACACGCACCCGAGGTCGCCCTCTACCTGCTGTCGCCTAGATCCAGAATCGCTCCTTCAATACAACATTCGACCAATTTTGAGACATGAAGTAAACCCACACGCACCCGAGGTCGCCCAGGACAAGAGCTTACCCTCTACCTGCGGTCGCCTAGACCCAGAATCGCTCCTTCAATACAACATTCGACCAATTTAGAGACATGAAGTAAACCCACATGCACCCGAGGTCGCCCAGGACTTGCGGTCGCCTAGATCCAGAATCGGTCCTTCAATACAACATTCGACCAATCTTGAGACATGATGTAAGCCCACACGCACTTGAGGTCGTCCAAGACAAGAGGTCGCCCACTACCTGCGGTCGCCTAGATCCAGAATCGGTCCTTGAATACAACATTCGACCAATTTTGAGACATGAAGTAAAGCCACACGCACCCGAGGTCGCCCAGCACAAGAGCTTACCTTCTACCTGCGGTCGCTTAGACCCAGAATCGGTCCTTCAATACAACATTCGACCAATTTAGAGACATGAGGTAAACCCACACGCACCCGAGGTCGCCCTCTACTTGCGGTCGCCTAGATCCAGAATCGCTCCTTCAATACAACACTCGACCAATTTTGAGACATGAAGTAAACCCACACGCACTCGAGGTCGCCCAGGACAAGAGCTTACCCTCTACCTGCGGTCGCCTAAACCCACAATCGCTCCTTCAATACAACATTCGACCAATTTAGAAACATGAAGTAAATCCACACGCACCCGAGGTCGCCCTCTACTTGCGGTCGCCTAGATCCAGAATCGCTCCTTCAATACAACACTCGACCAATTTTCAGACATGGAGTAAACCCACACGCACCCGAGGTCGCCCTCTACTTGCGGTCGCCTAGACCCAAAATCGCTCCTTCAATACAACATTCGACCAATCTTAAGACATGAAGTAAACCCACACGCACCTGAGGTCGCCCTCTACCTGCTGTCGTCTAGATCCAGAATCGCTCCTTCAATACAACATTCGACCAATTTTGAGACATGAAGTAAACCCACACGCACCCGAGGTCGCCCAGGACAAGAGCTTACCCTCTACCTGCGGTCGCCTAGACCCAGAATCGCTCCTTCAATACAACATTCGACCAATTTAGAGACATGAAGTAAACCCACATGCACCCGAGGTCGCCCAGGACTTGCGGTCGCCTAGATCCAGAATCGGTCCTTCAATACAACATTCGACCAATTTTGAGACATGAAGTAAAGCCACACGCACCCGAGGTCGCCCTCTACCTGCGGCCGCCTAGATCCAGAATCGCTCCTTCAATACAACATTCGACCAATTTAGAAACATGAAGTAAACCCACACGCAGCCGAGGTCGCCCTCTACCTGCGGTCGCCTAGATCCAGAATCGCTCCTTCAATACAACATTCGACCAATCTTGAGACATGATGTAAGCCCACACGCACTTGAGGTCGTCCAAGACAAGAGGTCGCCCACTACCTGCGGTCGCCTAGATCCAGAATCGGTCCTTCAATACAACATTCGACCAATTTTGAGACATGAAGTAAAGCCACACGCACCCGAGGTCGCCCAGAACAAGAGCTTACCCTCTACCTGCGGTCGCTTAGACCCAGAATCGCTCCTTCAATACATCATTCGACCAATTTAGAGACATGAGGTAAACCCACACGCACCCGAGGTCGCCCTCTACTTGCGGTCGCCTAGATCCAGAATCGCTCCTTCAATACAACACTCGACCAATTTTGAGACATGAAGTAAACCCACACGCACTCGAGGTCGCCCAGGACAAGAGCTTACCCTCTACCTGCGGTCGCCTAAACCCACAATCGCTCCTTCAATACAACATTCGACCAATTTAGAAACATGAAGTAAATCCACACGCACCCGAGGTCGCCCTGTACTTGCGGTCGCCTAGATCCAGAATCGCTCCTTCAATACAACACTCGACCAATTTTCAGACATGAAGTAAACCCACACGCACCCGAGGTCGCCCAGGACAAGAGCTTACCCTCTACCTGCGGTCGCCTAGACCCAGAATCGGTCCTTCAATACAACATTCCACCAATTTAGAAACATGAAATAAACCCACACGCACCCGAGGTCGCCCTCTACTTGCGGTCGCCTAGATCCAGAATCGCTCCTTCAATACAACACTCGACCAATTTTGAGACATGAAGTAAACCCACACGCACTCGAGGTCGCCCAGGACAAGAGCTTACCCTCTACCTGCGGTCGCCTAAACCCACAATCGCTCCTTCAATACAACATTCGACCAATTTAGAAACATGAAGTAAATCCACACGCACCCGAGGTCGCCCTCTACTTGCGGTCGCCTAGATCCAGAATCGCTCCTTCAATACAACACTCGACCAATTTTGAGACATGAAGTAAAACCACACGCACCCGAGGTCGCCCAGGACAAGAGCTTACCCTCTACCTGCGAACGCCTAAAGCCACAATCGCTCCTTCAATACAACATTCGACCAATTTAGAAACATGAAGTAAATCCACACGCACCCGAGGTCGCCCTCTACTTGCGGTCGCCTAGATCCAGAATCGCTCCTTCAATACAACATTCGACCAATCTTGAGACATGATGTAAGCCCACACGCACTTGAGGTCGTCCAAGACAAGAGGTCGCCCACTACCTGCGGTCGCCTAGATCCAGAATCGGTCCTTGAATACAACATTCGACCAATTTTGAGACATGAAGTAAAGCCACACGCACCCGAGGTCGCCCAGCACAAGAGCTTACCCTCTACCTGCGGTCGCTTAGACCCAGAATCGGTCCTTCAATACAACATTCGACCAATTTAGAGACATGAGGTAAACCCACACGCACCCGAGGTCGCCCTCTACTTGCGGTCGCCTAGATCCAGAATCGCTCCTTCAATACAACACTCGACCAATTTTGAGACATGAAGTAAACCCACACGCACTCGAGGTCGCCCAGGACAAGAGCTTACCCTCTACCTGCGGTCGCCTAAACCCACAATCGCTCCTTCAATACAACATTCGACCAATTTAGAAACATGAAGTAAATCCACACGCACCCGAGGTCGCCCTCTACTTGCGGTCGCCTAGATCCAGAATCGCTCCTTCAATACAACACTCGACCAATTTTGAGACATGAAGTAAAACCACACGCACCCGAGGTCGCCCAGGACAAGAGCTTACCCTCTACCTGCGAACGCCTAAAGCCACAATCGCTCCTTCAATACAACATTCGACCAATTTAGAAACATGAAGTAAATCCACACGCACCCGAGGTCGCCCAGGACTTGCGGTCGCCTAGATCCAGAATCGGTCCTTCAATACAACATTCGACCAATCTTGAGACATGATGTAAGCCCACACGCACTTGAGGTCGTCCAAGACAAGAGGTCGCCCACTACCTGCGGTCGCCTAGATCCAGAATCGGTCCTTGAATACAACATTCGACCAATTTTGAGACATGAAGTAAAGCCACACGCACCCGAGGTCGCCCAGCACAAGAGCTTACCCTCTACCTGCGGTCGCTTAGACCCAGAATCGGTCCTTCAATACAACATTCGACCAATTTAGAGACATGAGGTAAACCCACACGCACCCGAGGTCGCCCTCTACTTGCGGTCGCCTAGATCCAGAATCGCTCCTTCAATACAACACTCGACCAATTTTGAGACATGAAGTAAAGCCACACGCACTCGAGGTCGCCCAGGACAAGAGCTTACCCTCTACCTGCGGTCGCCTAAACCCACAATCGCTCCTTCAATACAACATTCGACCAATTTAGAAATATGAAGTAAATCCACACGCACCCGAGGTCGCCCTCTACTTGCGGTCGCCTAGATCCAGAATCGCTCCTTCAATACAACACTCGACCAATTTTCAGACATGGAGTAAACCCACACGCACCCGAGGTCGCCCTCTACTTGCGGTCGCCTAGACCCAAAATCGCTCCTTCAATACAACATTCGACCAATCTTAAGACATGAAGTAAACCCACACGCACCTGAGGTCGCCCTCTACCTGCTGTCGTCTAGATCCAGAATCGCTCCTTCAATACAACATTCGACCAATTTTGAGACATGAAGTAAACCCACACGCACCCGAGGTCGCCCAGGACAAGAGCTTACCCTCTACCTGCGGTCGCCTAGACCCAGAATCGCTCCTTCAATACAACATTCGACCAATTTAGAGACATGAAGTAAACCCACATGCACCCGAGGTCGCCCAGGACTTGCGGTCGCCTAGATCCAGAATCGGTCCTTCAATACAACATTCGACCAATTTTGAGACATGAAGTAAAGCCACACGCACCCGAGGTCGCCCTCTACCTGCGGCCGCCTAGATCCAGAATCGCTCCTTCAATACAACATTCGACCAATTTAGAAACATGAAGTAAACCCACACGCAGCCGAGGTCGCCCTCTACCTGCGGTCGCCTAGATCCAGAATCGCTCCTTCAATACAACATTCGACCAATCTTGAGACATGATGTAAGCCCACACGCACTTGAGGTCGTCCAAGACAAGAGGTCGCCCACTACCTGCGGTCGCCTAGATCGAGAATCGGTCCTTCAATACAACATTCGACCAATTTTGAGACATGAAGTAAAGCCACACGCACCCGAGGTCGCCCAGAACAAGAGCTTACCCTCTACCTGCGGTCGCTTAGACCCAGAATCGCTCCTTCAATACATCATTCGACCAATTTAGAGACATGAGGTAAACCCACACGCACCCGAGGTCGCCCTCTACTTGCGGTCGCCTAGATCCAGAATCGCTCCTTCAATACAACACTCGACCAATTTTGAGACATGAAGTAAACCCACACGCACCCGAGGTCGCCCAGCACAAGAGCTTACCCTCTACCTGCGGTCGCCTAAACCCACAATCGCTCCTTCAATACAACATTCGACCAATTTAGAAACATGAAGTAAATCCACACGCACCCGAGGTCGCCCTCTACTTGCGGTCGCCTAGATCCAGAATCGCTCCTTCAATACAACACTCGACCAATTTTCAGACATGAAGTAAACCCACACGCACCCGAGGTCGCCCAGGACAAGAGCTTACCCTCTACCTGCGGTCGCCTAGACCCAGAATCGGTCCTTCAATACAACATTCCACCAATTTAGAAACATGAAATAAACCCACACGCACCCGAGGTCGCCCTCTACTTGCGGTCGCCTAGATCCAGAATCGCTCCTTCAATACAACACTCAACCAATTTTGAGACATGAAGTAAACCCACACGCACTCGAGGTCGCCCAGGACAAGAGCTTACCCTCTACCTGCGGTCGCCTAAACCCACAATCGCTCCTTCAATACAACATTCGACCAATTTAGAAACATGAAGTAAATCCACACGCACCCGAGGTCGCCCTCTACTTGCGGTCGCCTAGATCCAGAATCGCTCCTTCAATACAACACTCGACCAATTTTGAGACATGAAGTAAAACCACACGCACCCGAGGTCGCCCAGGACAAGAGCTTACCCTCTACCTGCGAACGCCTAAAGCCACAATCGCTCCTTCAATACAACATTCGACCAATTTAGAAACATGAAGTAAATCCACACGCACCCGAGGTCGCCCTCTACTTGCGGTCGCCTAGATCCAGAATCGCTCCTTCAATACAACACTCGACCAATTTTCAGACATGAAGTAAACCCACACGCACCCGAGGTCGCCCTCTACTTGCGGTCGCCTAGACCCAAAATCGCTCCTTCAATACAACATTCGACCAATCTTAAGACATGATGTAAACCCACACGCACCCGAGGTCGCCCTCTACCTGCGGTCGCCTAGATCCAGAATCGCTCCTTCAATACAACATTCGACGAATTTTGAGACATGAAGTAAACCCACACGCACCCGAGGTCGCCCAGGACAAGAGCTTACCCTCTACCTGCGGTCGCCTAGACCCAGAATCGCTCCTTCAATACAACATTCGACCAATTTAGAGACATGAAGTAAACCCACATGCACTCGAGGTCGCCCAGGACTTGCGGTCGCCTAGATCCAGAATCGGTCCTTCAATACAACATTCGACCAATTTTGAGACATGAAGTAAAGCCACACGCACCCGAGGTCGCCCTCTACCTGCGATCGCCTAGATCCAGAATCCCTCCTTCAATACAACATTCGACCAATTTAGAAACATGAAGTAAACCCACACGCACCCGAGGTCGCCCTCTACCTGCGGTCGCCTAGATCCAGAATCGCTCCTTCAATACAACATTCGACCAATCTTGAGACATGATGTAAGTCCACACGCACTTGAGGTCGCCCAAGACAAGAGGTCGCCCACTACCTGCGGTCGCCTAGATCCAGAATCGGTCCTTCAATACAACATTCGACCAATTTTGAGACATGAAGTAAAGCCACACGCACCCGAGGTCGCCCTCTACCTGCGGCCGCCTAGATCCAGAATCGCTCCTTCAATACAACATTCGACCAATTTAGAAACATGAAGTAAACCCACACGCACCCGAGGTCGCCCTCTATCTGCGGTCGCCTAGATCCAGAATCGCTCCTTCAATACAACATTCGACCAATCTTGAGACATGATGTAAGCCCACACGCACTTGAGGTCGCCCAAGACAAGAGGTCGCCCACTACCTGCGGTCGCCTAGATCCAGAATCGCTCCTTCAATACAACATTCGACCAATTTTGAGACATGAAGTAAAGCCACACGCACCCGAGGTCGCCCAGGACAAGACCTTACCCTCTACCTGCGGTCGCTTAGACCCAGAATCGCTCCTTCAATACATCATTCGACCAATTTAGAGACATGAGGTAAAGCCACACGCACCCGAGGTCGCCCTCTACTTGCGGTCGCCTAGATCCAGAATCGCTCCTTCAATACAACACTCGACCAATTTTGAGACATGAAGTAAACCCACACGCACTCGAGGTCGCCCAGGACAAGAGCTTACCCTCTACCTGCGGTCGCCTAAACCCACAATCGCTCCTTCAATACAACATTCGACCAATTTAGAAACATGAAGTAAATCCACACGCACCCGAGGTCGCCCTCTACTTGCGGTCGCCTAGATCCAGAATCGCTCCTTCAATACAACACTCGACCAATTTTGAGACATGAAGTAAAACCACACGCACCCGAGGTCGCCCAGGACAAGAGCTTACCCTCTACCTGCGGTCGCCTAAACCCACAATCGCTCCTTCAATACAACATTCGACCAATTTAGAAACATGAAGTAAATCCACACGCACCCGAGGTCGCCCTCTACTTGCGGTCGCCTAGATCCAGAATCGCTCCTTCTATACAACACTCGACCAATTTTCAGACATGAAGTAAACCCACACGCACCCGAGGTCGCCCTCTACTTGCGGTCGCCTAGACCCAAAATCGCTCCTTCAATACAACATTCGACCAATCTTAAGACATGATGTAAACCCACACGCACCCGAGGTCGCCCTCTACCTGCGGTCGCCTAGATCCAGAATCGCTCCTTCAATACAACATTCGACCAATTTTGAGACCTGAAGTAAACCCACACGCACCCGAGGTCGCCCAGGACAAGAGCTTACCCTCTACCTGCGGTCGCCTAGACCCAGAATCGCTCCTTCAATACAACATTCGACCAATTTAGAGACATGAAGTAAACCCACATGCACTCGAGGTCGCCCAGGACTTGCGGTCGCCTAGATCCAGAATCGGTCCTTCAATACAACATTCGACCAATTTTGAGACATGAAGTAAAGCCACACGCACCCGAGGTCGCCCTCTACCTGCGATCGCCTAGATCCAGAATCCCTCCTTCAATACAACATTCGACCAATTTAGAAACATGAAGTAAACCCACACGCACCCGAGGTCGCCCTCTACCTGCGGTCGCCTAGATCCAGAATCGCTCCTTCAATACAACATTCGACCAATCTTGAGACATGATGTAAGTCCACACGCACTTGAGGTCGCCCAAGACAAGAGGTCGCCCACTACCTGCGGTCGCCTAGATCCAGAATCGGTCCTTCAATACAACATTCGACCAATTTTGAGACATGAAGTAAAGCCACACGCACCCGAGGTCGCCCAGGACAAGAGCTTACCCTCTACCTGCGGTCGCTTAGACCCAGAATCGCTCCTTCAATACAACATTCGACCAATCTTAAGACATGATGTAAACCCACACGCACCCGAGGTCGCCCTCTACCTGCGGTCGCCTAGATCCAGAATCGCTCCTTCAATACAACATTCGACCAATTTTGAGACATGAAGTAAACCCACACGCACCCGAGGTCGCCCAGGACAAGAGCTTACCCTCTACCTGTGGTCGCCTAGACCCAGAATCGCTCCTTCAATACAACATTCGACCAATTTAGAGACATGAAGTAAACCCACATGCACTCGAGGTCGCCCAGGACTTGCGGTCGCCTAGATCCAGAATCGGTCCTTCAATACAACATTCGACCAATTTTGAGACATGAAGTAAAGCCACACGCACCCGAGGTCGCCCTCTACCTGCGATCGCCTAGATCCAGAATCCCTCCTTCAATACAACATTCGACCAATTTAGAAACATGAAGTAAACCCACACGCACCCGAGGTCGCCCTCTACCTGCGGTCGCCTAGATCCAGAATCGCTCCTTCAATACAACATTCGACCAATCTTGAGACATGATGTAAGTCCACACGCACTTGAGGTCGCCCAAGACAAGAGGTCGCCCACTACCTGCGGTCGCCTAGATCCAGAATCGGTCCTTCAATACAACATTCGACCAATTTTGAGACATGAAGTAAAGCCACACGCACCCGAGGTCGCCCTCTACCTGCGGCCGCCTAGATCCAGAATCGCTCCTTCAATACAACATTCGACCAATTTAGAAACATGAAGTAAACCCACACGCACCCGAGGTCGCCCTCTATCTGCGGTCGCCTAGATCCAGAATCGCTCCTTCAATACAACATTCGACCAATCTTGAGACATGATGTAAGCCCACACGCACTTGAGGTCGCCCAAGACAAGAGGTCGCCCACTACCTGCGGTCGCCTAGATCCAGAATTGGTCCTTCAATACAACATTCGACCAATTTTGAGACATGAAGTAAAGCCACACGCACCCGAGGTCGCCCAGGACAAGACCTTACCCTCTACCTGCGGTCGCTTAGACCCAGAATCGCTCCTTCAATACATCATTCGACCAATTTAGAGACATGAGGTAAAGCCACACGCACCCGAGGTCGCCCTCTACTTGCGGTCGCCTAGATCCAGAATCGCTCCTTCAATACAACACTCGACCAATTTTGAGACATGAAGTAAACCCACACGCACTCGAGGTCGCCCAGGACAAGAGCTTACCCTCTACCTGCGGTCGCCTAAACCCACAATCGCTCCTTCAATACAACATTCGACCAATTTAGAAACATGAAGTAAATCCACACGCACCCGAGGTCGCCCTCTACTTGCGGTCGCCTAGATCCAGAATCGCTCCTTCAATACAACACTCGACCAATTTTGAGACATGAAGTAAAACCACACGCACCCGAGGTCGCCCAGGACAAGAGCTTACCCTCTACCTGCGGTCGCCTAAACCCACAATCGCTCCTTCAATACAACATTCGACCAATTTAGAAACATGAAGTAAATCCACACGCACCCGAGGTCGCCCTCTACTTGCGGTCGCCTAGATCCAGAATCGCTCCTTCTATACAACACTCGACCAATTTTCAGACATGAAGTAAACCCACACGCACCCGAGGTCGCCCTCTACTTGCGGTCGCCTAGACCCAAAATCGCTCCTTCAATACAACATTCGACCAATCTTAAGACATGATGTAAACCCACACGCACCCGAGGTCGCCCTCTACCTGCGGTCGCCTAGATCCAGAATCGCTCCTTCAATACAACATTCGACCAATTTTGAGACCTGAAGTAAACCCACACGCACCCGAGGTCGCCCAGGACAAGAGCTTACCCTCTACCTGCGGTCGCCTAGACCCAGAATCGCTCCTTCAATACAACATTCGACCAATTTAGAGACATGAAGTAAACCCACATGCACTCGAGGTCGCCCAGGACTTGCGGTCGCCTAGATCCAGAATCGGTCCTTCAATACAACATTCGACCAATTTTGAGACATGAAGTAAAGCCACACGCACCCGAGGTCGCCCTCTACCTGCGATCGCCTAGATCCAGAATCCCTCCTTCAATACAACATTCGACCAATTTAGAAACATGAAGTAAACCCACACGCACCCGAGGTCGCCCTCTACCTGCGGTCGCCTAGATCCAGAATCGCTCCTTCAATACAACATTCGACCAATCTTGAGACATGATGTAAGTCCACACGCACTTGAGGTCGCCCAAGACAAGAGGTCGCCCACTACCTGCGGTCGCCTAGATCCAGAATCGGTCCTTCAATACAACATTCGACCAATTTTGAGACATGAAGTAAAGCCACACGCACCCGAGGTCGCCCAGGACAAGAGCTTACCCTCTACCTGCGGTCGCTTAGACCCAGAATCGCTCCTTCAATACAACATTCGACCAATCTTAAGACATGATGTAAACCCACACGCACCCGAGGTCGCCCTCTACCTGCGGTCGCCTAGATCCAGAATCGCTCCTTCAATACAACATTCGACCAATTTTGAGACATGAAGTAAACCCACACGCACCCGAGGTCGCCCAGGACAAGAGCTTACCCTCTACCTGTGGTCGCCTAGACCCAGAATCGCTCCTTCAATACAACATTCGACCAATTTAGAGACATGAAGTAAACCCACATGCACTCGAGGTCGCCCAGGACTTGCGGTCGCCTAGATCCAGAATCGGTCCTTCAATACAACATTCGACCAATTTTGAGACATGAAGTAAAGCCACACGCACCCGAGGTCGCCCTCTACCTGCGATCGCCTAGATCCAGAATCCCTCCTTCAATACAACATTCGACCAATTTAGAAACATGAAGTAAACCCACACGCACCCGAGGTCGCCCTCTACCTGCGGTCGCCTAGATCCAGAATCGCTCCTTCAATACAACATTCGACCAATCTTGAGACATGATGTAAGTCCACACGCACTTGAGGTCGCCCAAGACAAGAGGTCGCCCACTACCTGCGGTCGCCTAGATCCAGAATCGGTCCTTCAATACAACATTCGACCAATTTTGAGACATGAAGTAAAGCCACACGCACCCGAGGTCGCCTAGGACAAGAGCTTACCCTCTACCTGCGGTCGCTTAGACCCAGAATCGCTCCTTCAATACATCATTCGACCAATTTAGAGACATGAGGTAAAGCCACACGCACCCGAGGTCGCCCTCTACTTGCGGTCGCCTAGATCCAGAATCGCTCCTTCAATACAACACTCGACCAATTTTGAGACATGAAGTAAACCCACACGCACCCGAGGTCGCCCAGAACAAAAGCTTACCCTCTACCTGCGGTCGCCTAGACCCAGAATGGCTCCTTCAATACAACATTCGACCAATTTTGAGACATGAAGTAAGCCCACACGCACCAGAGGTCGCCCAGGACAAGAGGTCGCCCTCTAGCTGCGGTCGCCTAGATCCAGAATCGCTCCTTCTATACAACATTCGACCAAATTTGAGACATGAAGTAAACCCACACGCACCCGAGGTCACCCAGGTCAAAAACTTACCCTCTACCTACGGTCGCCTAGACCCAGAATCGCTCCTTCAACACAACATTCGACCAATTTTGAGACATGAAGTAAACCCACACGCACCCGAGGTTGCCCAAGACAAGAGGTCGCACTCTACCTGCGGTCGCCTAGATCCACAATCGCTCCTTCAATACAACATTCGACCAATCTTAAGACATGAAGTAAACCCACACGCACCCGAGGTCGCCCAGAACAAAAGCTTACTCTCTACCTGCGGTCGCCTAGACCCAGAATGGCTCCTTCAATACAACATTCGACCAATTTTGAGACATGAAGTAAGCCCAGACGCACTAGAGGTCGCCCAGGACAAGCGGTCGCCCTCTATCTGCGGTCGCCTAGATCCAGAATCGCTCCTTCAATACAACATTCGACCAATTTTGAGACATGAAGTAAGCCCACACGCACCCGAGGTCGCCCAGGACAAAAGCTTACCCTCTAGCTGCGGTCGCCTAGACCCAGAATCGCTCCTTCAAAACAACATTCGACCAATTTTGAGACATGAAGTAAACCCACACGCACCCGAGGTCGCCCAGAAGAAAAGCTTATCCTCTACCTGCGGTCGCCTAGACCCAGAATGGCTCCTTCAATACAACATTCGACCAATTTTGAGACATGAAGTAAGCCCAGACGCACTAGAGGTCGCCCAGGACAAGCGGTCGCCCTCTATCTGCGGTCGCCTAGATCCAGAATCGCTCCTTCAATACAACATTCGACCAATTTTGAGACATGAAGTAAGCCCACACGCACCCGAGGTCGCCCAGGACAAAAGCTTACCCTCTACCTGCGGTCGCCTAAACCGAGAATCGCTCCTTCAACACAACATTCGACCAATTTTGAGACATGAAGTAAACCCACACGCACCCGAGGTTGCCCAAGACAAGAGGTCGCACTCTACCTGCGGTCGCCTAGATCCAGAATTGTTCCTTCAATACAACATTCGACCAATTTTGAGACATGAAGTAAACCCACACGCACCCGAGGTCGCCCAGGACAAAAGCTTACCCTCTACCTGCGGTCGCCTAGACCCAGAATGGCTCCTTCAACACAACATTCGACCAATTTTGAGACATGAAGTAAACCCACACGCACCCGAGGTCGCCCAGGACAAGAGCTTACCCTCTACCTGCGGTCGCCTAGACCCAGAATCGCTCCTTCAATACAACATTCGACCAATTTAGAGACATGAAGTAAACCCACACGCACCCGAGGTCGCCTAGGACTTGCGGTCGCCTAGATCCAGAATCGCTCCTTCAATACAACACTCGAATAATTTCAGACATGAAATAAACCCACACGCACCCGAGGTCGCCTTCTACCTACGGTCGCCTAGATCCAGAATCGCTCCTTCAATACAACATTCGACTTATTTAGAGACATGAAGTAAACCCACACGCACTCGAGGTGGCCCAAGATAAGAGGTCGTCCTCTACTTGCGGTCGCCCAGATCCAGAATCGCTCCTTCAATACAACATTCGACCAATTTTGCGGCATGAAGTAAACCCACACGCAGCCGAGGTCGCCCTCTACTTGCGGTCGCCTAGATCCAGAATCGCTCCTTCAATACAACATTCGACCAATTTTCAGACATGAACTAAACCCACACGCACCCGAGGTCGCCCAGGACAAGAGCTTACCCTCTACCTGCGGTCGCCTAGACCCAGAATCGCTCCTTCAATACAACATTCCACCAATTTTGAGACATGAAGTAAGCCCACACGCACCAGAGGTTGCCCAGGACAAGAGGTCGGCCTCTATCTGCGGTCGCCTAGATCCAGAATCGCTCCTTCAATACAACATTCGACCAATTTTGAGACATGAAGTAAACCCACACGCACCAGAGGTCGCCCAGGACAAGAGCTTACCCTCTACCTGCGGTCGCCTAGACCCAGAATGGCTCCTTCAACACAACATTCGACCAATTTTGAGACATGAAGTAAACCCACACGCACCGGAGGTGGCCCAGGACAAGAGGTCGGCCTCTATCTGCGGTCGCCTAGATCCAGAATCGCTCCTTCAATACAACATTCGACCAATCTTAAGACATGAAGTAAACCCACACGCACCCGAGGTCGCCCAGAACAAAAGCTTACTCTCTACCTGCGGTCGCCTAGACCCAGAATGGCTCCTTCAATACAACATTCGACCAATTCTGAGACATGAAGTAAGCCCACACGCACCAGAGGTCGCCTAGGACAAGAGGTCGCCCTCTACCTGCGGTCGCCTAGATCCAGAATCGCTCCTTCAATACAACACTCGACAAAAATTGAGACATGAAGTAAACCCACACGCACCCGAGGTCGCCCAGGACAAAAGCTTACCCTCTACCTGCGGTCGCCTAGACCCAGAATGGCTCCTTCAATACAACATTCGACCAATTTAGAGACATGAAGTAAACCCACACGCACCCGAGGTCGCCCAGAACAAGAGCTTATCCTCTACCTGCGGTCGCCAAGACCCAGAATGGCTCCTTCAATACAACATTCGACTTATTTAGAGACATGAAGTAAACCCACACGCACCCGAGGTCGCCCAGGACTTGCGGTCGCATAGATCCAGAATCGCTCCTTCAATACAACACTCGACCAATTTTGAGACATGAAGTAAACCCACACGCACCCGAGGTCGCCCTCTACTTGCGGTCGCCTAGATCCAGAATCGCTCCTTCAATACAACACTCGACCAATTTTGAGACATGAAGTAAAGCCACACGCACCCGAGGTCGCCCAGGACAAGAGCTTACCCTCTACCTGCGGTCGCCTAGACCCAGAATGGCTCCTTCAATACAACATTCCACCAATTTTGAGACATGAAGTAAGCCCACACGCACCAGAGGTTGCCCAGGACAAGAGGTCGGCCTCTATCTGCGGTCCCCTAGATCCAGAATGGCTCCTTCAATACAACATTCGACCAATTTTCAGACATGAAGTAAACGCACACGCACCCGAGGTCGCCCAGAACAAAAGCTTATCCTCTACCCGCGGTCGCCTAGACCCAGAATGGCTCCTTCAATACAACATTCGACCAATTTAGAGACATGAAGTAAACCCACACGCACCCGAGGTCGCCCAAGACAAAAGCTTACCCTCTACCTGCGGTCGCCTAGACCCAGAATGGCTCCTTCAATACAACATTCGACCAATTTAGAGACATGAAGTAAACCCACACGCACCCGAGGTCGCCCTCTACCTGCGGTCGCCTAGATCCAGAATCGGTCCTTCAATACAACATTCGACCAATTTGGAGACATGAAGTAAACCCACACGCACCCGAGGTCGCCCAGGACAAGAGTTTACCCTCTATCTGCGGTCGCCTAGACCCAGAATCGCTCCTTCAACACAACATTCGACCAATTTTGAGACATGAAGTAAGCCCACACGCACCGGAGGTTGCCCAGGACAAGAGGTCGGCCTCTATCTGCGATCGCCTAGATCCAGAATTGCTCCTTCAATACAACATTCGACCAATCTTAAGACATGAAGTAAACCCACACGCACCCGAGGTCGCCCAGAACAAAAGCTTACTCTCTACCTGCGGTCGCCTAGACTCAGAATGGCTCCTTCAATACAACATTCGACCAATTTTGAGACATGAAGTAAGCCCTCACGCACCAGAGGTCGCCCAGGACAAGAGGTCGCCCTCTACCTGCGGTCGCCTAGATCCAGAATCGCTCCTTCAATACAACACTCGACCAATTTTGAGACTTGAAGTAAACCCACACGCACCCGAGGTCGCCCAGGACAAAAGCTTACCCTCTACCTGCGGTCGCCTAGACCCAGAATCGCTCCTTCAACACAACATTCGACCAATTTTGAGACATGAAGTAAACCCACACGCACCCGAGGTTGCCCAAGACAAGAGGTCGCACTCTACCTGCGGTCGCCTAAACCCAGAATCGCTCCTTCAATACAACATTCGACCAATTTTGAGACATGAAGTAAACCCACACGCACCAGAGGTCGCCCTCTACTTGCGGTCGCCTAGATCCAGAATCGCTCCTTCAATACAACACTCGACCAATTTTCAGACATGAACTAAACCCACACGCACCCGAGGTCGCCCAGGACAAGAGCTTACCCTCTACCTGCGGTCGCCTAGACCCAGAATCGCTCCTTCAATACAACATTCCACCAATTTTGAGACATGAAGTAAGCCCACACGCACTAGAGGTTGCCCAGGACAAGAGGTCGGCCTCTATCTGCGGTCGCCTAGATCCAGAATCGCTCCTTCAATACAACATTCGACCAATTTTGAGACATGAAGTAAACCCACACGCACCCGAGGTCGCCCAGGACAAGAGCTTACACTCTACCTGCGGTCGCCAAGACCCAGAATGGCTCCTTCAATACAACATTCGACTTATTTAGAGACATGAAGTAAACCCACACGCACCCGAGGTCGCCCAGAACAAAAGCTTATCCTCTACCCGCGGTCGCCTAGACCCAGAATGGCTCCTTCAATACAACATTCGACCAATTTAGAGACATGAAGTAAACCCACACGCACCCGAGGTCGCCGTCTATCTGCGGTCGCCTAGATCCAGAATCGGTCCTTCAATACAACATTCGACCAATTTTGAGACATGAAGTAAACCCACACGTACCAGAGGTCGCCCAGGACAAGAGCTTACCCTCTACCTGCGGTCGCCTAGACCCAGAATGGCTCCTTCAACACAACATTCGACCAATTTTGAGACATGAAGTAAACCCACACGCACCGGAGGTGGCCCAGGACAAGAGGTCGGCCTCTATCTGCGGTCGCCTAGATCCAGAATCGCTCCTTCAATACAACATTCGACCAATCTTAAGACATGAAGTAAACCCACACGCACCAGAGGTCGCCTAGGACAAGAGGTCGCCCTCTACCTGCGGTCGCCTAGATCCAGAATCGCTCCTTCAGTGCAACACTCGACAAAAATTGAGACATGAAGTAAACCCACACGCACCCGAGGTCGCCCAGGACAAGAGCTTACACTCTACCTGTGGTCGCCAAGACCCAGAATGGCTCCTTCAATACAACATTCGACTTATTTAGAGACATGAAGTAAACCCACACGCACCCGAGGTCGCCCAGAACAAAAGCTTATCCTCTACCCGCGGTCGCCTAGACCCAGAATGGCTCCTTCAATACAACATTCGACCAATTTAGAGACATGAAGTAAACCCACACGCACCCGAGGTCGCCGTCTATCTGCGGTCGCCTAGATCCAGAATCGGTCCTTCAATACAACATTCGACCAATTTTGAGACATGAAGTAAACCCACACGCACCAGAGGTCGCCCAGGACAAGAGCTTACCCTCTACCTGCGGTCGCCTAGACCCAGAATGGCTCCTTCAACACAACATTCGACCAATTTTGAGACATGAAGTAAACCCACACGCACCGGAGGTGGCCCAGGACAAGAGGTCGGCCTCTATCTGCGGTCGCCTAGATCCAGAATCGCTCCTTCAATACAACATTCGACCAATCTTAAGACATGAAGTAAACCCACACGCACCCGAGGTCGCCCAGAACAAAAGCTTACTCTCTACCTGCGGTCGCCTAGACCCAGAATGGCTCCTTCAATACAACATTCGACCAATTTAGAGACATGAAGTAAACCCACACGCACCCGAGGTCGCCCTCTACCTGCGGTCGCCTAGATCCAGAATCGGTCCTTCAATACAACATTCGACCAATTTGGAGACATGAAGTAAACCCACACGCACCCGAGGTCGCCCAGGACAAGAGCTTACCCTCTATCTGCGGTCGCCTAGACCCAGAATCGCTCCTTCAACACAACATTCGACCAATTTTGAGACATGAAGTAAGCCCACACGCACCGGAGGTTGCCCAGGACAAGAGGTCGGCCTCTATCTGCGATCGCCTAGATCCAGAATTGCTCCTTCAATACAACATTCGACCAATCTTAAGACATGAAGTAAACCCACACGCACCCGAGGTCGCCCAGAACAAAAGCTTACTCTCTACCTGCGGTCGCCTAGACCCAGAATGGCTCCTTCAATACAACATTTGACCAATTTTGAGACATGAAATAAGCCCTCACGCACCAGAGGTCGCCCAGGACAAGAGGTCGCCCTCTACCTGCGGTCGCCTAGATCCAGAATCGCTCCTTCAATACAACACTCGACCAATTTTGAGACATGAAGTAAACCCACACGCACCCGAGGTCGCCCAGGACAAAAGCTTACCCTCTACCTGCGGTCGCCTAGACCCAGAATCGCTCCTTCAACACAACATTCGACCAATTTTGAGACATGAAGTAAACCCACACGCACCCGAGGTTGCCCAAGACAAGAGGTCGCACTCTACCTGCGGTCGCCTAAACCCAGAATCGCTCCTTCAATACAACATTCGACCAATTTTGAGACATGAAGTAAACCCACACGCACCAGAGGTCGCCCTCTACTTGCGGTCGCCTAGATCCAGAATCGCTCCTTCAATACAACACTCGACCAATTTTCAGACATGAACTAAACCGACACGCACCCGAGGTCGCCCAGGACAAGAGCTTACCCTCTACCTGCGGTCGCCTAGACCCAGAATCGCTCCTTCAATACAACATTCCACCAATTTTGAGACATGAAGTAAGCCCACACGCACTAGAGGTTGCCCAGGACAAGAGGTCGGCCTCTATCTGCGGTCGCCTAGATCCAGAATCGCTCCTTCAATACAACATTCGACCAATTTTGAGACATGAAGTAAACCCACACGCACCCGAGGTCGCCCAGGACAAGAGCTTACACTCTACCTGCGGTCGCCAAGACCCAGAATGGCTCCTTCAATACAACATTCGACTTATTTAGAGACATGAAGTAAACCCACACGCACCCGAGGTCGCCCAGAACAAAAGCTTATCCTCTACCCGCGGTCGCCTAGACCCAGAATGGCTCCTTCAATACAACATTCGACCAATTTAGAGACATGAAGTAAACCCACACGCACCCGAGGTCGCCGTCTATCTGCGGTCGCCTAGATCCAGAATCGGTCCTTCAATACAACATTCGACCAATTTTGAGACATGAAGTAAACCCACACGCACCAGAGGTCGCCCAGGACAAGAGCTTACCCTCTACCTGCGGTCGCCTAGACCCAGAATGGCTCCTTCAACACAACATTCGACCAATTTTGAGACATGAAGTAAACCCACACGCACCGGAGGTGGCCCAGGACAAGAGGTCGGCCTCTATCTGCGGTCGCCTAGATCCAGAATCGCTCCTTCAATACAACATTCGACCAATCTTAAGACATGAAGTAAACCCACACGCACCCGAGGTCGCCCAGAACAAAAGCTTACTCTCTACCTGCGGTCGCCTAGACCCAGAATGGCTCCTTCAATACAACATTCGACCAATTTTGAGACATGAAGTAAGCCCACACGCACCAGAGGTCGCCTAGGACAAGAGGTCGCCCTCTACCTGCGGTCGCCTAGATCCAGAATCGCTCCTTCAATACAACACTCGACAAAAATTGAGACATGAAGTAAACCCACACGCACCCGAGGTCGCCCAGGACAAAAGCTTACCCTCTACCTGCGGTCGCCTAGACCCAGAATGGCTCCTTCAATACAACATTCGACCAATTTAGAGACATGAAGTAAACCCACACGCACCCGAGGTCGCCCTCTACCTGCGGTCGCCTAGATCCAGAATCGGTCCTTCAATACAACATTCGACCAATTTGGAGACATGAAGTAAACCCACACGCACCCGAGGTCGCCCAGGACAAGAGCTTACCCTCTATCTGCGGTCGCCTAGACCCAGAATCGCTCCTTCAACACAACATTCGACCAATTTTGAGACATGAAGTAAACCCACACGCACCCGAGGTCGCCCAGGACAAAAGCTTACCCTCTACCTGCGGTCGCCTAGACCCAGAATCGCTCCTTCAACACAACATTCGACCAATTTTGAGACATGAAGTAAACCCACACGCACCCGAGGTTGCCCAAGACAAGAGGTCGCACTCTACCTGCGGTCGCCTAAACCCAGAATCGCTCCTTCAATACAACATTCGACCAATTTTGAGACATGAAGTAAACCCACACGCACCAGAGGTCGCCCTCTACTTGCGGTCGCCTAGATCCAGAATCGCTCCTTCAATACAACACTCGACCAATTTTCAGACATGAACTAAACCCACACGCACCCGAGGTCGCCCAGGACAAGAGCTTACCCTCTACCTGCGGTCGCCTAGACCCAGAATCGCTCCTTCAATACAACATTCCACCAATTTTGAGACATGAAGTAAGCCCACACGCACGAGAGGTTGCCCAGGACAAGAGGTCGGCCTCTATCTGCGGTCCCCTAGATCCAGAATGGCTCCTTCAATACAACATTCGACCAATTTTCAGACATGAAGTAAACGCACACGCACCCGAGGTCGCCCAGAACAAAAGCTTATCCTCTACCCGCGGTCGCCTAGACCCAGAATGGCTCCTTCAATACAACATTCGACCAATTTAGAGACATGAAGTAAACCCACACGCACCCGAGGTCGCCGTCTACTTGAGGTCGCCTAGATCCAGAATCGCTCCTTCTATACAACATTCGACCAATTTTGAGACATGAAGTAAACCCACACGCACCAGAGGTTGCCTAGGACAAGAGGTCGGCCTCTATCTGCGGTCGCCTACATCCAGAATCGCTCCTTCAATACAACATTCGACCAATTTTGAGACATGAAGTAAACCCACACGCACCCGAGGTCGCCCAGAACAAAAGCTTACCCTCTACCTGCGGTCGCCTAGACCCAGAATGGCTCCTTCAATACAACATTCCACCAAATTTGAGACATGAAGTAAGCCCACACGCACCAGAGGTCGCCCAGGACAAGAGGTCGCCCTCTAGCTGCGGTCGTCTAGATCCAGAATCGCTCCTTCTATATAACATTCGACCAATTTTGAGACATGAAGTAAACCCACACGCACCCGAGGTCGCCCAGGACAAAAGCTTACCCTCTACCTACGGTCGCCTAGACCCAGAATCGCTCCTTCAATACAACATTCGACCAATTTAGAGACATGAAGTAAACCCACACGCACCCGAGGTCGCCTAGGACTTGCGGTCGCCTAGATCCAGAATCGCTCCTTCAATACAACACTCGAATAATTTCAGACATGAAATAAACCCACACGCACCCGAGGTCGCCCTCTACCTACGGTCGCCTAGATCCAGAATCGCTCCTTCAATACAACATTCGACTTATTTAGAGACATGAAGTAAACCCACACGCACTCGAGGTGGCCCAAAATAAGAGGTCGTCCTCTACTTGCGGTCGCCCATATCCAGAATCGCTCCTTCAATACAACATTCGACCAATTTTGAGACATGAAGTAAACCCACACGCACCCGAGGTCGCCCTCTACCTGCGGTCGCCTAGATCCAGAATCGGTCCTTCAATACAACATTCGACCAATTTTGAGACATGAAGTAAACCCACACGCACCCAAGGTTGCCCAAGACAAGAGGTCGCACTCTACCTGCGGTCGCCTAAACCCAGAATCGCTCCTTCAATACAACATTCGACCAATTTTGAGACATGAAGTAAACCCACACGCACCCGAGGTCGCCCTCTACTTGCGGTCGCCTAGATCCAGAATCGCTCCTTCAATACAACACTCGACCAATTTTGAGACATGAAGTAAAGCCACACGGACCCGAGGTCGCCCAGGACAAGAGCTTACCCTCTACCTGCGGTCGCCTAGACCCAGAATGGCTCCTTCAATACAACATTCCACCAATTTTGAGACATGAAGTAAGCCCACACGCACCAGAGGTTGCCCAGAACAAAAGCTTATCCTCTACCCGCGGTCGCCTAGACCCAGAATGGCTCCTTCAATACAACATTCGACCAATTTAGAGACATGAAGTAAACCCACACGCACCCGAGGTCGCCCTCTACCTGCGGTCGCCTAGATCCAGAATCGGTCCTTCAATACAACATTCGACCAATTTTGAGACATGAAGTAAACCCACACGCACCAGAGGTCGCCCAGGACAAGAGCTTACCCTCTACCTGCGGTCGCCTAGACCCAGAATGGCTCCTTCAACACAACATTCGACCAATTTTGAGACATGAAGTAAACCCACACGCACCGGAGGTGGCCCAGGACAAGAGGTCGGCCTCTATCTGCGGTCCCCTAGATCCAGAATGGCTCCTTCAATACAACATTCGACCAATTTTCAGACATGAAGTAAACGCACACGCACCCGAGGTCGCCCAGAACAAAAGCTTATCCTCTACCCGCGGTCGCCTAGACCCAGAATGGCTCCTTCAATACAACATTCGACCAATTTAGAGACATGAAGTAAACCCACACGCACCCGAGGTCGCCCTCTACCTGCGGTCGCCTAGATCCAGAATCGGTCCTTCAATACAACATTCGACCAATTTTGAGACATGAAGTAAACCCACACGCACCAGAGGTCGCCCAGGACAAGAGCTTACCCTCTACCTGCGGTCGCCTAGACCCAGAATGGCTCCTTCAACACAACATTCGACCAATTTTGAGACATGAAGTAAACCCACACGCACCGGAGGTGGCCCAGGACAAGAGGTCGGCCTCTATCTGCGGTCGCCTAGATCCAGAATCGCTCCTTCAATACAACATTCGACCAATCTTAAGACATGAAGTAAACCCACACGCACCCGAGGTCGCCCAGAACAAAAGCTTACTCTCTACCTGCGGTCGCCTAGACCCAGAATGGCTCCTTCAATACAACATTCGACCAATTTTGAGACATGAAGTAAGCCCACACGCACCAGAGGTCGCCTAGGACAAGAGGTCGCCCTCTACCTGCGGTCGCCTAGATCCAGAATCGCTCCTTCAATACAACACTCGACCAATTTTGAGACATGAAGTAAACCCACACGCACCCGAGGTCGCCCAGGACAAAAGCTTACCCTCTACCTGCGGTCGCCTAGACCCAGAATCGCTCCTTCAACACAACATTCGACCAATTTTGAGACATGAAGTAAACCCACACGCACCCGAGGTTGCCCAAGACAAGAGGTCGCACTCTACCTGCGGTCGCCTAAACCCAGAATCGCTCCTTCAATACAACATTCGACCAATTTTGAGACATGAAGTAAACCCACACGCACCAGAGGTCGCCCTCTACTTGCGGTCGCCTAGATCCAGAATCGCTCCTTCAATACAACACTCGACCAATTTTCAGACATGAACTAAACCCACACGCACCCGAGGTCGCCCTGGACAAGAGCTTACCCTCTACCTGCGGTCGCCTAGACCCAGAATGGCTCCTTCAATACAACATTCCACCAATTTTGAGACATGAAGTAAGCCCACACGCACTAGAGGTTGCCCAGGACAAGAGGTCGGCCTCTATCTGCGGTCCCCTAGATCCAGTATGGCTCCTTCAATACAACATTCGACCAATTTTCAGACATGAAGTAAACGCACACGCACCCGAGGTCGCCCAGAACAAAAGCTTATCCTCTACCCGCGGTCGCCTAGACCCAGAATGGCTCCTTCAATACAACATTCGACCAATTTAGAGACATGAAGTAAACCCACACGCACCTGAGGTCGCCCTCTACCTGCGGTCGCCTAGATCCAGAATCGGTCCTTCAATACAACATTCGACCAATTTTGAGACATGAAGTAAATCCACACGCACCAGAGGTCGCCCAGGACAAGAGCTTACCCTCTACCTGCGGTCGCCGAGACCCAGAATCGCTCCTTCAACACAACATTCGACCAATTTTGAGACATGAAGTAAGCCCACACGCACCAGGGGTTGCCCAGGACAAGAGGTCGGCCTCTATCTGCGATCGCCTAGATCCAGAATCGCTCCTTCAATACAACATTCGACCAATCTTAAGACATGAAGTAAACCCACACGCACCCGAGGTCGTCCAGAACAAAAGCTTACCCTCTACCTACGGTCGCCAAGACCCAGAATGGCTCCTTCAATACAACATTCGACCAATTTAGAGACATGAAGTAAACCCACACGCACCCGAGGTCACCCAGGACTTGCGGTCGCCTAGATCCAGAATCGGTCCTTCAATACAACATTCGACCAATTTTGAGACATGAAGTAAACCCACACGCACCCGAGGTCGCCATGGACAAGAGCTTACCCTCTATCTGCGGTCGCCTAGACCTAGAATCGCTCCTTCAATACAACATTCGACCAATTTTGAGACATGAAGTAAACCCACACGCACCCGAGGTCGCCCTCTACCTGCGGTCGCCTAGATCCAGAATCGGTCCTTCAATACAACATTCGACCAATTTTGAGACATGAAGTAAAGCCACACGCACCCGAGGTCGCCCAGAACAAAAGCTTACCCTCTACCTGCGGTCGCCTAGACCCAGAATCGCTCCTTCAACACAACATTCGACCAATTTTGAGACATGAAGTAAGCCCACACGCACCGGAGGTTGCCCAGGACAAGAGGTCGGCCTCTATCTGCGATCGCCTAGATCCAGAATTGCTCCTTCAATACAACATTCGACCAATGTTAAGACATGAAGTAAACCCACACGCACCAGAGGTCGCCCAGGACAAGAGGTCGCCCTCTACCTGCGGTCGCCTAGATCCAGAATCGCTCCTTCAATACAACACTCGACCAATTTTGAGACATGAAGTAAACCCACACGCACCCGAGGTCACCCAGGACAAAAGCTTACCCTCTACCTGCGGTCGCCTAGACCCAGAATCGCTCCTTCAACACAACATTCGACCAATTTTGAGACATGAAGTAAACCCACACGCACCCGAGGTTGCCCAAGACAAGAGGTCGCACTCTACCTGCGGTCGCCTAAACCCAGAATCGCTCCTTCAATACAACATTCCACCAATTTTGAGACATGAAGTAAGCCCACACGCACCAGAGGTTGCCCAGGACAAGAGGTCGGCCTCTATCTGCGGTCCCCTAGATCCAGAATGGCTCCTTCAATACAACATTCGACCAATTTTCAGACATGAAGTAAACGCACACGCACCCGAGGTTGCCCAAGACAAGAGGTCGCACTCTATCTGCGATCGCCTAAACGCAGAATCGCTCCTTCAATACAACATTCGACCAATTTAGAGACATGAAGTAAACCCACACGCACCCGAGGTCGCCCTCTACCTGCGGTCGCCTAGATCCAGAATCGCTCCTTCAATACAACACTCGACCAATTTTGAGACATAAAGTAAAGCCACACGCACCCGAGGTCGTCCTCTACTTGCGGTCGCCTAGATCCAGAATCGCTCCTTCAATACAACACTCGACCAATTTTCAGACATGAAGTAAACCCACACGCACCCGAGGTCGCCCAGGACAAGAGCTTACCCTCTATCTGCGGTCGCCTAGATCCAGAATCGCTCCTTCAATACAACATTCGACCAATTTTGAGACATGAAGTAAACCCACACGCACCCGAGGTCGTCCAGAACAAGAGCTTACCCTCTACCTGCGGTCGCCTAGACCCAGAATGGCTCCTTCAATACAACATTCGACCAATTTTGAGACATGAAGTAAACCCACACGCACCCGAGGTCGCCCTCTACTTGAGGTCGCCTAGATCCAGAATCGCTCCTTCAATACAACAGTCGACCAATTTTGAGACATGAAGTAAACCCACACGCACTCGAGGTCGCCCAGAAGAAAAGCTTATCCTCTACCTGCGGTCGCCTAGACCCAGAATGGCTCCTTCAATACAACATTCGACCAATTTTGAGACATGAAGTAAAACCACACGCACCCGAGGTCGCCCAGAAAAAAAGCTTACCCTCTACCTGCGGTCGCCTAGACCCAGAATGGCTCCTTCAATACAACATTCGACCAATTTAGAGACATGAAGTAAACCCACACGCACCCGAGGTCGCCCTAGACAAGAGCTTACCCTCTACCTGCGGTCGCCTAGACCCAGAATGGCTCCTTCAACACAACATTCGACCAATTTTGAAACATGAAGTAAACCCACACGCACCCGAGGTCGCCCAGGACAAGAGCTCACCCTCTACCTGCGGTCGCCTAGACCCAGAATCGCTCCTTCAATACAACATTCGACCAATTTAGAGACATGAAGTAAACCCACACGCACCTGAGGTCGCCTAGGACTTGCGGTCGCCTAGATCCAGAATCGCTCCTTCAATACAACACTCGAATAATTTCAGACATGAAATAAACCCACACGCACCCGAGGTCGCCCTCTACCTACGGTCGCCTAGATCCAGAATCGCTCCTTCAATACAACATTCGACTTATTTAGAGACATGAAGTAAACCCACACGCACTCGAGGTGGCCCAAAATAAGAGGTCGTCCTCTACTTGCGGTCGCCCAGATCCAGAATCGCTCCTTCAATACAACATTCGACCAATTTTGCGGCATGAAGTAAACCCACACGCAGCCGAGGTCGCCCTCTACCTGCGGTCGCCTAGATCCAGAATCGGTCCTTCAATACAACATTCGACCAATTTTGAGACATGAAGTAAACCCACACGCACCCAAGGTTGCCCAAGACAAGAGGTCGCACTCTACCTGCGGTCGCCTAAACCCAGAATCGCTCCTTCAATACAACATTCGACCAATTTTGAGACATGAAGTAAACCCACACGCACCAGAGGTGGCCCAGGACAAGAGGTCGGCCTCTATTTGCGGTCGCCTAGATCCAGAATCGCTCCTTCAATACAACACTCGACCAATTTTGAGACATGAACTAAACCCACACGCACCCGAGGTCGCCCAGGACAAGAGCTTACCCTCTACCTGCGGTCGCCTAGACCCAGAATGGCTCCTTCAATACAACATTCCACCAATTTTGAGACATGAAGTAAGCCCACACGCACCAGAGGTTGCCCAGGACAAGAGGTCGGCCTCTATCTGCGGTCCCCTAGATCCAGAATGGCTCCTTCAATACAACATTCGACCAATTTTCAGACATGAAGTAAACGCACACGCACCCGAGGTCGCCCAGAACAAAAGCTTATCCTCTACCCGCGGTCGCCTAGACCCAGAATGGCTCCTTCAATACAACATTCGACCAATTTAGAGACATGAAGTAAACCCACACGCACCCGAGGTCGCCCTCTACCTGCGGTCGCCTAGATCCAGAATCGGTCCTTCAATACAACATTCGACCAATTTTGAGACATGAAGTAAACCCACACGCACCCGAGGTCGCCCAGGACAAGAGCTTACCCTCTACCTGCGGTCGCCTAGACCCAGAATCGCTCCTTCAACACAACATTCGACCAATTTTGAGACATGAAGTAAGCCCACACGCACCAGAGGTTGCCCAGGACAAGAGGTCGGCCTCTATCTGCGATCGCCTAGATCCAGAATCGCTCCTTCAATACAACATTCGACCAATCTTAAGACATGAAGTAAACCCACACGCACCAGAGGTCGCCCTCTACTTGCGGTCGCCTAGATCCAGAATCGCTCCTTCAATCCAACACTCGACTAATTTTCAGACATGAACTAAACCCACACGCACCCGAGGTCGCCCAGGACAAGAGCTTACCCTCTACCTGCGGTCGCCTAGACCCAGAATGGCTCCTTCAATACAACATTCCACCAATTTTGAGACATGAAGTAAGCCCACACGCACTAGAGGTTGCCCAGGACAAGAGGTCGGTCTCTATCTGCGGTCCCCTAGATCCAGAATGGCTCCTTCAATACAACATTCGACCAATTTTCAGACATGAAATAAACGCACACGCACCCGAGGTCGCCCAGAACAAAAGCTTATCCTCTACCCGCGGTCGCCTAGACCCAGAATGGCTCCTTCAATACAACATTCGACCAATTTAGAGACATGAAGTAAACCCACACGCACCTGAGGTCGCCCTCTACCTGCGGTCGCCTAGATCCAGAATCGGTCCTTCAATACAACACTCGACCAATTTTGAGACATGAAGTAAAGCCACACGCACCCGAGGTCGCCCTCTACCTGCGGCCGCCTAGATCCAGAATCGCTCCTTCAATACAACATTCGACCAATTTAGAAACATGAAGTAAACCCACACGCACCCGAGGTCGCCCTCTACCTGCGGTCGCCTAGATCCAGAATCGCTCCTTCAATACAACACTCGACCAATTTTGAGACATGAAGTAAACCCACACGCACCCGAGGTTGCCCAAGACAAAAGCTTACCCTCTACCTGCGGTCGCCTAGACCCAGAATCGCTCCTTCAACACAACATTCGACCAATTTTGAGACATGAAGTAAACCCACACGCACCCGAGGTTGCCCAGGACAAGAGGTCGCACTGTACCTGCGGTCGCCTAAACCCAGAATCGCTCCTTCAATACAACATTCGACCAATTTTGAGACATGAAGTAAACCCACACGCACCAGAGGTCGCCCTCTACTTGCGGTCGCCTAGATCCAGAATCGCTCCTTCAATACAACACTCGACCAATTTTGAGACATGAAGTAAGCCCACACGCACCAGGGGTTGCCCAGGACAAGAGGTCGGCCTCTATCTGCGATCGCCTAGATCCAGAATCGCTCCTTCAATACAACATTCGACCAATCTTAAGACATGAAGTAAACCCACACGCACCCGAGGTCGCCCAGAACAAAAGCTTACCCTCTACCTACGGTCGCCAAGACCCAGAATGGCTCCTTCAATACAACATTCGACCAATTTAGAGACATGAAGTAAACCCACACGCACCCGAGGTCACCCAGGACTTGCGGTCGCCTAGATCCAGAATCGGTCCTTCAATACAACATTCGACCAATTTTGAGACATGAAGTAAACCCACACGCACCCGAGGTCGCCATGGACAAGAGCTTACCCTCTATCTGCGGTCGCCTAGACCTAGAATCGCTCCTTCAATACAACATTCGACCAATTTAGAGACATGAAGTAAACCCACACGCACCCGAGGTCGCCCTCTACCTGCGGTCGCCTAGATCCAGAATCGGTCCTTCAATACAACATTCGACCAATTTTGAGACATGAAGTAAAGCCACACGCACCCGAGGTCGCCCAGAACAAAAGCTTACCCTCTACCTGCGGTCGCCTAGACCCAGAATCGCTCCTTCAACACAACATTCGACCAATTTTGAGACATGAAGTAAGCCCACACGCACCGGAGGTTGCCCAAGACAAGAGGTCGGCCTCTATCTGCGATCGCCTACATCCAGAATCGCTCCTTCAATACAACATTCGACCAATTTTGAGACATGAAGTAAACCCACACGCACCCGAGGTCGCCCAGAACAAAAGCTTACCCTCTACCTGCGGTCGCCTAGACCCAGAATCGCTCCTTCAACACAACATTCGACCAATTTTGAGACATGAAGTAAACCCACACGCACCAGAGGTTGCCCAGGACAAGAGGTCGGCCTCTATCTGCGGTCGCCTACATCCAGAATCGCTCCTTCAATACAACATTCGACCAATTTTGAGACATGAAGTAAACCCACACGCACCCGAGGTCGCCCAGAACAAAACCTTACCCTCTACCTGCGGTCGCCTAGACCCAGAATGGCTCCTTCAATACAACATTCCACCAAATTTGAGACATGAAGTAAGCCCACACGCACCAGAGGTCGCCCAGGACAAGAGGTCGCCCTCTAGCTGCGGTCGCCTAGATCCAGAATCGCTCCTTCTATATAACATTCGACCAATTTTGAGACATGAAGTAAACCCACACGCACCCGAGGTCGCCCAGGACAAAAGCTTACCCTCTACCTACGGTCGCCTAGACCCAGAATCGCTCCTTCAATACAACATTCGACCAATTTAGAGACATGAAGTAAACCCACACGCACCCGAGGTCGCCTAGGACTTGCGGTCGCCTAGATCCAGAATCGCTCCTTCAATACAACACTCGAATAATTTCAGACATGAAATAAACCCACACGCACCCGAGGTCGCCCTCTACCTACGGTCGCCTAGATCCAAAATCGCTCCTTCAATACAACATTCGACTTATTTAGAGACATGAAGTAAACCCACACGCACTCGAGGTGGCCCAAGATAAGAGGTCGTCCTCTACTTGCGGTCGCCCAGATCCAGAATCGCTCCTTCAATACAACATTCGACCAATTTTGAGACATGAAGTAAACCCACACGCACCCGAGGTCGCCCTCTACCTGCGGTCGCCTAGATCCAGAATCGGTCCTTCAATACAACATTCGACCAATTTTGAGACATGAAGTAAACCCACACGCACCCAAGGTTGCCCAAGACAAGAGGTCGCACTCTACCTGCGGTCGCCTAAATCCAGAATCGCTCCTTCAATACAACATTCGACCAATTTTGAGACATGAAGTAAACCCACACGCACCCGAGGTCGCCCTCTACTTGCGGTCGCCTAGATCCAGAATCGCTCCTTCAATACAACACTCGACCAATTTTGAGACATGAAGTAAAGCCACACGGACCCGAGGTCGCCCAAGACAAGAGCTTACCCTCTACCTGCGGTCGCCTAGACCCAGAATGGCTCCTTCAATACAACATTCCACCAATTTTGAGACATGAAGTAAGCCCACACGCACCAGAGGTTGCCCAGGACAAGAGGTCGGCCTCTATCTGCGGTCCCCTAGATCCAGAATGGCTCCTTCAATACAACATTCGACCAATTTTCAGACATGAAGTAAACGCACACGCACCCGAGGTCGCCCAGAACAAAAGCTTATCCTCTACCCGCGGTCGCCTAGACCCAGAATGGCTCCTTCAATACAACATTCGACCAATTTAGAGACATGAAGTAAACCCACACGCACCCGAGGTCGCCCTCTACCTGCGGTCGCCTAGATCCAGAATCGGTCCTTCAATACAACATTCGACCAATTTTGAGACATGAAGTAAACCCACACGCACCAGAGGTCGCCCAGGACAAGAGCTTACCCTCTACCTGCGGTCGCCTAGACCCAGAATGGCTCCTTCAACACAACATTCGACCAATTTTGAGACATGAAGTAAACCCACACGCACCGGAGGTGGCCCAGGACAAGAGGTCGGCCTCTATCTGCGGTCGCCTAGATCCAGAATCGCTCCTTCAATACAACATTCGACCAATCTTAAGACATGAAGTAAACCCACACGCACCCGAGGTCGCCCAGGACAAAAGCTTACTCTCTACCTGCGGTCGCCTAGACCCAGAATGGCTCCTTCAATACAACATTCGACCAATTTTGAGACATGAAGTAAGCCCACACGCACCAGAGGTCGCCTAGGACAAGAGGTCGCCCTCTACCTGCGGTCGCCTAGATCCAGAATCGCTCCTTCAATACAACACTCGACCAATTTTGAGACATGAAGTAAACCCACACGCACCCGAGGTTGCCCAAGACAAGAGGTCGCACTCTACCTGCGGTCGCCTAAACCCAGAATCGCTCCTTCAATACAACATTCGACCAATTTTGAGACATGAAGTAAACCCACACGCACCAGAGGTCGCCCTCTACTTGCGGTCGCCTAGATCCAGAATCGCTCCTTCAATACAACACTCGACCAATTTTCAGACATGAACTAAACCCACACGCACCCGAGGTCGCCCAGGACAAGAGCTTACCCTCTACCTGCGGTCGCCTAGACCCAGAATGGCTCCTTCAATACAACATTCCACCAATTTTGAGACATGAAGTAAGCCCACACGCACTAGAGGTTGCCCAGGACAAGAGGTCGGCCTCTATCTGCGGTCCCCTAGATCCAGTATGGCTCCTTCAATACAACATTCGACCAATTTTCAGACATGAAGTAAACGCACACGCACCCGAGGTCGCCCAGAACAAAAGCTTATCCTCTACCCGCGGTCGCCTAGACCCAGAATGGCTCCTTCAATACAACATTCGACCAATTTAGAGACATGAAGTAAACCCACACGCACCTGAGGTCGCCCTCTACCTGCGGTCGCCTAGATCCAGAATCGGTCCTTCAATACAACATTCGACCAATTTTGAGACATGAAGTAAACCCACACGCACCAGAGGTCGCCCAGGACAAGAGCTTACCCTCTACCTGCGGTCGCCGAGACCCAGAATCGCTCCTTCAACACAACATTCGACCAATTTTGAGACATGAAGTAAGCCCACACGCACCAGGGGTTGCCCAGGACAAGAGGTCGGCCTCTATCTGCGATCGCCTAGATCCAGAATCGCTCCTTCAATACAACATTCGACCAATCTTAAGACATGAAGTAAACCCACACGCACCCGAGGTCGCCCAGAACAAAAGCTTACCCTCTACCTACGGTCGCCAAGACCCAGAATGGCTCCTTCAATACAACATTCGACCAATTTAGAGACATGAAGTAAACCCACACGCACCCGAGGTCACCCAGGACTTGCGGTCGCCTAGATCCAGAATCGGTCCTTCAATACAACATTCGACCAATTTTGAGACATGAAGTAAACCCACACGCACCCGAGGTCGCCATGGACAAGAGCTTACCCTCTATCTGCGGTCGCCTAGACCTAGAATCGCTCCTTCAATACAACATTCGACCAATTTTGAGACATGAAGTAAACCCACACGCACCCGAGGTCGCCCTCTACCTGCGGTCGCCTAGATCCAGAATCGGTCCTTCAATACAACATTCGACCAATTTTGAGACATGAAGTAAACCCACACGCACCCGAGGTCGCCCAGAACAAAAGCTTACCCTCTACCTGCGGTCGCCTAGACCCAGAATCGCTCCTTCAACACAACATTCGACCAATTTTGAGACATGAAGTAAGCCCACACGCACCGGAGGTTGCCCAGGACAAGAGGTCGGCCTCTATCTGCGATCGCCTAGATCCAGAATTGCTCCTTCAATACAACATTCGACCAATGTTAAGACATGAAGTAAACCCACACGCACCCGAGGTCGCCCAGAACAAAAGCTTACTCTCTACCTGCGGTCGCCTAGACCCAGAATGGCTCCTTCAATACAACATTCGACCAATTTTGAGACATGAAGTAAGCCCACACGCACCAGAGGTCGCCCAGGACAAGAGGTCGCCCTCTACCTGCGGTCGCCTAGATCCAGAATCGGTCCTTCAATACAACATTCCACCAATTTTGAGACATGAAGTAAGCCCACACGCACCAGAGGTTGCCCAGGACAAGAGGTCGGCCTCTATCTGCGGTCCCCTAGATCCAGAATGGCTCCTTCAATACAACATTCGACCAATTTTCAGACATGAAGTAAACGCACACGCACCGGAGGTTGCCCAAGACAAGAGGTCGCACTCTATCTGCGATCGCCTAAACGCAGAATCGCTCCTTCAATACAACATTCGACCAATTTAGAGACATGAAGTAAACCCACACGCACCCGAGGTCGCCCAGGACAAGAGCTTACCCTCTACCTGCGGTCGCCTAGACCCAGAATGGCTCCTTCAACACAACATTCGACCAATTTTGAAACATGAAGTAAACCCACACGCACCCGAGGTCGCCCAGGACAAGAGCTTACCCTCTACCTGCGGTCGCCTAGACCCAGAATCGCTCCTTCAATACAACATTCGACCAATTTAGAGACATGAAGTAAACCCACACGCACCCGAGGTCGCCTAGGACTTGCGGTCGCCTAGATCCAGAATCGCTCCTTCAATACAACACTCGAATAATTTCAGACATGAAATAAACCCACACGCACCCGAGGTCGCCCTCTACCTACGGTCGCCTAGATCCAGAATCGCTCCTTCAATACAACATTCGACTTATTTAGAGACATGAAGTAAACCCACACGCACTCGAGGTGGCCCAAAATAAGAGGTCGTCCTCTACTTGCGGTCGCCCAGATCCAGAATCGCTCCTTCAATACAACATTCGACCAATTTTGCGGCATGAAGTAAACCCACACGCAGCCGAGGTCGCCCTCTACCTGCGGTCGCCTAGATCCAGAATCGGTCCTTCAATACAACATTCGACCAATTTTGAGACATGAAGTAAACCCACACGCACCCAAGGTTGCCCAAGACAAGAGGTCGCACTCTACCTGCGGTCGCCTAAACCCAGAATCGCTCCTTCAATACAACATTCGACCAATTTTGAGACATGAAGTAAACCCACACGCACCAGAGGTGGCCCAGGACAAGAGGTCGGCCTCTATTTGCGGTCGCCTAGATCCAGAATCGCTCCTTCAATACAACACTCGACCAATTTTGAGACATGAACTAAACCCACACGCACCCGAGGTCGCCCAGGACAAGAGCTTACCCTCTACCTGCGGTCGCCTAGACCCAGAATGGCTCCTTCAATACAACATTCCACCAATTTTGAGACATGAAGTAAGCCCACACGCACCAGAGGTTGCCCAGGACAAGAGGTCGGCCTCTATCTGCGGTCCCCTAGATCCAGAATGGCTCCTTCAATACAACATTCGACCAATTTTCAGACATGAAGTAAACGCACACGCACCCGAGGTCGCCCAGAACAAAAGCTTATCCTCTACCCGCGGTCGCCTAGACCCAGAATGGCTCCTTCAACACAACATTCGACCAATTTAGAGACATGAAGTAAACCCACACGCACCCGAGGTCGCCCTCTACCTGCGGTCGCCTAGATCCAGAATCGCTCCTTCAATACAACATTCGACCAATTTTGAGACATGAAGTAAACCCACACGCACCCGAGGTCGCCCAGGACAAGAGCTTACCCTCTACCTGCGGTCGCCTAGACCCAGAATCGCTCCTTCAACACAACATTCGACCAATTTTGAGACATGAAGTAAGCCCACACGCACCAGAGGTTGCCCAGGACAAGAGGTCGGCCTCTATCTGCGATCGCCTAGATCCAGAATCGCTCCTTCAATACAACATTCGACCAATCTTAAGACATGAAGTAAACCCACACGCACCAGAGGTCGCCCTCTACTTGCGGTCGCCTAGATCCAGAATCGCTCCTTCAATACAACACTCGACCAATTTTCAGACATGAACTAAACCCACACGCACCCGAGGTCGCCCAGGACAAGAGCTTACCCTCTACCTGCGGTCGCCTAGACCCAGAATGGCTCCTTCAATACAACATTCCACCAATTTTGAGACATGAAGTAAGCCCACACGCACTAGAGGTTGCCCAGGACAAGAGGTCGGCCTCTATCTGCGGTCCCCTAGATCCAGAATGGCTCCTTCAATACAACATTCGACCAATTTTCAGACATGAAATAAACGCACAGGCACCCGAGGTCGCCCAGAACAAAAGCTTATCCTCTACCCGCGGTCGCCTAGACCCAGAATGGCTCCTTCAATACAACATTCGACCAATTTAGAGACATGAAGTAAACCCACACGCACCTGAGGTCGCCCTCTACCTGCGGTCGCCTAGATCCAGAATCGGTCCTTCAATACAACACTCGACCAATTTTGAGACATGAAGTAAAGCCACACGCACCCGAGGTCGCCCTCTACCTGCGGCCGCCTAGATCCAGAATCGCTCCTTCAATACAACATTCGACCAATTTAGAAACATGAAGTAAACCCACACGCACCCGAGGTCGCCCTCTACCTGCGGTCGCCTAGATCCAGAATCGCTCCTTCAATACAACACTCGACCAATTTTGAGACATGAAGTAAACCCACACGCACCCGAGGTTGCCCAAGACAAAAGCTTACCCTCTACCTGCGGTCGCCTAGACCCAGAATCGCTCCTTCAACACAACATTCGACCAATTTTGAGACATGAAGTAAACCCACACGCACCCGAGGTTGCCCAAGACAAGAGGTCGCACTGTACCTGCGGTCGCCTAAACCCAGAATCGCTCCTTCAATACAACATTCGACCAATTTTGAGACATGAAGTAAACCCACACGCACCAGAGGTCGCCCTCTACTTGCGGTCGCCTAGATCCAGAATCGCTCCTTCAATACAACATTCGACCAATTTTGAGACATGAAGTAAACCCACACGCACCCGAGGTCGCCCAAGACAAGAGGTCGCCCTCTAGCTGCGATCGCCTTGATCCAGAATCGCTCCTTCAATACAACATTCGACCAATCTTAAGACATGAAGTGAACCCACACGCACCCGAGGTCGCCCAGAACAAAAGCTTACCCTCTACCTACGGTCGCCAAGACCCAGAATGGCTCCTTCAATACAACATTCGACCAATTTAGAGACATGAAGTAAACCCACACGCACCCGAGGTCACCCAGGACTTGCGGTCGCCTAGATCCAGAATCGGTCCTTCAATACAACATTCGACCAATTTTGAGACATGAAGTAAACCCACACGCACCCGAGGTCGCCATGGACAAGAGCTTACCCTCTATCTGCGGTCGCCTAGACCTAGAATCGCTCCTTCAATACAACATTCGACCAATTTAGAGACATGAAGTAAACCCACACGCACCCGAGGTCGCCCTCTACCTGCGGTCGCCTAGATCCAGAATCGGTCCTTCAATACAACATTCGACCAATTTTGAGACATGAAGTAAAGCCACACGCACCCGAGGTCGCCCAGAACAAAAGCTTACCCTCTACCTGCGGTCGCCTAGACCCAGAATCGCTCCTTCAACACAACATTCGACCAATTTTGAGACATGAAGTAAGCCCACACGCACCGGAGGTTGCCCAAGACAAGAGGTCGGCCTCTATCTGCGATCGCCTAGATCCAGAATTGCTCCTTCAATACAACATTCGACCAATCTTAAGACATGAAGTAAACCCACACGCACCCGAGGTCGCCCAGAACAAAAGCTTACTCTCTACCTGCGGTCGCCTAGACCCAGAATGGCTCCTTCAATACAACATTCGACCAATTTTGAGACATGAAGTAAGCCCACACGCACCAGAGGTTGCCCAGGACAAGAGGTCGGCCTCTATCTGCGGTCCCCTAGATCCAGAATGGCTCCTTCAATACAACATTCGACCAATTTTCAGACATGAAGTAAACGCACACGCACCCGAGGTCGCCCAGAACAAAAGCTTATCCTCTACCCGCGGTCGCCTAGACCCAGAATGGCTCCTTCAACACAACATTCGACCAATTTAGAGACATGAAGTAAACCCACACGCACCCGAGGTCGCCCTCTACCTGCGGTCGCCTAGATCCAGAATCGCTCCTTCAATACAACACTCGACCAATTTTGAGACATAAAGTAAAGCCACACGCACCCGAGGTCGTCCTCTACTTGCGGTCGCCTAGATCCAGAATCGCTCCTTCAATACAACACTCGACCAATTTTCAGACATGAAGTAAACCCACACGCACCCGAGGTCGCCCAGGACAAGAGCTTACCCTCTACCTGCGGTCGCCTAGACCCAGAATGGCTCCTTCAATACAACATTCGACCAATTTTGAGACATGAAGTAAACCCACACGCACCCGAGGTCGCCCTCTACTTGAGGTCGCCTAGATCCAGAATCGCTCCTTCAATACAACAGTCGACCAATTTTGAGACATGAAGTAAACCCACACGCACTCGAGGTCGCCCAGAAGAAAAGCTTATCCTCTACCTGCGGTCGCCTAGACCCAGAATGGCTCCTTCAATACAACATTCGACCAATTTTGAGACATGGAATAAAACCACACGCACCCGAGGTCGCCCAGAAAAAAAGCTTACCCTCTACCTGCGGTCGCCTAGACCCAGAATGGCTCCTTCAATACAACATTCGACCAATTTAGAGACATGAAGTAAACCCACACGCACCCGAGGTCGCCCAGGACAAGAGCTTACCCTCTACCTGCGGTCGCCTAGACCCAGAATGGCTCCTTCAACACAACATTCGACCAATTTTGAAACATGAAGTAAACCCACACGCACCCGAGGTCGCCCAGGACAAGAGCTTACCCTCTACCTGCGGTCGCCTAGACCCAGAATCGCTCCTTCAATACAACATTCGACCAATTTAGAGACATGAAGTAAACCCACACGCACCCGAGGTCGCCTAGGACTTGCGGTCGCCTAGATCCAGAATCGCTCCTTCAATACAACACTCGAATAATTTCAGACATGAAAAAAACCCACACGCACCCGAGGTCGCCCTCTACCTACGGTCGCCTAGATCCAGAATCGCTCCTTCAATACAACATTCGACTTATTTAGAGACATGAAGTAAACCCACACGCACTCGAGGTGGCCCAAAATAAGAGGTCGTCCTCTACTTGCGGTCGCCCAGATCCAGAATCGCTCCTTCAATACAACATTCGACCAATTTTGCGGCATGAAGTAAACCCACACGCAGCCGAGGTCGCCCTCTACCTGCGGTCGCCTAGATCCAGAATCGGTCCTTCAATACAACATTCGACCAATTTTGAGACATGAAGTAAACCCACACGCACCCAAGGTTGCCGAAGACAAGAGGTCGCACTCTACCTGCGGTCGCCTAAACCCAGAATCGCTCCTTCAATACAACGTTCGACCAATTTTGAGACATGAAGTAAACCCACACGCACCAGAGGTGGCCCAGGACAAGAGGTCGGCCTCTACTTGCGGTCGCCTAGATCCAGAATCGCTCCTTCAATACAACACTCGACCAATTTTGAGACATGAACTAAACCCACACGCACCCGAGGTCGCCCAGGACAAGAGCTTACCCTCTACCTGCGGTCGCCTAGACCCAGAATGGCTCCTTCAATACAACATTCCACCAATTTTGAGACATGAAGTAAGCCCACACGCACCAGAGGTTGCCCAGGACAAGAGGTCGGCCTCTATCTGCGGTCCCCTAGATCCAGAATGGCTCCTTCAATACAACATTCGACCAATTTTCAGACATGAAGTAAACGCACACGCACCCGAGGTCGCCCAGAACAAAAGCTTATCCTCTACCCGCGGTCGCCTAGACCCAGAATGGCTCCTTCAATACAACATTCGACCAATTTAGAGACATGAAGTAAACCCACACGCACCCGAGGTCGCCCTCTACCTGCGGTCGCCTAGATCCAGAATCGGTCCTTCAATACAACATTCGACCAATTTTGAGACATGAAGTAAACCCACACGCACCCGAGGTCGCCCAGGACAAGAGCTTACCCTCTACCTGCGGTCGCCTAGACCCAGAATCGCTCCTTCAACACAACATTCGACCAATTTTGAGACATGAAGTAAGCCCACACGCACCAGAGGTTGCCCAGGACAAGAGGTCGGCCTCTATCTGCGATCGCCTAGATCCAGAATCGGTCCTTCAATACAACATTCGACCAATCTTAAGACATGAAGTAAACCCACACGCACCAGAGGTCGCCCTCTACTTGCGGTCGCCTAGATCCAGAATCGCTCCTTCAATACAACACTCGACCAATTTTCAGACATGAACTAAACCCACACGCACCCGAGGTCGCCCAGGACAAGAGCTTACCCTCTACCTGCGGTCGCCTAGACCCAGAATCGCTCCTTCAATACAACATTCCACCAATTTTGAGACATGAAGTAAGCCCACACGCACTAGAGGTTGCCCAGGACAAGAGGTCGGCCTCTATCTGCGGTCCCCTAGATCCAGAATGGCTCCTTCAATACAACATTCGACCAATTTTCAGACATGAAATAAACGCACACGCACCCGAGGTCGCCCAGAACAAAAGCTTATCCTCTACCCGCGGTCGCCTAGACCCAGAATGGCTCCTTCAATACAACATTCGACCAATTTAGAGACATGAAGTAAACCCACACGCACCTGAGGTCGCCCTCTACCTGCGGTCGCCTAGATCCAGAATCGGTCCTTCAATACAACACTCGACCAATTTTGAGACATGAAGTAAAGCCACACGCACCCGAGGTCGCCCTCTACCTGCGGCCGCCTAGATCCAGAATCGCTCCTTCAATACAACATTCGACCAATTTAGAAACATGAAGTAAACCCACACGCACCCGAGGTCGCCCTCTACCTGCGGTCGCCTAGATCCAGAATTGCTCCTTCAATACAACACTCGACCAATTTTGAGACATGAAGTAAACCCACACGCACCCGAGGTTGCCCAAGACAAAAGCTTACCCTCTACCTGCGGTCGCCTAGACCCAGAATCGCTCCTTCAACACAACATTCGACCAATTTTGAGACATGAAGTAAACCCACACGCACCCGAGGTTGCCCAAGACAAGAGGTCGCACTGTACCTGCGGTCCCCTAAACCCAGAATCGCTCCTTCAATACAACATTCGACCAATTTTGAGACATGAAGTAAACCCACACGCACCAGAGGTCGCCCTCTACTTGCGGTCGCCTAGATCGAGAATCGGTCCTTCAATACAACACTCGACCAATTTTGAGACATGAAGTAAGCCCACACGCACCAGGGGTTGCCCAGGACAAGAGGTCGGCCTCTATCTGCGATCGCCTAGATCCAGAATCGCTCCTTCAATACAACATTCGACCAATCTTAAGACATGAAGTAAACCCACACGCACCCGAGGTCGCCCAGAACAAAAGCTTACCCTCTACCTACGGTCGCCAAGACCCAGAATGGCTCCTTCAATACAACATTCGACCAATTTAGAGACATGAAGTAAACCCACACGCACCCGAGGTCACCCAGGACTTGCGGTCGCCTAGATCCAGAATCGGTCCTTCAATACAACATTCGACCAATTTTGAGACATGAAGTAAACCCACACGCACCCGAGGTCGCCATGGACAAGAGCTTACCCTCTATCTGCGGTCGCCTAGACCTAGAATCGCTCCTTCAATACAACATTCGACCAATTTAGAGACATGAAGTAAACCCACACGCACCCGAGGTCGCCCTCTACCTGCGGTCGCCTAGATCCAGAATCGGTCCTTCAATACAACATTCGACCAATTTTGAGACATGAAGTAAAGCCACACGCACCCGAGGTCGCCCAGAACAAAAGCTTACCCTCTACCTGCGGTCGCCTAGACCCAGAATCGCTCCTTCAACACAACATTCGACCAATTTTGAGACATGAAGTAAGCCCACACGCACCGGAGGTTGCCCAAGACAAGAGGTCGGCCTCTATCTGCGATCGCCTAGATCCAGAATTGCTCCTTCAATACAACATTCGACCAATCTTAAGACATGAAGTAAACCCACACGCACCCGAGGTCGCCCAGAACAAAAGCTTACTCTCTACCTGCGGTCGCCTAGACCCAGAATGGCTCCTTCAATACAACATTCGACCAATTTTGAGACATGAAGTAAGCCCACACGCACCAGAGGTCGCCTAGGACAAGAGGTCGCCCTCTACCTGCGGTCGCCTAGATCCAGAATCGCTCCTTCAATACAACACTCGACCAATTTTGAGACATGAAGTAAACCCACACGCACCCGAGGTCGCCCAGGACAAAAGCTTACCCTCTACCTGCGGTCGCCTAGACCCAGAATCGCTCCTTCAACACAACATTCGACCAATTTTGAGACATGAAGTAAACCCACACGCACCGGAGGTTGCCCAAGACAAGAGGTCGCACTCTACCTGCGGTCGCCTAAACCCAGAATCGCTCCTTCAATACAACATTCGACCAATTTTGAGACATGAAGTAAACCCACACGCACCAGAGGTCGCCCTCTACTTGCGGTCGCCTAGATCCAGAATCGCTCCTTCAATACAACACTCGACCAATTTTCAGACATGAACTAAACCCACACGCACCCGAGGTCGCCCAGGACAAGAGCTTACCCTCTACCTGCGGTCGCCTAGACCCAGAATGGCTCCTTCAATACAACATTCCACCAATTTTGAGACATGAAGTAAGCCCACACGCACTAGAGGTTGCCCAGGACAAGAGGTCGGCCTCTATCTGCGGTCCCCTAGATCCAGAATGGCTCCTTCAATACAACATTCGACCAATTTTCAGACATGAAGTAAACGCACACGCACCCGAGGTTGCCCAAGACAAGAGGTCGCACTCTATCTACGATCGCCTAAACGCAGAATCGCTCCTTCAATACAACATTCGACCAATTTAGAGACATGAAGTAAACCCACACGCACCCGAGGTCGCCCTCTACCTGCGGTCGCCTAGATCCAGAATCGGTCCTTCAATACAACATTCGACCAATTTTGAGACATGAAGTAAACCCACACGCAGCAGAGGTCGCCCAGGACAAGAGTTTACCCTCTACCTGCGGTCGCCTAGACCCAGAATCGCTCCTTCAACACAACATTTGACCAATTTTGAGACATGAAGTAAGCCCACACGCACCAGAGGTTGCCCAGGACAAGAGGTCGGCCTCTATCTGCGATCGCCTAGATCCAGAATCGCTCCTTCAATACAACATTCGACCAATCTTAAGACATGAAGTAAACCCACACGCACCCGAGGTCGCCCAGAACAAAAGCTTACTCTCTACCTGCGGTCGCCTAGACCCAGAATGGCTCCTTCAATACAACATTCGACCAATTTTGAGACATGAAGTAAGCCCACACGCACCAGAGGTCGCCCAGGACAAGAGGTCGCCCTCTACCTGCGGTCGCCTAGATCCAGAATCGCTCCTTCAATACAACATTCGACCAATTTTGGGACATGAAGTAAACGCACACGCACCCGAGGTTGCCCAAGACAAGAGGTCGCACTCTATCTGCGATCGCCTAAACGCAGAATCGCTCCTTCAATACAACATTCGACCAATTTAGAGACATGAAGTAAACCCACACGCACCCGAGGTCGCCCTCTACTTGCGGTCGCGTAGATCCAGAATCGCTCCTTCAATACAACACTCGACCAATTTTCAGACATGAAGTAAACCCACACGCACCCGAGGTCGCCCAGGACAAGAGCTTACCCTCTACCTGCGGTCGCCTAGACCCAGAATCGCTCCTTCAATACAACATTCCACCAATTTTGAAACATGAAGTAAGCCCACACGCACCAGAGGTTGCCCAGGACAAGAGGTCGGCCTCTATCTGCGGTCCCCTAGATCCAGAATGGCTCCTTCAATACAACATTCGACCAATTTTGGGACATGAAGTAAACGCACACGCACCCGAGGTTGCCCAAGACAAGAGGTCGCACTCTATCTGCGATCGCCTAAACGCAGAATCGCTCCTTCAATACAACATTCGACCAATTTAGAGACATGAAGTAAACCCACACGCACCCGAGGTCGCCCTCTACTTGCGGTCGCGTAGATCCAGAATCGCTCCTTCAATACAACACTCGACCAATTTTCAGACATGAAGTAAACCCACACGCACCCGAGGTCGCCCAGGACAAGAGCTTACCCTCTACCTGCGGTCGCCTAGACCCAGAATCGCTCCTTCAATACAACATTCCACCAATTTTGAAACATGAAGTAAGCCCACACGCACCAGAGGTTGCCCAGGACAAGAGGTCGGCCTCTATCTGCGGTCCCCTAGATCCAGAATGGCTCCTTCAATACAACATTCGACCAATTTTGGGACATGAAGTAAACGCACACGCACCCGAGGTTGCCCAAAACAAGAGGTCGCACTCTATCTGCGATCGCCTAAACGCAGAATCGCTCCTTCAATACAACATTCGACCAATTTAGAGACATGAAGTAAACCCACACGCACCCGAGGTCGCCCTCTACCTGCGGTCGCCTAGATCCAGAATCGGTCCTTCAATACAACATTCGACCAATTTTGAGACATGAAGTAAACCCACACGCACCCGAGGTCGCCCAGGACAAGAGCTTACCCTCTACCTGCGGTCGCCTAGACCCAGAATCGCTCCTTCAATACAACATTCCACCAATTTTGAGACATGAAGTAAGCCCACACGCCCCCGAGGTTGCCCAGGACAAGAGGTCGGCCTCTATCTGCGGTCCCCTAGATCCAGAATCGCTCCTTCAATACAACATTCGACTAATTTTCAGACATGAAGTAAACGCACACGCAGCCGAGGTCGCCCAGAACAAAAGCTTATCCTCTACCCGCGGTCGCCTAGACCCAGAATGGCTCCTTCAATACAACATTCGACCAATTTTGAGACATGAAGTAAGCCCACACGCACTAGGGGTCGCCCAGGACAAGAGGTCGCCCTCTACCTGCGGTCGCTTAGATCCAGAATCGCTCCTTCTATACAACATTCGACCAATTTTGAGACATGAAGTAAATCCACACGCACCCGAGGTCGCCCAGGACAAGAGCTTACACTCTACCTGCGGTCGCCAAGACCCAGAATGGCTCCTTCAATACAACATTCGACTTATTTAGAGACATGAAGTAAACCCACACGCACCCGAGGTCGCCCAGGACTTGAGGTCGCATAGATCCAGAATCGCTCCTTCAATACAACACTCGACCAATTTTGAGACATGAAGTAAACCCACACGCACCCGAGGTTGCCTAGGACAAGAGCTTACCCTCTACCTGCGGTCGCCTAGATCCAGAATCGCTCCTTCAATACAACATTCGACCAATTTTGAGACATGAAGTAAACCCACACGCACCCGAGGTCGCCCAGAAAAAAAGCTTACCCTCTACCTGCGGTCGCCTAGACCCAGAATGGCTCCTTCAATACAACATTCGACCAATTTAGAGACATGAAGTAAACCCACACGCACCCGAGGTCGCCCTCTACCTGCGGTCGCCTAGATCCAGAATCGCTCCTTCAATACAACATTCGACCAATTTTGAGACATGAAGTAAACCCACACGCACCCGAGGTCGCCCAGGACAAGAGGTTACCCTCTACCTGCGGTCGCCTAGACCCAGAATCGCTCCTTCAACACAACATTTGACCAATTTTGAGACATGAAGTAAGCCCACACGCACCAGAGGTTGCCCAGGACAAGAGGTCGGCCTCTATCTGCGGTCGCCTAGATCCAGAATTGCTCCTTCAATACAACATTCGACCAATTTTGAGACATGAAGTAAACCCACACGCACCCGAGGTCGCCCAGGACAAAAGCTTACCCTCTACCTGCGGTCGCCTAGACCCAGAATGGCTCCTTCAACACAACATTCGACCAATTTTGAGACATGAAGTAAACCCACACGCACCCGAGGTCGCCCAGGACAAGAGCTTACCCTCTACCTGCGGTCGCCTAGACCCAGAATCGCTCCTTCAATACAACATTCGACCAATTTAGAGACATGAAGTAAACCCACACGCACCCGAGGTCGCCTAGGACTTGCGGTCGCCTAGATCCAGAATCGCTCCTTCAATACAACACTCGAATAATTTCGGACATGAAATAAACCCACACGCACCCGAGGTCGCCCTCTACCTACGGTCGCCTAGATCCAGAATCGCTCCTTCAATACAACATTCGACTTATTTAGAGATATAAGGTAAACCCACACGCACTCGAGGTGGCCCAACATAAGAGGTCGTCCTCTACTTGCGGTCGCCCAGATCCAGAATCGCTCCTTCAATACAACATTCGACCAATTTTGAGACATGAAGTAAACCCACACGCAGCCGAGGTCGCCCTCTACTTGCGGTCCCCTAGATCCAGAATCGCTCCTTCAATACAACATTCGACCAATTTTGAGACATGAAGTAAATCCACACGCACCCGAGGTCGCCCAGGACAAGAGTTTACCCTCTACCTGCGGTCGCCTAGACCCAGAATGGCTCCTTCAATACAACATTCCACCAATTTTGAGACATGAAGTAAGCCCACACGCACCAGAGGTTGCCCAGGACAAGAGGTCGGCCTCTACCTGCGGTCGCCTAGATCCAGAATCACTCCTTCAATACAACATTCGACCAATTTTGAGACATGAAGTAAACCCACACGCACCCGAGGTCGCCCAGGACAAGAGCTTACACTCTACCTGCGGTCGCCAAGACCCAGAATGGCTCCTTCAATACAACATTCGACTTATTTAGAGGCATGAAGTAAACCCACACGCACCCGAGGTCGCCCAGGACTTGCGGTCGCATAGATCCAGAATCGCTCCTTCAATACAACACTCGACCAATTTTGAGACATGAAGTAAACCCACACGCACCCGAGGTCGCCCAGGACAAGAGCTTACCCTCTACCTGCGGTCGCCTAGATCCAGAATCACTCCTTCAATACAACATTCGACCAATTTTGAGACATGAAGTAAACCCACACGCACCCGAGGTCGCCCAGAAAAAAAGCTTACCCTCTACCTGCGGTCGCCTAGACCCAGAATGGCTCCTTCAATACAACATTCGACCAATTTAGAGACAAGAAGTAAACCCACACGCACCCGAGGTCGCCCTCTACCTGCGGTCGCCTAGATCCAGAATCGCTCCTTCAATACAACATTCGACCAATTTTGAGACATGAAGTAAACCCACACGCACCCGAGGTCGCCCAGGACAAGAGGTTACCCTCTACCTGCGGTCGCCTAGACCCAGAATGGCTCCTTCAATACAACATTCGACCAATTTAGAGACATGAAGTAAACCCACACGCACCCGAGGTCGCCCTCTACCTGCGGTCGCCTAGATCCAGAATCGGTCCTTCAATACAACATTCGACCAATTTGGAGACATGAAGTAAACCCACACGCACCCGAGGTCGCCGAGGACAAGAGCTTACCCTCTATCTGCGGTCGCCTAGACCCAGAATCGCTCCTTCAACACAACATTCGACCAATTTTGAGACATGAAGTAAGCCCACACGCACCGGAGGTTGCCCAGGATAAGAGGTCGGCCTCTATCTGCGATCGCCTAGATCCAGAATTGCTCCTTCAATACAACATTCGACCAATCTTAAGACATGAAGTAAACCCACACGCACCCGAGGTCGCCCAGAACAAAAGCTTACTCTCTACCTGCGGTCGCCTAGACCCAGAATGGCTCCTTCAATACAACATTCGACCAATTTTGAGACATGAAGTAAGCCCTCACGCACCAGAGGTCGCCCAGGACAAGAGGTCGCCCTCTACCTGCGGTCGCCTAGATCCAGAATCGCTCCTTCAATACAACACTCGACCAATTTTGAGACATGAAGTAAACCCACACGCACCCGAGGTCGCCCAGGACAAAAGCTTACCCTCTACCTGCGGTCGCCTAGACCCAGAATCGCTCCTTCAACACAACATTCGACCAATTTTGAGACATGAAGTAAACCCACACGCACCCGAGGTTGCCCAAGACAAGAGGTCGCACTCTACCTGCGGTCGCCTAAACCCAGAATCGCTCCTTAAATACAACATTCGACCAATTTTGAGACATGAAGTAAACCCACACGCACCAGAGGTCGCCCTCTACTTGCGGTCGCCTAGATCCAGAATCGCTCCTTCAATACAACACTCGACCAATTTTCAGACATGAACTAAACCCACACGCACCCGAGGTCGCCCAGGACAAGAGCTTACCCTCTACCTGCGGTCGCCTAGACCCAGAATGGCTCCTTCAATACAACATTCCACCAATTTTGAGACATGAAGTAAGCCCACACGCACTAGAGGTTGCCCAGGACAAGAGGTCGGCCTCTATCTGCGGTCCCCTAGATCCAGAATGGCTCCTTCAATACAACATTCGACCAATTTTCAGACATGAAGTAAACGCACACGCACCCGAGGTCGCCCTCTACTTGAGGTCGCCTAGATCCAGAATCGCTCCTTCTATACAACATTCGACCAATTTTGAGACATGAAGTAAACCCACACGCACCCGAGGTCGCCCAGGACAAGAGCTTACCCTCTACCTGCGGTCGCCTGGACCCAGAATCGCTCCTTCAATACAACATTCGACCAATCTTAAGACATGATGTAAACCCACACGCACCCGAGGTCGCCTAGGACTTGCGGTCGCCTAGATCCAGAATCGCTCCTTCAATACAACACTCGAATAATTTCAGACATGAAATAAACCCACACGCACCCGAGGTCGCCCTCTACCTACGGTCGCCTAGATCCAGAATCGCTCCTTCAGTACAACATTCGACTTATTTAGAGACATGAAGTAAACCCACACGCACTCGAGGTGGCCCAAAATAAGAGGTCGTCCTCTACTTGCGGTCGCCCAGATCCAGAATCGCTCCTTCAATACAACATTCGACCAATTTTGCGGCATGAAGTAAACCCACACGCAGCCGAGGTCGCCCTCTACCTGCGGTCGCCTAGATCCAGAATCGGTCCTTCAATACAACATTCGACCAATTTTGAGACATGAAGTAAACCCACACACACCCAAGGTTGCCCAAGACAAGAGGTCGCACTCTACCTGCGGTCGCCTAAACCCAGAATCGCTCCTTCAATACAACATTCGACCAATTTTGAGACATGAAGTAAACCCACACGCACCCGAGGTCGCCCTCTACTTGCGGTCGCCTAGATCCAGAATCGCTCCTTCAATACAACACTCGACCAATTTTCAGACATGAAGTAAAGCCACACGCACCCGAGGTCGCCCAGGACAAGAGCTTACCCTCTACCTGCGGTCGCCTAGACCCAGAATGGCTCCTTCAATACAACATTCCACCAATTTTGAGACATGAAGTAAGCCCACACGCACCAGAGGTTGCCCAGGACAAGAGGTCGGCCTCTATCTGCGGTCCCCTAGATCCAGAATGGCTCCTTCAATACAACATTCGACCAATTTTGGGACATGAAGTAAACGCACACGCACCCGAGGTTGCCCAAGACAAGAGGTCGCACTCTATCTGCGATCGCCTAAACGCAGAATCGCTCCTTCAATACAACATTCGACCAATTTAGAGACATGAAGTAAACCCACACGCACCCGAGGTCGCCCTCTACCTGCGGTCGCCTAGATCCAGAATCGGTCCTTCAATACAACATTCGACCAATTTGGAGACATGAAGTAAACCCACACGCACCCGAGGTCGCCCAGGACAAGAGCTTACCCTCTACCTGCGGTCGCCTAGACCCAGAATGGCTCCTTCAACACAACATTCGACCAATTTTGAGACATGAAGTAAACCCACACGCACCGGAGGTGGCCCAGGACAAGAGGTCGGCCTCTATCTGCGGTCGCCTAGATCCAGAATCGCTCCTTCAATACAACATTCGACCAATCTTAAGACATGAAGTAAACCCACACGCACCCGAGGTCGCCCAGAACAAAAGCTTACTCTCTACCTGCGGTCGCCTAGACCCAGAATGGCTCCTTCAATACAACATTCGACCAATTTTGAGACATGAAGTAAGCCCACACGCACCAGAGGTCGCCTAGGACAAGAGGTCGCCCTCTACCTGCGGTCGCCTAGATCCAGAATCGCTCCTTCAATACAACACTCGACCAATTTTGAGACATGAAGTAAACCCACACGCACCCGAGGTCGCCCAGGACAAAAGCTTACCCTCTACCTGCGGTCGCCTAGACCCAGAATCGCTCCTTCAACACAACATTCGACCAATTTTGAGACATGAAGTAAACCCACACGCACCCGAGGTTGCCCAAGACAAGAGGTCGCACTCTACCTGCGGTCGCCTAAACCCAGAATCGCTCCTTCAATACAACATTCGACCAATTTTGAGACATGAAGTAAACCCACACGCACCAGAGGTCGCCCTCTACTTGCGGTCGCCTAGATCCAGAATCGCTCCTTCAATACAACACTCGACCAATTTTCAGACATGAACTAAACCCACACGCACCCGAGGTCGCCCAGGACAAGAGCTTACCCTCTACCTGCGGTCGCCTAGACCCAGAATGGCTCCTTCAATACAACATTCGACCAATTTAGAGACATGAAGTAAACCCACACGCACCCGAGGTCACCCTGGACTTGCGGTCGCCTAGATCCAGAATCGGTCCTTCAATACAACATTCGACCAATTTTGAGACATGAAGTAAACCCACACGCACCCGAGGTCGCCATGGACAAGAGCTTACCCTCTATCTGCGGTCGCCTAGACCTAGAATCGCTCCTTCAATACAACATTCGACCAATTTAGAGACATGAAGTAAACCCACACGCACCCGAGGTCGCCCTCTACCTGCGGTCGCCTAGATCCAGAATCGGTCCTTCAATACAACATTCGACCAATTTTGAGACATGAAGTAAAGCCACACGCACCCGAGGTCGCCCAGAACAAGAGCTTACTCTCTACCTGCGGTCGCCTAGACCCAGAATGGCTCCTTCAATACAACATTCGACCAATTTTGAGACATGAAGTAAGCCCACACGCACCAGAGGTCGCCCAGGACAAGAGGTCGCCCTCTACCTGCGGTCGCCTAGATCCAGAATCGCTCCTTCAATTCAACACTCGACCAATTTTGAGACATGAAGTAAACCCACACGCACCCGAGGTCGCCCAGGACAAAAGCTTACCCTCTACCTGCGGTCGCCTAGACCCAGAATCGCTCCTTCAACACAACATTCGACCAATTTTGAGACATGAAGTAAACCCACACGCACCCGAGGTTGCCCAAGACAAGAGGTCGCACTCTACCTGCGGTCGCCTAAACCCAGAATCGCTCCTTCAATACAACATTCGACCAATTTTGAGACATGAAGTAAACCCACACGCACCAGTGGTCGCCCTCTACTTGCGGTCGCCTAGATCCAGAATCGCTCCTTCAATACAACACTCGACCAATTTTCAGACATGAACTAAACCCACACGCACCCGAGGTCGCCCAGGACAAGAGCTTACCCTCTACCTGCGGTCGCCTAGACCCAGAATGGCTCCTTCAATACAACATTCGACCAATTTTGAGACATGAAGTAAGCCCACACGCACCAGAGGTTGCCCAGGACAAGAGGTCGGCCTCTATCTGCGGTCCCCTAGATCCAGAATGGCTCCTTCAATACAACATTCGACCAATTTTCAGACATGAAGTAAACGCACACGCACCCGAGGTTGCCCAAGACAAGAGGTCGCACTCTATCTGCGATCGCCTAAACGCAGAATCGCTCCTTCAATACAACATTCGACCAATTTAGAGACATGAAGTAAACCCACACGCACCCGAGGTCGCCCTCTACCTGCGGTTGCCTAGATCCAGAATCGCTCCTTCAATACAACACTCGACCAATTTTGAGACATAAAGTAAAGCCACACGCACCCGAGGTCGTCCTCTACTTGCGGTCGCCTAGATCCAGAATCGCTCCTTCAATACAACACTCGACCAATTTTCAGACATGAAGTAAACCCACACGCACCCGAGGTCGCCCAGGACAAGAGCTTACCCTCTATCTGCGGTCGCCTAGATCCAGAATCGCTCCTTCAATACAACATTCGACCAATTTTGAGACATGAAGTAAACCCACACGCACCCGAGGTCGCCCAGGACAAGAGCTTACCCTCTACCTGCGGTCGCCTAGACCCAGAATGGCTCCTTCAATACAACATTCCACCAATTTTGAGACATGAAGTAAGCCCACACGCACTAGAGGTTGCCCAGGACAAGAGGTCGGCCTCTATCTGCGGTCCCCTAGATCCAGAATGGCTCCTTCAATACAACATTCGACCAATTTTCAGACATGAAGTAAACGCACACGCACCCGAGGTTGCCCAAGACAAGAGGTCGCACTCTATCTGCGATCGCCTAAACGCAGAATCGCTCCTTCAATACAACATTCGACCAATTTAGAGACATGAAGTAAACCCACACGCACCCGAGGTCGCCCTCTACCTGCGGTCGCCTAGATCCAGAATCGCTCCTTCAATACAACACTCGACCAATTTTGAGACATAAAGTAAAGCCACACGCACCCGAGGTCGTCCTCTACTTGCGGTCGCCTAGATCCAGAATCGCTCCTTCAATACAACACTCGACCAATTTTCAGACATGAATTAAACCCACACGCACCCGAGGTCGCCCAGGACAAGAGCTTACCCTCTATCTGCGGTCGCCTAGACCCAGAATGGCTCCTTCAATACAACATTCGACCAATTTTGAGACATGAAGTAAACCCACACGCACCCGAGGTCGCCCTCTACTTGAGGTCGCCTAGATCCAGAATCGCTCCTTCAATACAACACTCGACCAATTTTGAGACATGAAGTAAACCCACACGCACTCGAGGTCGCCCAGAAGAAAAGCTTATCCTCTACCTGCGGTCGCCTAGACCCAGAATGGCTCCTTCAATACAACATTCGACCAATTTTGAGACATGAAGTAAAACCACACGCACCCGAGGTCGCCCAGAAAAAAAGCTTACCCTCTACCTGCGGTCGCCTAGACCCAGAATGGCTCCTTCAATACAACATTCGACCAATTTAGAGACATGAAGTAAACCCACACGCACCCGAGGTCGCCCAGGACAAGAGCTTACCCTCTACCTGCGGTCGCCTAGACCCAGAATGGCTCCTTCAACACAACATTCGACCAATTTTGAAACATGAAGTAAACCCACACGCACCCGAGGTCGCCCAGGACAAGAGCTTACCCTCTACCTGCGGTCGCCTAGACCCAGAATCGCTCCTTCAATACAACATTCGACCAATTTAGAGACATGAAGTAAACCCACACGCACCCGAGGTCGCCTAGGACTTGCGGTCGCCTAGATCCAGAATCGCTCCTTCAATACAACACTCGAATAATTTCAGACATGAAATAAACCCACACGCACCCGAGGTCGCCCTCTACCTACGGTCGCCTAGATCCAGAATCGCTCCTTCAATACAACATTCGACCAATTTTGCGGCATGAAGTAAACCCACACGCAGCCGAGGTCGCCCTCTACCTGCGGTCGCCTAGATCCAGAATCGGTCCTTCAATACAACATTCGACCAATTTTGAGACATGAAGTAAACCCACACGCACCCAAGGTTGCCCAAGACAAGAGGTCGCACTCTACCTGCGGTCGCCTAAACCCAGAATCGCTCCTTCAATACAACATTCGACCAATTTTGAGACATGAAGTAAACCCACACGCACCAGAGGTTGCCCAGGACAAGAGGTCGGCCTCTACTTGCGGTCGCCTAGATCCAGAATCGCTCCTTCAATACAACACTCGACCAATTTTCAGACATGAACTAAACCCACACGCACCCGAGGTCGCCCAGGACAAGAGCTTACCCTCTACCTGCGGTCGCCTAGACCCAGAATGGCTCCTTCAATACAACATTCCACCAATTTTGAGACATGAAGTAAGCCCACACGCACCAGAGGTTGCCCAGGACAAGAGGTCGGCCTCTATCTGCGGTCCCCTAGATCCAGAATGGCTCCTTCAATACAACATTCGACCAATTTTCAGACATGAAGTAAACGCACACGCACCCGAGGTCGCCCAGAACAAAAGCTTATCCTCTACCCGCGGTCGCCTAGACCCAGAATGGCTCCTTCAATATAACATTCGACCAATTTAGAGACATGAAGTAAACCCACACGCACCCGAGGTCGCCCTCTACCTGCGGTCGCCTAGATCCAGAATCGGTCCTTCAATACAACATTCGACCAATTTTGAGACATGAAGTAAACCCACACGCACCAGAGGTCGCCCAGGACAAGAGCTTACCCTCTACCTGCGGTCGCCTAGACCCAGAATCGCTCCTTCAACACAACATTTGACCAATTTTGAGACATGAAGTAAGCCCACACGCACCAGAGGTTGCCCAGGACAAGAGGTCGGCCTCTATCTGCGGTCGCCTAGATCCAGAATTGCTCCTTCAATACAACATTCGACCAATTTTGAGACATGAAGTAAACCCACACGCACTCGAGGTCGCCCAGAAGAAAAGCTTATCCTCTACCTGCGGTCGCCTAGACCCAGAATGGCTCCTTCAATACAACATTCGACCAATTTTGAGACATGAAGTAAAACCACACGCACCCGAGGTCGCCCAGAAAAAAAGCTTACCCTCTACCTGCGGTCGCCTAGACCCAGAATGGCTCCTTCAATACAACATTCGACCAATTTAGAGACATGAAGTAAATCCACACGCACCCGAGGTCGCCCAGGACAAGAGCTTACCCTCTACCTGCGGTCGCCTAGACCCAGAATGGCTCCTTCAACACAACATTCGACCAATTTTGAAACATGAAGTAAACCCACACGCACCCGAGGTCGCCCAGGACAAGAGCTTACCCTCTACCTGCGGTCGCCTAGACCCAGAATCGCTCCTTCAATACAACATTCGACCAATTTAGAGACATGAAGTAAACCCACACGCACCCGAGGTCGCCTAGGACTTGCGGTCGCCTAGATCCAGAATCGCTCCTTCAATACAACACTCGAATAATTTCAGACATGAAATAAACCCACACGCACCCGAGGTCGCCCTCTACCTACGGTCGCCTAGATCCAGAATCGCTCCTTCAATACAACATTCGACTTATTTAGAGACATGAAGTAAACCCACACGCACTCGAGGTGGCCCAAAATAAGAGGTCGTCCTCTACTTGCGGTCGCCCAGATCCAGAATCGCTCCTTCAATACAACATTCGACCAATTTTGAGACATGAAGTAAACCCACACGCACCCGAGGTCGCCCTCTACCTGCGGTCGCCTAGATCCAGAATCGGTCCTTCAATACAACATTCGACCAATTTTGAGACATGAAGTAAACCCACACGCACCCAAGGTTGCCCAAGACAAGAGGTCGCACTCTACCTGCGGTCGCCTAAACCCAGAATCGCTCCTTCAATACAACATTCGACCAATTTTGAGACATGAAGTAAACCCACACGCACCAGAGGTTGCCCAGGACAAGAGGTCGGCCTCTACTTGCGGTCGCCTAGATCCAGAATCGCTCCTTCAATACAACACTCGACCAATTTTCAGACATGAACTAAACCCACACGCACCCGAGGTCGCCCAGGACAAGAGCTTACCCTCTACCTGCGGTCGCCTAGACCCAGAATGGCTCCTTCAATACAACATTCCACCAATTTTGAGACATGAAGTAAGCCCACACGCACCAGAGGTTGCCCAGGACAAGAGGTCGGCCTCTATCTGCGGTCCCCTAGATCCAGAATGGCTCCTTCAATACAACATTCGACCAATTTTCAGACATGAAGTAAACGCACACGCACCCGAGGTCGCCCAGAACAAAAGCTTATCCTCTACCCGCGGTCGCCTAGACCCAGAATGGCTCCTTCAATACAACATTCGACCAATTTAGAGACATGAAGTAAACCCACACGCACCCGAGGTCGCCCTCTACCTGCGGTCGCCTAGATCCAGAATCGGTCCTTCAATACAACATTCGACCAATTTTGAGACATGAAGTAAACCCACACGCACCAGAGGTCGCCCAGGACAAGAGCTTACCCTCTACCTGCGGTCGCCTAGACCCAGAATCGCTCCTTCAACACAACATTTGACCAATTTTGAGACATGAAGTAAGCCCACACGCACCAGAGGTTGCCCAGGACAAGAGGTCGGCCTCTATCTGCGATCGCCTAGATCCAGAATCGCTCCTTCAATACAACATTCGACCAATCTTAAGACATGAAGTAAACCCACACGCACCCGAGGTCGCCCAGAACAAAAGCTTACTCTCTACCTGCGGTCGCCTAGACCCAGAATGGCTCCTTCAATACAACATTCGACCAATTTTGAGACATGAAGTAAGCCCACACGCACCAGAGGTCGCCTAGGACAAGAGGTCGCCCTCTACCTGCGGTCGCCTAGATCCAGAATCGCTCCTTCAATACAACACTCGACCAATTTTGAGACATGAAGTAAACCCACACGCACCCGAGGTCGCCCAGGACAAAAGCTTACCCTCTACCTGCGGTCGCCTAGACCCAGAATCGCTCCTTCAACACAACATTCGACCAATTTTGAGACATGAAGTAAACCCACACGCACCCGAGGTTGCCCAAGACAAGAGGTCGCACTCTACCTGCGGTCGCCTAAACCCAGAATCGCTCCTTCAATACAACATTCGACCAATTTTGAGACATGAAGTAAACCCACACGCACCAGAGGTCGCCCTCTACTTGCGGTCGCCTAGATCCAGAATCGCTCCTTCAATACAACACTCGACCAATTTTGAGACATGAAGTAAGCCCACACGCACCAGAGGTTGCCCAGGACAAGAGGTCGGCCTCTATCTGCGATCGCCTAGATCCAGAATCGCTCCTTCAATACAACATTCGACCAATCTTAAGACATGAAGTAAACCCACACGCACCCGAGGTCGCCCAGAACAAAAGCTTACCCTCTACCTACGGTCGCCAAGACCCAGAATGGCTCCTTCAATACAACATTCGACCAATTTAGAGACATGAAGTAAACCCACACGCACCCGAGGTCACCCAGGACTTGCGGTCGCCTAGATCCAGAATCGGTCCTTCAATACAACATTCGACCAATTTTGAGACATGAAGTAAACCCACACGCACCCGAGGTCGCCATGGACAAGAGCTTACCCTCTATCTGCGGTCGCCTAGACCTAGAATCGCTCCTTCAATACAACATTCGACCAATTTAGAGACATGAAGTAAACCCACACGCACCCGAGGTCGCCCTCTACCTGCGGTCGCCTAGATCCAGAATCGGTCCTTCAATACAACATTCGACCAATTTTGAGACATGAAGTAAAGCCACACGCACCCGAGGTCGCCCAGAACAAAAGCTTACCCTCTACCTGCGGTCGCCTAGACCCAGAATCGCTCCTTCAACACAACATTCGACCAATTTTGAGACATGAAGTAAGCCCACACGCACCGGAGGTTGCCCAAGACAAGAGGTCGGCCTCTACCTGCGGTCGCCTAAACCCAGAATCGCTCCTTCAATACAACATTCGACCAATTTTGAGACATGAAGTAAACCCACACGCACCAGAGGTCGCCCTCTACTTGCGGTCGCCTAGATCCAGAATCGCTCCTTCAATACAACACTCGACCAATTTTCAGACATGAACTAAACCCACACGCACCCGAGGTCGCCCAGGACAAGAGGTCGCCCTCTACCTGCGGTCGCCTAGATCCAGAATCGCTCCTTCAATACAACACTCGACCAATTTTGAGACATGAAGTAAACCCACACGCACCCGAGGTCGCCCAGGACAAAAGCTTACCCTCTACCTGCGGTCGCCTAGACCCAGAATCGCTCCTTCAACACAACATTCGACCAATTTTGAGACATGAAGTAAACCCACACGCACCCGAGGTTGCCCAAGACAAGAGGTCGCACTCTACCTGCGGTCGCCTAAACCCAGAATCGCTCCTTCAATACAACATTCGACCAATTTTGAGACATGAAGTAAACCCACACGCACCAGAGGTCGCCCTCTACTTGCGGTCGCCTAGATCCAGAATCGCTCCTTCAATACAACACTCGACCAATTTTCAGACATGAACTAAACCCACACGCACCCGAGGTCGCCCAGGACAAGAGCTTACCCTCTACCTGCGGTCGCCTAGACCCAGAATGGCTCCTTCAATACAACATTCGACCAATTTTGAGACATGAAGTAAGCCCACACACACCAGAGGTCGCCCAGGACAAGAGGTCGCCCTCTACCTGCGGTCGCCTAGATCCAGAATCGCTCCTTCAATACAACACTCGACCAATTTTGAGACATGAAGTAAACCCACACGCACCCGAGGTCGCCCAGGACAAAAGCTTACCCTCTACCTGCGGTCGCCTAGACCCAGAATCGCTCCTTCAACACAACATTCGACCAATTTTGAGACATGAAGTAAACCCACACGCACCCGAGGTTGCCCAAGACAAGAGGTCGCACTCTACCTGCGGTCGCCTAAACCCAGAATCGCTCCTTCAATACAACATTCGACCAATTTTGAGACATGAAGTAAACCCACACGCACCAGAGGTCGCCCTCTACTTGCGGTCGCCTAGATCCAGAATCGCTCCTTCAATACAACACTCGACCAATTTTCAGACATGAACTAAACCCACACGCACCCGAGGTCGCCCAGCACAAGAGCTTACCCTCTACCTGCGGTCGCCTAGACCCAGAATGGCTCCTTCAATACAACATTCCACCAATTTTGAGACATGAAGTAAGCCCTCACGCACGAGAGGTTGCCCAGGACAAGAGGTCGGCCTCTATCTGCGGTCCCCTAGATCCAGAATGGCTCCTTCAATACAACATTCGACCAATTTTCAGACATGAAGTAAACGCACACGCACCCGAGGTTGCCCAAGACAAGAGGTCGCACTCTATCTGCGATCGCCTAAACGCAGAATCGCTCCTTCAATACAACATTCGACCAATTTAGAGACATGAAGTAAACCCACAGGCACCCGAGGTCGCCCTCTACCTGCGGTCGCCTAGATCCAGAATCGGTCCTTCAATACAACATTCGACCAATTTTGAGACATGAAGTAAACCCACACGCAGCAGAGGTCGCCCAGGACAAGAGTTTACCCTCTACCTGCGGTCGCCTAGACCCAGAATCGCTCCTTCAACACAACATTCGACCAATTTTGAGACATGAAGTAAGCCCACACGCACCAGAGGTTGCCCAGGACAAGAGGTCGGCCTCTATCTGCGATCGCCTAGATCCAGAATCGCTCCTTCAATACAACATTCGACCAATCTTAAGACATGAAGTAAACCCACACGCACCCGAGGTCGCCCAGAACAAAAGCTTACTCTCTACCTGCGGTCGCCTAGACCCAGAATGGCTCCTTCAATACAACATTCGACCAATTTTGAGACATGAAGTAAGCCCACACGCACCAGAGGTCGCCCAGGACAAGAGGTCGCCCTCTACCTGCGGTCGCCTAGATCCAGAATCGCTCCTTCAATACAACATTCGACCAATTTTGGGACATGAAGTAAACGCACACGCACCCGAGGTTGCCCAAGACAAGAGGTCGCACTCTATCTGCGATCGCCTAAACGCAGAATCGCTCCTTCAATACAACATTCGACCAATTTAGAGACATGAAGTAAACCCACACGCACCCGAGGTCGCCCTCTACTTGCGGTCGCGTAGATCCAGAATCGCTCCTTCAATACAACACTCGACCAATTTTCAGACATGAAGTAAACCCACACGCACCCGAGGTCGCCCAGGACAAGAGCTTACCCTCTACCTGCGGTCGCCTAGACCCAGAATCGCTCCTTCAATACAACATTCCACCAATTTTGAGACATGAAGTAAGCCCACACGCACCAGAGGTTGCCCAGGACAAGAGGTCGGCCTCTATCTGCGGTCCCCTAGATCCAGAATGGCTCCTTCAATACAACATTCGACCAATTTTGGGACATGAAGTAAACGCACACGCACCCGAGGTTGCCCAAGACAAGAGGTCGCACTCTATCTGCGATCGCCTAAACGCAGAATCGCTCCTTCAATACAACATTCGACCAATTTAGAGACATGAAGTAAACCCACACGCACCCGAGGTCGCCCTCTACCTGCGGTCGCCTAGATCCAGAATCGGTCCTTCAATACAACATTCGACCAATTTTGAGACATGATGTAAGCCCACACGCACCAGAGGTTGCCCAGGACAAGAGGTCGGCCTCTATCTGCGGTCCCCTAGATCTAGAATGGCTCCTTCAATACAACATTCGACTAATTTTCAGACACGAAGTAAACGCACACGCAGCCGAGGTCGCCCAGAACAAAAGCTTATCCTCTACCCGCGGTCGCCTAGACCCAGAATGGCTCCTTCAATACAACATTCGACCAATTTTGAGACATGAAGTAAGCCCACACGCACTAGGGGTCGCCCAGGACAAGAGGTCGCCCTCTACCTGCGGTCGCTTAGATTCAGAATCGCTCCTTCTATACAACATTCGACCAATTTTGAGACATGAAGTAAACCCACACGCACCCGAGGACGCCCAGGACAAAAGCTTACCCTCGACCTGCGGTCGCCTAAACCCAGAATCGCTCCTTCAACACAACATTCGACCAATTTTGAGACATGAAGTAACCCACACGCACCCGAGGTTGCCCAAGACAAGAGGTCGCCCTCTACCTGCGGTCGCCTAGATCCAGAATCGCTCCTTCAATACAACATTCGACCAATTTAGAGACATGAAGTAAACCCACACGCACCCGAGGTCGCCCTCTACCTGCGGTCGCCTAGATCCAGAATCGCTCCTTCAATACAACATTCGACCAATTTTGAGACATGAAGTAAACCCACACGCACCCGAGGTCGCCCTCTACTTGCGGTCGCGTAGATCCAGAATCGCTCCTTCAATACAACACTCGACCAATTTTCAGACATGAAGTAAACCCACACGCACCCGAGGTCGCCCAGGACAAGAGCTTACCCTCTACCTGCGGTCGCCTAGACCCAGAATCGCTCCTTCAATACAACATTCCACCAATTTTGAGACATGAAGTAAGCCCACACGCACCAGAGGTTGCCCAGGACAAGAGGTCGGCCTCTATCTGCGGTCCCCTAGATCCAGAATGGCTCCTTCAATACAACATTCGACCAATTTTGGGACATGAAGTAAACGCACACGCACCCGAGGTTGCCCAAGACAAGAGGTCGCACTCTATCTGCGATCGCCTAAACGCAGAATCGCTCCTTCAATACAACATTCGACCAATTTAGAGACATGAAGTAAACCCACACGCACCCGAGGTCGCCCTCTACCTGCGGTCGCCTAGATCCAGAATCGGTCCTTCAATACAACATTCGACCAATTTGGAGACATGAAGTAAACCCACACGCACCCGAGGTCGCCCAGGACAAGAGCTTACCCTCTACCTGCGGTCGCCTAGACCCAGAATCGCTCCTTCAATACAACATTCCACCAATTTTGAGACATGAAGTAAGCCCACACGCACCAGAGGTTGCCCAGGACAAGAGGTCGGCCTCTATCTGCGGTCCCCTAGATCCAGAATGGCTCCTTCAATACAACATTCGACTAATTTTCAGACATGAAGTAAACGCACACGCAGCCGAGGTCGCCCAGAACAAAAGCTTATCCTCTACCCGCGGTCGCCTAGACCCAGAATGGCTCCTTCAATACAACATTCGACCAATTTTGAGACATGAAGTAAGCCCACACGCACTAGGGGTCGCCCAGGACAAGAGGTCGCCCTCTACCTGCGGTCGCTTAGATCCAGAATCGCTCCTTCTATACAACATTCGACCAATTTTGAGACATGAAGTAAACCCACACGCACCCGAGGTCGCCCAGGACAAAAGCTTACCCTCGACCTGCGGTCGCCTAAACCCAGAATCGCTCCTTCAACACAACATTCGACCAATTTTGAGACATGAAGTAAACCCACACGCACCCGAGGTTGCCCAAGACAAGAGGTCGCACTCTACCTGCGGTCGCCTAGATCCAGAATCGCTCGTTCAATACAACATTCGACCAATTTAGAGACATGAAGTAAACCCACACGCACCCGAGGTCGCCCTCTACCTGCGGTCGCCTAGATCCAGAATCGCTCCTTCAATACAACATTCGACCAATTTTGAGACATGAAGTAAACCCACACGCACCCGAGGTCGCCCAGGACAAAAGCTTACCCTCTACCTGCGGTCGCCTAGACCCAGTATGGCTCCTTCAACACAACATTCGACCAATTTGGAGACATGAAGTAAACCCACACGCACCCGAGGTTGCCCAAGACAAGAGGTCGCACTCTACCTGCGGTCGCCTAGATCCAGAATCGCTCCTTCAATACAGCACTCGACCAATTTAGAGACATGAAGTAAACCCACACGCACCGGAGGTGGCCCAGGACAAGAGGTCGGCCTCTATCTGCGGTCGCCTAGATCCAGAATCGGTCCTTCAATACAACATTCGACCAATTTTGAGACATGAAGTAAACCCACACGCACCCGAGGTCGCCCAGGACAAGAGCTTACCCTCTACCTGCGGTCGCCTAGACCCAGAATCGCTCCTTCAACACAACATTCGACCAATTTTGAGACATGAAGTAAACCCACACGCACCAGAGGTTGCCCAAGACAAGAGGTCGGCCTCTATCTGCGGTCGCCTAGATCCAGAATCGCTCCTTCAATACAATATTCGACCAATTTTGAGACATGAAGTAAACCCACACGCACCCGAGGTCGCCCAGAACAAAAGCTTACCCTCTACCTGCGGTCGCCTAGACCCCGAATGGCTCCTTCAATACAACATTCGACCAATTTAGAGACATGAAGTAAACCCACACGCACCCGAGGTCGCTCTCTACCTGCGGTCGCCTAGATCCAGAATCGGTCCTTCAATACAACATTCGACCAATTTGGAGACATGAAGTAAACCCACACGCACCCGAGGTCGCCCAGGACAAGAGCTTACCCTCTACCTGCGGTCGCCTAGACCCAGAATCGCTCCTTCAACATAACATTAGACCAATTTTGAGACATGAAGTAAGCCCACACGCACCGGAGGTTGCCCAGGACAAGAGGTCGGCCTCTATCTGCGATCGCCTAGATCCAGAATTGCTCCTTCAATACAACATTCGACCAATCTTAAGACATGAAGTAAACCTTCACGCACCCGAGGTCGCCCAGGACAAAAGCTTACTAACTACCTGCGGTCGCCTAGACCCAGAATGGCTCCTTCAATACAACATTCGACCAATTTTGAGACATGAAGTAAGCCCACACGCACCAGAGGTCGCCCAGGACAAGAGGTCGCCCTCTACCTGCGGTCGCTTAGATCCAGAATCGCTCCTTCTATACAACATTCGACCAATTTTGAGACATGAAGTAAACCCACACGCACCCGAGGTCGCCCAGGACAAAAGCTTACCCTCGACCTGCGGTCGCCTAAACCCAGAATCGCTCCTTCAACACAACATTCGACCAATTTTGAGACATGAAGTAAACCCACACGCACCCGAGGTTGCCCAAGACAAGAGGTCGCACTCTACCTGCGGTCGCCTAGATCCAGAATCGCTCCTTCAATACAACATTCGACCAATTTAGAGACATGAAGTAAACCCACACGCACCCGAGGTCGCCCTCTACCTGCGGTCGCCTAGATCCAGAATCGCTCCTTCAATACAACATTCGACCAATTTTGAGACATGAAGTAAACCCACACGCACCCGAGGTCGCCCAGGACAAAAGCTTACCCTCTACCTGCGGTCGCCTAGACCCAGTATGGCTCCTTCAACACAACATTCGACCAATTTGGAGACATGAAGTAAACCCACACGCACCCGAGGTTGCCCAAGACAAGAGGTCGCACTCTACCTGCGGTCGCCTAGATCCAGAATCGCTCCTTCAATACAGCACTCGACCAATTTAGAGACATGAAGTAAACCCACACGCACCGGAGGTGGCCCAGGACAAGAGGTCGGCCTCTATCTGCGGTCGCCTAGATCCAGAATCGGTCCTTCAATACAACATTCGACCAATTTTGAGACATGAAGTAAACCCACACGCACCCGAGGTCGCCCAGGACAAGAGCTTACCCTCTACCTGCGGTCGCCTAGACCCAGAATCGCTCCTTCAACACAACATTCGACCAATTTTGAGACATGAAGTAAACCCACACGCACCAGAGGTTGCCCAAGACAAGAGGTCGGCCTCTATCTGCGGTCGCCTAGATCCAGAATCGCTCCTTCAATACAATATTCGACCAATTTTGAGACATGAAGTAAACCCACACGCACCCGAGGTCGCCCAGAACAAAAGCTTACCCTCTACCTGCGGTCGCCTAGACCCCGAATGGCTCCTTCAATACAACATTCGACCAATTTAGAGACATGAAGTAAACCCACACGCACCCGAGGTCGCTCTCTACCTGCGGTCGCCTAGATCCAGAATCGGTCCTTCAATACAACATTCGACCAATTTGGAGACATGAAGTAAACCCACACGCACCCGAGGTCGCCCAGGACAAGAGCTTACCCTCTACCTGCGGTCGCCTAGACCCAGAATCGCTCCTTCAACATAACATTAGACCAATTTTGAGACATGAAGTAAGCCCACACGCACCGGAGGTTGCCCAGGACAAGAGGTCGGCCTCTATCTGCGATCGCCTAGATCCAGAATTGCTCCTTCAATACAACATTCGACCAATCTTAAGACATGAAGTAAACCTTCACGCACCCGAGGTCGCCCAGGACAAAAGCTTACTAACTACCTGCGGTCGCCTAGACCCAGAATGGCTCCTTCAATACAACATTCGACCAATTTTGAGACATGAAGTAAGCCCACACGCACCAGAGGTCGCCCAGGACAAGAGGTCGCCCTCTACCTGCGGTCGCCTAGATCCAGAATCGCTCCTTCAATACAACACTCGACCAATTTTGAAACATGAAGTAAACCCACACGCACCCGAGGTCGCCCAGGACAAAAGCTTACCCTCTACCTGCGGTCGCCTAGACCCAGAATCGCTCCTTCAACACAACATTCGACCAATTTTGAGACATGAAGTAAACCCACACGCACCCGAGGTTGCCCAAGACAAGAGGTCGCACTCTACCTGCGGTCGCCTAAACCCAGAATCGCTCCTTCAATACAACATTCGACCAATTTAGAGACATGAAGTAAACCCACACGCACCAGAGGTCGCCCTCTACTTGCGGTCGCCTAGATCCAGAATCGCTCCTTCAATACAACACTCGACCAATTTTCAGACATGAACTAAACCCACACGCACCCGAGGTCGCCCAGGACAAGAGCTTACCCTCTACCTGCGGTCGCCTAGACCCAGAATCGCTCCTTCAATACAACATTCCACCAATTTTGAGACATGAAGTAAGCCCACACGCACCAGAGGTTGCCCAGGACAAGAGGTCGGCCTCTATCTGCGGTCCCCTAGATCCAGAATGGCTCCTTCAATACAACATTCGACTAATTTTCAGACATGAAGTAAACGCACACGCAGCCGAGGTCGCCCAGAACAAAAGCTTATCCTCTACCCGCGGTCGCCTAGACCCAGAATGGCTCCTTCAATACAACATTCGACCAATTTTGAGACATGAAGTAAGCCCACACGCACTAGGGGTCGCCCAGGACAAGAGGTCGCCCTCTACCTGCGGTCGCTTAGATCCAGAATCGCTCCTTCTGTACAACATTCGACCAATTTAGAGACATGAAGTAAACCCACACGCACCCGAGGTCGCCCTCTACCTGCGGTCGCCTAGATCCAGAATCGCTCCTTCAATACAACATTCGACCAATTTTGAGACATGAAGTAAACCCACACGCACCCGAGGTCGCCCAGGACAAAAGCTTACCCTCTACCTGCGGTCGCCTAGACCCAGTATGGCTCCTTCAACACAACATTCGACCAATTTGGAGACATGAAGTAAACCCACACGCACCCGAGGTTGCCCAAGACAAGAGGTCGCACTCTACCTGCGGTCGCCTAGATCCAGAATCGCTCCTTCAATACAGCACTCGACCAATTTAGAGACATGAAGTAAACCCACACGCACCGGAGGTGGCCCAGGACAAGAGGTCGGCCTCTATCTGCGGTCGCCTAGATCCAGAATCGGTCCTTCAATACAACATTCGACCAATTTTGAGACATGAAGTAAACCCACACGCACCCGAGGTCGCCCAGGACAAGAGCTTACCCTCTACCTGCGGTCGCCTAGACCCAGAATCGCTCCTTCAACACAACATTCGACCAATTTTGAGACATGAAGTAAACCCACACGCACCAGAGGTTGCCCAGGACAAGAGGTCGGCCTCTATCTGCGGTCCCCTAGATCCAGAATGGCTCCTTCAATACAACATTCGACCAATTTTGGGACATGAAGTAAACGCACACGCACCCGAGGTTGCCCAAGACAAGAGGTCGCACTCTATCTGCGATCGCCTAAACGCAGAATCGCTCCTTCAATACAACATTCGACCAATTTAGAGACATGAAGTAAACCCACACGCACCCGAGGTCGCCCTCTACCTGCGGTCGCCTAGATCCAGAATCGGTCCTTCAATACAACATTCGACCAATTTTGAGACATGATGTAAGCCCACACGCACCAGAGGTTGCCCAGGACAAGAGGTCGGCCTCTATCTGCGGTCCCCTAGATCCAGAATGGCTCCTTCAATACAACATTCGACTAATTTTCAGACACGAAGTAAACGCACACGCAGCCGAGGTCGCCCAGAACAAAAGCTTATCCTCTACCCGCGGTCGCCTAGACCCAGAATGGCTCCTTCAATACAACATTCGACCAATTTTGAGACATGAAGTAAGCCCACACGCACTAGGGGTCGCCCAGGACAAGAGGTCGCCCTCTACCTGCGGTCGCTTAGATTCAGAATCGCTCCTTCTATACAACATTCGACCAATTTTGAGACATGAAGTAAACCCACACGCACCCGAGGACGCCCAGGACAAAAGCTTACCCTCGACCTGCGGTCGCCTAAACCCAGAATCGCTCCTTCAACACAACATTCGACCAATTTTGAGACATGAAGTAACCCACACGCACCCGAGGTTGCCCAAGACAAGAGGTCGCCCTCTACCTGCGGTCGCCTAGATCCAGAATCGCTCCTTCAATACAACATTCGACCAATTTAGAGACATGAAGTAAACCCACACGCACCCGAGGTCGCCCTCTACCTGCGGTCGCCTAGATCCAGAATCGCTCCTTCAATACAACATTCGACCAATTTTGAGACATGAAGTAAACCCACACGCACCCGAGGTCGCCCTCTACTTGCGGTCGCGTAGATCCAGAATCGCTCCTTCAATAAAACACTCGACCAATTTTCAGACATGAAGTAAACCCACACGCACCCGAGGTCGCCCAGGACAAGAGCTTACCCTCTACCTGCGGTCGCCTAGACCCAGAATCGCTCCTTCAATACAACATTCCACCAATTTTGAGACATGAAGTAAGCCCACACGCACCAGAGGTTGCCCAGGACAAGAGGTCGGCCTCTATCTGCGGTCCCCTAGATCCAGAATGGCTCCTTCAATACAACATTCGACCAATTTTGGGACATGAAGTAAACGCACACGCACCCGAGGTTGCCCAAGACAAGAGGTCGCACTCTATCTGCGATCGCCTAAACGCAGAATCGCTCCTTCAATACAACATTCGACCAATTTAGAGACATGAAGTAAACCCACACGCACCCGAGGTCGCCCTCTACCTGCGGTCGCCTAGATCCAGAATCGGTCCTTCAATACAACATTCGACCAATTTTGAGACATGAAGTAAACCCACACGCACCCGAGGTCGCCCAGGACAAGAGCTTACCCTCTACCTGCGGTCGCCTAGACCCAGAATCGCTCCTTCAATACAACATTCCACCAATTTTGAGACATGAAGTAAGCCCACACGCACCAGAGGTTGCCCAGGACAAGAGGTCGGCCTCTATCTGCGGTCCCCTAGATCCAGAATGGCTCCTTCAATACAACATTCGACTAATTTTCAGACACGAAGTAAACGCACACGCAGCCGAGGTCGCCCAGAACAAAAGCTTATCCTCTACCCGCGGTCGCCTAGACCCAGAATGGCTCCTTCAATACAACATTCGACCAATTTTGAGACATGAAGTAAGCCCACACGCACTAGGGGTCGCCCAGGACAAGAGGTCGCCCTCTACCTGCGGTCGCTTAGATTCAGAATCGCTCCTTCTATACAACATTCGACCAATTTTGAGACATGAAGTAAACCCACACGCACCCGAGGACGCCCAGGACAAAAGCTTACCCTCGACCTGCGGTCGCCTAAACCCAGAATCGCTCCTTCAACACAACATTCGACCAATTTTGAGACATGAAGTAACCCACACGCACCCGAGGTTGCCCAAGACAAGAGGTCGCCCTCTACCTGCGGTCGCCTAGATCCAGAATCGCTCCTTCAATACAACATTCGACCAATTTAGAGACATGAAGTAAACCCACACGCACCCGAGGTCGCCCTCTACCTGCGGTCGCCTAGATCCAGAATCGGTCCTTCAATACAACATTCGACCAATTTTGAGACATGAAGTAAACCCACACGCACCCGAGGTCGCCCTCTACTTGCGGTCGCGTAGATCCAGAATCGCTCCTTCAATACAACACTCGACCAATTTTCAGACATGAAGTAAACCCACACGCACCCGAGGTCGCCCAGGACAAGAGCTTACCCTCTACCTGCGGTCGCCTAGACCCAGAATCGCTCCTTCAATACAACATTCCACCAATTTTGAGACATGAAGTAAGCCCACACGCACCAGAGGTTGCCCAGGACAAGAGGTCGGCCTCTATCTGCGGTCCCCTAGATCCAGAATGGCTCCTTCAATACAACATTCGACCAATTTTGGGACATGAAGTAAACGCACACGCACCCGAGGTTGCCCAAGACAAGAGGTCGCACTCTATCTGCGATCGCCTAAACGCAGAATCGCTCCTTCAATACAACATTCGACCAATTTAGAGACATGAAGTAAACCCACACGCACCCGAGGTCGCCCTCTACCTGCGGTCGCCTAGATCCAGAATCGGTCCTTCAATACAACATTCGACCAATTTGGAGACATGAAGTAAACCCACACGCACCCGAGGTCGCCCAGGACAAGAGCTTACCCTCTACCTGCGGTCGCCTAGACCCAGAATCGCTCCTTCAATACAACATTCCACCAATTTTGAGACATGAAGTAAGCCCACACGCACCAGAGGTTGCCCAGGACAAGAGGTCGGCCTCTATCTGCGGTCCCCTAGATCCAGAATGGCTCCTTCAATACAACATTCGACTAATTTTCAGACATGAAGTAAACGCACACGCAGCCGAGGTCGCCCAGAACAAAAGCTTATCCTCTACCCGCGGTCGCCTAGACCCAGAATGGCTCCTTCAATACAACATTCGACCAATTTTGAGACATGAAGTAAGCCCACACGCACTAGGGGTCGCCCAGGACAAGAGGTCGCCCTCTACCTGCGGTCGCTTAGATCCAGAATCGCTCCTTCTATACAACATTCGACCAATTTTGAGACATGAAGTAAACCCACACGCACCCGAGGTCGCCCAGGACAAAAGCTTACCCTCGACCTGCGGTCGCCTAAACCCAGAATCGCTCCTTCAACACAACATTCGACCAATTTTGAGACATGAAGTAAACCCACACGCACCCGAGGTTGCCCAAGACAAGAGGTCGCACTCTACCTGCGGTCGCCTAGATCCAGAATCGCTCCTTCAATACAACATTCCACCAATTTTGAGACATGAAGTAAACCCACACGCACCCGAGGTCGCCCTCTACCTGCGGTCGCCTAGATCCAGAATCGCTCCTTCAATACAACATTCGACCAATTTTGAGACATGAAGTAAACCCACACGCACCCGAGGTCGCCCAGGACAAAAGCTTACCCTCTACCTGCGGTCGCCTAGACCCAGTATGGCTCCTTCAACACAACATTCGACCAATTTGGAGACATGAAGTAAACCCACACGCACCCGAGGTTGCCCAAGACAAGAGGTCGCACTCTACCTGCGGTCGCCTAGATCCAGAATCGCTCCTTCAATACAGCACTCGACCAATTTAGAGACATGAAGTAAACCCACACGCACCGGAGGTGGCCCAGGACAAGAGGTCGGCCTCTATCTGCGGTCGCCTAGATCCAGAATCGGTCCTTCAATACAACATTCGACCAATTTTGAGACATGAAGTAAACCCACACGCACCCGAGGTCGCCCAGGACAAGAGCTTACCCTCTACCTGCGGTCGCCTAGACCCAGAATCGCTCCTTCAACACAACATTCGACCAATTTTGAGACATGAAGTAAACCCACACGCACCAGAGGTTGCCCAAGACAAGAGGTCGGCCTCTATCTGCGGTCGCCTAGATCCAGAATCGCTCCTTCAATACAATATTCGACCAATTTTGAGACATGAAGTAAACCCACACGCACCCGAGGTCGCCCAGAACAAAAGCTTACCCTCTACCTGCGGTCGCCTAGACCCCGAATGGCTCCTTCAATACAACATTCGACCAATTTAGAGACATGAAGTAAACCCACACGCACCCGAGGTCGCTCTCTACCTGCGGTCGCCTAGATCCAGAATCGGTCCTTCAATACAACATTCGACCAATTTGGAGACATGAAGTAAACCCACACGCACCCGAGGTCGCCCAGGACAAGAGCTTACCCTCTACCTGCGGTCGCCTAGACCCAGAATCGCTCCTTCAACATAACATTAGACCAATTTTGAGACATGAAGTAAGCCCACACGCACCGGAGGTTGCCCAGGACAAGAGGTCGGCCTCTATCTGCGATCGCCTAGATCCAGAATTGCTCCTTCAATACAACATTCGACCAATCTTAAGACATGAAGTAAACCTTCACGCACCCGAGGTCGCCCAGGACAAAAGCTTACTAACTACCTGCGGTCGCCTAGACCCAGAATGGCTCCTTCAATACAACATTCGACCAATTTTGAGACATGAAGTAAGCCCACACGCACCAGAGGTCGCCCAGGACAAGAGGTCGCCCTCTACCTGCGGTCGCCTAGATCCAGAATCGCTCCTTCAATACAACACTCGACCAATTTTGAAACATGAAGTAAACCCACACGCACCCGAGGTCGCCCAGGACAAAAGCTTACCCTCTACCTGCGGTCGCCTAGACCCAGAATCGCTCCTTCAACACAACATTCGACCAATTTTGAGACATGAAGTAAACCCACACGCACCCGAGGTTGCCCAAGACAAGAGGTCGCACTCTACCTGCGGTCGCCTAAACCCAGAATCGCTCCTTCAATACAACATTCGACCAATTTAGAGACATGAAGTAAACCCACACGCACCAGAGGTCGCCCTCTACTTGCGGTCGCCTAGATCCAGAATCGCTCCTTCAATACAACACTCGACCAATTTTCAGACATGAACTAAACCCACACGCACCCGAGGTCGCCCAGGACAAGAGCTTACCCTCTACCTGCGGTCGCCTAGACCCAGAATCGCTCCTTCAATACAACATTCCACCAATTTTGAGACATGAAGTAAGCCCACACGCACCAGAGGTTGCCCAGGACAAGAGGTCGGCCTCTATCTGCGGTCCCCTAGATCCAGAATGGCTCCTTCAATACAACATTCGACTAATTTTCAGACATGAAGTAAACGCACACGCAGCCGAGGTCGCCCAGAACAAAAGCTTATCCTCTACCCGCGGTCGCCTAGACCCAGAATGGCTCCTTCAATACAACATTCGACCAATTTTGAGACATGAAGTAAGCCCACACGCACTAGGGGTCGCCCAGGACAAGAGGTCGCCCTCTACCTGCGGTCGCTTAGATCCAGAATCGCTCCTTCTGTACAACATTCGACCAATTTTGAGACATGAAGTAAACCCACACGCACCCGAGGTCGCCCAGGACAAAAGCTTACCCTCGACCTGCGGTCGCCTAAACCCAGAATCGCTCCTTCAACACAACATTCGACCAATTTTGAGACATGAAGTAAACCCACACGCACCCGAGGTTGCCCAAGACAAGAGGTCGCACTCTACCTGCGGTCGCCTAGATCCAGAATCGCTCGTTCAATACAACATTCGACCAATTTAGAGACATGAAGTAAACCCACACGCACCCGAGGTCGCCCTCTACCTGCGGTCGCCTAGATCCAGAATCGCTCCTTCAATACAACACTCGACCAATTTTGAGACATGAAGTAAACCCACACGCACCCGAGGTCGCCCAGGACAAGAGCTTACCCTCTACCTGCGGTCGCCTAGACCCAGAATGGCTCCTTCAATACAACATTCGACCAATTTGGAGACATGAAGTAAACCCACACGCACCCGAGGTTGCCCAAGACAAGAGGTCGCACTCTACCTGCGGTCGCCTAGATCCAGAATCGCTCCTTCAATACAGCACTCGACCAATTTAGAGACATGAAGTAAACCCACACGCACCGGAGGTGGCCCAGGACAAGAGGTCGGCCTCTATCTGCGGTCGCCTAGATCCAGAATCGGTCCTTCAATACAACATTCGACCAATTTTGAGACATGAAGTAAACCCACACGCACCCGAGGTCGCCCAGGACAAGAGCTTACCCTCTACCTGCGGTCGCCTAGACCCAGAATCGCTCCTTCAACACAACATTCGACCAATTTTGAGACATGAAGTAAACCCACACGCACCCGAGGTCGCTCTCTACCTGCGGTCGCCTAGATCCAGAATCGTTCCTTCCATACAACATTCGACCAATTTGGAGACATGAAGTAAACCCACACGCACCGGAGGTCGCCCAGGACAAGAGCTTACCCTCTACCTGCGGTCGCCTAGACCCAGAATCGCTCCTTCAACATAACATTAGACCAATTTTGAGACATGAAGTAAGCCCACACGCACCGGAGGTTGCCCAGGACAAGAGGTCGGCCTCTATCTGCGATCGCCTAGATCCAGAATTGCTCCTTCAATACAACATTCGACCAATCTTAAGACATGAAGTAAACCTTCACGCACCCGAGGTCGCCCAGAACAAAAGCTTATCCTCTACCCGCGGTCGCCTAGACCCAGAATCGCTCCTTCAATACAACATTCGACCAATTTAGAGACATGAAGTAAACCCACACGCACCCGAGGTCGCCCTCTACCTGCGGTCGCCTAGATCCAGAATCGCTCCTTCAATACAACATTCGACCAATTTTGAGACATGAAGTAAACCCACACGCACCCGAGGTCGCCCAGGACAAGAGCTTACCCTCTACCTGCGGTCGCCTAGACCCAGAATCGCTCCTTCAACACAACATTCGACCAATTTTGAGACATGAAGTAAGCCCACACGCACCAGAGGTTGCCCAGGACAAGAGGTCGGCCTCTATCTGCGATCGCCTAGATCCAGAATCGCTCCTTCAATACAACATTCGACCAATCTTAAGACATGAAGTAAACCCACACGCACCCGAGGTCGCCCAGAACAAAAGCTTACTCTCTACCTGCGGTCGCCTAGACCCAGAATGGCTCCTTCAATACAACATTCGACCAATTTTGAGACATGAAGTAAGCCCACACGCACCAGAGGTCGCCCAGGACAAGAGGTCGCCCTCTACCTGCGGTCGCCTAGATCCAGAATCGCTCCTTCAATACAACATTCGACCAATTTTGAGACATGAAGTAAACCCACACGCACCCGAGGTCGCCCTGTACCTGCGATCGCCTAGATCCAGAATCGGTCCTTCAATACAACATTCGACCAATTTTGAGACATGAAGTAAACCCACACGCACCCGAGGTCGCCCTGTACCTGCGGTCGCCTAAACCCAGAATCGCTCCTTCAACACAACATTCGACCAATTTTGAGACATGAAGTAAACCCACACGCACCCGAGGTCGCCCTCTACTTGCGGTCGCCTAGATCCAGAATCACTCCTTCAATACAACACTCGACCAATTTTGAGACATGAAGTAAACCCACACGCACCCGAGGTCGCCCAGGACAAGAGCTTACCCTCTACCTGCGGTCGCCTAGACCCAGAATCGCTCCTTCAATACAACATTCCACCAATTTTGAGACATGAAGTAAGCCCACACGCACCAGAGGTTGCCCAGGACAAGAGGTCGGCCTCTACCTGCGGTCGCCTAGATCCAGAATCGCTCCTTCAATACAACATTCGACCAATTTTGAGACATGAAGTAAACCCACACGCACCCAAGGTCGCCCAGGACAAAAGCTTACCCTCTACCTGCGGTCGCCTAGACCCAGTATGGCTCCTTCAACACAACATTCGACCAATTTGGAGACATGAAGTAAACCCACACGCACCCGAGGTTGCCCAAGACAAGAGGTCGCACTCTACCTGCGGTCGCCTAGATCCAGAATCGCTCCTTCAATACAGCACTCGACCAATTTAGAGACATGAAGTAAACCCACACGCACCGGAGGTGGCCCAGGACAAGAGGTCGGCCTCTATCTGCGGTCGCCTAGATCCAGAATCGGTCCTTCAATACAACATTCGACCAATTTTGAGACATGAAGTAAACCCACACGCACCCGAGGTCGCCCAGGACAAGAGCTTACCCTCTACCTGCGGTCGCCTAGACCCAGAATCGCTCCTTCAACACAACATTCGACCAATTTTGAGACATGAAGTAAACCCACACGCACCAGAGGTCGCCCAAGACAAGAGGTCGGCCTCTATCTGCGGTCGCCTAGATCCAGAATGGCTCCTTCAATACAACATTCGACCAATTTTGAGACATGAAGTAAACCCACACGCACCCGAGGTCGCCCAGAACAAAAGCTTACCCTCTACCTGCGGTCGCCTAGACCCAGAATGGCTCCTTCAATACAACATTCGACCAATTTAGAGACATGAAGTAAACCCACACGCACCCGAGGTCGCCCTCTACCTGCGGTCGCCTAGATCCAGAATCGGTCCTTCAATACAACATTCGACCAATTTTGAGACATGAAGTAAACCCACACGCACCCGAGGTCGCCCAGGACAAGAGCTTACCCTCTACCTGCGGTCGCCTAGACCCAGAATGGCTCCTTCAATACAACATTCCACCAATTTTGAGACATGAAGTAAGCCCACACGCACCGGAGGTTGCCCAGGACAAGAGGTCGGCCTCTATCTGCGATCGCCTAGATCCAGAATTGCTCCTTCAATACAACATTCGACCAATCTTAAGACATGAAGTAAACCTTCAAGCACCCGAGGTCGCCCAGAACAAAAGCTTACTCTCTACCTGCGGTCGCCTAGACCCAGAATGGCTCCTTCAATACAACATTCGACCAATTTTGAGACATGAAGTAAAGCCACACGCACCAGAGGTCGCCCAGGACAAGAGGTCGCCCTCTACCTGCGGTCGCCTAGATCCAGAATCGCTCCTTCAATACAACACTCGACCAATTTTGAGACATGAAGTAAACGCACACGCACCCGAGGTCGCCCAGAACAAAAGCTTACCCTCTACCTGCGGTCGCCTAGACCCAGAATCGCTCCTTCAACACAACATTCGACCAATTTAGAGACATGAAGTAAACCCACACGCACCCGAGGTTGCCCAAGACAAGAGGTCGCACTCTACCTGCGGTCGCCTAAACCCAGAATCGCTCCTTCAATACAACATTCGACCAATTTAGAGACATGAAGTAAACCCACACGCACCAGAGGTCGCCCTCTACTTGCGGTCGCCTAGATCCAGAATCGCTCCTTCAATACAACACTCGACCAATTTTGAGACATGAAGTAAACCCACACGCACCCGAGGTCGCCCAGGACAAGAGCTTACCCTCTACCTGCGGTAGCCTAGACCCAGAATGGCTCCTTCAATACAACATTCCACCAATTTTGAGACATGAAGTAAGCCCACACGCACCAGAGGTTGCCCAGGACAAGAGGTCGGCCTCTATCTGCGGTCCCCTAGATCCAGAATGGCTCCTTCAATACAACATTCGACCAATTTTCAGACATGAAGTAAACGCACACGCACCCGAGGTCGCCCAGAACAAAAGCTTATCCTCTACCCGCGGTCGCCTAGACCCAGAATCGCTCCTTCAATACAACATTCGACCAATTTAGAGACATGAAGTAAACCCACACGCACCCGAGGTCGCCCTCTACCTGCGGTCGCCTAGATCCAGAATCGGTCCTTCAATACAACATTCGACCAATTTTGAGACATGAAGTAAACCCACACGCACCAGAGGTCGCCCAGGACAAGAGCTTACCCTCTACCTGCGGTCGCCTAGACCCAGAATCGCTCCTTCAACACAACATTCGACCAATTTTGAGACATGAAGTAAGCCCACACGCACCAGAGGTTGCCCAGGACAAGAGGTCGGCCTCTATCTGCGATCGCCTAGATCCAGAATCGCTCCTTCAATACAACATTCGACCAATCTTAAGACATGAAGTAAACCCACACGCACCCGAGGTCGCCCAGAACAAAAGCTTACTCTCTACCTGCGGTCGCCTAGACCCAGAATCGCTCCTTCAACACAACATTCGACCAATTTTGAGACATGAAGTAAGCCCACACGCACCAGAGGTTGCCCAGGACAAGAGGTCGGCCTCTATCTGCGATCGCCTAGATCCAGAATCGGTCCTTCAATACAACATTCGACCAATCTTAAGACATGAAGTAAACCCACACGCACCAGAGGTCGCCCAGAACAAAAGCTTACTCTCTACCTGCGGTCGCCTAGACCCAGAATGGCTCCTTCAATACAACATTCGACCAATTTTGAGACATGAAGTAAGCCCACACGCACCAGAGGTCGCCCAGGACAAGAGGTCGCCCTCTACCTGCGGTCGCCTAGATCCAGAATCGCTCCTTCAATACAACATTCGACCAATTTTGAGACATGAAGTAAACCCACACGCACCCGAGGTCGCCCTCTACCTACGGTCGCCTAGACCCAGAATGGCTCCTTCAATACAACATTCGACCAATTTTGAGACATGAAGTAAACCCACACGCACCCGAGGTCGCCCAGGACAAGAGCTTACCCTCTACCTGCGGTCGCCTAGACCCAGAATCGCTCCTTCAACACAACATTCGACCAATTTTGAGACATGAAGTAAGCCCACACGCACCCGAGGTCGCCCAAGACAAGCGGTCGCACTCTACCTGCGGTCGCCTAGATCCAGAATCGCTCCTTCAATACAACACTCGACCAATTTTCAGACATGAAGTAAACCCACACGCACCCGAGGTCGCCCAGGACAAGAGTTTACCCTCTACCTGCGGTCGCCTAAACCCAGAATCGCTCCTTCAACACAACATTCGACCAATTTTGAGACATGAAGTAAACCCACACGCACCCGAGGTCGCCCTCTACTTGCGGTCGCCTAGATCCAGAATCGGTCCTTCAATACAACACTCGACCAATTTTGAGACATGAAGTAAACCCACACGCACCCAAGGTCGCCCAGGACAAGAGCTTACCCTCTACTTGCGGTCGCCCAGATCCAGAATCGCTCCTTCAATACAACATTCGACCAATTTTGAGACATGAAGTAAACCCACATGCACCCGAGGTCGCCCAGGACAAGAGCTTACCCTCTACATGCGGTCGCCTAGATCCAGAATCGCTCCTTCAATACAACATTCGACCAATTTTGAGACATGAAGTAAACCCACACGCACCCGAGGTCGCCATGGACAAAAGCTTAACCTCGACCTGCGGTCGCCTAGACCCAGTATGGCTCCTTCAACACAACATTCGACCAATTTGGAGACATGAAGTAAACCCACACGCACCCGAGGTTGCCCAAGACAAGAGGTCGCACTCTACCTGCGGTCGCCTAGATCCAGAATCGCTCCTTCAATACAGCACTCGACCAATTTAGAGACATGAAGTAAACCCACACGCACCGGAGGTGGCCCAGGACAAGAGGTCGGCCTCTATCTGCGGTCGCCTATATCCAGAATCGGTCCTTCAATACAACATTCGACCAATTTTGAGACATGAAGTAAACCCACACGCACCCGAGGTCGCCCAGGACAAGAGCTTACCCTCTACCTGCGGTCGCCTAGACCCAGAATCGCTCCTTCAAGACAACATTCGACCAATTTTGAGACATGAAGTAAGCCCACACGCACCAGAGGTTGCCCAAGACAAGAGGTCGGCCTCTATTTGCGGTCGCCTAGATCCAGAATCGCTCCTTCAATACAACATTCGACCAATTTTGAGACATGAAGTAAACCCACACGCACCCGAGGTCGCCCAGAACAAAAGCTTACCCTCTACCTGCGGTCGCCTAGACCCAGAATGGCTCCTTCAATACAACATTCGACCAATTTTGAGACATGAAGTAAACCCACACGCACCCGAGGTCGCCCTCTACCTGCGGTCGCCTAGATCCAGAATCGGTCCTTCAATACAACATTCGACCAATTTTGAGACATGAAGTAAACCCACACGCACCCGAGGTCGCCCAGGACAAGAGCTTACCCTCGACCTGCGGTCGCCTAGACCCAGAATCGCTCCTTCAACACAACATTCGACCAATTTTGAGACATGAAGTAAGCCCACACGCACCAGAGGTTGCCCAGGACAAGAGGTCGGCCTCTATCTGCGATCGCCTAGATCCAGAATCGCTCCTTCAATACAACATTCGACCAATCTTAAGACATGAAGTAAACCCACACGCACCCGAGGTCGCCCAGAACAAAAGCTTACTCTCTACCTGCGGTCGCCTAGACCCAGAATGGCTCCTTCAATACAACATTCGACCAATTTTGAGACATGAAGTAAGCCCACACGCACCAGAGGTCGCCCAGGACAAGAGGTCGCCCTCTACCTGCGGTCGCCTAGATCCAGAATCGCTCCTTCAATACAACATTCGACCAATTTTGAGACATGAAGTAAACCCACACGCACCCGAGGTCGCCCTCTACCTGCGGTCGCCTAGATCCAGAATCGGTCCTTCAATACAACATTCGACCAATTTTGAGACATGAAGTAAACCCACACGCACCCGAGGTCGCCCAGGACAAGAGCTTACCCTCTACTTGCGGTCGCCTAGACCCAGAATCGCTCCTTCAACACAACATTCGACCAATTTTGAGACATGAAGTAAACCCACACGCACCCGAGGTCGCCCTCTACTTGCGGTCGCCTAGATCCAGAATCACTCCTTCAATACAACATTCGACCAATTTTGAGACATGAAGTAAACCCACACGCACCCGAGGTCGCCCAGGACAAGAGCTTACCCTCTACCTGCGGTCGCCTAGTCCTAGAATGGCTCCTTCAATACAACATTCCACCAATTTTGAGACATGAAGTAAGCCCACACGCACCAGAGGTTGCCCAGGACAAGAGGTCGGCCTCTATCTGCGGTCCCCTAGATCCAGAATGGCTCCTTCAATACAACATTCGACCAATTTTCAGACATGAAGTAAACGCACACGCACCCGAGGTTGCCCAAGACAAGAGGTCGCACTCTATCTGCGATCGCCTAAACGCAGAATCGCTCCTTCAATACAACATTCGACCAATTTAGAGACATGAAGTAAACCCACACGCACCCGAGGTCGCCCTCTACCTGCGGTCGCCTAGATCCAGAATCGCTGCTTCAATACAACATTCGACCAATTTTGAGACATGAAGTAAACCCACACGCACCAGAGGTCGCCCAGGACAAGAGCTTACCCTCTACCTGCGGTCGCCTAGACCCAGAATCGCTCCTTCAACACAACATTCGACCAATTTTGAGACATGAAGTAAGCCCACACGCACCAGAGGTTGCCCATGACAAGAGGTCGGCCTCTATCTGCGATCGCCTAGATCCAGAATCGCTCCTTCAATACAACATTCGACCAATCTTAAGACATGAAGTAAACCCACACGCACCCGAGGTCGCCCAGAACAAAAGCTTACTCTCTACCTGCGGTCGCCTAGACCCAGAATGGCTCCTTCAATACAACATTCGACCAATTTTGAGACATGAAGTAAGCCCATACGCACCAGAGGTCGCCCAGGACAAGAGGTCGCCCTCTACCTGTGGTCGCCTAGATCCAGAATCGCTCCTTCAATACAACATTCGACCAATTTTGAGACATGAAGTAAACCCACACGCACCCGAGGTCGCCCTCTACCTGCGGTCGCCTAGATCCAGAATCGGTCCTTCCATACAACATTCGACCAATTTTGAGACATGAAGTAAACCCACACGCACCCGAGGTCGCCCAGGACAAAAGCTTACCCTCTACCTGCGGTCGCCTAAACCCAGAATCGCACCTTCAACACAACATTCGACCAATTTTGAGACATGAAGTAAACCCACACGCACCCGAGGTCGCCCTCTACTTGCGGTCGCCTAGATCCAGAATCACTCCTTCAATACAACACTCGACCAATTTTGAGACATGAAGTAAACCCACACGCACCCGAGGTCGCCCAGGACAAGAGCTTACCCTCTACCTGCGGTCGCCTAGACCCAGAATGGCTCCTTCAATACAACATTCCACCAATTTTGAGACATGAAGTAAGCCCACACGCACCAGAGGTTGCCCAGGACAAGAGGTCGGCCTCTATCTGCGATCGCCTAGATCCAGAATCGGTCCTTCAATACAACATTCGACCAATCTTAAGACATGAAGTAAACCCACACGCACCCGAGGTCGCCCAGAACAAAAGCTTACTCTCTACCTGCGGTCGCCTAGACCCAGAATGGCTCCTTCAATACAACATTCGACCAATTTTGAGACATGAAGTAAGCCCACACGCACCAGAGGTCGCCCAGGACAAGAGGTCGCCCTCTACCTGCGGTCGCCTAGATCCAGAATCGCTCCTTCAATACAACATTCGACCAATTTTGAGACATGAAGTAAACCCACACGCACCCGAGGTCGCCCAGGACAAAAGCTTACCCTCTACCTGCGGTCGCCTAGACCCAGAATCGCTCCTTCAACACAACATTCGACCAATTTTGAGACATGAAGTAAACCCACACGCACCCGAGGTTGCCCAAGACAGAGGTCGCACTCTACCTGCGGTCGCCTAAACCCAGAATCGCTCCTTCAATACAACATTCGACCAATTTTGAGACATGAAGTAAACCCACACGCACCCGAGGTCGCCCTCTACTTGCGGTCGCCTAGATCCAGAATCGCTCCTTCAATACAACACTCGACCAATTTTCAGACATGAAGTAAACCCACACGCACCCGAGGTCGCCCAGGACAAGAGCTTACCCTCTACCTGCGGTCGCCTAGACCCAGAATCGCTCCTTCAATACAACATTCCACCAATTTTGAGACATGAAGTAAGCCCACACGCACCAGAGGTTGCCCAGAACAAGAGGTCGGCCTCTATCTGCGGTCGCCTAGAACCAGAATGGCTCCTTCAATACAACATTCGACCAATTTTGAGACATGAAGTAAGCCCACACGCACTAGGGGTCGCCCAGGACAAGAGGTCGCCCTCTACCTGCGGTCGCTTAGATCCAGAATCGCTCCTTCTATACAACATTCGACCAATTTTGAGACATGAAGTAAACCCACACGCACCCGAGGTCGCCCAGGACAAAAGCTTACCCTCGACCTGCGGTCGCCTAGATCCAGAATCGCTCCTTCAATACAACATTCGACCAATTTAGAGACATGAAGTAAACCCACACGCACCCGAGGTCGCCCTCTACCTGCGGTCGCCTAGATCCAGAATCCGTCCTTCAATACAACATTCGACCAATTTTCAGACATGAAGTAAAGCCACACGCACCCGAGGTCGCCTAGGAGAAGAGCTTACCCTCTATCTGCGGCCGCCTAGACCTAGAATCGCTCCTTCAATACAACGTTCGACCAATTTAAAGACATGAAGTAAACCCACACGCACCAGAGGTTGCCCAGAACAAGAGGTCGGCCTCTATCTGCGGTCGCCTAGAACCAGAATGGCTCCTTCAATACAACATTCGACCAATTTTGAGACATGAAGTAAGCCCACACGCACTAGGGGTCGCCCAGGACAAGAGGTCGCCCTCTACCTGCGGTCGCTTAGATCCAGAATCGCTCCTTCAACACAACATTCGACCAATTTTGAGACATGAAGTAAACCCACACGCACCCGAGGTTACCCAAGACAAGAGGTCGCCCTCTACCTGCGGTCGCCTAGATCCAGAATCGCTCCTTCAATACAACATTCGACCAATTTAGAGACATGAAGTAAACCCACACGCACCCGAGGTCGCCCTCTACCTGCGGTCGCCTAGATCCAGAATCCGTCCTTCAATACAACATTCGACCAATTTTCAGACATGAAGTAAAGCCACACGCACCCGAGGTCGCCTAGGAGAAGAGCTTACCCTCTATCTGCGGCCGCCTAGACCTAGAATCGCTCCTTCAATACAACGTTCGACCAATTTAAAGACATGAAGTAAACCCACACGCACCCGAGGTTGCCCAAGACAAGAGGTCGCACTCTATCTGCGATCGCCTAAACGCAGAACCGCTCCTTCAATACAACATTCGACCAATTTAGAGACATGAAATAAACCCACACGCACCCGAGGTCGCCCTCTACCTGCGGTCGCCTAGATCCAGAATCGGTCCTTCAATATAACATTCGACCAATTTTGAGACATGAAGTAAACCCACACGCACCCGAGGTCGCCCAGGACAAGAGCTTACCCTCGACCTGCGGTCGCCTAGACCCAGAATCGCTCCTTCAACACAACATTCGACCAATTTTGAGACATGAAGTAAGCCCACACGCACCAGAGGTTGCCCAGGACAAGAGGTCGGCCTCTATCTGCGATCGCCTAGATCCAGAATCGCTCCTTCAATACAACATTCGACCAATCTTAAGACATGAAGTAAACCCACACGCACCCGAGGTCGCCCAGAACAAAAGCTTACTCTCTACCTGCGGTCGCCTAGACCCAGAATGGCTCCTTCAATACAACATTCGACCAATTTTGAGACATGAAGTAAGCCCATACGCACCAGAGGTCGCCCAGGACAAGAGGTCGCCCTCTACCTGCGGTCGCCTAGATCCAGAATCGCTCCTTCAATACAACATTCCACCAATTTTGAGACATGAAGTAAACCCACACGCACCCGAGGTCGCCCTCTACCTGCGGTCGCCTAGATCCAGAATCGGTCCTTCAATACAACATTCGACCAATTTTGAGACATGAAGTAAACCCACACGCACCCGAGGTCGCCCAGGACAAAAGCTTACCCTCTACCTGCGGTCGCCTAAACCCAGAATCGCTCCTTCAATACAACATTCGACCAATTTTGAGACATGAAGTAAACCCACACGCACCCGAGGTCGCCCTCTACTTGCGGTCGCCTAGATCCAGAATCACTCCTTCAATACAACACTCGACCAATTTTGAGACATGAAGTAAACCCACACGCATCCGAGGTCGCCCAGGACAAGAGCTTACCCTCTACCTGCGGTCGCCTAGACCCAGAATGGCTCCTTCAATACAACATTCCACCAATTTTGAGACATGAAGTAAGCCCACACGCACCAGAGGTTGCCCAGGACAAGAGGTCGGCCTCTATCTGCGGTCCCCTAGATCCAGAATGGCTCCTTCAATACAACATTCGACCAATTTTCAGACATGAAGTAAACGCACACGCACCCGAGGTTGCCCAAGACAAGAGGTCGCACTCTATCTGCGATCGCCTAAACGCAGAATCGCTCCTTCAATACAACATTCGACCAATTTAGAGACATGAAGTAAACCCACACGCACCCGAGGTCGCCCTCTACCTGCGGTCGCCTAGATCCAGAATCGCTCCTTCAATACAACATTCGACCAATTTTGAGACATGAAGTAAACCCACACGCACCAGAGGTCGCCCAGGACAAGAGCTTACCCTCTACCTGCGGTCGCCTAGACCCAGAATCGCTCCTTCAACACAACATTCGACCAATTTTGAGACATGAAGTAAGCCCACACGCACCAGAGGTTGCCCATGACAAGAGGTCGGCCTCTATCTGCGATCGCCTAGATCCAGAATCGCTCCTTCAATACAACATTCGACCAATCTTAAGACATGAAGTAAACCCACACGCACCCGAGGTCGCCCAGAACAAAAGCTTACTCTCTACCTGCGGTCGCCTAGACCCAGAATGGCTCCTTCAATACAACATTCGACCAATTTTGAGACATGAAGTAAGCCCATACGCACCAGAGGTCGCCCAGGACAAGAGGTCGCCCTCTACCTGCGGTCGCCTAGATCCAGAATCGCTCCTTCAATACAACATTCGACCAATTTTGAGACATGAAGTAAACCCACACGCACCCGAGGTCGCCCTCTACCTGCGGTCGCCTAGATCCAGAATCGGTCCTTCCATACAACATTCGACCAATTTTGAGACATGAAGTAAACCCACACGCACCCGAGGTCGCCCAGGACAAAAGCTTACCCTCTACCTGCGGTCGCCTAAACCCAGAATCGCTCCTTCAACACAACATTCGACCAATTTTGAGACATGAAGTAAACCCACACGCACCCGAGGTCGCCCTCTACTTGCGGTCGCCTAGATCCAGAATCACTCCTTCAATACAACACTCGACCAATTTTGAGACATGAAGTAAACCCACACGCACCCGAGGTCGCCCAGGACAAGAGCTTACCCTCTACCTGCGGTCGCCTAGAACCAGAATGGCTCCTTCAATACAACATTCCACCAATTTTGAGACATGAAGTAAGCCCACACGCACCAGAGGTTGCCCAGGACAAGAGGTCGGCCTCTATCTGCGGTCCCCTAGATCCAGAATGGCTCCTTCAATACAACATTCGACCAATTTTCAGACATAAAGTAAACGCACACGCACCCGAGGTCGCCCAGAACAAAAGCTTATCTTCTACCCGCGGTCGCCTAGACCCAGAATGGCTCCTTCAATACAACATTCGACCAATTTAGAGATATGAAGTAAACCCACACGCACCCGAGGTCGCCCTCTACCTGCAGTCGCCTAGATCCAGAATCGGTCCTTCAATACAACATTCGACCAATTTTGAGACATGAAGTAAACCCACACGCACCCGAGGTCGCCCAGGACAAGAGCTTACCCTCGACCTGCGGTCGCCTAGACCCAGAATCGCTCCTTCAACACAACATTCGACCAATTTTGAGACATGAAGTAAGCCCACACGCACCAGAGGTTGCCCAGGACAAGAAGTCGGCCTCTATCTGCGATCGCCTAGATCCAGAATCGGTCCTTCAATACAACATTCGACCAATCTTAAGACATGAAGTAAACCCACACGCACCCGAGGTCGCCCAGAACAAAAGCTTACTCTCTACCTGCGGTCGCCTAGACCCAGAATGGCTCCTTCAATACAACATTCGACCAATTTTGAGACATGAAGTAAACCCACACGCACCCGAGGTTGCCCAAGACAGAGGTCGCACTCTACCTGCGGTCGCCTAAACCCAGAATCGCTCCTTCAATACAACATTCGACCAATTTTGAGACATGAAGTAAACCCACACGCACCCGAGGTCGCCCTCTACCTGCGGTCGCCTAGATCCAGAATCGCTCCTTCAATAAAACATTCGACCAATTTTGAGACATGAACTAAAGCCACACGCACCCGAGGTTGCCCAGGACAAGAGTTTACCCTCTACCTGCGGTCGCCTAGACCCATAATCGCTCCTTCAACACAACATTTGACCAATTTTGAGACATGAAGTAAGCCCACACGCACCAGAGGTCGCCCAGGACAAGAGGTCGCCCTCTAGCTGCGGTCGCCTAGATCCAGAATCGCTCCTTCAATAAAACATTCGACCAATTTTGAGACATGAAGTAAAGCCACACGCACCCGAGGTCGCCCAGGACAAGAGCTTACCCTCTACCTGCGGTCGCCTAGACCCAGAATCGCTCCTTCAATACAACATTTGACCAATTTTGAGACTTGAAGTAAGCCCACACGCACCAGAGGTCGCCCAGGACAAGAGGTCGCCCTCTAGCTGCGGTCGCCTAGATCCACAATCGCTCCTTCAATACAACACTCGACCAATTTTGAGACATGAAGTAAACCCACACGCACCCGAGGTTGCCCAAGACAAGAGGTCGCACTCTATCTGCGGTCGCCTAAACCCAGAATCGCTCCTTCAATACAACATTCGACCAATTTAGAGACATGAAGTAAACCCACACGCACACGAGGTCGCCCTCTACCTGCGGTCGCCTAGATCCAGAATCGGTCCTTCAATACAACATTCGACCAATTTTGAGACATGAAGTAAAGCCACACGCACCCGAGGCCGCCCAGGACAAGAGCTTACCCTCTATCTGCGGTCGCCTAGACCTAGAATCGCTCCTTCAATACAACCTTCGACCAATTTTGAGACATGAAGTAAACCCACACGCACCCGAGGTCGCCCAGAAAAAAAGCTTACCCTCTATCTTCGGTCGCCTAGACCCAGAATGGCTCCTTCAATACAACATTCGACCAATTTTGAGACATGAAGTAAACCCACACGCACCGGAGGTGGCCCAGGACAAGAGGTCGGCCTCTATCTGCGGTCGCCTAGATCCAGAATCGCTCCTTCAATACAACATTCGACCAATTTTGAGACATGAAGTAAACCCACACGCACCCGAGGTCGCCCAGAAAAAAAGCTTAGCCTCTACCTGCGGTCGCCTAGACCCAGAATGGCTCCTTCAATACAACATTTGACCAATTTTGAGACATGAAGTAAGCCCACACGCACCAGAGGTTGCCCAGGACAAGAGGTCGGCCTCTATCTGCGGTCGCCTAGATCCAGAATCGCTCCTTCAATACAACATTCGACCAATTTTGAGACATGAAGTAAACCCACACGCACCCGAGGTCGCCCAGAAAAAAAGCTTAGCCTCTACCTGCGGTCGCCTAGACCCAGAATGGCTCCTTCAATACAACATTTGACCAATTTTGAGACATGAAGTAAACCCACACGCACCGGAGGTGGCCCAGGACAAGAGGTCGGCCTCTATCTGCGGTCGCCTAGATCCAGAATCGCTCCTTCAATACAACATTCGACCAATTTTGAGACATGAAGTAAACCCACACGCACCCGAGGTCGCCCAAAAAAAAAGCTTACCCTCTACCTGCGGTCGCCTAGACCCAGAATGGCTCCTTCAATACAACATTCGACCAATTTAGAGACATGAAGTAAACCCACACGCACCCGAGGTCGCCCTCTACCTGCGGTCGCCTAGATCGAGAATCGGTCCTTCAATACAACATTCGACCTATTTTGAGACATGAAGTAAACCCACACGCACCCGAGGTCGCCCAGCACAAGAGCTTACCCTCTATCTGCGGTCGCCTAGACCCAGAATCGCTCCTTCAACACAACATTTGACCAATTTTGAGACATGAAGTAAGCCCACACGCACCAGAGGTTGCCCAGGACAAGAGGTCGGCCTCTATCTGCGGTCGCCTAGATCCAGAATCGGTCCTTCAATACAACATTCGACCAATTTGGAGACATGAAGTAAACCCACACGCACCCGAGATCGCCCAGGACAAGAGCTTACCCTCTACCTGCAGTCCCCTAGACCCAGAATCGCTCCCCCAACATAACATTAGACCAATTTAGAGACATGAAGTAAGCCCACACGCACCGGAGGTTGCCCAGGACAAGAGGTCGGCCTCTATCTGCGATCGCCTAGATCCAGATTCGCTCCTTCAATACAACATTCGACCAATCTTAAGACATGAAGTAAACCCACACGCACCCGAGGTCGCCCAGAACAAAAGCTTATCCTCTACCCGCGGTCGCCTAGACCCAGAATGGCTCCTTCAATACAACATTCGACCAATTTAGAGACATGAAGTAAACCCACACGCACCCGAGGTCGCCCTCTACCTGCGGTCGCCTAGATCCAGAATCGGTCCTTCAATACAACATTCGACCAATTTTGAGACATGAAGTAAACCCACACGCACCAGAGGTCGCCCAGGACAAGAGCTTACCCTCTACCTGCGGTCGCCTAGACCCAGAATGGCTCCTTCAATACAACATTCGACCAATTTTGAGACATGAAGTAAACCCACACGCACCCGAGGTCGCCCTCTACCTGCGGTCGCCTAGATCCAGAATCGGTCCTTCAATACAACATTCGACCAATTTTGAGACATGAAGTAAACCCACACGCACCCGAGGTGGCCCAAGAGAAGAGGTCGCCCTCTACCTGCGGTCGCCTAGACCCAGAATGGCGCCTTCAATACAACATTCCACCAATTTTGAGACATGAAGTAAGCCCACACGCACCAGAGGTTGCCCAGGACAAGAGGTCGGCCTCTATCTGCGGTCGCCTAGATCCAGAATGGCTCCTTCAATACAACATTCGACCAATTTTCAGACATGAAGTAAACCCACACGCACCCGAGGTCGCCCAGAACAAAAGCTTATCCTCTACCTGCGGTCGCCTAGACCCAGAATGGCTCCTTCAATACAACATTCGACCAATTTTGAGACATGAAGTAAGCCCACACGCACTAGAGGTCGCCCAGGACAAGAGGTCGCCTTCTACCTGCGGTCGCCTAGATCCAGAATCGCTCCTTCAATACAACATTCGACCAATTTTGAGACATGAAGTAAACCCACACGCACCCGAGGTCGCCATGGACAAAAGCTTACCCTCGACCTGCGGTCGCCTAGACCCAGAATAGCTCCTTCAACACAACATTCGACCAATTTGGAGACATGAAGTAAACCCACACGCACCCGAGGTTGCCCAAGACAAGAGGTCGCACTCTATCTGCGGTCGCCTAAACCCAGAATCGCTCCTTCAATACAACATTCGACCAATTTAGAGACATGAAGTAAACCCACACGCACACGAGGTCGCCCTCTACCTGCGGTCGCCTAGATCCAGAATCGATCCTTCATTACAACATTCGACCAATTTTGAGACATGAAGTAAACCCACACGCACCCGAGGTCGCCCAGAACAAAAGCTTACCCTCTATCTGCGGTCGCCTAGACCTAGAATCGCTCCTTCAATACAACCTTCGACCAATTTTGAGACATGAAGTAAACCCACACGCACCCGAGGTTGCCCAAGACAAGAGGTCGCACTCTATCTGCGGTCGCCTAAACCCAGAATCGCTCCTTCAATACAACATTCGACCAATTTAGAGACATGAAGTAAACCCACACGCACCCGAGGTCGCCCTCTACCTGCGGTCGCCTAGATCCAGAATCGGTCCTTCAATACAACATTCGACCAATTTAGAGACATGAAGTAAACCCACACGCACCCGAGGTCGCCCTCTACCTGCGGTCGCCTAGATCGAGAATCGGTCCTTCAATACAACATTCGACCAATTTTGAGACATGAAGTAAACCCACACGCACCCGAGGTCGCTCAGAACAAAAGTTTACCCTCAATCTGCGGTCGCCTAGACCTAGAATCGCTCCTTCAATACAACATTCGACCAATTTAGAGACATGAAGTAAACCCACACGCACCCGAGGTCGCCCAGGACAAGAGCTTACCCTCTACCTGCGGTCGCCTAGACCCAGAATCGCTCCTTCAACACAACATTCGACCAATTTTGAGACATGAAGTAAGCCCACACGTACCCGAGGTCGCCCAGGACAAGAGTTTACCCTCTACCTGCGGTCGCCGAAACCCAGAATCGCTCCTTCAATACAACATTCGACCAATTTAGAGACATAAAGTAAACCCACACGCACCCGAGGTCGCCCTCTACCTGCGGTCGCCTAGATCCAGAATCGCTCCTTCAATAAAACATTCGACCAATTTTGAGACATGAACTAAAGCCACACGCACCCGAGGTTGCCCAGGACAAGAGTTTACCCTCTACCTGCGGTCGCCTAGACCCATAATCGCTCCTTCAACACAACATTTGACCAATTTTGAGACATGAAGTAAGCCCACACGCACCAGAGGTCGCCCAGGACAAGAGGTCGCCCTCTAGCTGCGGTCGCCCAGATCCAGAATCGCTCCTTCAATAAAACATTCGACCAATTTTGAGACATGAAGTAAAGCCACACGCACCCGAGGTCGCCCAGGACAAGAGCTTACCCTCTACCTGCGGTCGCCTAGACCCAGAATCGCTCCTTCAATACAACATTTGACCAATTTTGAGACTTGAAGTAAGCCCACACGCACCAGAGGTCGCCCAGGACAAGAGGTCGCCCTCTAGCTGCGGTCGCCTAGATCCACAATCGCTCCTTCAATACAACACTCGACCAATTTTGAGACATGAAGTAAACCCACACGCACCCGAGGTTGCCCAAGACAAGAGGTCGCACTCTATCTGCGGTCGCCTAAACCCAGAATCGCTCCTTCAATACAACATTCGACCAATTTAGAGACATGAAGTAAACCCACACGCACACGAGGTCGCCCTCTACCTGCGGTCGCCTAGATCCAGAATCGGTCCTTCAATACAACATTCGACCAATTTTGAGACATGAAGTAAAGCCACACGCACCCGAGGCCGCCCAGGACAAGAGCTTACCCTCTATCTGCGGTCGCCTAGACCTAGAATCGCTCCTTCAATACAACCTTCGACCAATTTTGAGACATGAAGTAAACCCACACGCACCCGAGGTCGCCCAGAAAAAAAGCTTACCCTCTATCTTCGGTCGCCTAGACCCAGAATGGCTCCTTCAATACAACATTCGACCAATTTTGAGACATGAAGTAAACCCACACGCACCGGAGGTGGCCCAGGACAAGAGGTCGGCCTCTATCTGCGGTCGCCTAGATCCAGAATCGCTCCTTCAATACAACATTCGACCAATTTTGAGACATGAAGTAAACCCACACGCACCCGAGGTCGCCCAGAAAAAAAGCTTAGCCTCTACCTGCGGTCGCCTAGACCCAGAATGGCTCCTTCAATACAACATTTGACCAATTTTGAGACATGAAGTAAGCCCACACGCACCAGAGGTTGCCCAGGACAAGAGGTCGGCCTCTATCTGCGGTCGCCTAGATCCAGAATCGCTCCTTCAATACAACATTCGACCAATTTTGAGACATGAAGTAAACCCACACGCACCCGAGGTCGCCCAGAAAAAAAGCTTAGCCTCTACCTGCGGTCGCCTAGACCCAGAATGGCTCCTTCAATACAACATTTGACCAATTTTGAGACATGAAGTAAACCCACACGCACCGGAGGTGGCCCAGGACAAGAGGTCGGCCTCTATCTGCGGTCGCCTAGATCCAGAATCGCTCCTTCAATACAACATTCGACCAATTTTGAGACATGAAGTAAACCCACACGCACCCGAGGTCGCCCAAAAAAAAAGCTTACCCTCTACCTGCGGTCGCCTAGACCCAGAATGGCTCCTTCAATACAACATTCGACCAATTTAGAGACATGAAGTAAACCCACACGCACCCGAGGTCGCCCTCTACCTGCGGTCGCCTAGATCGAGAATCGGTCCTTCAATACAACATTCGACCTATTTTGAGACATGAAGTAAACCCACACGCACCCGAGGTCGCCCAGCACAAGAGCTTACCCTCTATCTGCGGTCGCCTAGACCCAGAATCGCTCCTTCAACACAACATTTGACCAATTTTGAGACATGAAGTAAGCCCACACGCACCAGAGGTTGCCCAGGACAAGAGGTCGGCCTCTATCTGCGGTCGCCTAGATCCAGAATCGCTCCTTCAATACAACATTCGACCAATTTTGAGACATGAAGTAAACCCACACGCACCCGAGGTCGCCCAGAACAAAAGCTTACCCTCTACCTGCGGTCGCCTAGACCCAGAATGGCTCTTCCAATACAACATTCGACCAATCTTAAGACATGAAGTAAACCCACACGCACCCGAGGTCGCCCAGGACTTGCGGTCGCCTAGATCCAGAATCGGTCCTTCAATACAACATTCGACCAATTTTGAGACATGAAGTAAACCCACACGCACCCGAGGTCGCCCAGGACAAGAGCTTACCCTCTACCTGCGGTCGCCTAGACCCAGAATCGCTCCTTCAACACAACATTCGACCAATTTAGAGACATGAAGTAAACCCACACGCACCGGAGGTGGCCCAGGACAAGAGGTCGGCCTCTATCTGCGGTCGCCTAGATCCAGAATCGCTCCTTCAATACAACATTCGACCAATTTTGAGACATGAAGTAAACCCACACGCACCCGAGGTCGCCCAGAAAAAAAGCTTAGCCTCTACCTGCGGTCGCCTAGACCCAGAATGGCTCCTTCAATACAACATTTGACCAATTTTGAGACATGAAGTAAGCCCACACGCACCAGAGGTTGCCCAGGACAAGAGGTCGGCCTCTATCTGGGGTCGCCTAGATCCAGAATCGCTCCTTCAACACAACATTCGACCAATTTAGAGACATGAAGTAAACCCACACGCACCGGAGGTGGCCCAGGACAAGAGGTCGGCCTCTATCTGCGGTCGCCTAGATCCAGAATCGCTCCTTCAATACAACATTCCACCAATTTTGAGACATGAAGTAAACCCACACGCACCCGAGGTCGCCCAAAAAAAAAGCTTATCCTCTACCTGCGGTCGCCTAGACCCAGAATGGCTCCTTCAATACAACATTCGACCAATTTAGAGACATGAAGTAAACCCACACGCACCCGAGGTCGCCCTCTACCTGCGGTCGCCTAGATCGAGAATCGGTCCTTCAATACAACATTCGACCTATTTTGAGACATGAAGTAAACCCACACGCACCCGAGGTCGCCCAGCACAAGAGCTTACCCTCTATCTGCGGTCGCCTAGACCCAGAATCGCTCCTTCAACACAACATTTGACCAATTTTGAGACATGAAGTAAGCCCACACGCACCAGAGGTTGCCCAGGACAAGAGGTCGGCCTCTATCTGCGGTCGCCTAGATCCAGAATCGCTCCTTCAATACAACATTCGACCAATTTTGAGACATGAAGTAAACCCACACGCACCCGAGGTCGCCCAGAACAAAAGCTTACCCTCTACCTGCGGTCGCCTAGACCCAGAATGGCTCTTCCAATACAACATTCGACCAATCTTAAGACATGAAGTAAACCCACACGCACCCGAGGTCGCCCAGGACTTGCGGTCGCCTAGATCCAGAATCGGTCCTTCAATACAACATTCGACCAATTTTGAGACATGAAGTAAACCCACACGCACCCGAGGTCGCCCAGGACAAGAGCTTACCCTCTACCTGCGGTCGCCTAGACCCAGAATCGCTCCTTCAACACAACATTTTACCAATTTTGAGACATGAAGTAAGCCCACACGCTCCAGAGGTCCCTCAGGACAAGAGATCGCCCTCTAGCTGCGGTCGCCTAGATCCAGAATCGCTCCTTCAATACAACATTCGACCAATTTTGAGACATGAAGTAAACCCACACGCACCCGAGGTCACCCAGGACAAAAGCTTATCCTCTACCTACGGTCGCCTAGACCCAGAATCGCTCCTTCAACACAACATTCGACCAATTTTGAGACATGAAGTAAGCCCACACGCACCCGAGGTTGCCCAAGACAAGAGGTCGCACTCTACTTGCGGTCGCCTAGATCCAGAATCGCTCCTTCAATACAACATTCGACCAATTTTGAGACATGATGTAAACCCACACGCACCCGAGGTCGCCCAGAACAAAAGCTTACCCTCTACCTGCGGTCGCCTAGACCCAGAATGGCTCCTTCAATAAAACATTCGACCAATTTTGAGACATGAAGTAAACCCACACGCTCCAGAGGTCCCCCAGGACAAGAGATCGCCCTCTAGCTGCGGTCGCCTAGATCCAGAATCGCTCCTTCTATACAACATTCGACCAATTTTGAGACATGAAGTAAACCCACACGCACCCGAGGTCACCCAGGACAAAAGCTTATCCTCTACCTACGGTCGCGTAGACCCAGAATCGCTCCTTCAACACAACATTCGACCAATATTGAGACATGAAGTAAACCCACACGCACCCGAGGTTGCCCAAGACAAGAGGTCGCACTCTATCTGCGGTCGCCTAAACCCAGAATCGCTCCTTCAATACAACATTCGACCAATTTAGAGACATGAAGTAAACCCACACGCACACGAGGTCGCCCTCTACCTGCGGTCGCCTAGATCCAGAATCGGTCCTTCATTACAACATTCGACCAATTTTGAGACATGAAGTAAAGCCACACGCACCCGAGGTCGCCCAGAACAAAAGCTTACCCTCTATCTGCGGTCGCCTAGACCTAGAATCGCACCTTCAGTACAACATTCGACCAATTTAGAGACATGAAGTAAACCCACACGCACCAGAGGTCGCCCTCTACTTGCGGTCGCCTAGATCCAGAATCGGTCCTTCAATACAACATTCGACCAATTTAGAGACATGAAGTAAACCCACACGCACCCGAGGTCGCCCACAACAAAAGCTTACCCTCTATCTGCGGTCGCCTAGACCTAGAATCGCTCCTTCAATACAACATTCGACCAATTTAGAGACATGAAGTAAACCCACACGCACCCGAGGTCGCCCTCTAGCTGCGGTCGCCTAGATCCAGAATCGCTCCTTCAATACAACATTCGACCAATTTTGAGACATGAAGTAAACCCACACGCACCCGAGGTCGCCCAGCACAAGAGCTTACCCTCTACCTGCGGTCGTCTAGATCCAGAATCGCTCCTTCAATACAACATTCGACCAATTTTGAGACATGAAGTAAAGCCACACGCACCCGAGGTCGCCCACAACAAAAGCTTACCCTCTATCTGCGGTCGCCTAGACCTAGAATCGCTCCTTCAATACAACATTCGACCAATTTTGAGACATGAAGTAAACCCACACGCACCCGAGGTCGCCCAGAACAAAAGCTTACCCTCTATCTGCAGTCGCCTAGACCCAGAATCGCTCCTTCAACACAACATTTGACCAATTTTGAGACATGAAGTAAGCCCACACGCACTAGAGGTTGCCCAAGACAAGAGGTCGGCCTCTATCTGCGGTCGCCTAGATCCAGAATCGCTCCTTCAATACAACATTCGACCAATTTTGAGACATGAAGTAAACCCACACGCACCCGAGGTCGCCCAGAACAAAAGCTTACACTCTACCTGCGGTCGCCTAGACCCAGAATGGCTCCTTCAATACAACATTCGACCAATTTAGAGACATGAAGTAAACCCACACGCACCCGAGGTCGCCCTCTATCTGCGGTCGCCTAGATCCAGAATGGCTCCTTCAATACAACATTCGACCAATTTTGAGACATGAAGTAAACCCACACGCACCCGGGGTCGCCCAGGACAAGAGCTTACCCTCTACCTGCGGCCGCCTAGACCCAGAATCGCTCCTTCAACACAACATTCGACCAATTTTGAGACATGAAGTAAACCCACACGCACCGGAGGTGGCTCAGGACAAGAGGTCGGCCTCTATCTGCGGTCGCCTAGATCCAGAATCGCTCCTTCAATACAACATTCGACCAATTTTGAGACATGATGTAAACCCACACGCACCCGAGGTCGCCCAGAACAAAAGCTTACCCTCTACCTGCGGTCGCCTAGACCCAGAATGGCTCCTTCAATAAAACATTCGACCAATTTTGAGACATGAAGTAAGCCCACACGCTCCAGAGGTCCCCCAGGACAAGAGATCGCCCTCTAGCTGCGGTCGCCTAGATCCAGAATCGCTCCTTCTATACAACATTCGACCAATTTTGAGACATGAAGTAAACCCACACGCACCCGAGGTCACCCAGGACAAAAGCTTATCCTCTACCTACGGTCGCGTAGACCCAGAATCGCTCCTTCAACACAACATTCGACCAATATTGAGACATGAAGTAAACCCACACGCACCCGAGGTTGCCCAAGACAAGAGGTCGCACTCTATCTGCGGTCGCCTAAACCCAGAATCGCTCCTTCAATACAACATTCGACCAATTTAGAGACATGAAGTAAACCCACACGCACACGAGGTCGCCCTCTACCTGCGGTCGCCTAGATCCAGAATCGGTCCTTCATTACAACATTCGACCAATTTTGAGACATGAAGTAAAGCCACACGCACCCGAGGTCGCCCAGAACAAAAGCTTACCCTCTATCTGCGGTCGCCTAGACCTAGAATCGCACCTTCAGTACAACATTCGACCAATTTAGAGACATGAAGTAAACCCACACGCACCCGAGGTCGCCCTCTACCTGCGGTCGCCTAGATCCAGAATCGGTCCTTCAATACAACATTCGACCAATTTTGAGACATGAAGTAAACCCACACGCACCCGGGGTCGCCCAGGACAAGAGCTTACCCTCTACCTGCGGCCGCCTAGACCCAGAATCGCTCCTTCAACACAACATTCGACCAATTTTGAGACATGAAGTAAACCCACACGCACCAGAGGTTGCCCAGGACAAGAGGTCGGCCTCTATCTGCGGTCGCCTAGATCTAGAATCGCTCCTTCAATACAACATTCCACCAATTTTGAGACATGAAGTAAGCCCACACGCACCAGAGGTTGCCCAGGACAAGAGGTCGGCCTCTATCTGCGGTCGCCTAGATCTAGAATCGCTCCTTCAATACAACATTCGACCAATTTAGAGACATGAAGTAAGCCCACACGCACCAGAGGTTGCCCAGGACAAGAGGTCGGCCTCTATCTGCGGTCGCCTAGATCCAGAATGGCTCCTTCAATACAACATTCGACCAATTTTCAGACATGAAGTAAACCCACACGCACCCGAGGTCGCCCAGAACAAAAGCTTATCCTCTACCTGCGGTCGCCTAGACCCAGAATGGCTCCTTCAATACAACATTCGACCAATTTTGAGACATGAAGTAAGCCCACACGCACTAGAGGTCGCCCAGGACAAGAGGTCGCCTTCTACCTGCGGTCGCCTAGATCCAGAATCGCTCCTTCAATACAACATTCGACCAATTTTGAGACATGAAGTAAACCCACACGCACCCGAGGTCGCCATGGACAAAAGCTTACCCTCGACCTGCGGTCGCCTAGACCCAGAATAGCTCCTTCAACACAACATTCGACCAATTTGGAGACATGAAGTAAACCCACACGCACCCGAGGTTGCCCAAGACAAGAGGTCGCACTCTATCTGCGGTCGCCTAAACCCAGAATCGCTCCTTCAATACAACATTCGACCAATTTAGAGACATGAAGTAAACCCACACGCACACGAGGTCGCCCTCTACCTGCGGTCGCCTAGATCCAGAATCGGTCCTTCATTACAACATTCGACCAATTTTGAGACATGAAGTAAAGCCACACGCACCCGAGGTCGCCCAGAACAAAAGCTTACCCTCTATCTGCGGTCGCCTAGACCTAGAATCGCTCCTTCAATACAACCTTCGACCAATTTTGAGACATGAAGTAAACCCACACGCACCCGAGGTTGCCCAAGACAAGAGGTCGCACTCTATCTGCGGTCGCCTAAACCCAGAATCGCTCCTTCAATACAACATTCGACCAATTTAGAGACATGAAGTAAACCCACACGCACCCGAGGTCGCCCTCTACCTGCGGTCGCCTAGATCCAGAATCGGTCCTTCAATACAACATTCGACCAATTTAGAGACATGAAGTAAACCCACACGCACCCGAGGTCGCCCTCTACCTGCGGTCGCCTAGATCGAGAATCGGTCCTTCAATACAACATTCGACCAATTTTGAGACATGAAGTAAACCCACACGCACCCGAGGTCGCTCAGAACAAAAGTTTACCCTCAATCTGCGGTCGCCTAGACCTAGAATCGCTCCTTCAATACAACATTCGACCAATTTAGAGACATGAAGTAAACCCACACGCACCCGAGGTCGCCCAGGACAAGAGCTTACCCTCTACCTGCGGTCGCCTAGACCCAGAATCGCTCCTTCAACACAACATTCGACCAATTTTGAGACATGAAGTAAGCCCACACGTACCCGAGGTCGCCCAGGACAAGAGTTTACCCTCTACCTGCGGTCGCCGAAACCCAGAATCGCTCCTTCAATACAACATTCGACCAATTTAGAGACATAAAGTAAACCCACACGCACCCGAGGTCGCCCTCTACCTGCGGTCGCCTAGATCCAGAATCGCTCCTTCAATAAAACATTCGACCAATTTTGAGACATGAACTAAAGCCACACGCACCCGAGGTTGCCCAGGACAAGAGTTTACCCTCTACCTGCGGTCGCCTAGACCCATAATCGCTCCTTCAACACAACATTTGACCAATTTTGAGACATGAAGTAAGCCCACACGCACCAGAGGTCGCCCAGGACAAGAGGTCGCCCTCTAGCTGCGGTCGCCTAGATCCAGAATCGCTCCTTCAATAAAACATTCGACCAATTTTGAGACATGAAGTAAAGCCACACGCACCCGAGGTCGCCCAGGACAAGAGCTTACCCTCTACCTGCGGTCGCCTAGACCCAGAATCGCTCCTTCAATACAACATTTGACCAATTTTGAGACTTGAAGTAAGCCCACACGCACCAGAGGTCGCCCAGGACAAGAGGTCGCCCTCTAGCTGCGGTCGCCTAGATCCACAATCGCTCCTTCAATACAACACTCGACCAATTTTGAGACATGAAGTAAACCCACACGCACCCGAGGTTGCCCAAGACAAGAGGTCGCACTCTATCTGCGGTCGCCTAAACCCAGAATCGCTCCTTCAATACAACATTCGACCAATTTAGAGACATGAAGTAAACCCACACGCACACGAGGTCGCCCTCTACCTGCGGTCGCCTAGATCCAGAATCGGTCCTTCAATACAACATTCGACCAATTTTGAGACATGAAGTAAAGCCACACGCACCCGAGGCCGCCCAGGACAAGAGCTTACCCTCTATCTGCGGTCGCCTAGACCTAGAATCGCTCCTTCAATACAACCTTCGACCAATTTTGAGACATGAAGTAAACCCACACGCACCCGAGGTCGCCCAGAAAAAAAGCTTACCCTCTATCTTCGGTCGCCTAGACCCAGAATGGCTCCTTCAATACAACATTCGACCAATTTTGAGACATGAAGTAAACCCACACGCACCCGAGGTCGCCCAGGACAAGAGCTTACCCTCTACCTGCGGTCGCCTAGACCCAGAATCGCTCCTTCAACACAACATTCGACCAATTTAGAGACATGAAGTAAACCCACACGCACCGGAGGTGGCCCAGGACAAGAGGTCGGCCTCTATCTGCGGTCGCCTAGATCCAGAATCGCTCCTTCAATACAACATTCGACCAATTTTGAGACATGAAGTAAACCCACACGCACCCGAGGTCGCCCAGAAAAAAAGCTTAGCCTCTACCTGCGGTCGCCTAGACCCAGAATGGCTCCTTCAATACAACATTTGACCAATTTTGAGACATGAAGTAAGCCCACACGCACCAGAGGTTGCCCAGGACAAGAGGTCGGCCTCTATCTGGGGTCGCCTAGATCCAGAATCGCTCCTTCAACACAACATTCGACCAATTTAGAGACATGAAGTAAACCCACACGCACCGGAGGTGGCCCAGGACAAGAGGTCGGCCTCTATCTGCGGTCGCCTAGATCCAGAATCGCTCCTTCAATACAACATTCCACCAATTTTGAGACATGAAGTAAACCCACACGCACCCGAGGTCGCCCAAAAAAAAAGCTTACCCTCTACCTGCGGTCGCCTAGACCCAGAATGGCTCCTTCAATACAACATTCGACCAATTTAGAGACATGAAGTAAACCCACACGCACCCGAGGTCGCCCTCTACCTGCGGTCGCCTAGATCCAGAATCGGTCCTTCAATACAACATTCGACCTATTTTGAGACATGAAGTAAATCCACACGCACCCGAGGTCGCCCAGCACAAGAGCTTACCCTCTATCTGCGGTCGCCTAGACCCAGAATCGCTCCTTCAACACAACATTTGACCAATTTTGAGACATGAAGTAAGCCCACACGCACCAGAGGTTGCCCAGGACAAGAGGTCGGCCTCTATCTGCGGTCGCCTAGATCCAGAATCGCTCCTTCAATACAACATTCGACCAATTTTGAGACATGAAGTAAACCCACACGCACCCGAGGTCGCCCAGAACAAAAGCTTACCCTCTACCTGCGGTCGCCTAGACCCAGAATGGCTCTTCCAATACAACATTCGACCAATCTTAAGACATGAAGTAAACCCACACGCACCCGAGGTCGCCCAGGACTTGCGGTCGCCTAGATCCAGAATCGGTCCTTCAATACAACATTCGACCAATTTTGAGACATGAAGTAAACCCACACGCACCCGAGGTCGCCCAGGACAAGAGCTTACCCTCTACCTGCGGTCGCCTAGACCCAGAATCGCTCCTTCAACACAACATTTTACCAATTTTGAGACATGAAGTAAGCCCACACGCACCAGAGGTTGCCCAGGACAAGAGGTCGGCCTCTATCTGCGGTCGCCTAGATCCAGAATCGCTCCTTCAATACAACATTCGACCAATTTAGAGACATAAAGTAAACCCACACGCACCCGAGGTCGCCCAGAACAAAAGCTTACCCTCTACCTGCGGTCGCCTAGACCCAGAATGGCTCCTTCAATACAACATTCGACCAATTTTGAGACATGAAGTAAGCCCACACGCTCCAGAGGTCCCTCAGGGCAAGAGATCGCCCTCTAGCTGCGGTCGCCTAGATCCAGAATCGCTCCTTCAATACAACATTCGACCAATTTTGAGACATGAAGTAAACCCACACGCACCCGAGGTCACCCAGGACAAAAGCTTATCCTCTACCTACGGTCGCCTAGACCCAGAATCGCTCCTTCAACACAACATTCGACCAATTTTGAGACATGAAGTAAGCCCACACGCACCCGAGGTTGCCCAAGACAAGAGGTCGCACTCTACTTGCGGTCGCCTAGATCCAGAATCGCTCCTTCAATACAACATTCGACCAATTTTGAGACATGATGTAAACCCACACGCACCCGAGGTCGCCCAGAACAAAAGCTTACCCTCTACCTGCGGTCGCCTAGACCCAGAATGGCTCCTTCAATAAAACATTCGACCAATTTTGAGACATGAAGTAAGCCCACACGCTCCAGAGGTCCCCCAGGACAAGAGATCGCCCTCTAGCTGCGGTCGCCTAGATCCAGAATCGCTCCTTCTATACAACATTCGACCAATTTTGAGACATGAAGTAAACCCACACGCACCCGAGGTCACCCAGGACAAAAGCTTATCCTCTACCTACGGTCGCGTAGACCCAGAATCGCTCCTTCAACACAACATTCGACCAATATTGAGACATGAAGTAAACCCACACGCACCCGAGGTTGTCCAAGACAAGAGGTCGCACTCTATCTGCGGTCGCCTAAACCCAGAATCGCTCCTTCAATACAACATTCGACCAATTTAGAGACATGAAGTAAACCCACACGCACACGAGGTCGCCCTCTACCTGCGGTCGCCTAGATCCAGAATCGGTCCTTCATTACAACATTCGACCAATTTTGAGACATGAAGTAAAGCCACACGCACCCGAGGTCGCCCAGAACAAAAGCTTACCCTCTATCTGCGGTCGCCTAGACCTAGAATCGCACCTTCAGTACAACATTCGACCAATTTAGAGACATGAAGTAAACCCACACGCACCCGAGGTCGCCCTCTACCTGCGGTCGCCTAGATCCAGAATCGCTCCTTCAATACAACATTCGACCAATTTTGAGACATGAAGTAAACCCACACGCACCCGAGGTCGCCCAGGACAAGAGCTTACCCTCTACCTGCGGTCGCCTAGACCCAGAATGGCTCCTTCAACACAACATTCGACCAATTTTGAGACATGAAGTAAACCCACACGCACCGGAGGTGGCTCAGGACAAGAGGTCGGCCTCTATCTGCGGTCGCCTAGATCCAGAATCGCTCCTTCAATACAACATTCGACCAATTTTGAGACATGAAGTAAACCCACACGCACCCGAGGTCGCCCAGAAAAAAAGCTTACCCTCTATCTTCGGTCGCCTAGACCCAGAATGGCTCCTTCAATACAACATTCGACCAATTTAGAGACATGAAGTAAACCCACACGCACCCGAGGTCGCCCTCGACCTGCGGTCGCCTAGATCGAGAATCGGTCCTTCAATACAACATTCGACCAATTTTGAGACATGAAGTAAACCCACACACACCCGAGGTCGCTCAGAACAAAAGTTTACCCTCTATCTGCGGTCGCCTAGACCTAGAATCGCTCCTTCAATACAACATTCGACCAATTTAGAGACATGAAGTAAACCCACACGCACCCGAGGTCGCCCAGGACAAGAGCTTACCCTCTACCTGCGGTCGCCTAGACCCAGAATCGCTCCTTCAACACAACATTCGACCAATTTTGAGACATGAAGTAAGCCCACACGCACCAGAGGTTGCCCAAGACAAGAGGTCGGCCTCTATCTGCGGTCGCCTAGATCCAGAATCGCTCCTTCAATACAACATTCGACCAATTTAGAGACATGAAGTAAACCCACACGCACCAGAGGTCGCCCTCTACTTGCGGTCGCCTAGATCCAGAATCGGTCCTTCAATACAACATTCGACCAATTTAGAGACATGAAGTAAACCCACACGCACCCGAGGTCGCCCACAACAAAAGCTTACCCTCTATCTGCGGTCGCCTAGACCTAGAATCGCTCCTTCAATACAACATTCGACCAATTTAGAGACATGAAGTAAACCCACACGCACCCGAGGTCGCCCTCTAGCTGCGGTCGCCTAGATCCAGAATCGCTCCTTCAATACAACATTCGACCAATTTTGAGACATGAAGTAAACCCACACGCACCCGAGGTCGCCCAGCACAAGAGCTTACCCTCTACCTGCGGTCGTCTAGATCCAGAATCGCTCCTTCAATACAACATTCGACCAATTTTGAGACATAAAGTAAAGCCACACGCACCCGAGGTCGCCCACAACAAAAGCTTACCCTCTATCTGCGGTCGCCTAGACCTAGAATCGCTCCTTCAATACAACATTCGACCAATTTTGAGACATGAAGTAAACCCACACGCACCCGAGGTCGCCCAGAACAAAAGCTTACCCTCTATCTGCAGTCGCCTAGACCCAGAATCGCTCCTTCAACACAACATTTGACCAATTTTGAGACATGAAGTAAGCCCACACGCACTAGAGGTTGCCCAAGACAAGAGGTCGGCCTCTATCTGCGGTCGCCTAGATCCAGAATCGCTCCTTCAATACAACATTCGACCAATTTTGAGACATGAAGTAAACCCACACGCACCCGAGGTCGCCCAGAACAAAAGCTTACCCTCTACCTGCGGTCGCCTAGACCCAGAATGGCTCCTTCAATACAACATTCGACCAATTTTGAGACATGAAGTAAACCCACACGCACCCGAGGTCGCCCAGAACAAAAGCTTACTCTCTACCTGCGGTCGCCTAGACCCAGAATGGCTCCTTCAATACAACATTCGACCAATTTTGAGACATGAAGTAAACCCACACGCACCAGAGGTCGCCCAGGACAAGAGGTCGCCCTCTACCTGCGGTCGCCTAGATCCAGAATCGCTCCTTCAATACAACATTCGACCCATTTTGAGACATGAAGTAAACCCACACGCACCCGAGGTCGCCCAGGTCAAAAGCTTACCCTCTACCTGCGAACGCCTAGACCCAGAATCGCTCCTTCAATACAACATTCAACCAATTTAGAGACATGAAGTAAACCCACACGCACCCGAGGTCGCCCTCTACCTGCGGTCGCCTAGATCCAGAATCGCTCCTTCAATACAACATTCGACCAATTTTGAGACATGAAGTAAACCCACACGCACCCGAGGTCGCCCAGGACAAGAGCTTACCCTCTACCTGCGGTCGCCTAGACCCAGAATGGCTCCTTCAACACAGCATTCGACCAATTTTGAGACATGAAGTAAACCCACACGCACCGGAGGTGGCCCAGGACAAGAGGTCGGCCTCTATCTGCGATCGCCTAGATCCAGAATCGCTCCTTCAATACAACATTCGACCAATCTTGAGACATGAAGTAAACCCACACGCACCCGAGGTCGCCCAGGACAAGAGCTTACCCTCAACCTGCGGTCGCCTAGACCCAGAATCGCTCCTTCAACACAACATTCGACCAATTTTGAGACATGAAGTAAGCCCACACGCACCAGAGGTTGCCCAAGACAAGAGGTCGGCCTCTATCTGCGGTCGCCTAGATCCAGAATCGCTCCTTCAATACAACATTCGACCAATCTTAAGACATGAAGTAAACCCACACGCACCCGAGGTCGCCCAGAACAAAAGCTTACTCTCTACCTGCGGTCGCTTAGACCCAGAATGGCTCCTTCAATACAACATTCGACCAATTTTGAGACATGAAGTAAGCCCACACGCACCAGAGGTCGCCCAGGACAAGAGGTCGCCCTCTACCTGCGGTCGCCTAGATCCAGAATCGCTCCTTCAATACAACATTCGACCAATTTTGAGACATGAAGTAAACCCACACGCACCCGAGGTCGCCCAGGACAAGAGCTTACCCTCTACCTGCGGTCGCCTAGACCCAGAATCGCTCCTTCAACACAACATTCGACCAATTTTGAGACATGAAGTAAGCCCACACGCACCAGAGGTTGCCCAGGACAAGAGGTCGGCCTCTATCTGCGATCGCCTAGATCCAGAATCGCTCCTTCAATACAACATTCGACCAATCTTAAGACATGAAGTAAACCCACACGCACCCGAGGTCGCCCAGAACAAAAGCTTACTCTCTACCTGCGGTCGCCTAGATCCAGAATCGCTCCTTCAATACAACATTCGACCAATTTTGAGACATGAAGTAAGCCCACACGCACCAGAGGTCGGTCAGGACAAGAGGTCGCCCTCTACCTGCGGTCACCTATACCCAGAATCGCTCCTTCAACACAACATTCGACCAATTTTGAGACATGAAGTAAACCCACACGCACCCGAGGATTCCCAAGACAAGAGGTCGCACTCTACCTGCGGTCGCCTAAACCCAGAATCGCTCCTTCAATACAACATTCGACCAATTTTGAGACATAAAGTAAACCCACACGCACCCGAGGTCGCTCTCTACTTGCGGTCGCCTAGATCCAGAATCGCTCCTTCAATACAACACTCGACCAATTTTCAGACATGAAGTAAACCCACACGCACCCGAGGTCGCCCAGGACAAGAGCTTACCCTCTACCCGCGGTCGCCTAGACCCAGAATCGCTCCTTCAATACAACATTCCACCAATTTAGAGACATAAAGTAAACCCACACGCACCCGAGGTCGCCTTGAACAAAAGCTTACCCTCTACCAGCGGTCGCCTAGACCCAGAATGGCTCCTTCAATACAACATTCGACCAATTTTGAGACATGAAGTAAGCCCACACGCACCAGAGGTCGCCCAGGACAAGAGATCGCCCTCTAGCTGCGGTCGCCTAGATCCAGAATCGCTCCTTCTATACAACATTCGACCAAATTTGAGACATGAAGTAAACCCACACGCACCCGAGGTCACCCAGGACAAAAGCTTATCCTCCACCTACGGTCGCCTAGACCCAGAATCGCTCCTTCAACACAACATTCGACCAATTTTGAGACATGAAGTAAACCCACACGCACCCGAGGTTGCCCAAGACAAGAGGTCGCACTCTACCTGCGGTCGCCTAGATCCACAATCGCTCCTTCAATACAACACTCGACCAATTTTGAGACATGAAGTAAACCCACACGCACCCGAGGTTGCCCAAGACAAGAGGTCGCACTCTATCTGCGGTCGCCTAAACCCAGAATCGCTCCTTCAATACAACATTCGACCAATTTAGAGACACGAAGTAAACCCACACGCACCCGAGGTCGCCCTCTACCTGCGGTCGCCTAGATCCAGAATCGGTCCTTCAATACAACATTCGACCAATTTTGAGACATGAAGTAAAGCCACACGCACCCGAGGTCGCCCAGAACAAAAGCTTACCCTCTATCTGCGGTCGCCTAGACCTAGAATCGCTCCTTCAATACAACATTCGACCAATTTAGAGACATGAAGTAAACCCACACGCACCCGAGGTCGCCCTCTACCAGCGAGCGCCTAGATCCAGAAACGGTCCTTCAATACAACATTCGACCAATTTTGAGACATAAAGTAAACCCACACGCATCCGAGGTTGCCCAAGACAAGAGGTCGCACTCTATCTGCGGTCGCCTAAACCCAGAATCGCTCCTTCAATACAACATTCGACCAATTTAGAGACATGAAGTAAACCCACACGCACCCGAGGTCGCCCAGGACAAGAGCTTACCCTCTACCTGCGGTCGCCTAGACCCAGAATGGCTCCTTCAACACAACATTCGACCAATTTTGAGACATGAAGTAAGCCCACACGCACCAGAGGTGGCCCAAGACAAGAGGTCGGCCTCTATCTGCGGTCGCCTAGATCCAGAATCGCTCCTTCAATACAACATTCGACCAATTTTGAGACATGAAGTAAACCCACACGCACCCGAGGTTGCCCAAGACAAGAGGTCGCACTCTACCTGCGGTCGCCTAGATCCACAATCGCTCCTTCAATACAACACTCGACCAATTTTGAGACATGAAGTAAACCCACACGCACCCGAGGTTGCCCAAGACAAGAGGTCGCACTCTATCTGCGGTCGCCTAAACCCAGAATCGCTCCTTCAATACAACATTCGACCAATTTAGAGACACGAAGTAAACCCACACGCACCCGAGGTCGCCCTCTACCTGCGGTCGCCTAGATCCAGAATCGGTCCTTCAATACAACATTCGACCAATTTTGAGACATGAAGTAAAGCCACACGCACCCGAGGTCGCCCAGAACAAAAGCTTACCCTCTATCTGCGGTCGCCTAGACCTAGAATCGCTCCTTCAATACAACATTCGACCAATTTAGAGACATGAAGTAAACCCACACGCACCCGAGGTCGCCCTCTACCAGCGAGCGCCTAGATCCAGAAACGGTCCTTCAATACAACATTCGACCAATTTTGAGACATAAAGTAAACCCACACGCATCCGAGGTTGCCCAAGACAAGAGGTCGCACTCTATCTGCGGTCGCCTAAACCCAGAATCGCTCCTTCAATACAACATTCGACCAATTTAGAGACATGAAGTAAACCCACACGCACCCGAGGTCGCCCAGGACAAGAGCTTACCCTCTACCTGCGGTCGCCTAGACCCAGAATGGCTCCTTCAACACAACATTCGACCAATTTTGAGACATGAAGTAAGCCCACACGCACCAGAGGTGGCCCAAGACAAGAGGTCGGCCTCTATCTGCGGTCGCCTAGATCCAGAATCGCTCCTTCAATACAACATTCGACCAATTTTGAGACATGAAGTAAACCCACACGCACCCGAGGTCGCCCAGAACAAAAGCTTATCCTCTATCTGCGGTCGCCTAGACCTAGAATCGCTCCTTCAATACAACATTCGACCAATTTAGAGACATGAAGTAAACCCACACGCACCAGAGGTTGCCCAAGACAAGAGGTCGGCCTCTATCTGCGGTCGCCTAGATCCAGAATCGCTCCTTCAATACAACATTCGACCAATTTTGAGACATGAAGTAAACCTTCACGCACCCGAGGTCGCCCAGAACAAAAGCTTACCCTCTACCTGCGGTCGCCTAGACCCAGAATGGCTCCTTCAACACAACATTCGACCAATTTTGAGACATGAAGTAAACCCACACGCACCGGAGGTGGCCTAGGACAAGAGGTCGGCCTCTATTTGCGGTCGCCTAGATCCAGAATTGCTCCTTCAATACAACATTCGACCAATTTTGAGACATGAAGTAAACCCACACGCACCCGAGGTCGCCCAGAACAAAAGCTTACCCTCTACCTGCGGTCGCCTAGACCCAGAATGGCTCCTTCAAGACAACATTCGACCAATTTAGAGACATGAAGTAAACCCACACGCACCCGAGGTCGCCCTCTACCTGCGGTCGCCTAGATCCAGAATCGCTCCTTCAATACAACATTCGACCAATTTTGGGACATGAAGTAAAGCCACACGCACCCGAGGTCGCCCAGAACAAAAGCTTATCCTCTATCTGCGGTCGCCTAGACCTAGAATCGCTCCTTCAATACAACATTCGACCAATTTAGAGACATGAAGTAAACCCACACGCACCAGAGGTTGCCCAAGACAAGAGGTCGGCCTCTATCTGCGGTCGCCTAGATCCAGAATCGCTCCTTCAATACAACATTCGACCAATTTTGAGACATGAAGTAAACCTTCACGCACCCGAGGTCGCCCAGAACAAAAGCTTACCCTCTACCTGCGGTCGCCTAGACCTAGAATCGCTCCTTCAACACAACATTCGACCAATTTTGAGACATGAAGTAAGCCCACACGCACCAGAGGTTGCCCAAGACAAGAGGTCGGCCTCTATCTGCGGTCGCCTAGATCCAGAATCGCTCCTTCAATACAACATTCGACCAATTTTGAGACATGAAGTAAACCCACACGCACCCGAGGTCGCCCAGAACAAAAGCTTACCCTCTACCTGCGGTCGCCTAGACCCAGAATGGCTCCTTCAATACAACATTCGACTAATTTAGAGACATGAAGTAAACCCACACGCACCCGAGGTCGCCCAGAACAAAAGCTTACCCTCTACCTGCGGTCGCCTAGATCCAGAATCGCTCCTTCAATACAACATTCGACCAATCTTGGGACATGAAGTAAAGCCACACGCACCCGAGGTCGCCCAGAACAAAAGCTTATCCTCTATCTGCGGTCGCCTAGACCTAGAATCGCTCCTTCAATACAACATTCGACCAATTTAGAGACATGAAGTAAACCCACACGCACCCGAGGTCGCCCAGGACAAGAGCTTACCCTCTACCTGCGGTCGCCTAGACCCAGAATCGCTCCTTCAACACAACATTCGACCAATTTTGAGACATGAAGTAAACCCACACGCACCCGAGGTCGCCCTCTACCTGCGGTCGCCTAGATCCAGAATCGCTCCTTCAATACAACATTCGACCAATTTTGAGACATGAAGTAAACCCACACGCACCCGAGGTCGCCCAGGACAAGAGCTTACCCTCTACCTGCGGTCGCCTAGACCCAGAATGGCTCCTTCAATACAACATTCGACTAATTTAGAGACATGAAGTAAACCCACACGCACCCGAGGTCGCGCAGAACAAAAGCTTACCCTCTACCTGCGGTCGCCTAGATCCAGAATCGCTCCTTCAATACAACATTCGACCAATCTTGGGACATGAAGTAAAGCCACACGCACCCGAGGTCGCCCAGAACAAAAGCTTATCCTCTATCTGCGGTCGCCTAGACCTAGAATCGCTCCTTCAATACAACATTCGACCAATTTAGAGACATGAAGTAAACCCACACGCACCCGAGGTCGCCCAGGACAAGAGCTTACCCTCTACCTGCGGTCGCCTAGACCCAGAATCGCTCCTTCAACACAACATTCGACCAATTTTGAGACATGAAGTAAACCCACACGCACCCGAGGTCGCCCTCTACCTGCGGTCGCCTAGATCCAGAATCGCTCCTTCAATACAACATTCGACCAATTTTGAGACATGAAGTAAACCCACACGCACCCGAGGTCGCCCAGGACAAGAGCTTACCCTCTACCTGCGGTCGCCTAGACCCAGAATCGCTCCTTCAACACAACATTCGACCAATTTAGAGACATGAAGTAAACCCACACGCACCCGAGGTCGCCCTCTACCTGCGGTCGCCTAGATCCAGAATCGCTCCTTCAATACAACATTCGACCAATTTTGGGACATGAAGTAAAGCCACACGCACCCGAGGTCGCCCAGAACAAAAGCTTATCCTCTATCTGCGGTCGCCTAGACCTAGAATCGCTCCTTCAATACAACATTCGACCAATTTAGAGACATGAAGTAAACCCACACGCACCAGAGGTTGCCCAAGACAAGAGGTCGGCCTCTATCTGCGGTCGCCTAGATCCAGAATCGCTCCTTCAATACAACATTCGACCAATTTTGAGACATGAAGTAAACCTTCACGCACCCGAGGTCGCCCAGAACAAAAGCTTACCCTCTACCTGCGGTCGCCTAGACCCAGAATGGCTCCTTCAACACAACATTCGACCAATTTTGAGACATGAAGTAAACCCACACGCACCGGAGGTGGCCTAGGACAAGAGGTCGGCCTCTATTTGCGGTCGCCTAGATCCAGAATTGCTCCTTCAATACAACATTCGACCAATTTTGAGACATGAAGTAAACCCACACGCACCCGAGGTCGCCCAGAACAAAAGCTTACCCTCTACCTGCGGTCGCCTAGACCCAGAATGGCTCCTTCAAGACAACATTCGACCAATTTAGAGACATGAAGTAAACCCACACGCACCCGAGGTCGCCCTCTACCTGCGGTCGCCTAGATCCAGAATCGCTCCTTCAATACAACATTCGACCAATTTTGGGACATGAAGTAAAGCCACACGCACCCGAGGTCGCCCAGAACAAAAGCTTATCCTCTATCTGCGGTCGCCTAGACCTAGAATCGCTCCTTCAATACAACATTCGACCAATTTAGAGACATGAAGTAAACCCACACGCACCAGAGGTTGCCCAAGACAAGAGGTCGGCCTCTATCTGCGGTCGCCTAGATCCAGAATCGCTCCTTCAATACAACATTCGACCAATTTTGAGACATGAAGTAAACCTTCACGCACCCGAGGTCGCCCAGAACAAAAGCTTACCCTCTACCTGCGGTCGCCTAGACCTAGAATCGCTCCTTCAACACAACATTCGACCAATTTTGAGACATGAAGTAAGCCCACACGCACCAGAGGTTGCCCAAGACAAGAGGTCGGCCTCTATCTGCGGTCGCCTAGATCCAGAATCGCTCCTTCAATACAACATTCGACCAATTTTGAGACATGAAGTAAACCCACACGCACCCGAGGTCGCCCAGAACAAAAGCTTACCCTCTACCTGCGGTCGCCTAGACCCAGAATGGCTCCTTCAATACAACATTCGACTAATTTAGAGACATGAAGTAAACCCACACGCACCCGAGGTCGCCCAGAACAAAAGCTTACCCTCTACCTGCGGTCGCCTAGATCCAGAATCGCTCCTTCAATACAACATTCGACCAATCTTGGGACATGAAGTAAAGCCACACGCACCCGAGGTCGCCCAGAACAAAAGCTTATCCTCTATCTGCGGTCGCCTAGACCTAGAATCGCTCCTTCAATACAACATTCGACCAATTTAGAGACATGAAGTAAACCCACACGCACCCGAGGTCGCCCAGGACAAGAGCTTACCCTCTACCTGCGGTCGCCTAGACCCAGAATCGCTCCTTCAACACAACATTCGACCAATTTTGAGACATGAAGTAAACCCACACGCACCCGAGGTCGCCCTCTACCTGCGGTCGCCTAGATCCAGAATCGCTCCTTCAATACAACATTCGACCAATTTTGAGACATGAAGTAAACCCACACGCACCCGAGGTCGCCCAGGACAAGAGCTTACCCTCTACCTGCGGTCGCCTAGACCCAGAATGGCTCCTTCAATACAACATTCGACTAATTTAGAGACATGAAGTAAACCCACACGCACCCGAGGTCGCGCAGAACAAAAGCTTACCCTCTACCTGCGGTCGCCTAGATCCAGAATCGCTCCTTCAATACAACATTCGACCAATCTTGGGACATGAAGTAAAGCCACACGCACCCGAGGTCGCCCAGAACAAAAGCTTATCCTCTATCTGCGGTCGCCTAGACCTAGAATCGCTCCTTCAATACAACATTCGACCAATTTAGAGACATGAAGTAAACCCACACGCACCCGAGGTCGCCCAGGACAAGAGCTTACCCTCTACCTGCGGTCGCCTAGACCCAGAATCGCTCCTTCAACACAACATTCGACCAATTTTGAGACATGAAGTAAACCCACACGCACCCGAGGTCGCCCTCTACCTGCGGTCGCCTAGATCCAGAATCGCTCCTTCAATACAACATTCGACCAATTTTGAGACATGAAGTAAACCCACACGCACCCGAGGTCGCCCAGGACAAGAGCTTACCCTCTACCTGCGGTCGCCTAGACCCAGAATCGCTCCTTCAACACAACATTCGACCAATTTAGAGACATGAAGTAAACCCACACGCACCCGAGGTCGCCCTCTACCTGCGGTCGCCTAGATCCAGAATCGCTCCTTCAATACAACATTCGACCAATTTTGGGACATGAAGTAAAGCCACACGCACCCGAGGTCGCCCAGAACAAAAGCTTATCCTCTATCTGCGGTCGCCTAGACCTAGAATCGCTCCTTCAATACAACATTCGACCAATTTAGAGACATGAAGTAAACCCACACGCACCAGAGGTTGCCCAAGACAAGAGGTCGGCCTCTATCTGCGGTCGCCTAGATCCAGAATCGCTCCTTCAATACAACATTCGACCAATTTTGAGACATGAAGTAAACCTTCACGCACCCGAGGTCGCCCAGAACAAAAGCTTACCCTCTACCTGCGGTCGCCTAGACCTAGAATCGCTCCTTCAACACAACATTCGACCAATTTTGAGACATGAAGTAAGCCCACACGCACCAGAGGTTGCCCAAGACAAGAGGTCGGCCTCTATCTGCGGTCGCCTAGATCCAGAATCGCTCCTTCAATACAACATTCGACCAATTTTGAGACATGAAGTAAACCCACACGCACCCGAGGTCGCCCAGAACAAAAGCTTACCCTCTACCTGCGGTCGCCTAGACCCAGAATGGCTCCTTCAATACAACATTCGACTAATTTAGAGACATGAAGTAAACCCACACGCACCCGAGGTCGCCCAGAACAAAAGCTTACCCTCTACCTGCGGTCGCCTAGATCCAGAATCGCTCCTTCAATACAACATTCGACCAATCTTGGGACATGAAGTAAAGCCACACGCACCCGAGGTCGCCCAGAACAAAAGCTTATCCTCTATCTGCGGTCGCCTAGACCTAGAATCGCTCCTTCAATACAACATTCGACCAATTTAGAGACATGAAGTAAACCCACACGCACCCGAGGTCGCCCAGGACAAGAGCTTACCCTCTACCTGCGGTCGCCTAGACCCAGAATCGCTCCTTCAACACAACATTCGACCAATTTTGAGACATGAAGTAAACCCACACGCACCCGAGGTCGCCCTCTACCTGCGGTCGCCTAGATCCAGAATCGCTCCTTCAATACAACATTCCACCAATTTTGAGACATGAAGTAAACCCACACGCACCCGAGGTCGCCCAGGACAAGAGCTTACCCTCTACCTGCGGTCGCCTAGACCCAGAATCGCTCCTTCAACACAACATTCGACCAATTTTGAGACATGAAGTAAACCCACACGCACCCGAGGTCGCCCTCTACCTGCGGTCGCCTAGATCCAGAATCGCTCCTTCAATACAACATTCGACCAATTTTGAGACATGAAGTAAACCCACACGCACCCGAGGTCACCCAGGACAAAAGCTTATCCTCCACCTACGGTCGCCTAGACCCAGAATCGCTCCTTCAACACAACATTCGACCAATTTTGAGACATGAAGTAAACCCACACGCACCCGAGGTTGCCCAAGACAAGAGGTCGCACTCTACCTGCGGTCGCCTAGATCCACAATCGCTCCTTCAATACAACACTCGACCAATTTTGAGACATGAAGTAAACCCACACGCACCCGAGGTTGCCCAAGACAAGAGGTCGCACTCTATCTGCGGTCGCCTAAACCCAGAATCGCTCCTTCAATACAACATTCGACCAATTTAGAGACACGAAGTAAACCCACACGCACCCGAGGTCGCCCTCTACCTGCGGTCGCCTAGATCCAGAATCGGTCCTTCAATACAACATTCGACCAATTTTGAGACATGAAATAAACCCACACGCACCCGAGGTCGCCCAGAACAAAAGCTTACCCTCTACCTGCGGTCGCCTAGACCCAGAATGGCTCCTTCAATACAACATTCGACCAATTTAGAGACATGAAGTAAACCCACACGCACCCGAGGTCGCCCTCTACCTGCGGTCGCCTAGATCCAGAATCGGTCCTTCAATACAACATTCGACCAATTTTGAGACATGAAGTAAACCCACACGCACCCGAGGTCGCCCAGGACAAGAGCTTACCCTCTACCTGCGGTCGCCTAGACCCAGAATGGCTCCTTCAACACAACATTCGACCAATTTTGAGACATGAAGTAAACCCACACGCACCGGAGGTGGCCTAGGACAAGAGGTCGGCCTCTATTTGCGGTCGCCTAGATCCAGAATCGCTCCTTCAATACAACATTCGACCAATTTTGAGACATGAAGTAAACCCACACGCACCCGAGGTCGCCCAGAGAAAAAGCTTACCCTCTACCTGTGGTCGCCTAGACCCAGAATGGCTCCTTCAAGACAACATTCGACCAATTTAGAGACATGAAGTAAACCCACACGCACCCGAGGTCGCCCTCTACCTGCGGTCGCCTAGATCCAGAATCGCTCCTTCAATACAACATTCGACCAATTTTGGGACATGAAGTAAAGCCACACGCACCCGAGGTCGCCCAGAACAAAAGCTTATCCTCTATCTGCGGTCGCCTAGACCTAGAATCGCTCCTTCAATACAACATTCGACCAATTTAGAGACATGAAGTAAACCCACACGCACCAGAGGTTGCCCAAGACAAGAGGTCGGCCTCTATCTGCGGTCGCCTAGATCCAGAATCGCTCCTTCAATACAACATTCGACCAATTTTGAGACATGAAGTAAACCTTCACGCACCCGAGGTCGCCCAGAACAAAAGCTTACCCTCTACCTGCGGTCGCCTAGACCTAGAATCGCTCCTTCAACACAACATTCGACCAATTTTGAGACATGAAGTAAGCCCACACGCACCAGAGGTTGCCCAAGACAAGAGCTTACCCTCTATCTGCGGTCGCCTAGATCCAGAATCGCTCCTTCAATACAACATTCGACCAATTTTGAGACATGAAGTAAACCCACACGCACCCGAGGTCGCCCAGAACAAAAGCTTACCCTCTACCTGCGGTCGCCTAGACCCAGAATGGCTCCTTCAATACAACATTCGACTAATTTAGAGACATGAAGTAAACCCACACGCACCCGAGGTCACCCAGGACAAAAGCTTACCCTCTACCTACGGTCGCCTAGACCCAGAATGGATCCTTCAATACAACATTCGACCAATTTTGAGACATGAAGTAAACCCACACGCACTAGAGGTCGCCCAGGACAAAAGCTTATCCTCTACCTACGGTCGCCTAGATCCAGAATCGCTCCTTCAATACAACATTCGACCAATTTTGAGACATGAAGTAAACCCACACGCATCCGAGGTCGCCATGGACAAAAGCTTAATCCTTCACCTGCGGTCGCCTAGATCCAGAATCGCTCCTTCAACACAACATTCGACCAATTTTGAGACATGAAGTAAACCCACACGCACCCGAGGTTGCCCAAGACAAGAGGTCGCACTCTACCTTTGGTCGCCTAGATCCAGAATCGCTCCTTCAATACAACACTCGACCAATTTTGAGACATGAAGTAAACCCACACGCACCCGAGGTCGCCCAGGACAAAAGCTTACCCTCTATCTGCGGTCGCCTAGACCTAGAATCGCTCCTTCAATACAACATTCGACCAATTTTGAGACATGAAGTAAGCCCACACGCACCCAAGGTTGCCCAAGACAAGAGGTCGCACTCTACCTGCGGTCGCCTAGACCCAGAATCGCTCCTTCAACACAACATTCGACCAATTTTGAGACATGAAGTAAACCCACACGCACCCGAGGTCGCCCTCTACCTGCGGTCGCCTAGATCCAGAATCGGTCCTTCAATACAACATTCGACCAATTTTGAGACATGAAGTAAACCCACACGCACCCGAGGTCGCCCAGGACAAGAGCTTACCCTCTACCAGCGGTCGCCTAGACCCAGAATGGCTCCTTCAATACAACATTCGACCAATTTTGAGACATGAAGTAAGCCCACACGCACCAGAGGTCGCCCAAAACAAGAGATCGCCCTCTAGCTGCGGTCGCCTAGATCCAGAATCGCTCCTTCTATACAACATTCGACCAATTTTGAAACATGAAGTAAACCCACACGCACCCGAGGTCGCCCAAGACAAAAGCTTACCCTCTACGTGCGGTCGCCTAGACCCAGAATCGCTCCTTCAACACAACATTCGACCAATTTTGAGACATGAAGTAAACCCACACGCACCCGAGGTTGCCCAAGACAAGAGGTCGCACTCTACCTGCGGTCGCCTAAACCCAGAATCGCTCCTTCAATACAACATTCGACCAATTTTGAGACATAAAGTAAACCCACACGCACCCGAGGTCGCCCTCTACTTGCGGTCGCCTAGATCCAGAATCGCTCCTTCAATACAACACTCGACCAATTTTCAGACATGAAGTAAACCCACACGCACCCGAGGACGCCGAGGACAAGACCTTACCCTCTACCTGCGGTCGCCTAGACCCAGAATCGCTCCTTCAATACAACATTCAATCAATTTTGAGACATGAAGTAAGCCCACACGCACCCGATGTTGCCCAGGACAAGAGGTCGGCCTCTATCTGCGGTCCCCTAGATCCAGAATGGCTCCTTCAATACAACCTTCGACCAATTTTGAGACATGAAGTAAACCCACACGCACCCGAGGTCGCCCTCTACCTGCGGTCGCCTAGATCCAGAATCGCTCCTTCAATACAACATTCGACCAATTTTGAGACATGAAGTAAATCCACTCGCACCCGAGGTCGCCCAGGACAAGAGCTTACCCTCTACCTGCGGTCGCCTAGACCCAGAATCGCTCCTTCAATACAACATTCGACCAATTTTGAGACATGAAGTAAACCCACACGCACCCGAGGTCGCCCAGAACAAAAGCTTACCCTCTACCTGCGGTCGCCTAGACCCAGAATCGCTCCTTCAATACAACATTCGACCAATTTTGAGACATGAAGTAAACCCACACGCACCCGAGGTTGCCCAGCACAAGAGCTTACCCTCTACCTGCGGTCGCCTAGATCCAGAATCGCTCCTTCAATACAACATTCGACCAATTTTGAGACATGAAGTAAACCCACACGCACCCGAGGTCGCCCAGGACAAGAGCTTACCCTCTACCTGCGGTCGCCTAGACCTAGAACCGCTCCTTCAATACAACATTCGACCAATTTTGAGACATGAAGTAAACCCACACGCACCCGAGGTTGCCCAACACAAGAGGTCGCACTCTACCTGCGGTCGCCTAAATCCAGAATCGCTCCTTCAATACAACATTCGACCAATTTTGAGACATGAAGTAAACCCACACGCACCCGATGTCGCCCTCTACCTGCGGTCGCCTAGATCCAGAATCGGTCCTTCAATACAACATTCGACCAATTTTGAGACATGAAGTAAACCCACACGCACCCGAGGTCGCCCTCTACCTACGGTCGCCTAGATCCAGAATCGGTCCTTCAATACAACATTCGACCAATTTTGAGACATGAAGTAAACCCACACGCACTCGAGGTGGCCCAAGACAAGAGGTCGCCCTCTACTTGCGGTCGCCCAGATCCAGAATCGCTCCTTGAATACAACATTCGACCAATTTTGAGACATGAAGTAAACCCACAGGCACCCGAGGTCGCCCTCTACCTGCGGTCGCCTAGATCCAGAATCGGTCCTTCAATACAACATTCGACCAATTTTGAGACATGAAGTAAACCCACACGCACCCGAGGTCGCCCTCTACTTGCGGTCGCCTAGATCCAGAATCGCTCCTTCAATACAACACTCGACCAATTTTCAGACCTGAAGTAAACCCACACGCACTCGAGGTCGCCCAGAACAAAAGCTTACCCTCTACCTGCGGTCGCCTAGACCCAGAATGGCTCCTTCAATACAACATTCGACCAATTTTGAGACATGAAGTAAACCCGCACGCACCCGAGGTTGCCCAAGACAAGAGGTCGCACTCTACCTGCGGTCGCCTAGATCCACAATCGCTCCTTCAATACAACACTCGACCAATTTTGAGACATGAAGTAAACCCACACGCACCCGAGGTCGCCCAGAACAAAAGCTTACCCTCTACCTGCGGTCGCCTAGACCCAGAATGGCTCCTTCAATACAACATTCCACCAATTTTGAGACATGAAGTAAGCCCACACGCACCCGAGGTCGCCCTCTACCTGCGGTCGCCTAGATCCAGAATCGGTCCTTCAATACAACATTCGACCAATTTTGAGACATGAAGTAAACCCACACGCACCCGATGTCGCCCTCTACCTGCGGTCGCCTAGATCCAGAATCGGTCCTTCAATACAACATTCGACCAATTTTGAGACATGAAGTAAACCCACACGCACCCGAGGTCGCCCTCTACCTACGGTCGCCTAGATCCAGAATCGGTCCTTCAATACAACATTCGACCAATTTTGAGACATGAAGTAAACCCACACGCACTCGAGGTGGCCCAAGACAAGAGGTCGCCCTCTACTTGCGGTCGCCCAGATCCAGAATCGCTCCTTGAATACAACATTCGACCAATTTTGAGACATGAAGTAAACCCACAGGCACCCGAGGTCGCCCTCTACCTGCGGTCGCCTAGATCCAGAATCGGTCCTTCAATACAACATTCGACCAATTTTGAGACATGAAGTAAACCCTTACGCACCCGAGGTCGCCCTCTACTTGCGGTCGCCTAGATCCAGAATCGCTCCTTCAATACAACACTCGACCAATTTTCAGACCTGAAGTAAACCCACACGCACTCGAGGTCGCCCAGAACAAAAGCTTACCCTCTACCTGCGGTCGCCTAGACCCAGAATGGCTCCTTCAATACAACATTCGACCAATTTTGAGACATGAAGTAAGCCCACACGCACCAGAGGTCGCCCAGGACAAGAGGTCGCCCTCTACCTGCGGTCGCCTAGATCCACAATCGCTCCTTCAATACAACACTCGACCAATTTTGAGACATGAAGTAAACCCACACGCACCCGAGGTCGCCCAGAACAAAAGCTTACCCTCTACCTGCGGTCGCCTAGACCCAGAATCGCTCCTTCAACACAACATTCGACCAATTTTGAGACATGAAGTAAACCCACACGCACCCGAGGTTGCCCAAGACAAGAGGTCGCACTCTACTTGCGGTCGCCTAGATCCAGAATCGCTCCTTCAATACAACACTCGACCAATTTTGAGACATGAAGTAAACCCACACGCACCCGAGGTTGCCCAAGACAAGAGGTCGCACTCTACTTGCGGTCGCCTAGATCCAGAATCGCTCCTTCAACACAACATTCGACCAATTTTGAGACATGAAGTAAACCCACACGCACCCGAGGTTGCCCAAGACAAGAGGTCGCACTCTACCTTTGGTCGCCTAGATCCAGAATCGCTCCTTCAATACAACACTCGACCAATTTTGAGACATGAAGTAAACCCACACGCACCCGAGGTCGCCCAGGACAAAAGCTTACCCTCTATCTGCGGTCGCCTAGACCTAGAATCGCTCCTTCAATACAACATTCGACCAATTTTGAGACATGAAGTAAGCCCACACGCACCCAAGGTTGCCCAAGACAAGAGGTCGCACTCTACCTGCGGTCGCCTAGACCCAGAATCGCTCCTTCAACACAACATTCGACCAATTTTGAGACATGAAGTAAACCCACACGCACCCGAGGTCGCCCTCTACCTGCGGTCGCCTAGATCCAGAATCGGTCCTTCAATACAACATTCGACCAATTTTGAGACATGAAGTAAACCCACACGCACCCGAGGTCGCCCAGGACAAGAGCTTACCCTCTACCAGCGGTCGCCTAGACCCAGAATGGCTCCTTCAATACAACATTCGACCAATTTTGAGACATGAAGTAAGCCCACACGCACCAGAGGTCGCCCAAAACAAGAGATCGCCCTCTAGCTGCGGTCGCCTAGATCCAGAATCGCTCCTTCTATACAACATTCGACCAATTTTGAAACATGAAGTAAACCCACACGCACCCGAGGTCGCCCAAGACAAAAGCTTACCCTCTACGTGCGGTCGCCTAGACCCAGAATCGCTCCTTCAACACAACATTCGACCAATTTTGAGACATGAAGTAAACCCACACGCACCCGAGGTTGCCCAAGACAAGAGGTCGCACTCTACCTGCGGTCGCCTAAACCCAGAATCGCTCCTTCAATACAACATTCGACCAATTTTGAGACATAAAGTAAACCCACACGCACCCGAGGTCGCCCTCTACTTGCGGTCGCCTAGATCCAGAATCGCTCCTTCAATACAACACTCGACCAATTTTCAGACATGAAGTAAACCCACACGCACCCGAGGACGCCGAGGACAAGACCTTACCCTCTACCTGCGGTCGCCTAGACCCAGAATCGCTCCTTCAATACAACATTCAATCAATTTTGAGACATGAAGTAAGCCCACACGCACCCGATGTTGCCCAGGACAAGAGGTCGGCCTCTATCTGCGGTCCCCTAGATCCAGAATGGCTCCTTCAATACAACCTTCGACCAATTTTGAGACATGAAGTAAACCCACACGCACCCGAGGTCGCCCTCTACCTGCGGTCGCCTAGATCCAGAATCGCTCCTTCAATACAACATTCGACCAATTTTGAGACATGAAGTAAATCCACTCGCACCCGAGGTCGCCCAGGACAAGAGCTTACCCTCTACCTGCGGTCGCCTAGACCCAGAATCGCTCCTTCAATACAACATTCGACCAATTTTGAGACATGAAGTAAACCCACACGCACCCGAGGTCGCCCAGAACAAAAGCTTACCCTCTACCTGCGGTCGCCTAGACCCAGAATCGCTCCTTCAATACAACATTCGACCAATTTTGAGACATGAAGTAAACCCACACGCACCCGAGGTTGCCCAGCACAAGAGCTTACCCTCTACCTGCGGTCGCCTAGATCCAGAATCGCTCCTTCAATACAACATTCGACCAATTTTGAGACATGAAGTAAACCCACACGCACCCGAGGTCGCCCAGGACAAGAGCTTACCCTCTACCTGCGGTCGCCTAGACCTAGAACCGCTCCTTCAATACAACATTCGACCAATTTTGAGACATGAAGTAAACCCACACGCACCCGAGGTTGCCCAAGACAAGAGGTCGCACTCTACCTGCGGTCGCCTAAATCCAGAATCGCTCCTTCAATACAACATTCGACCAATTTTGAGACATGAAGTAAACCCACACGCACCCGAGGTCGCCCAGAACAAAAGCTTATCCTCTACCTGCGGTCGCCTAGACCCAGAATCGCTCCTTCAATACAACATTCGACCAATTTTGAGACATGAAGTAAACCCACACGCACTCGAGGTGGCCCAAGACAAGAGGTCGCCCTCTACTTGCGGTCGCCTAGATCCAGAATCGCTCCTTGAATACAACATTCGAACAATTTTGAGACATGAAGTAAACCCACACGCACCCGAGGTCGCCCTCTACTTGCGGTCGCCTAGATCCAGAATCGCTCCTTCAATACAACACTCGACCAATTTTCAGACATGAAGTAAACCCACACGCACTCGAGGTCGCCCAGAACAAAAGCTTACCCTCTACCTGCGGTCGCCTAGACCCAGAATGGCTCCTTCAATACAACATTCGACCAATTTTGAGACATGAAGTAAGCCCACACGCACCAGAGGTCGCCCAGGACAAGAGGTCGCCCTCTAGCTGCGGTCGCCTAGATCCAGAATCGCTCCTTCTATACAACATTCGACCAATTTTGAGACATGAAGTAAACCCACACGCACCCGAGGTCACCCAGGACAAAAACTTACCCTCTACCTACGGTCGCCTAGACCCAGAATCGCTCCTTCAACACAACATTCGACCAATTTTGAGACATGAAGTAAACCCGCACGCACCCGAGGTTGCCCAAGACAAGAGGTCGCACTCTACCTGCGGTCGCCTAGATCCACAATCGCTCCTTCAATACAACACTCGACCAATTTTGAGACATGAAGTAAACCCACACGCACCCGAGGTCGCCCAGAACAAAAGCTTACCCTCTACCTGTGGTCGCCTAGACCCAGAATGGCTCCTTCAATACAACATTCCACCAATTTTGAGACATGAAGTAAGCCCACACGCACCCGAGGTCGCCCTCTACCTGCGGTCGCCTAGATCCAGAATCGGTCCTTCAATACAACATTCGACCAATTTTGAGACATGAAGTAAACCCACACGCACCCGACGTCGCCCTCTACCTGCGGTCGCCTAGATCCAGAATCGGTCCTTCAATACAACATTCGACCAATTTTGAGACATGAAGTAAACCCACACGCACCCGAGGTCGCCCTCTACCTACGGTCGCCTAGATCCAGAATCGGTCCTTCAATACAACATTCGACCAATTTTGAGACATGAAGTAAACCCACACGCACTCGAGGTGGCCCAAGACAAGAGGTCGCCCTCTACTTGCGGTCGCCCAGATCCAGAATCGCTCCTTGAATACAACATTCGACCAATTTTGAGACATGAAGTAAACCCACAGGCACCCGAGGTCGCCCTCTACCTGCGGTCGCCTAGATTCAGAATCGGTCCTTCAATACAACATTCGACCAATTTTGAGACATGAAGTAAACCCACACGCACCCGAGGTCGCCCTCTACTTGCGGTCGCCTAGATCCAGAATCGCTCCTTCAATACAACACTCGACCAATTTTCAGACCTGAAGTAAACCCACACGCACTCGAGGTCGCCCAGAACAAAAGCTTACCCTCTACCTGCGGTCGCCTAGACCCAGAATGGCTCCTTCAATACAACATTCGACCAATTTAGAGACATAAAGTAAACCCACACGCACCCGAGGTCGCCCAGGACAAGAGCTTACCCTCTATCTGCGGTCGCCTAGACCTAGTATCGCTCCTTCAATACAACATTCGACCAATTTAGAGACATGAAGTAAACCCACACGCACCCGAGGTCACCCAGGACAAAAACTTACCCTCTACCTACGGTCGCCTAGACCCAGAATTGCTCCTTCAACACAACATTCGACCAATTTTGAGACATGAAGTAAACCCACACGCACCCGAGGTTGCCCAAGACAAGAGGTCGCACTCTACCTGCGGTCGCCTAGATCCACAATCGCTCCTTCAATACAACACTCGACCAATTTTGAGACATGAAGTAAACCCACACGCACCCGAGGTCGCCCAGAACAAAAGCTTACCCTCTACCTGCGGTCGCCTAGACCCAGAATGGCTCCTTCAATACAACATTCCACCAATTTTGAGACATGAAGTAAGCCCACACGCACCCGAGGTCGCCCTCTACCTGCGGTCGCCTAGATCCAGAATCGCTCCTTCAATACAACATTCGACCAATTTTGAGACATAAAGTAAACCCACACGCACCCGAGGTCGCCCTCTACTTGCGGTCGCCTAGATCCAGAATCGCTCCTTCAATACAACACTCGACCAATTTTGAGACATGAAGTAAACCCACACGCACCCGAGGTCGCCCAGGACAAGAGCTTACCCTCTACCTGCGGTCGCCTAGACCCAGAATCGCTCCTTCAATACAACATTCGATCAATTTTGAGACATGAAGTAAGCCCACACGCACGAGAGGTTGCCCAGGACAAGAGGTCGGCCTCTATCTGCGGTCGCCTAGACCTAGAATCGCTCCTTCAATACAACATTCGACCAATTTTGAGACATGAAGTAAACCCACACGCACCCGAGGTCGCCCTCTACCTGCGGTCGCCTAGATCCAGAATCGGTCCTTCAATACAACATTCTACCAATTTTGAGACATGAAGTAAACCCACACGCATCCGAGGTCGCCATGGACAAAAGCTTAATCCTTCACCTGCGGTCGCCTAGATCCAGAATCGCTCCTTCAACACAACATTCGACTTATTTTGAGACATGAAGTAAACCCACACGCACCCGAGGTTGCCCAAGACAAGAGGTCGCACTCTACCTTTGGTCGCCTAGATCCAGAATCGCTCCTTCAATACAACACTCGACCAATTTTGAGACATGAAGTAAACCCACACGCACCCGAGGTCGCCCAGGACAAAAGCTTACCCTCTATCTGCGGTCGCCTAGACCTAGAATCGCTCCTTCAATACAACATTCGACCAATTTTGAGACATGAAGTAAGCCCACACGCACCCAAGGTTGCCCAAGACAAGAGGTCGCACTCTACCTGCGGTCGCCTAGACCCAGAATCGCTCCTTCAACACAACATTCGACCAATTTTGAGACATGAAGTAAACCCACACGCACCCGAGGTCGCCCTCTACCTGCGGTCGCCTAGATCCAGAATCGGTCCTTCAATACAACATTCTACCAATTTTGAGACATGAAGTAAACCCACACGCACCCGAGGTCGCCCAGGACAAGAGCTTACCCTCTACCAGCGGTCGCCTAGACCCAGAATGGCTCCTTCAATACAACATTCGACCAATTTTGAGACATGAAGTAAGCCCACACGCACCAGAGGTCGCCCAAAACAAGAGATCGCCCTCTAGCTGCGGTCGCCTAGATCCAGAATCGCTCCTTCTATACAACATTCGACCAATTTTGAAACATGAAGTAAACCCACACGCACCCGAGGTCGCCCAAGACAAAAGCTTACCCTCTACGTGCGGTCGCCTAGACCCAGAATCGCTCCTTCAACACAACATTCGACCAATTTTGAGACATAAAGTAAACCCACACGCACCCGAGGTTGCCCAAGACAAGAGGTCGCACTCTACCTGCGGTCGCCTAAACCCAGAATCGCTCCTTCAATACAACATTCGACCAATTTTGAGACATAAAGTAAACCCACACGCACCCGAGGTCGCCCTCTACTTGCGGTCGCCTAGATCCAGAATCGCTCCTTCAATACAACACTCGACCAATTTTCAGACATGAAGTAAACCCACACGCACCCGAGGACGCCGAGGACAAGACCTTACCCTCTACCTGCGGTCGCCTAGACCCAGAATCGCTCCTTCAATACAACATTCAATCAATTTTGAGACATGAAGTAAGCCCACACGCACCCGATGTTGCCCAGGACAAGAGGTCGGCCTCTATCTGCGGTCCCCTAGATCCAGAATGGCTCCTTCAATACAACCTTCGACCAATTTTGAGACATGAAGTAAACCCACACGCACCCGAGGTCGCCCTCTACCTGCGGTCGCCTAGATCCAGAATCGCTCCTTCAATACAACATTCGACCAATTTTGAGACATGAAGTAAATCCACTCGCACCCGAGGTCGCCCAGGACAAGAGCTTACCCTCTACCTGCGGTCGCCTAGACCCAGAATCGCTCCTTCAATACAACATTCGACCAATTTTGAGACATGAAGTAAACCCACACGCACTCGAGGTCGCCCAGAACAAAAGCTTACCCTCTACCTGCGGTCGCCTAGACCCAGAATCGCTCCTTCAATACAACATTCGACCAATTTTGAGACATGAAGTAAACCCACACGCACCCGAGGTTGCCCAGCACAAGAGCTTACCCTCTACCTGCGGTCGCCTAGATCCCGAATCGCTCCTTCAATACAACATTCGACCAATTTTGAGACATGAAGTAAACCCACACGCACCCGAGGTCGCCCAGGACAAGAGCTTACCCTCTACCTGCGGTCGCCTAGACCTAGAACCGCTCCTTCAATACAACATTCGACCAATTTTGAGACATGAAGTAAACCCACACGCACCCGAGGTTGCCCAAGACAAGAGGTCGCACTCTACCTGCGGTCGCCTAAATCCAGAATCGCTCCTTCAATACAACATTCGACCAATTTTGAGACATGAAGTAAACCCACACGCACCCGAGGTCGCCCAGAACAAAAGCTTATCCTCTACCTGCGGTCGCCTAGACCCAGAATCGCTCCTTCAATACAACATTCGACCAATTTTGAGACATGAAGTAAACCCACACGCACTCGAGGTGGCCCAAGACAAGAGGTCGCCCTCTACTTGCGGTCGCCCAGATCCAGAATCGCTCCTTGAATACAGCATTCGACCAATTTTGAGACATGAAGTAAACCCACACGCACCCGAGGTCGCCCAGAACAAAAGCTTATCCTCTACCTGCGGTCGCCTAGATCCAGAATGGCTCCTTCAATACAACACTCGACCAATTTTCAGACATGAAGTAAACCCACACGCACTCGAGGTCGCCCAGAACAAAAGCTTACCCTCTACCTGCGGTCGCCTAGACCCAGAATGGCTCCTTCAATACAACATTCGACCAATTTTGAGACATGAAGTAAGCCCACACGCACCAGAGGTCGCCCAGGACAAGAGGTCGCCCTCTAGCTGCGGTCGCCTAGATCCAGAATCGCTCCTTCTATACAACATTCGACCAATTTTGAGACATGAAGTAAACCCACACGCACCCGAGGTCGCCCAGGACAAAAACTTACCCTCTACCTACGGTCGCCTAGACCCAGAATCGCTCCTTCAACACAACATTCGACCAATTTTGAGACATGAAGTAAACCCACACGCACCCGAGGTTGCCCAAGACAAGAGGTCGCACTCTACCTGCGGTCGCCTAGATCCACAATCGCTCCTTCAATACAACACTCGACCAATTTTGAGACATGAAGTAAACCCACACGCACCCGAGGTCGCCCAGAACAAAAGCTTACCCTCTACCTGCGGTCGCCTAGACCCAGAATCGCTCCTTCAACACAACATTCGACCAATTTTGAGACATGAAGTAAGCCCACACGCACGAGAGGTTGCCCAAGACAAGAGGTCGGCCTCTACCTGCGGTCGCCTAGATCCAGAATCGCTCCTTGAATACAACATTCGACCAATTTTGAGACATGAAGTAAACCCACACGCACCCGAGGTCGCCCAGAACAAAAGCTTACCCTCTACCTGCGGTCGCCTAGACCCAGAATGGCTCCTTCAATACAACATTCGACCAATTTAGAGACATAAAGTAAACCCACACGCACCCGAGGTCGCCCAGGACAAGAGCTTACCCTCTATCTGCGGTCGCCTAGACCTAGTATCGCTCCTTCAATACAACATTCGACCAATTTAGAGACATGAAGTAAACCCACACGCACCCGAGGTCACCCAGGACAAAAACTTACCCTCTACCTACGGTCGCCTAGACCCAGAATCGCTCCTTCAACACAACATTCGACCAATTTTGAGACATGAAGTAAACCCACACGCACCCGAGGTTGCCCAAGACAAGAGGTCGCACTCTACCTGCGGTCGCCTAGATCCACAATCGCTCCTTCAATACAACACTCGACCAATTTTGAGACATGAAGTAAACCCACACGCACCCGAGGTCGCCCAGGACAAGAGTTTACCCTCTACCTGCGGTCGCCTAGACCCAGAATGGCTCCTTCAATACAACATTCCACCAATTTTGAGACATGAAGTAAGCCCACACGCACCCGAGGTCGCCCTCTACCTGCGGTCGCCTAGATCCAGAATCGGTCCTTCAATACAACATTCGACCAATTTTGAGACATGAAGTAAACCCACACGCACCCGATGTCGCCCTCTACCTGCGGTCGCCTAGATCCAGAATCGGTCCTTCAATACAACATTCGACCAATTTTGAGACATGAAGTAAACCCACACGCACCCGAGGTCGCCCTCTACCTACGGTCGCCTAGATCCAGAATCGGTCCTTCAATACAACATTCGACCAATTTTGAGACATGAAGTAAACCCACACGCACTCGAGGTGGCCCAAGACAAGAGGTCGCCCTCTACTTGCGGTCGCCCAGATCCAGAATCGCTCCTTGAATACAACATTCGACCAATTTTGAGACATGAAGTAAACCCACACGCACCCGAGGTCGCCCTCTACCTGCGGTCGCCTAGATCCAGAATCGGTCCTTCAATACAACATTCGACCAATTTTGAGACATGAAGTAAACCCACACGCACCCGAGGTCGCCCTCTACTTGCGGTCGCCTAGATCCAGAATCGCTCCTTCAATACAACACTCGACCAATTTTCAGACCTGAAGTAAACCCACACGCACTCGAGGTCGCCCAGAACAAAAGCTTACCCTCTACCTGCGGTCGCCTAGACCCAGAATGGCTCCTTCAATACAACATTCGACCAATTTTGAGACATGAAGTAAACCCACACGCACCCGAGGTTGCCCAAGACAAGAGGTCGCACTCTACCTGCGGTCGCCTAGATCCACAATCGCTCCTTCAATACAACACTCGACCAATTTTGAGACATGAAGTAAACCCACACGCACCCGAGGTCGCCCAGAACAAAAGCTTACCCTCTACCTGCGGTCGCCTAGACCCAGAATCGCTCCTTCAACACAACATTCAATCAATTTTGAGACATGAAGTAAGCCCACACGCACGAGAGGTTGCCCAAGACAAGAGGTCGGCCTCTACCTGCGGTCGCCTAGATCCAGAATCGCTCCTTCAATACAACATTCCACCAATTTTGAGACATGAAGTAAACCCACACGCACCCGAGGTCGCCCTCTACCTGCGGTCGCCTAGATCCAGAATCGGTCCTTCAATACAACATTCGACCAATTTTGAGACATGAAGTAAACCCACACGCACCCGAGGTCGCCCTCTACCTGCGGTCGCCTAGATCCAGAATCGGTCCTTCAATACAACATTCGACCAATTTTGAGACATGAAGTAAACCCACACGCACCCGAGGTCGCCCAGAACAAAAGCTTACCCTCTACCTGCGGTCGCCTAGACCCAGAATGGCTCCTTCAATACAACATTCGACCAATTTAGAGACATGAAGTAAACCCACACGCACCCGAGGTCGCCCTCTACCTACGGTCGCCTAGATCCAGAATCGGTCCTTCAATACAACATTCGACCAATTTTGAGACATGAAGTAAACCCACACGCACCCGAGGTCGCCCAGGACAAGAGCTTACCCTGTACCTGCGGTCGCCTAGACCCAGAATCGCTCCTTCAATACAACATTCGACCAATTTTGAGACATGAAGTAAACCCACACGCACCCGAGGTCGCCCTCTACTTGCGGTCGCCTAGATCCAGAATCGCTCCTTCAATACAACATTCGACCAATTTTGAGACATGAAGTAAGCCCACACGCACCAGAGGTCGCCCAGGACAAGAGGTCGCCCCCTACCTGCGGTCGCCTAGATCCAGAATCGCTCCTTCAATACAACATTCGACTAATCTTAAGACATAAAGTAAACCCACACGCACCCGAGGTCGCCCAGAACAAAAGCTTACTCTCTACCTGCGGTCGCCTAGACCCAGAATGGCTCCTTCAATACAACATTCGACCAATTTTGAGACATGAAGTAAACCCACACGCACCCGAGGTCGCCCAGGACAAAAGCTTACCCTCTACCTGCGGTCGCCTAGACCCAGAATCGGTCCTTCAACACAACATTCGACCAATTTTGAGACATGAAGTAAACCCACACGCACCCGAGGTTGCCCAAGACAAGAGGTCGCACTCTACCTGCGGTCGCCTAAACCCAGAATCGCTCCTTCAATACAACATTCGACCAATTTTGAGACATAAAGTAAACCCACACGCACCCGAGGTCGCCCTCTACTTGCGGTCGCCTAGATCCAGAATCGCTCCTTCAATACAACACTCGACCAATTTTGAGACATGAAGTAAACCCACACGCACCCGAGGTCGCCCAGGACAAGAGCTTACCCTCTACCTGCGGTCGCCTAGACCCAGAATCGCTCCTTCAATACAACATTCGATCAATTTTGAGACATGAAGTAAGCCCACACGCACGAGAGGTTGCCCAGGACAAGAGGTCGGCCTCTATCTGCGGTCGCCTAGACCTAGAATCGCTCCTTCAATACAACATTCGACCAATTTAGAGACATGAAGTAAACCCACACGCACCCGAGGTCGCCCTCTACCTGCGGTCGCCTAGATCCAGAATCGGTCCTTCAATACAACATTCGACCAATTTTGAGACATGAAGTAAACCCACACGCACCCGAGGTTGCCCAGGACAAGAGCTTACCCTGTACCTGCGGTCGCCTAGACCCAGAATCGCTCCTTCAATACAACATTCGACCAATTTTGAGACATGAAGTAAGCCCACACGCACGAGAGGTTGCCCAAGACAAGAGGTCGGCCTCTATCTGCGGTCGCCTAGATCCAGAATCGCTCCTTGAATACAACATTCGACCAATTTTGAGACATGAAGTAAACCCACACGCACCCGAGGTCGCCCAGAACAAAAGCTTACCCTCTACCTGCGGTCGCCTAGACCCAGAATGGCTCCTTCAATACAACATTCGACCAATTTAGAGACATGAAGTAAACCCACACGCACCCGAGGTCGCCCTCTACCTACGGTCGCCTAGACCCAGAATGGCTCCTTCAATACAACATTCGACCAATTTTGAGACATGAAGTAAACCCACACGCACCCGAGGTCGCCCAGGACAAGAGCTTACCCTCTACCTGCGGTCGCCTAGACCCAGAATCGCTCCTTCAACACAACATTCGCCCAATTTTGAGACATGAAGTAAGCCCACACGCACCAGAGGTTGCCCAGGACAAGAGGTCGGCCTCTATCTGCGATCGCCTAGATCCAGAATGGCTCCTTCAATACAACATCCGACCAATCTTAAGACATAAAGTAAACCCACACGCACCCGAGGTCGCCCAGAACAAAAGCTTACTCTCTACCTGCGGTCGCCTAGACCCAGAATGGCTCCTTCAATACAACATTCGACCAATTTTGAGACATGAAGTAAACCCACACGCACCCGAGGTCGCCCAGGACAAAAGCTTACCCTCTACCTGCGGTCGCCTAGACCCAGAATCGGTCCTTCAACACAACATTCGACCAATTTTGAGACATGAAGTAAACCCACACGCACCCGAGGTTGCCCAAGACAAGAGGTCGCACTCTACCTGCGGTCGCCTAAACCCAGAATCGCTCCTTCAATACAACATTCGACCAATTTTGAGACATAAAGTAAACCCACACGCACCCGAGGTCGCCCTCTACTTGCGGTCGCCTAGATCCAGAATTGCTCCTTCAATACAACACTCGACCAATTTTGAGACATGAAGTAAACCCACACGCACCCGAGGTCGCCCAGGACAAGAGCTTACCCTCTACCTGCGGTCGCCTAGACCCAGAATCGCTCCTTCAATACAACATTCGACCAATTTTGAGACATGAAGTAAGCCCACACGCACGAGAGGTTGCCCAAGACAAGAGGTCGGCCTCTATCTGCGGTCGCCTAGATCCAGAATCGCTCCTTGAATACAACATTCGACCAATTTTGAGACATGAAGTAAACCCACACGCACCCGAGGTCGCCCAGAACAAAAGCTTACCCTCTACCTGCGGTCGCCTAGACCCAGAATGGCTCCTTCAATACAACATTCGACCAATTTAGAGACATGAAGTAAACCCACACGCACCCGAAGTCGCCCTCTACCTACGGTCGCCTAGACCCAGAATGGCTCCTTCAATACAACATTCGACCAATTTTGAGACATGAAGTAAACCCACACGCACCCGAGGTCGCCCAGGACAAGAGCTTACCCTCTACCTGCGGTCGCCTAGACCCAGAATCGCTCCTTCAACACAACATTCGACCAATTTTGAGACATGAAGTAAGCCCACACGCACCAGAGGTTGCCCAGGACAAGAGGTCGGCCTCTATCTGCGATCGCCTAGATCCAGAATGGCTCCTTCAATACAACATCCGACCAATCTTAAGACATAAAGTAAACCCACACGCACCCGAGGTCGCCCAGAACAAAAGCTTACTCTCTACCTGCGGTCGCCTAGACCCAGAATGGCTCCTTCAATACAACATTCAACCAATTTTGAGACATGAAGTAAACCCACACGCACCCGAGGTCGCCCAGGACAGAAGCTTACCCTCTACCTGCGGTCGCCTAGACCCAGAATCGGTCCTTCAACACAACATTCGACCAATTTTGAGACATGAAGTAAACCCACACGCACCCGAGGTTGCCCAAGACAAGAGGTCGCACTCTACCTGCGGTCGCCTAAACCCAGAATCGCTCCTTCAATACAACATTCGACCAATTTTGAAACATAAAGTAAACCCACACGCACCCGAGGTCGCCCTCTACTTGCGGTCGCCTAGATCCAGAATTGCTCCTTCAATACAACACTCGACCAATTTTCAGACATGAAGTAAACCCACACGCACCCGAGGTCGCCCAGGACAAGAGCTTACCCTCTACCTGCGGTCGCCTAGACCCAGAATCGCTCCTTCAATACAACATTCGATCAATTTTGAGACATGAAGTAAGCCCACACGCACGAGAGGTTGCCCAGGACAAGAGGTCGGCCTCTATCTGCGGTCGCCTAGACCTAGAATCGCTCCTTCAATACAACATTCGACCAATTTAGAGACATGAAGTAAACCCACACGCACCCGAGGTCGCCCTCTACCTGCGGTCGCCTAGATCCAGAATCGGTCCTTCAATACAACATTCGACCAATCTTAAGACATGAAGTAAACCCACACGCACCCGAGGTCGCCCAGGACAAGAGCTTACCCTCTACCTGCGGTCGCCTAGACCCAGAATCGCTCCTTCAATACAACATTCGACCAATTTTGAGACATGAAGTAAGCCCACACGCACGAGAGGTTGCCCAAGACAAGAGGTCGGCCTCTATCTGCGGTCGCCTAGATCCAGAATCGCTCCTTCAATACAACATTCGACCAATTTTGAGACATGAAGTAAACCCACACGCACCCGAGGTCGCCCAGAACAAAAGCTTACCCTCTACCTGCGGTCGCCTAGACCCAGAATGGCTCCTTCAATACAACATTCGACCAATTTAGAGACATGAAGTAAACCCACACGCACCCGAGGTCGCCCACTACCTACGGTCGCCTAGACCCAGAATGGCTCCTTCAATACAACATTCGACCAATTTTGAGACATGAAGTAAACCCACACGCACCCGAGGTCGCCCAGGACAAGAGCTTACCCTCTACCTGCGGTCGCCTAGACCCAGAATCGCTCCTTCAACACAACATTCGCCCAATTTTGAGACATGAAGTAAGCCCACACGCACCAGAGGTTGCCCAGGACAAGAGGTCGGCCTCTATCTGCGATCGCCTAGATCCAGAATGGCTCCTTCAATACAACATCCGACCAATCTTAAGACATAAAGTAAACCCACACGCACCCGAGGTCGCCCAGAACAAAAGCTTACTCTCTACCTGCGGTCGCCTAGACCCAGAATGGCTCCTTCAATACAACATTCGACCAATTTTGAGACATGAAGTAAACCCACACGCACCCGAGGTCGCCCAGGACAAAAGCTTACCCTCTACCTGCGGTCGCCTAGACCCAGAGTCGGTCCTTCAATACAACATTCGACCAATTTTCAGACATGAAGTAAACGCACACGCACCCGAGGTCGCCCAGAACAAAAGCTTATCCTCTACCCGCGGTCGCCTAGACCCAGAATGGCTCCTTCAATACAACATTCGACCAATTTTGAGACATGAAGTAAGCCCACACGCACCCGAGGTTGCCCAAGACAAGAGGTCGCACTCTACCTGCGGTCGCCTAGATCCAGAATCGCTCCTTCAATACAACACTCGACCAATTTTCAGACATGAAGTAAACCCACACGCACCCGAGGTCGCCCAGGACAAGAGCTTACCCTCTACCTGCGGTCGCCTGGACCCAGAATCGCTTTTTCAATACAACATTCCACCAATTTTGAGACATGAAGTAAGCCCACACGCACCAGAGGTTGCCCAGGACAAGAGGTCGGCCTGTATCTGCGGTCCCCTAGATCCAGAATCGCTCCTTCAATACAACATTCGACCAATTTTCAGACATGAAGTAAACGCACACGCACCCGAGGTCGCCCAGAACAAAAGCTTATCCTCTACCCGCGGTCGCCTAGACCCAGAATGGCTCCTTCAATACAACATTCGACCAATTTTGAGACATGAAGTAAGCCCACACGCACTAGAGGTCGCCCAGGACAAGAGGTCGCCCTCTACCTGCGGTCGCCTAGATCCAGAATCGCTCCTTCAATACAACATTCGACCAATTTTGAGACATGAAGTAAACCCACACGCACCCGAGGTCGCCATGGGCAAAAGCTTACCCTCGACCTGCGGTCGCCTAAACCGAGAATCGCTCCTTCAACACAACATTCGACCAATTTTGAGAAATGAAGTAAACCCACACGCACCCGAGGTTGCCCAAGACAAGAGGTCGCACTCTACCTGCGGTCGCCTAGACCCAGAATCGCTCCTTCAATACAACATTCGACCAATCTTAAGACATGAAGTAAACCCACAGGCACCCGAGGTCGCCCTCTACCTGCGGTCGCCTAGATCCAGAATCGCTCCTTCAATACAACATTCGACCAATCCTAAGACATGAAGTAAACCCAAGCGCACCCGAGGTCGCCCTCTACCTGCGGTCGCCTAGATCCAGAATCGCTCCTTCAATACAAGATTCGACCAATTTTGAGACATGAAGTAAACCCACACGCACCCGAGGTCGCCCTCTACCTGCGGTCGCCTAGATCCAGAATCGCTCCTTCAATACAACATTCGACCAATCCTAAGACATGAAGTAAACCCAAGCGCACCCGAGGTCGCCCTCTACCTGCGGTCGCCTAGATCCAGAATCGCTCCTTCAATACAACATTCGACCAATTTTGAGACATGAAGTAAGCCCACACGCACTAGAGGTCGCCCAGGACAAGAGGTCGCCCTCTACCTGCGGTCGCCTAGATCCAGAATCGCTCCTTCAATACAACATTCGACCAATTTTGAGACATGAAGTAAACCCACACGCACCCGAGGTCGCCATGGGCAAAAGCTTACCCTCGACCTGCGGTCGCCTAAACCGAGAATCGCTCCTTCAACACAACATTCGACCAATTTTGAGAAATGAAGTAAACCCACACGCACCCGAGGTTGCCCAAGACAAGAGGTCGCACTCTACCTGCGGTCGCCTAGACCCAGAATCGCTCCTTCAATACAACATTCGACCAATCTTAAGACATGAAGTAAACCCACACGCACCCGAGGTCGCCCTCTACCTGCGGTCGCCTAGATCCAGAATCGCTCCTTCAATACAACATTCGACCAATCCTAAGACATGAAGTAAACCCAAGCGCACCCGAGGTCGCCCTCTACCTGCGGTCGCCTAGATCCAGAATCGCTCCTTCAATACAAGATTCGACAAATTTTGAGACATGAAGTAAACCCACACGCACCCGATGTTGCCCAAGACAAGAGGTCGCACTCTACCTGCGGTCGCCTAAACCCAGAATCGCTCCTTCAATACAACATTCGACCAATTTTGAGACATAAAGTAAACCCACACGCACCCGAGGTCGCCCTCTACTAGCGGTCGCCTAGATCCAGAATCGCTCCTTCAATACAACACTCGACCAATTTTCAGACATGAAGTAAACCCACACGCACCCGAGGTCGCCCAGGACAAGAGCTTACCCTCTACCTGCGGTCGCCCAGACCCAGAATCGCTCCTTCAATACAACATTCGATCAATTTTGAGACATGAAGTAAGCCCACACGCCCGAGAGGTTGCCCAGGACAAGAGGTCGGCCTCTATCTGCGGTCCCCTAGATCCAGAATGGCTCCTTCAATACAACATTCGACCAATTTTCAGACATGAAGTAAACGCACACGCACCCGAGGTCGCCCAGAACAAAAGCTTATCCTCTACCCGCGGTCGCCTAGACCCAGAATGGCTCCTTCAATACAACATTCGACCAATTTTGAGACATGAAGTAAGCCCACACGCACCCGAGGTTGCCCAAGACAAGAGGTCGCACTCTACCTGCGGTCGCCTAGATCCAGAATCGCTTCTTCAATACAACACTCGACCAATTTTCAGACATGAAGTAAACCCACACGCACCCGAGGTCCCCCAGGACAAGAGCTTACCCTCTACCTGCGGTCGCCTAGACCCAGAATCGCTCCTTCAATACAACATTCCACCAATTTTGAGACATGAAGTAAGCCCACACGCACCAGAGGTTGCCCAGGACAAGAGGTCGGCCTCTATCTGCGGTCCCCTAGATCCAGAATGGCTCCTTCAATACAACATTCGACCAATTTTCAGACATGAAGTAAACGCACACGCACCCGAGGTCGCCCAGAACAAAAGCTTATCCTCTACCCGCGGTCGCCTAGACCCAGAATGGCTCCTTCAATACAACATTCGACCAATTTTCAGACATGAAGTAAACCCACACGCACCCGAGGTCGCCCAGGACAAAAGCTTACCCTCTACCCGCGGTCGCCTAAATCCAGAATCGCTCCTTCAACACAACATTCGACCAATTTTGAGACATGAAGTAAACCCACACGCACGAGAGGTTGCCCAAGACAAGAGGTCGGCCTCTATCTGCGGTCGCCTAGACCCAGAATGGCTCCTTCAATACAACATTCGACCAATCTTAAGACATGAAGTAAACCCAAGCGCACCCGAGGTCGCCCTCTACCTGCGGTCGCCTAGATGCAGAATCGCTCCTTCAATACAACATTCGATCAATTTTGAGACATGAAGTAAACCCACACGCACCCGAGGTCGCCATGGGCAAAAGCTTACCCTCGACCTGCGGTCGCCTAAACCGAGAATCGCTCCTTCAACACAACATTCGACCAATTTTGAGACATGAAGTAAACCCACACGCACCCGAGGTTGCCCAAGACAAGAGGTCGCACTCTACCCGCGGTCGCCTAGATCCAGAATCGCTCCTTCAATACAACGTTCGACCAATTTAGAGACATGAAGTAAACCCACACGCACCCGAGGTCGCCCTCTACCTGCGGTCGCCTAGATCCAAAATCGGTCCTTCAATACAACATTCAACCAATTTTCAGACATGAAGTAAAGCCACACGCACCCGAGGTCGCCTAGGACAAGAGCTTACCCTCTATCTGCGGCCGCCTAGACCTAGAATCGCTCCTTCAATACAACGTTCGACCAATTTAGAGACATGAAGTAAAGCCACACGCACCCGAGGTCGCCCAGAACAAAAGCTTATCCTCTACCTGCGGTCACCTAGACCCAGAATCGCTCCTTGAATACAACATTCGACCAATTTTGAGACATGAAGTAAGCCCACACGCACTAGAGGTCGCCCAGGACAAGAGGTCGCCCTCTACCTGCGGTCACCTAGATCCAGAATCGCTCCTTCAATACAACATTCGACCAATTTTGAGACATGAAGTAAACCCACACGCACCCGAGGTCGCCCAGGACAAAAGCTTACCCTCTACCCGCGGTCGCCTAAACCCAGAATCGCTCCTTCAATACAACATTCGACCAATTTTGAGACATGAAGTAAACCCACACGCACCCGAGGTCGCCCAGAACAAAAGCTTACCCTCTACCTGCGGTCGCCCAGACCCAGAATCGCTCCTTCAATACAACATTCGACCAATTTAGAGACATGAAGTAAACCCACACGCACCCGAGGTCGCCCTCTACCTGCGGTCGCCTAGATCCAGAATCGGTCCTTCAATACAACATTCGACCAATTTTGAGACATGAAGTAAACCCACACGCACCCGAGGTCGCCCAGGACAAGAGCTTACCCTGTACCTGCGGTCGCCTAGACCCAGAATCGCTCCTTCAATACAACATTCGACCAATTTTGAGACATGAAGTAAGCCCACACGCACGAGAGGTTGCCCAAGACAAGAGGTCGGCCTCTATCTGCGGTCGCCTAGATCCAGAATCGCTCCTTCAATACAACATTCGACCAATTTTGAGACATGAAGTAAACCCACACGCACCCGAGGTCGCCCAGAACAAAAGCTTACCCTCTACCTGCGGTCGCCTAGACCCAGAATGGCTCCTTCAATACAACATTCGACCAATTTAGAGACATGAAGTAAACCCACACGCACCCGAGGTCGCCCTCTACCTACGGTCGCCTAGACCCAGAATGGCTCCTTCAATACAACATTCGACCAATTTTGAGACATGAAGTAAACCCACACGCACCCGAGGTCGCCCAGGACAAGAGCTTACCCTCTACCTGCGGTCGCCTAGACCCAGAATCGCTCCTTCAACACAACATTCGACCAATTTTGAGACATGAAGTAAGCCCACACGCACCAGAGGTTGCCCAGGACAAGAGGTCGGCCTCTATCTGCGATCGCCTAGATCCAGAATGGCTCCTTCAATACAACATCCGACCAATCTTAAGACATAAAGTAAACCCACACGCACCCGAGGTCGCCCAGAACAAAAGCTTACTCTCTACCTGCGGTCGCCTAGACCCAGAATGGCTCCTTCAATACAACATTCGACCAATTTTGAGACATGAAGTAAACCCACACGCACCCGAGGTCGCCCAGGACAAAAGCTTACCCTCTACCTGCGGTCGCCTAGACCCAGAATCGGTCCTTCAACACAACATTCGACCAATTTTGAGACATGAAGTAAACCCACACGCACCCGAGGTTGCCCAAGACAAGAGGTCGCACTCTACCTGCGGTCGCCTAAACCCAGAATCGCTCCTTCAATACAACATTCGACCAATTTTGAGACATAAAGTAAACCCACACGCACCCGAGGTCGCCCTCTACTTGCGGTCGCCTAGATCCAGAATCGCTCCTTCAATACAACACTCGACCAATTTTCAGACATGAAGTAAACCCACACGCACCCGAGGTCGCCCAGGACAAGAGCTTACCCTCTACCTGCGGTCGCCCAGACCCAGAATCGCTCCTTCAATACAACATTCGACCAATTTTGAGACATGAAGTAAGCCCACACGCACGAGAGGTTGCCCAGGACAAGAGGTCGGCCTCTATCTGCGGTCCCCTAGATCCAGAATGGCTCCTTCAATACAACATTCGACCAATTTTGAGACATGAAGTAAACGCACACGCACCCGAGGTCGCCCAGAACAAAAGCTTATCCTCTACCCGCGGTCGCCTAGACCCAGAATGGCTCCTTCAATACAACATTCGACCAATTTTGAGACATGAAGTAAGCCCACACGCACCCGAGGTTGCCCAAGACAAGCGGTCGCACTCTACCTGCGGTCGCCTAGATCCAGAATCGCTCCTTCAATACAACACTCGACCAATTTTCAGACATGAAGTAAACCCACACGCACCCGAGGTCGCCCAGGACAAGAGCTTACCCTCTACCTGCGGTCGCCTAGACCCAGAATCGCTCCTTCAATACAACATTCCACCAATTTTGAGACATGAAGTAAGCCCACACGCACCAGAGGTTGCCCAGGACAAGAGGTCGGCCTCTATCTGCGGTCCCCTAGATCCAGAATGGCTCCTTCAATACAACATTCGACCAATTTTCAGACATGAAGTAAACGCACACGCACCCGAGGTCGCCCAGAACAAAAGCTTATCCTCTACCCGCGGTCGCCTAGACCCAGAATGGCTCCTTCAATACAACATTCGACCAATTTTGAGACATGAAGTAAGCCCACACGCACCCGAGGTTGCCCAAGACAAGCGGTCGCACTCTACCTGCGGTCGCCTAGATGCAGAATCGCTCCTTCAATACAACATTCGATCAATTTTGAGACATGAAGTAAACCCACACGCACCCGAGGTCGCCATGGGCAAAAGCTTACCCTCGACCTGCGGTCGCCTAAACCGAGAATCGCTCCTTCAACACAACATTCGACCAATTTTGAGACATGAAGTAAACCCACACGCACCCGAGGTTGCCCAAGACAAGAGGTCGCACTCTACCCGCGGTCGCCTAGATCCAGAATCGCTCCTTCAATACAACGTTCGACCAATTTAGAGACATGAAGTAAACCCACACGCACCCGAGGTCGCCCTCTACCTGCGGTCGCCTAGATCCAGAATCGCTCCTTCAATACAACATTCGACCAATCCTAAGACATGAAGTAAACCCAAGCGCACCCGAGGTCGCCCTCTACCTGCGGTCGCCTAGATCCAGAATCGCTCCTTCAATACAACATTCGACCAATTTTGAGACATGAAGTAAGCCCACACGCACTAGAGGTCGCCCAGGACAAGAGGTCGCCCTCTACCTGCGGTCGCCTAGATCCAGAATCGCTCCTTCAATACAACATTCGACCAATTTAGAGACATGAAGTAAACCCACACGCACCCGAGGTCGCCCTCTACCTGCGGTCGCCTAGATCCAGAATCGGTCCTTCAATACAACATTCGACCAATTTTGAGACATGAAGTAAACCCACACGCACCCGAGGTCGCCCAGGACAAGAGCTTACCCTCTACCTGCGGTCGCCTAGACCCAGAATCGGTCCTTCAACACAACATTCGACCAATTTTGAGACATGAAGTAAGCCCACACGCACGAGAGGTTGCCCAAGACAAGAGGTCGGCCTCTATCTGCGGTCGCCTAGATCCAGAATCGCTCCTTCAATACAACATTCGACCAATTTTGAGACATGAAGTAAACCCACACGCTCCCGAGGTCGCCCAGAACAAAAGCTTACCCTCTACCTGCGGTCGCCTAGACCCAGAATGGCTCCTTCAATACAACATTCGACCAATTTAGAGACATGAAGTAAACCCACACGCACCCGAGGTCGCCCTCTACCTACGGTCGCCTAGACCCAGAATGGCTCCTTCAATACAACATTCGACCAATTTTGAGACATGAAGTAAACCCACACGCACCCGAGGTCGCCCAGGACAAGAGCTTACCCTCTACCTGCGGTCGCCTAGACCCAGAATCGCTCCTTCAACACAACATTCGACCAATTTTGAGACATGAAGTAAGCCCACACGCACCCGAGGTCGCCCAAGACAAGCGGTCGCACTCTACCTGCGGTCGCCTAGATCCAGAATCGCTCCTTCAATACAACACTCGACCAATTTTCAGACATGAAGTAAACCCACACGCACCCGAGGTCGCCCAGGACAAGAGCTTACCCTCTACCTGCGGTCGCCTAGACCCAGAATCGCTCCTTCAATACAACATTCCACCAATTTTGAGACATGAAGTAAGCCCACACGCACCAGAGGTTGCCCAGGACAAGAGGTCGGCCTCTATCTGCGGTCCCCTAGATCCAGAATGGCTCCTTCAATACAACATTCGACCAATTTTCAGACATGAAGTAAACGCACACGCACCCGAGGTCGCCCAGAACAAAAGCTTATCCTCTACCCGCGGTCGCCTAGACCCAGAATGGCTCCTTCAATACAACATTCGACCAATTTTGAGACATGAAGTAAACCCACACGCTCCCGAGGTCGCCCAGAACAAAAGCTTACCCTCTACCTGCGGTCGCCTAGACCCAGAATGGCTCCTTCAATACAACATTCGACCAATTTAGAGACATGAAGTAAACCCACACGCACCCGAGGTCGCCCTCTACCTGCGGTCGCCTAGATCCAGAATCGCTCCTTCAATACAACATTCGACCAATTTTGAGACATGAAGTAAGCCCACACGCACTAGAGGTCGCCCAGGACAAGAGGTCGCCCTCTACCTGCGGTCGCCTAGATCCAGAATCGCTCCTTCAATACAACATTCGACCAATTTAGAGACATGAAGTAAACCCACACGCACCCGAGGTCGCCCTCTACCTGCGGTCGCCTAGATCCAGAATCGGTCCTTCAATACAACATTCGACCAATTTTGAGACATGAAGTAAACCCACACGCACCCGAGGTTGCCCAGGACAAGAGCTTACCCTCTACCTGCGGTCGCCTAGACCCAGAATCGGTCCTTCAACACAACATTCGACCAATTTTGAGACATGAAGTAAGCCCACACGCACCCGAGGTTGCCCAAGACAAGCGGTCGCACTCTACCTGCGGTCGCCTAGATCCAGAATCGCTCCTTCAATACAACACTCGACCAATTTTCAGACATGAAGTAAACCCACACGCACCCGAGGTCGCCCAGGACAAGAGCTTACCCTCTACCTGCGGTCGCCTAGACCCAGAATCGCTCCTTCAATACAACATTCCACCAATTTTGAGACATGAAGTAAGCCCACACGCACCAGAGGTTGCCCAGGACAAGAGGTCGGCCTCTATCTGCGGTCCCCTAGATCCAGAATGGCTCCTTCAATACAACATTCGACCAATTTTCAGACATGAAGTAAACGCACACGCACCCGAGGTCGCCCAGAACAAAAGCTTATCCTCTACCCGCGGTCGCCTAGACCCAGAATGGCTCCTTCAATACAACATTCGACCAATTTTGAGACATGAAGTAAGCCCACACGCACCCGAGGTTGCCCAAGACAAGCGGTCGCACTCTACCTGCGGTCGCCTAGATGCAGAATCGCTCCTTCAATACAACATTCGATCAATTTTGAGACATGAAGTAAACCCACACGCACCCGAGGTCGCCATGGGCAAAAGCTTACCCTCGACCTGCGGTCGCCTAAACCGAGAATCGCTCCTTCAACACAACATTCGACCAATTTTGAGACATGAAGTAAACCCACACGCACCCGAGGTTGCCCAAGACAAGAGGTCGCACTCTACCCGCGGTCGCCTAGATCCAGAATCGCTCCTTCAATACAACGTTCGACCAATTTAGAGACATGAAGTAAACCCACACGCACCCGAGGTCGCCCTCTACCTGCGGTCGCCTAGATCCAGAATCGCTCCTTCAATACAACATTCGACCAATCCTAAGACATGAAGTAAACCCAAGCGCACCCGAGGTCGCCCTCTACCTGCGGTCGCCTAGATCCAGAATCGCTCCTTCAATACAACATTCGACCAATTTTGAGACATGAAGTAAGCCCACACGCACTAGAGGTCGCCCAGGACAAGAGGTCGCCCTCTACCTGCGGTCGCCTAGATCCAGAATCGCTCCTTCAATACAACATTCGACCAATTTAGAGACATGAAGTAAACCCACACGCACCCGAGGTCGCCCTCTACCTGCGGTCGCCTAGATCCAGAATCGGTCCTTCAATACAACATTCGACCAATTTTGAGACATGAAGTAAACCCACACGCACCCGAGGTCGCCCAGGACAAGAGCTTACCCTCTACCTGCGGTCGCCTAGACCCAGAATCGGTCCTTCAACACAACATTCGACCAATTTTGAGACATGAAGTAAGCCCACACGCACGAGAGGTTGCCCAAGACAAGAGGTCGGCCTCTATCTGCGGTCGCCTAGATCCAGAATCGCTCCTTCAATACAACATTCGACCAATTTTGAGACATGAAGTAAACCCACACGCTCCCGAGGTCGCCCAGAACAAAAGCTTACCCTCTACCTGCGGTCGCCTAGACCCAGAATGGCTCCTTCAATACAACATTCGACCAATTTAGAGACATGAAGTAAACCCACACGCACCCGAGGTCGCCCTCTACCTGCGGTCGCCTAGATCCAGAATCGCTCCTTCAATACAACATTCGACCAATTTTGAGACATGAAGTAAGCCCACACGCACTAGAGGTCGCCCAGGACAAGAGGTCGCCCTCTACCTGCGGTCGCCTAGATCCAGAATCGCTCCTTCAATACAACATTCGACCAATTTAGAGACATGAAGTAAACCCACACGCACCCGAGGTCGCCCTCTACCTGCGGTCGCCTAGATCCAGAATCGGTCCTTCAATACAACATTCGACCAATTTTGAGACATGAAGTAAACCCACACGCACCCGAGGTCGCCCAGGACAAGAGGTCGCACTCTACCTGCGGTCGCCTAGACCCAGAATCGGTCCTTCAACACAACATTCGACCAATTTTGAGACATGAAGTAAGCCCACACGCACGAGAGGTTGCCCAAGACAAGAGGTCGGCCTCTATCTGCGGTCGCCTAGATCCAGAATCGCTCCTTCAATACAACATTCGACCAATTTTGAGACATGAAGTAAACCCACACGCACCCGAGGTCGCCCAGGACAAAAGCTTACCCTCTACCTGCGGTCGCCTAGACCCAGAATCGGTCCTTCAACACAACATTCGACCAATTTTGAGACATGAAGTAAACCCACACGCACGAGAGGTTGCCCAGGACAAGAGGTCGGCCTCTATCTGCGGTCCCCTAGATCCAGAATGGCTCCTTCAATACAACATTCGACCAATTTTCAGACATGAAGTAAACGCACACGCACCCGAGGTCGCCCAGAACAAAAGCTTACTCTCTACCTGCGGTCGCCTAGACCCAGAATGGCTCCTTCAATACAACATTCGACCAATTTTGAGACATGAAGTAAACCCACACGCACCCGAGGTCGCCCAGGACAAAAGCTTACCCTCTACCTGCGGTCGCCTAGACCCAGAGTCGGTCCTTCAAGACAACATTCGACCAATTTTGAGACATGAAGTAAACCCACACGCACCCGAGGTTGCCCAAGACAAGAGGTCGCACTCTACCTGCGGTCGCCTAAACCCAGAATCGCTCCTTCAATACAACATTCGACCAATTTTGAGACATAAAGTAAACCCACACGCACCAGAGGTCGCCCTCTATTTGCGGTCGCCTAGATCCAGAATCGCTCCTTCAATACAACATTCGACCAATTTTCAGACATGAAGTAAACGCACACGCACCCGAGGTCGCCCAGAACAAAAGCTTATCCTCTACCCGCGGTCGCCTAGACCCTGAATGGCTCCTTCAATACAACATTCGACCAATTTTGAGACATGAAGTAAGCCCACACGCACCCGAGGTTGCCCAAGACAAGAGGTCGCACTCTATCTGCGGTCGCCTAGATCCAGAATCGCTCCTTCAATACAACACTCGACCAATTTTCAGACATGAAGTAAACCCACACGCACCCGAGGTCGCCCAGGACAAGAGCTTACCCTCTACCTGCGGTCGCCTAGACCCAGAATCGCTCCTTCAATACAACATTCCACCAATTTTGAGACATGAAGTAAGCCCACACGCACCGGAGGTTGCCCAGGACAAGAGGTCGGCCTCTATCTGCGGTCCCCTAGATCCAGAATGGCTCCTTCAATACAACATTCGACCAATTTTCAGACATGAAGTAAACGCACACGCACCCGAGGTCGCCCAGAACAAAAGCTTATCCTCTACCCGCGGTCGCCTAGACCCAGAATGGCTCCTTCAATACAACATTCGACCAATTTTGAGACATGAAGTAAGCCCACACGCACTAGAGGTCGCCCAGGACAAGAGGTCGCCCTCTACCTGCGGTCGCCTAGATCCAGAATCGCTCCTTCAATACAACATTCGACCAATTTTGAGACATGAAGTAAACCCACACGCACCCGAGGTCGCCATGGGCAAAAGCTTACCCTCGACCTGCGGTCGCCTAAACCGAGAATCGCTACTTCAACACAACATTCGACCAATTTTGAGACATGAAGTAAACCCACACGCACCCGAGGTTGCCCAAGACAAGAGGTCGCACTCTACCTGCGGTCGCCTAGACCCAGAATCGCTCCTTCAATACAACATTCGACCAATCTTAAGACATGAAGTAAACCCACACGCACCCGAGGTCGCCCTCTACTTGCGATCGCCTAGATCCAGAATCGCTCCTTCAATACAACACTCGACCAATTTTCAGACATGAAGTAAACCCACACGCACCCGAGGTCGCCCAGGACAAGAGCTTACCCTCTACCTGCGGTCGCCCAGACCCAGAATCGCTCCTTCAATACAACATTCGACCAATTTTGAGACATGAAGTAAGCCCACACGCACGAGAGGTTGCCCAGGACAAGAGGTCGGCCTCTATCTGCGGTCCCCTAGATCCAGAATGGCTCCTTCAATACAACATTCGACCAATTTTCAGACATGAAGTAAACGCACACGCACCCGAGGTCGCCCAGAACAAAAGCTTATCCTCTACCCGCGGTCGCCTAGACCCAGAATGGCTCCTTCAATACAACATTCGACCAATTTTGAGACATGAAGTAAGCCCACACGCACCCGAGGTTGCCCAAGACAAGAGGTCGCACTCTACCTGCGGTCGCCTAGATCCAGAATCGCTCCTTCAATACAACACTCGACCAATTTTCAGACATGAAGTAAACCCACACGCACCCGAGGTCGCCCAGGACAAGAGCTTACCCTCTACCGGCGGTCGCCTAGACCCAGAATCGCTCCTTCAATACAACATTCCACCAATTTTGAGACATGAAGTAAGCCCACACGCACCAGAGGTTGCCTAGGACAAGAGGTCGGCCTCTATCTGCGAGCCCCTAGATCCAGAATCGCTCCTTCAATACAACATTCGACCAATTTTCAGACATGAAGTAAACGCACACGCACCCGAGGTCGCCCAGAACAAAAGCTTATCCTCTACCCGCGGTCGCCTAGACCCAGAATGGCTCCTTCAATACAACATTCGACCAATTTTGAGACATGAAGTAAACCCACACGCACCCGAGGTCGCCCAGGACAAAAGCTTACCCTCTACCCGCGGTCGCCTAAATCCAGAATCGCTCCTTCAACACAACATTCGACCAATTTTGAGACATGAAGTAAACCCACACGCACGAGAGGTTGCCCAAGACAAGAGGTCGGCCTCTATCTGCGGTCGCCTAGATGCAGAATCGCTCCTTCAATACAACATTCGACCAATCTTAAGACATGAAGTAAACCCAAGCGCACCCGAGGTCGCCCTCTACCTGCGGTCGCCTAGATGCAGAATCGCTCCTTCAATACAACATTCGACAAATTTTGAGACATGAAGTAAACCCACACGCACCCGAGGTCGCCTAGGACAAGAGCTTACCCTCTATCTGCGGTCGCCTAGACCTAGAATCGCTCCTTCAATACAACCTTCGACCAATTTTGAGATATCAAGTAAATCCACACGCACCCGAGGTCGCCGAGGACAAGAGCTTACCCTCTACCTGCGGTCGCCTAGACCCAGAATCGCTCCTTCAACACAACATTCGACCAATTTTGAGACATGAAGTAAGCCCACACGCACCAGAGGTTGCCCAGGACAAGAGGTCGGCCTCTATCTGCGGTCGCCGAGATCCAGAATCGCTCCTTCAATACAACATTCGACCAATTTTGAGACATGAAGTAAGCCCACACGCACTAGAGGTCGCCCAGGACAAGAGGTCGCCCTCTACCTGCGGTCGCCTAGATCCAGAATCGCTCCTTCAATACAACATTCGACCAATTTAGAGACATGAAGTAAACCCACACGCACCCGAGGTCGCCATGGGCAAAAGCTTACCCTCGACCTGCGGTCGCCTAAACCCAGAATCGCTCCTTCAATACAACATTCGACCAATTTTGAGACATGAAGTAAGCCCACACGCACTAGAGGTCGCCCAGGACAAGAGGTCGCCCTCTACCTGCGGTCGCCTAGATCCAGAATCGCTCCTTCAATACAACATTCGACCAATTTTGAGACATGAAGTAAACCCACACGCACCCGAGGTTGCCCAAGACAAGAGGTCGCACTCTACCCGCGGTCGCCTAGATCCAGAATCGCTCCTTCAATACAACGTTCGACCAATTTAGTGACATGAAGTAAACCGACACGCACCCGAGGTCGCCCTCTACCTGCGGTCGCCTAGACCTAGAATGGCTCCTTCAATACAACATTCGACCAATTTTGAGACATGAAGTAAACCCACACGCACCCGAGGTCGCCCAGGACAAGAGCTTACCCTCTACCTGCGGTCGCCTAGATCCAGAATCGCTCCTTCAATACAACATTCGACCAATTTTCAGACATGAAGTAAAGCCACACGCACCCGAGGTCGCCGAGGACAAGAGTTTACCCTCTACCTGCGGTCGCCTAAACCCAGAATCGCTCCTTCAATACAACATTCCACCAATTTTGAGACATGAAGTAAGCCTACACGCACCAGAGGTTGCCTAGGACAAGAGGTCGGCCTCTATCTGCGGTCGCCTAGATCCAGAATCGCTCCTTCAATACAACATTCGACCAATTTTGAGACATGAAGTAAACCCACACGCACCCGAGGTCGCCTAGGACAAGAGCTTACCCTCTATCTGCGGCCGCCTAGACCTAGAATCGCTCCTTCAATACAACGTTCGACCAATTTAGAGACATGAAGTAAACCCACACGCACCAAAGGTCGCCCAGAACAAAAGCTTATCCTCTACCTGCGGTCACCTAGACCCAGAATGGCTCCTTCAATACAACATTCGACCAATTTTGAGACATGAAGTAAGCCCACACGCACTAGAGGTCGCCCAGGACAAGAGGTCGCCCTCTACCTGCGGTCGCCTAGATCCAGAATCGCTCCTTCAATACAACATTCGACCAATTTTGAGACATGAAGTAAACCCACACGCACCCGAGGTCGCCATGGACAAAAGCTTACCCTCGACCTGCGGTCGCCTAGACCCAGAATGGCTCCTTCAACACAACATTCGACCAATTTGGAGACATGAAGTAAACCCACACGCACCCGAGGTTGCCCAAGACAAGAGGTCGCACTCTACCTGCGGTCGCCTAGATCCACAATCGCTCCTTCAATACAACACTCGACCAATTTTGAGACATGAAGTAAACCCACACGCACCCGAGGTCGCCCAGGACAAAAGCTTACCCTCTACCCGCGGTCGCCTAAACCCAGAATCGCTCCTTCAATACAACATTCGACCAATTTAGAGACATGAAGTAAACCCACACACACCCGAGGTCGCCCAGTACCTGCGGTCGCCTAGATCCAGAATCGGTCCTTCAATACAACATTCGACCAATTTTGAGACATGAAGTAAAGCCACACGCACCCGAGGTCGCCCAGGACAAGAGCTTACCCTCTACCTGCGGTCGCCTAGACCCAGAATGGCTCCTTCAACACAACATTCGACCAATTTGGAGACATGAAGTAAACCCACACGCACCCGAGGTGGCCCAAGACAAGAGGTGGCCCTCTACTTGCGGTCGCCCAGATCCAGAATCGCTCCTTCAATACAACATTCGACCAATTTTGAGACATGAAGTAAACCCACACGCACCCGAGGTCGCCCAGGACAAGAGCTTACCCTCTACATGCGGTCGCCTAGACCCAGAATCGCTCCTTCAATACAACATTCCACCAATTTAGAGACATGAAGTAAACCCACACGCACCCGAGGTCGCCCAGGACTTGCGGTGGCCTAGATCCAGAATCGCTCCTTCAATACAACATTCGACCAATTTTGAGACATGAAGTAAACCCACACGCACTCGAGGTGGCCCAAGATAAGAGGTCGCCCTCTACTTGCGGTCGCCCAGATCCAGAATCGCTCCTTCAATACAACATTCGACCAGTTTTGAGACATGAAGTAAACCCACACGCACCCGAGGTCGCCCTCTAGTTGCGGTCGCCTAGATCCAGAATCGCTCCTTCAATACAACACTCGACCAATTTTGAGACATGAAGTAAATCCACACGCACCCGAGGTCGCCCAGGACAAGAGCTTACCCTCTACCTGCGGTCGCCTAGATCCAGAATCGCTCCTTCAATACAACATTCCACCAATTTTGAGACATAAAGTAAGCCCACACGCACCAGAGGTTGCCCAGGACAAGAGGTCGGCCTCTATCTGCGGTCGCCTAGATCCAGAATCGCTCCTTCAATACAACATTCGACCAATTTTGAGACATGAAGTAAACCCACACGCACCCGAGGTCGCCCAGAACAAAAGCTTATCCTCTACCTGCGGTCGCCTAGACCCAGAATGGCTCCTTCAATACAACATTCGACCAATTTTGAGACATGAAGTAAGCCCACACGCACAAGAGGTCGCCCAGGACAAGCGGTCGCCCTCTACCTGCGGTCGCCTAGATCCAGAATCGCTCCTTCAATACAACATTCTACCAATTTTGAGACATGAAGTAAGCCCACACGCACCCGAGGTCGCCCAGAACAAAAGCTTACCCTCTACCTGCGGTCGCCTAAACCCAGAATCGCTCCTTCAACACAACATTCTACCCATTTTGAGACATGAAGTAAACCCACACGCACCCGAGGTTGCCCAAGACAAGAGGTCGCACTCTATCTGCGGTCGCCTAAACGCAGAATCGCTCCTTCAATACAACATTCGACCAATTTAGAGACATGAAGTAAACCCACACGCACATGAGGTCGCCCTGTACCTGCGGTCGCCTAGATCCAGAATCGGTCCTTCAATACAACATTCGACCAATTTTGAGACATGAAGTAAAGCCACACGCACCCGAGGTCGCCCAGGACAAGAGCTTACCCTCTATCTGCGGTCGCCTAGACCTAGAATCGCTCCTTCAATACAACCTTCGACCAATTTTGAGACATCAAGTAAATCCACACGCACCCGAGGTCGCCGAGGACAAGAGCTTACCCTCTACCTGCGGTCGCCTAGACCCAGAATCGCTCCTTCAACACAACATTCGACCAATTTTGAGACATGAAGTAAGCCCACACGCACCAGAGGTTGCCCAGGACAAGAGGTCGGCCTCTATCTGCGGTCGCCGAGATCCAGAATCGCTCCTTCAATACAACATTCGACCAATTTTGAGACATGAAGTAAACCCACACGCACCCGAGGTCGCCCAGGACAAAAGCTTACCCTCTACCTGCGGTCGCCTAGACCCAGAATCGCTCCTTCAATACAACATTCGACCAATTTTGAGACATGAAGTAAACCCACACGCACCCGAGGTTGCCCAAGACAAGAGGTCGCACTCTACCTCCGGTCGCCTAGATCCAGAATCGCTCCTTCAATACAACACTCGACCAATTTTGAAACATGAAGTAAACCCACACGCACCCGAGGTTGCCCAAGACAAGAGGTTGCACTCTATCTGCGGTCGCCTAAACCCAGAATCGCTCCTTCAATACAACATTCGACCAATTTTGAGACATGAAGTAAACCCACACGCACCCGAGGTCGCCCAGAACAAAAGCTTACCCTCTACCTGCGGTCGCCTAGACCTAGAATCGCTCCTTCAATACAACATTCGACCAATTTTGAGACATGAAGTAAACCCACACGCACCCGAGGTTGCCCAAGACAAGAGGTCGCACTCTACCTGCGGTCGCCTAGATCCAGAATCGCTCCTTCAATACAACACTCGACCAATTTTGAGACATGAAGTAAACCCACACGCACCCGAGGTCGCCCAGGACAAGAGTTTACCCTCTACCTGCGGTCGCCTAAACCCAGAATCGCTCCTTCAATACAACATTCCACCAATTTTGAGACATGAAGTAAGCCTACACGCACCAGAGGTTGCCTAGGACAAGAGGTCGGCCTCTATCTGCGGTCGCCTAGATCCAGAATCGCTCCTTCAATACAACATTCGACCAATTTTGAGACATGAAGTAAACCCACACGCGCTCGAGGTAGCCCAAGACAAGAGGTCGCCCTCTACTTGCGGTCGCCTAGATCCAGAATCGCTCCTTCAATACAACACTCGACCAATTTTCAGACATGAAGTAAACCCACACGCACCCGAGGTCGCCCAGCACAAGAGCTTACCCTCTACCTGCGGTCGCCTAGATCCAGAATCGCTCCTTCAATACAACATTCGACCAATTTTGAGACATGAAGTAAACCCACACGCACCCGAGGTCGCCCAGGACAAGAGCTTACCCTCTACCTGCGGTCGCCTAGACCTACAATCGCTCCTTCAATACAACATTCGACCAATTTTGAGACATGAAGTAAACCCACACGCACCCGAGGTTGCCCAAGACAAGAGGTCGGCCTCTATCTGCGGTCGCCTAGATCCAGAATCGCTCCTTCAATACAACATTCGACCAATTTTGAGACATGAAGTAAACCCACACGCACCCGAGGTCGCCCAGAACAAAAGCTTATCCTCTACCTGCGGTCACCTAGACCCAGAATCGCTCCTTCAATACAACATTCGACCAATTTAGAGACATGAAGTAAATCCACACGCACCAGAGTTTGCCCAGGACAAGAGGTCGCCCTCTACCTACGGTCGCCTAGAACTAGAATCGCTCCTTCAATACAACATTCGACCAATTTTGAGACATGAAGTAAACCCACACGCACTCGAGGTGGCCCAAGACAAGAGGTCGCCCTCTACTTGCGGTCGCCCAGATCCAGAATCGCTCCTTGAATACAACATTCGACCAATTTTGAGACATGAAGTAAACCCACACGCACCCGAGGTCGCCCTCTACTTGCGATCGCCTAGATCCAGAATCGCTCCTTCAATACAACACTCGACCAATTTTCAGACATGAAGTAAACCCACACGCACTCGAGGTCGCCCAGAACAAAAGCTTACCCTCTACCTGCGGTCGCCTAGACCCAGAATGGCTCCTTCAATACAACATTCGACCAATTTTGAGACATGAAGTAAGCCCACACGCACCAGAGGTCGCCCAGGACAAGAAGTCGCCCTCTAGCTGCGGTCGCCTAGATCCAGAATCGCTCCTTCTATACAACATTCGACCAATTTTGAGACATGAAGTAAACCCACACGCACCCGAGGTCACCCAGGACAAAAACTTACCCTCTACCTACGGTCGCCTAGACCCAGAATCGCTCCTTGAACACAACATTCGACCAATTTTGAGACATGAAGTAAACCCACACGCACCCGAGGTTGCCCAAGACAAGAGGTCGCACTCTACCTGCGGTCGCCTAGATCTAGAATCGCTCCTTCAATACAACACTCGACCAATTTTGAGACATGAAGTAAACCCACACGCACCCGAGGTCGCCCTGTACCTGCGGTCGCCTAGATCCAGAATCGGTCCTTCAATACAACATTCGACCAATTTTGAGACATGAAGTAAAGCCACACGCACCCGAGGTCGCCCAGGACAAGAGCTTACCCTCTACCTGCGGTCGCCTAGATCCAGAATGGCTCCTTCAACACAACATTCGACCAATTTGGAGACATGAAGTAAAGCCACACGCACCCGAGGTCGCCCAGGACAAGAGCTTACCCTCTACCTGCGGTCGCCTAGATCCAGAATGGCTCCTTCAACACAACATTCGACCAATTTGGAGACATGAAGTAAACCCACACGCACCCGAGGTCGCCCAGGACAAGAGCTTACCCTCTACCTGCGGTCGCCTAGACCTAGAATCGCTCCTTCAATACAACATTCGACCAATTTTGAGACATGAAGTAAACCCACACGCACCCGAGGTTGCCCACGACAAGAGGTCGCACTCTATCTGCGGTCGCCTAAACGCAGAATCGCTCCTTTAATACAACATTCGACCAATTTAGAGACATGAAGTAAACCCACACGCACCCGAGGTCGCCCTGTACCTGCGGTCGCCTAGATCCAGAATCGGTCCTTCAATACAACATTCGACCAATTTTGAGACATGAAGTAAAGCCACACGCACCCGAGGTCGCCTAGGACAAGAGCTTACCCTCTATCTGCGGTCGCCTAGACCTAGAATCGCTCCTTCAATACAACCTTCGACCAATTTTGAGACATCAAGTAAATCCACACGCACCCGAGGTCGCCGAGGACAAGAGCTTACCCTCTACCTGCGGTCGCCTAGACCCAGAATCGCTCCTTCAACACAACATTCGACCAATTTTGAGACATGAAGTAAGCCCACACGCACCAGAGGTTGCCCAGGACAAGAGGTCGGCCTCTATCTGCGGTCGCCGAGATCCAGAATCGCTCCTTCAATACAACATTCGACCAATTTTGAGACATGAAGTAAACCCACACGCACCCGAGGTCGCCCAGGACAAAAGCTTACCCTCTACCTGCGGTCGCCTAGACCCAGAATCGCTCCTTCAATACAACATTCGACCAATTTTGAGACATGAAGTAAACCCACACGCACCCGAGGTTGCCCAAGACAAGAGGTCGCACTCTACCTGCGGTCGCCTAGATCCAGAATCGCTCCTTCAATACAACACTCGACCAATTTTGAAACATGAAGTAAACCCACACGCACCCGAGGTTGCCCAAGACAAGAGGTTGCACTCTATCTGCGGTCGCCTAAACCCAGAATCGCTCCTTCAATACAACATTCGACCAATTTTGAGACATGAAGTAAACCCACACGCACCCGAGGTCGCCCAGAACAAAAGCTTACCCTCTACCTGCGGTCGCCTAGACCTAGAATCGCTCCTTCAATACAACATTCGACCAATTTTGAGACATGAAGTAAACCCACACGCACCCGAGGTTGCCCAAGACAAGAGGTCGCACTCTACCTGCGGTCGCCTAGATCCAGAATCGCTCCTTCAATACAACACTCGACCAATTTTGAGACATGAAGTAAACCCACACGCACCCGAGGTCGCCCAGGACAAGAGTTTACCCTCTACCTGCGGTCGCCTAAACCCAGAATCGCTCCTTCAATACAACATTCCACCAATTTTGAGACATGAAGTAAGCCCACACGCACGAGAGGTTGCCCAGGACAAGAGGTCGGCCTCTATCTGCGGTCCCCTAGATCCAGAATGGCTCCTTCAATACAACATTCGACCAATTTTCAGACATGAAGTAAACGCACACGCACCCGAGGTCGCCCAGAACAAAAGCTTATCCTCTACCCGCGGTCGCCTAGACCCAGAATGGCTCCTTCAATACAACATTCGACCAATTTTGAGACATGAAGTAAGCCCACACGCACCCGAGGTTGCCCAAGACAAGCGGTCGCACTCTACCTGCGGTCGCCTAGATCCAGAATCGCTCCTTCAATACAACACTCGACCAATTTTCAGACATGAAGTAAACCCACACGCACCCGAGGTCGCCCAGGACAAGAGCTTACCCTCTACCTGCGGTCGCCTAGACCCAGAATCGCTCCTTCAATACAACATTCCACCAATTTTGAGACATGAAGTAAGCCCACACGCACCAGAGGTTGCCCAGGACAAGAGGTCGGCCTCTATCTGCGGTCCCCTAGATCCAGAATGGCTCCTTCAATACAACATTCGACCAATTTTCAGACATGAAGTAAACGCACACGCACCCGAGGTCGCCCAGAACAAAAGCTTATCCTCTACCCGCGGTCGCCTAGACCCAGAATGGCTCCTTCAATACAACATTCGACCAATTTTGAGACATGAAGTAAACCCACACGCACCCGAGGTCGCCCAGGACAAAAGCTTACCCTCTACCCGCGGTCGCCTAAATCCAGAATCGCTCCTTCAACACAACATTCGACCAATTTTGAGACATGAAGTAAACCCACACGCACGAGAGGTTGCCCAAGACAAGAGGTCGACCTCTATCTGCGGTCGCCTAGACCCAGAATGGCTCCTTCAATACAACATTCGACCAATCTTAAGACATGAAGTAAACCCAAGCGCACCCGAGGTCGCCCTCTACCTGCGGTCGCCTAGATGCAGAATCGCTCCTTCAATACAACATTCGATCAATTTTGAGACATGAAGTAAACCCACACGCACCCGAGGTCGCCATGGGCAAAAGCTTACCCTCGACCTGCGGTCGCCTAAACCGAGAATCGCTCCTTCAACACAACATTCGACCAATTTTGAGACATGAAGTAAACCCACACGCACCCGAGGTTGCCCAAGACAAGAGGTCGCACTCTACCCGCGGTCGCCTAGATCCAGAATCGCTCCTTCAATACAACGTTCGACCAATTTAGAGACATGAAGTAAACCCACACGCACCCGAGGTCGCCCTCTACCTGCGGTCGCCTAGATCCAGAATCGCTCCTTCAATACAACATTCGACCAATCCTAAGACATGAAGTAAACCCAAGCGCACCCGAGGTCGCCCTCTACCTGCGGTCGCCTAGATCCAGAATCGCTCCTTCAATACAACATTCGACCAATTTTGAGACATGAAGTAAGCCCACACGCACTAGAGGTCGCCCAGGACAAGAGGTCGCCCTCTACCTGCGGTCGCCTAGATCCAGAATCGCTCCTTCAATACAACATTCGACCAATTTAGAGACATGAAGTAAACCCACACGCACCCGAGGTCGCCCTCTACCTGCGGTCGCCTAGATCCAGAATCGGTCCTTCAATACAACATTCGACCAATTTTGAGACATGAAGTAAACCCACACGCACCCGAGGTCGCCCAGGACAAGAGCTTACCCTCTACCTGCGGTCGCCTAGACCCAGAATCGGTCCTTCAACACAACATTCGACCAATTTTGAGACATGAAGTAAGCCCACACGCACGAGAGGTTGCCCAAGACAAGAGGTCGGCCTCTATCTGCGGTCGCCTAGATCCAGAATCGCTCCTTCAATACAACATTCGACCAATTTTGAGACATGAAGTAAACCCACACGCTCCCGAGGTCGCCCAGAACAAAAGCTTACCCTCTACCTGCGGTCGCCTAGACCCAGAATGGCTCCTTCAATACAACATTCGACCAATTTAGAGACATGAAGTAAACCCACACGCACCCGAGGTCGCCCTCTACCTACGGTCGCCTAGACCCAGAATGGCTCCTTCAATACAACATTCGACCAATTTTGAGACATGAAGTAAACCCACACGCACCCGAGGTCGCCCAGGACAAGAGCTTACCCTCTACCTGCGGTCGCCTAGACCCAGAATCGCTCCTTCAACACAACATTCGACCAATTTTGAGACATGAAGTAAGCCCACACGCACCAGAGGTTGCCCAGGACAAGAGGTCGGCCTCTATCTGCGATCGCCTAGATCCAGAATGGCTCCTTCAATACAACATCCGACCAATCTTAAGACATAAAGTAAACCCACACGCACCCGAGGTCGCCCAGAACAAAAGCTTACTCTCTACCTGCGGTCGCCTAGACCCAGAATGGCTCCTTCAATACAACATTCGACCAATTTTGAGACATGAAGTAAACCCACACGCACCCGAGGTCGCCCAGGACAAAAGCTTACCCTCTACCTGCGGTCGCCTAGACCCAGAATCGGTCCTTCAACACAACATTCGACCAATTTTGAGACATGAAGTAAACCCACACGCACGAGAGGTTGCCCAGGACAAGAGGTCGGCCTCTATCTGCGGTCCCCTAGATCCAGAATGGCTCCTTCAATACAACATTCGACCAATTTTCAGACATGAAGTAAACGCACACGCACCCGAGGTCGCCCAGAACAAAAGCTTACTCTCTACCTGCGGTCGCCTAGACCCAGAATGGCTCCTTCAATACAACATTCGACCAATTTTGAGACATGAAGTAAACCCACACGCACCCGAGGTCGCCCAGGACAAAAGCTTACCCTCTACCTGCGGTCGCCTAGACCCAGAGTCGGTCCTTCAAGACAACATTCGACCAATTTTGAGACATGAAGTAAACCCACACGCACCCGAGGTTGCCCAAGACAAGAGGTCGCACTCTACCTGCGGTCGCCTAAACCCAGAATCGCTCCTTCAATACAACATTCGACCAATTTTGAGACATAAAGTAAACCCACACGCACCAGAGGTCGCCCTCTATTTGCGGTCGCCTAGATCCAGAATCGCTCCTTCAATACAACACTCGACCAATTTTCAGACATGAAGTAAACCCACACGCACCCGAGGTCGCCCAGGACAAGAGCTTACCCTCTACCTGCGGTCGCCCAGACCCAGAATCGCTCCTTCAATACAACATTCGATCAATTTTGAGACATGAAGTAAGCCCACACGCACGAGAGGTTGCCCAGGACAAGAGGTCGGCCTCTATCTGCGGTCCCCTAGATCCAGAATGGCTCCTTCAATACAACATTCGACCAATTTTCAGACATGAAGTAAACGCACACGCACCCGAGGTCGCCCAGAACAAAAGCTTATCCTCTACCCGCGGTCGCCTAGACCCTGAATGGCTCCTTCAATACAACATTCGACCAATTTTGAGACATGAAGTAAGCCCACACGCACCCGAGGTTGCCCAAGACAAGAGGTCGCACTCTATCTGCGGTCGCCTAGATCCAGAATCGCTCCTTCAATACAACACTCGACCAATTTTCAGACATGAAGTAAACCCACACGCACCCGAGGTCGCCCAGGACAAGAGCTTACCCTCTACCTGCGGTCGCCTAGACCCAGAATCGCTCCTTCAATACAACATTCCACCAATTTTGAGACATGAAGTAAGCCCACACGCACCAGAGGTTGCCCAGGACAAGAGGTCGGCCTCTATCTGCGGTCCCCTAGATCCAGAATGGCTCCTTCAATACAACATTCGACCAATTTTCAGACATGAAGTAAACGCACACGCACCCGAGGTCGCCCAGAACAAAAGCTTATCCTCTACCCGCGGTCGCCTAGACCCAGAATGGCTCCTTCAATACAACATTCGACCAATTTTGAGACATGAAGTAAGCCCACACGCACTAGAGGTCGCCCAGGACAAGAGGTCGCCCTCTACCTGCGGTCGCCTAGATCCAGAATCGCTCCTTCAATACAACATTCGACCAATTTTGAGACATGAAGTAAACCCACACGCACCCGAGGTCGCCATGGGCAAAAGCTTACCCTCGACCTGCGGTCGCCTAAACCGAGAATCGCTACTTCAACACAACATTCGACCAATTTTGAGACATGAAGTAAACCCACACGCACCCGAGGTTGCCCAAGACAAGAGGTCGCACTCTACCTGCGGTCGCCTAGACCCAGAATCGCTCCTTCAATACAACATTCGACCAATCTTAAGACATGAAGTAAACCCACACGCACCCGAGGTCGCCCTCTACTTGCGATCGCCTAGATCCAGAATCGCTCCTTCAATACAACACTCGACCAATTTTCAGACATGAAGTAAACCCACACGCACCCGAGGTCGCCCAGGACAAGAGCTTACCCTCTACCTGCGGTCGCCCAGACCCAGAATCGCTCCTTCAATACAACATTCGACCAATTTTGAGACATGAAGTAAGCCCACACGCACGAGAGGTTGCCCAGGACAAGAGGTCGGCCTCTATCTGCGGTCCCCTAGATCCAGAATGGCTCCTTCAATACAACATTCGACCAATTTTCAGACATGAAGTAAACGCACACGCACCCGAGGTCGCCCAGAACAAAAGCTTATCCTCTACCCGCGGTCGCCTAGACCCAGAATGGCTCCTTCAATACAACATTCGACCAATTTTGAGACATGAAGTAAGCCCACACGCACCCGAGGTTGCCCAAGACAAGAGGTCGCACTCTACCTGCGGTCGCCTAGATCCAGAATCGCTCCTTCAATACAACACTCGACCAATTTTCAGACATGAAGTAAACCCACACGCACCCGAGGTCGCCCAGGACAAGAGCTTACCCTCTACCGGCGGTCGCCTAGACCCAGAATCGCTCCTTCAATACAACATTCCACCAATTTTGAGACATGAAGTAAGCCCACACGCACCAGAGGTTGCCTAGGACAAGAGGTCGGCCTCTATCTGCGAGCCCCTAGATCCAGAATCGCTCCTTCAATACAACATTCGACCAATTTTCAGACATGAAGTAAACGCACACGCACCCGAGGTCGCCCAGAACAAAAGCTTATCCTCTACCCGCGGTCGCCTAGACCCAGAATGGCTCCTTCAATACAACATTCGACCAATTTTGAGACATGAAGTAAACCCACACGCACCCGAGGTCGCCCAGGACAAAAGCTTACCCTCTACCCGCGGTCGCCTAAATCCAGAATCGCTCCTTCAACACAACATTCGACCAATTTTGAGACATGAAGTAAACCCACACGCACGAGAGGTTGCCCAAGACAAGAGGTCGGCCTCTATCTGCGGTCGCCTAGATGCAGAATCGCTCCTTCAATACAACATTCGACCAATCTTAAGACATGAAGTAAACCCAAGCGCACCCGAGGTCGCCCTCTACCTGCGGTCGCCTAGATGCAGAATCGCTCCTTCAATACAACATTCGACAAATTTTGAGACATGAAGTAAACCCACACGCACCCGAGGTCGCCTAGGACAAGAGCTTACCCTCTATCTGCGGTCGCCTAGACCTAGAATCGCTCCTTCAATACAACCTTCGACCAATTTTGAGATATCAAGTAAATCCACACGCACCCGAGGTCGCCGAGGACAAGAGCTTACCCTCTACCTGCGGTCGCCTAGACCCAGAATCGCTCCTTCAACACAACATTCGACCAATTTTGAGACATGAAGTAAGCCCACACGCACCAGAGGTTGCCCAGGACAAGAGGTCGGCCTCTATCTGCGGTCGCCGAGATCCAGAATCGCTCCTTCAATACAACATTCGACCAATTTTGAGACATGAAGTAAGCCCACACGCACTAGAGGTCGCCCAGGACAAGAGGTCGCCCTCTACCTGCGGTCGCCTAGATCCAGAATCGCTCCTTCAATACAACATTCGACCAATTTAGAGACATGAAGTAAACCCACACGCACCCGAGGTCGCCATGGGCAAAAGCTTACCCTCGACCTGCGGTCGCCTAAACCCAGAATCGCTCCTTCAATACAACATTCGACCAATTTTGAGACATGAAGTAAGCCCACACGCACTAGAGGTCGCCCAGGACAAGAGGTCGCCCTCTACCTGCGGTCGCCTAGATCCAGAATCGCTCCTTCAATACAACATTCGACCAATTTTGAGACATGAAGTAAACCCACACGCACCCGAGGTTGCCCAAGACAAGAGGTCGCACTCTACCCGCGGTCGCCTAGATCCAGAATCGCTCCTTCAATACAACGTTCGACCAATTTAGTGACATGAAGTAAACCGACACGCACCCGAGGTCGCCCTCTACCTGCGGTCGCCTAGACCTAGAATGGCTCCTTCAATACAACATTCGACCAATTTTGAGACATGAAGTAAACCCACACGCACCCGAGGTCGCCCAGGACAAGAGCTTACCCTCTACCTGCGGTCGCCTAGATCCAGAATCGCTCCTTCAATACAACATTCGACCAATTTTCAGACATGAAGTAAAGCCACACGCACCCGAGGTCGCCCAGGACAAGAGTTTACCCTCTACCTGCGGTCGCCTAAACCCAGAATCGCTCCTTCAATACAACATTCCACCAATTTTGAGACATGAAGTAAGCCTACACGCACCAGAGGTTGCCTAGGACAAGAGGTCGGCCTCTATCTGCGGTCGCCTAGATCCAGAATCGCTCCTTCAATACAACATTCGACCAATTTTGAGACATGAAGTAAACCCACACGCACCCGAGGTCGCCTAGGACAAGAGCTTACCCTCTATCTGCGGCCGCCTAGACCTAGAATCGCTCCTTCAATACAACGTTCGACCAATTTAGAGACATGAAGTAAACCCACACGCACCAAAGGTCGCCCAGAACAAAAGCTTATCCTCTACCTGCGGTCACCTAGACCCAGAATGGCTCCTTCAATACAACATTCGACCAATTTTGAGACATGAAGTAAGCCCACACGCACTAGAGGTCGCCCAGGACAAGAGGTCGCCCTCTACCTGCGGTCGCCTAGATCCAGAATCGCTCCTTCAATACAACATTCGACCAATTTTGAGACATGAAGTAAACCCACACGCACCCGAGGTCGCCATGGACAAAAGCTTACCCTCGACCTGCGGTCGCCTAGACCCAGAATGGCTCCTTCAACACAACATTCGACCAATTTGGAGACATGAAGTAAACCCACACGCACCCGAGGTTGCCCAAGACAAGAGGTCGCACTCTACCTGCGGTCGCCTAGATCCACAATCGCTCCTTCAATACAACACTCGACCAATTTTGAGACATGAAGTAAACCCACACGCACCCGAGGTCGCCCAGGACAAAAGCTTACCCTCTACCCGCGGTCGCCTAAACCCAGAATCGCTCCTTCAATACAACATTCGACCAATTTAGAGACATGAAGTAAACCCACACACACCCGAGGTCGCCCAGTACCTGCGGTCGCCTAGATCCAGAATCGGTCCTTCAATACAACATTCGACCAATTTTGAGACATGAAGTAAAGCCACACGCACCCGAGGTCGCCCAGGACAAGAGCTTACCCTCTACCTGCGGTCGCCTAGACCCAGAATGGCTCCTTCAACACAACATTCGACCAATTTGGAGACATGAAGTAAACCCACACGCACCCGAGGTGGCCCAAGACAAGAGGTGGCCCTCTACTTGCGGTCGCCCAGATCCAGAATCGCTCCTTCAATACAACATTCGACCAATTTTGAGACATGAAGTAAGCCCACACGCACCCGAGGTCGCCCAGAACAAAAGCTTACCCTCTACCTGCGGTCGCCTAAACCCAGAATCGCTCCTTCAACACAACATTCTACCCATTTTGAGACATGAAGTAAACCCACACGCACCCGAGGTTGCCCAAGACAAGAGGTCGCACTCTATCTGCGGTCGCCTAAACGCAGAATCGCTCCTTCAATACAACATTCGACCAATTTAGAGACATGAAGTAAACCCACACGCACATGAGGTCGCCCTGTACCTGCGGTCGCCTAGATCCAGAATCGGTCCTTCAATACAACATTCGACCAATTTTGAGACATGAAGTAAAGCCACACGCACCCGAGGTCGCCCAGGACAAGAGCTTACCCTCTATCTGCGGTCGCCTAGACCTAGAATCGCTCCTTCAATACAACCTTCGACCAATTTTGAGACATCAAGTAAATCCACACGCACCCGAGGTCGCCGAGGACAAGAGCTTACCTTCTACCTGCGGTCGCCTAGACCCAGAATCGCTCCTTCAACACAACATTCGACCAATTTTGAGACATGAAGTAAGCCCACACGCACCAGAGGTTGCCCAGGACAAGAGGTCGGCCTCTATCTGCGGTCGCCGAGATCCAGAATCGCTCCTTCAATACAACATTCGACCAATTTTGAGACATGAAGTAAACCCACACGCACCCGAGGTCGCCCAGGACAAAAGCTTACCCTCTACCTGCGGTCGCCTAGACCCAGAATCGCTCCTTCAATACAACATTCGACCAATTTTGAGACATGAAGTAAACCCACACGCACCCGAGGTTGCCCAAGACAAGAGGTCGCACTCTACCTGCGGTCGCCTAGATCCAGAATCGCTCCTTCAATACAACACTCGACCAATTTTGAAACATGAAGTAAACCCACACGCACCCGAGGTTGCCCAAGACAAGAGGTTGCACTCTATCTGCGGTCGCCTAAACCCAGAATCGCTCCTTCAATACAACATTCGACCAATTTTGAGACATGAAGTAAACCCACACGCACCCGAGGTCGCCCAGAACAAAAGCTTACCCTCTACCTGCGGTCGCCTAGACCTAGAATCGCTCCTTCAATACAACATTCGACCAATTTTGAGACATGAAGTAAACCCACACGCACCCGAGGTTGCCCAAGACAAGAGGTCGCACTCTACCTGCGGTCGCCTAGATCCAGAATCGCTCCTTCAATACAACACTCGACCAATTTTGAGACATGAAGTAAACCCACACGCACCCGAGGTCGCCCAGGACAAGAGTTTACCCTCTACCTGCGGTCGCCTAAACCCAGAATCGCTCCTTCAATACAACATTCCACCAATTTTGAGACATGAAGTAAGCCTACACGCACCAGAGGTTGCCTAGGACAAGAGGTCGGCCTCTATCTGCGGTCGCCTAGATCCAGAATCGCTCCTTCAATACAACATTCGACCAATTTTGAGACATGAAGTAAACCCACACGCGCTCGAGGTAGCCCAAGACAAGAGGTCGCCCTCTACTTGCGGTCGCCTAGATCCAGAATCGCTCCTTCAATACAACACTCGACCAATTTTCAGACATGAAGTAAACCCACACGCACCCGAGGTCGCCCAGCACAAGAGCTTACCCTCTACCTGCGGTCGCCTAGATCCAGAATCGCTCCTTCAATACAACATTCGACCAATTTTGAGACATGAAGTAAACCCACACGCACCCGAGGTCGCCCAGGACAAGAGCTTACCCTCTACCTGCGGTCGCCTAGACCTACAATCGCTCCTTCAATACAACATTCGACCAATTTTGAGACATGAAGTAAACCCACACGCACCCGAGGTTGCCCAAGACAAGAGGTCGGCCTCTATCTGCGGTCGCCTAGATCCAGAATCGCTCCTTCAATACAACATTCGACCAATTTTGAGACATGAAGTAAACCCACACGCACCCGAGGTCGCCCAGAACAAAAGCTTATCCTCTACCTGCGGTCACCTAGACCCAGAATCGCTCCTTCAATACAACATTCCACCAATTTTGAGACATGAAGTAAATCCACACGCACCAGAGGTTGCCCAGGACAAGAGGTCGCCCTCTACCTACGGTCGCCTAGAACTAGAATCGCTCCTTCAATACAACATTCGACCAATTTTGAGACATGAAGTAAACCCACACGCACTCGAGGTGGCCCAAGACAAGAGGTCGCCCTCTACTTGCGGTCGCCCAGATCCAGAATCGCTCCTTGAATACAACATTCGACCAATTTTGAGACATGAAGTAAACCCACACGCACCCGAGGTCGCCCTCTACTTGCGGTCGCCTAGATCCAGAATCGCTCCTTCAATACAACACTCGACCAATTTTCAGACATGAAGTAAACCCACACGCACTCGAGGTCGCCCAGAACAAAAGCTTACCCTCTACCTGCGGTCGCCTAGACCCAGAATGGCTCCTTCAATACAACATTCGACCAATTTTGAGACATGAAGTAAGCCCACACGCACCCGAGGTCGCCCAGGACAAGAGGTCGCCCTCTAGCTGCGGTCGCCTAGATCCAGAATCGCTCCTTCTATACAACATTCGACCAATTTTGAGACATGAAGTAAACCCACACGCACCCGAGGTCACCCAGGACAAAAACTTACCCTCTACCTACGGTCGCCTAGACCCAGAATCGCTCCTTGAACACAACATTCGACCAATTTTGAGACATGAAGTAAACCCACACGCACCCGAGGTTGCCCAAGACAAGAGGTCGCACTCTACCTGCGGTCGCCTAGATCTAGAATCGCTCCTTCAATACAACACTCGACCAATTTTGAGACATGAAGTAAACCCACACGCACCCGAGGTCGCCCTGTACCTGCGGTCGCCTAGATCCAGAATCGGTCCTTCAATACAACATTCGACCAATTTTCAGACATGAAGTAAAGCCACACGCACCCGAGGTCGCCCAGGACAAGAGCTTACCCTCTACCTGCGGTCGCCTAGATCCAGAATGGCTCCTTCAACACAACATTCGACCAATTTGGAGACATGAAGTAAAGCCACACGCACCCGAGGTCGCCCAGGACAAGAGCTTACCCTCTACCTGCGGTCGCCTAGATCCAGAATGGCTCCTTCAACACAACATTCGACCAATTTGGAGACATGAAGTAAACCCACACGCACCCGAGGTCGCCCAGGACAAGAGCTTACCCTCTACCTGCGGTCGCCTAGACCTAGAATCGCTCCTTCAATACAACATTCGACCAATTTTGAGACATGAAGTAAACCCACACGCACCCGAGGTTGCCCACGACAAGAGGTCGCACTCTATCTGCGGTCGCCTAAACGCAGAATCGCTCCTTCAATACAACATTCGACCAATTTAGAGACATGAAGTAAACCCACACGCACCCGAGGTCGCCCTGTACCTGCGGTCGCCTAGATCCAGAATCGGTCCTTCAATACAACATTCGACCAATTTTGAGACATGAAGTAAAGCCACACGCACCCGAGGTCGCCTAGGACAAGAGCTTACCCTCTATCTGCGGTCGCCTAGACCTAGAATCGCTCCTTCAATACAACCTTCGACCAATTTTGAGACATCAAGTAAATCCACACGCACCCGAGGTCGCCGAGGACAAGAGCTTACCCTCTACCTGCGGTCGCCTAGACCCAGAATCGCTCCTTCAACACAACATTCGACCAATTTTGAGACATGAAGTAAGCCCACACGCACCAGAGGTTGCCCAGGACAAGAGGTCGGCCTCTATCTGCGGTCGCCGAGATCCAGAATCGCTCCTTCAATACAACATTCGACCAATTTTGAGACATGAAGTAAACCCACACGCACCCGAGGTCGCCCAGGACAAAAGCTTACCCTCTACCTGCGGTCGCCTAGACCCAGAATCGCTCCTTCAATACAACATTCGACCAATTTTGAGACATGAAGTAAACCCACACGCACCCGAGGTTGCCCAAGACAAGAGGTCGCCCTGTACCTGCGGTCGCCTAGATCCAGAATCGCTCCTTCAATACAACACTCGACCAATTTTGAAACATGAAGTAAACCCACACGCACCCGAGGTTGCCCAAGACAAGAGGTTGCACTCTATCTGCGGTCGCCTAAACCCAGAATCGCTCCTTCAATACAACATTCGACCAATTTTGAGACATGAGGTAAACCCACACGCACCCGAGGTCGCCCAGAACAAAAGCTTACCCTCTACCTGCGGTCGCCTAGACCTAGAATCGCTCCTTCAATACAACATTCGACCAATTTTGAGACATGAAGTAAACCCACACGCACCCGAGGTTGCCCAAGACAAGAGGTCGCACTCTACCTGCGGTCGCCTAGATCCAGAATCGCTCCTTCAATACAACACTCGACCAATTTTGAGACATGAAGTAAACCCACACGCACCCGAGGTCGCCCAGGACAAGAGTTTACCCTCTACCTGCGGTCGCCTAAACCCAGAATCGCTCCTTCAATACAACATTCCACCAATTTTGAGACATGAAGTAAGCCCACACGCACCAGAGGTTGCCCAGGACAAGAGGTCGCCCTCTACTTGCGGTCGCCTAGATCCAGAATCGCTCCTTCAATACAACACTCGACCAATTTTCAGACATGAAGTAAACCCACACGCACCCGAGGTCGCCCAGCACAAGAGCTTACCCTCTACCTGCGGTCGCCTAGATCCAGAATCGCTCCTTCAATACAACATTCGACCAATTTTGAGACATGAAGTAAACCCACACGCGCTCGAGGTAGCCCAAGACAAGAGGTCGCCCTCTACTTGCGGTCGCCTAGATCCAGAATCGCTCCTTCAATACAACACTCGACCAATTTTCAGACATGAAGTAAACCCACACGCACCCGAGGTCGCCCAGCACAAGAGCTTACCCTCTACCTGCGGTCGCCTAGATCCAGAATCGCTCCTTCAATACAACATTCGACCAATTTTGAGACATGAAGTAAACCCACACGCACCCGAGGTCGCCCAGGACAAGAGCTTACCCTCTACCTGCGGTCGCCTAGACCTACAATCGCTCCTTCAATACAACATTCGACCAATTTTGAGACATGAAGTAAACCCACACGCACCCGAGGTTGCCCAAGACAAGAGGTCGGCCTCTATCTGCGGTCGCCTAGATCCAGAATCGCTCCTTCAATACAACATTCGACCAATTTTGAGACATGAAGTAAACCCACACGCACCCGAGGTCGCCCAGAACAAAAGCTTATCCTCTACCTGCGGTCACCTAGACCCAGAATCGCTCCTTCAATACAACATTCCACCAATTTTGAGACATGAAGTAAATCCACACGCACCAGAGGTTGCCCAGGACAAGAGGTCGCCCTCTACCTACGGTCGCCTAGAACTAGAATCGCTCCTTCAATACAACATTCGACCAATTTTGAGACATGAAGTAAACCCACACGCACTCGAGGTGGCCCAAGACAAGAGGTCGCCCTCTACTTGCGGTCGCCCAGATCCAGAATCGCTCCTTGAATACAACATTCCACCAATTTTGAGACATGAAGTAAGCCTACACGCACCAGAGGTTGCCTAGGACAAGAGGTCGGCCTCTATCTGCGGTCGCCTAGATCCAGAATCGCTCCTTCAATACAACATTCCACCAATTTTGAGACATGAAGTAAACCCACACGCACTCGAGGTGGCCCAAGACAAGAGGTCGCCCTCTACTTGCGGTCGCCCAGATCCAGAATCGCTCCTTGAATACAACATTCGACCAATTTTGAGACATGAAGTAAACCCACACGCACCCGAGGTTGCCCACGACAAGAGGTCGCACTCTATCTGCGGTCGCCTAAACGCAGAATCGCTCCTTCAATACAACATTCGACCAATTTTGAGACATGAAGTAAACCCACACGCACCCGAGGTTGCCCAAGACAAGAGCTTACCCTCTACCTGCGGTCGCCTAGATCCAGAATCGCTCCTTCAATACAACATTCCACCAATTTTGAGACATAAAGTAAGCCCACACGCACCAGAGGTTGCCCAGGACAAGAGGTCGGCCTCTATCTGCGGTCGCCTAGATCTAGAATCGCTCCTTCAATACAACATTCGACCAATTTTGGGACATGAAGTAAACCCACACGCACCCGAGGTCGCCCAGAACAAAAGCTTATCCTCTACCTGCGGTCGCCTAGACCCAGAATGGCTCCTTCAATACAACATTCGACCAATTTTGAGACATGAAGTAAGCCCACACGCACTAGAGGTCGCCCAGGACAAGCGGTCGCCCTCTACCTGCGGTCGCCTAGATCCAGAATCGCTCCTTCAATACAACATTCTACCAATTTTGAGACATGAAGTAAGCCCACACGCACCCGAGGTCGCCCAGGACAAAAGCTTACCCTCTACCTGCGGTCGCCTAAACCCAGAATCGCTCCTTCAACACAACATTCTACCAATTTTGAGACATGAAGTAAACCCACACGCACCCGAGGTTGCCCAAGACAAGAGGTCGCACTCTATCTGCGGTCGCCTAAACGCAGAATCGCTCCTTCAATACAACATTCGACCAATTTAGAGACATGAAGTAAACCCACACGCACCCGAGGTCGCCCTGTACCTGCGGTCGCCTAGATCCAGAATCGGTCCTTCAATACAACATTCGACCAATTTTGAGACATGAAGTAAAGCCACACGCACCCGAGGTCGCCCAGGACAAGAGCTTACCCTCTATCTGCGGTCGCCTAGACCTAGAATCGCTCCTTCAATACAACCTTCGACCAATTTTGAGACATCAAGTAAATCCACACGCACCCGAGGTCGCCCAGGACAAGAGCTTACCCTCTACCTGCGGTCGCCTAGACCCAGAATCGCTCCTTCAACACAACATTCGACCAATTTTGAGACATGAAGTAAGCCCACACGCACCAGAGGTTGCCCAGGACAAGAGGTCGGCCTCTATCTGCGGTCGCCGAGATCCAGAATCGCTCCTTCAATACAACACTCGACCAATTTTCACACATGAAGTAAACCCACACGCACCCGAGGTCGCCCAGCACAAGAGCTTACCCTCTACCTGCGGTCGCCTAGATCCAGAATCGCTCCTTCAATACAACATTCGACCAATTTTGAGACATGAAGTAAACCCACACGCACCCGAGGTCGCCCAGGACAAGAGCTTACCCTCTACCTGCGGTCGCCTAGACCTACAATCGCTCCTTCAATACAACATTCGACCAATTTTGAGACATGAAGTAAACCCACACGCACCCGAGGTTGCCCAAGACAAGAGGTCGGCCTCTATCTGCGGTCGCCTAGATCCAGAATCGCTCCTTCAATACAACATTCGACCAATTTTGAGACATGAAGTAAACCCACACGCACCCGAGGTCGCCCAGAACAAAAGCTTATCCTCTACCTGCGGTCACCTAGACCCAGAATCGCTCCTTCAATACAACATTCGACCAATTTAGAGACATGAAGTAAATCCACACGCACCAGAGGTTGCCCAGGACAAGAGGTCGCCCTCTACCTACGGTCGCCTAGAACTAGAATCGCTCCTTCAATACAACATTCGACCAATTTTGAGACATGAAGTAAACCCACACGCACTCGAGGTGGCCCAAGACAAGAGGTCGCCCTCTACTTGCGGTCGCCCAGATCCAGAATCGCTCCTTGAATACAACATTCGACCAATTTTGAGACATGAAGTAAACCCACACGCACCCGAGGTCGCCCTCTACTTGCGGTCGCCTAGATCCAGAATCGCTCCTTCAATACAACACTCGACCAATTTTCAGACATGAAGTAAACCCACACGCACTCGAGGTCGCCCAGAACAAAAGCTTACCCTCTACCTGCGGTCGCCTAGACCCAGAATGGCTCCTTCAATACAACATTCGACCAATTTTGAGACATGAAGTAAGCCCACACGCACCCGAGGTCGCCCAGGACAAGAGGTCGCCCTCTAGCTGCGGTCGCCTAGATCCAGAATCGCTCCTTCTATACAACATTCGACCAATTTTGAGACATGAAGTAAACCCACACGCACCCGAGGTCACCCAGGACAAAAACTTACCCTCTACCTACGGTCGCCTAGACCCAGAATCGCTCCTTCAACACAACATTCGACCAATTTTGAGACATGAAGTAAACCCACACGCACCCGAGGTTGCCCAAGACAAGAGGTCGCACTCTACCTGCGGTCGCCTAGATCTAGAATCGCTCCTTCAATACAACACTCGACCAATTTTGAGACATGAAGTAAACCCACACGCACCCGAGGTCGCCCTGTACCTGCGGTCGCCTAGATCCAGAATCGGTCCTTCAATACAACATTCGACCAATTTTGAGACATGAAGTAAAGCCACACGCACCCGAGGTCGCCCAGGACAAGAGCTTACCCTCTACCTGCGGTCGCCTAGATCCAGAATGGCTCCTTCAACACAACATTCGACCAATTTGGAGACATGAAGTAAACCCACACGCACCCGAGGTCGCCCAGGACAAGAGCTTACCCTCTACCTGCGGTCGACTAGACCTAGAATCGCTCCTTCAATACAACATTCGACCAATTTTGAGACATGAAGTAAACCCACACGCACCCGAGGTTGCCCACGACAAGAGGTCGCACTCTATCTGCGGTCGCCTAAACGCAGAATCGCTCCTTCAATACAACATTCGACCAATTTAGAGACATGAAGTAAACCCACACGCACCCGAGGTCGCCCTGTACCTGCGGTCGCCTAGATCCAGAATCGGTCCTTCAATACAACATTCGACCAATTTTGAGACATGAAGTAAAGCCACACGCACCCAAGGTCGCCTAGGACAAGAGCTTACCCTCTATCTGCGGTCGCCTAGACCTAGAATCGCTCCTTCAATACAACCTTCGACCAATTTTGAGACATCAAGTAAATCCACACGCACCCGAGGTCGCCGAGGACAAGAGCTTACCCTCTACCTGCGGTCGCCTAGACCCAGAATCGCTCCTTCAACACAACATTCGACCAATTTTGAGACATGAAGTAAGCCCACACGCACCAGAGGTTGCCCAGGACAAGAGGTCGGCCTCTATCTGCGGTCGCCGAGATCCAGAATCGCTCCTTCAATACAACATTCGACCAATTTTGAGACATGAAGTAAACCCACACGCACCCGAGGTCGCCCAGGACAAAAGCTTACCCTCTACCTGCGGTCGCCTAGACCCAGAATCGCTCCTTCAATACAACATTCGACCAATTTTGAGACATGAAGTAAACCCACACGCACCCGAGGTTGCCCAAGACAAGAGGTCGCCCTGTACCTGCGGTCGCCTAGATCCAGAATCGCTCCTTCAATACAACACTCGACCAATTTTGAAACATGAAGTAAACCCACACGCACCCGAGGTTGCCCAAGACAAGAGGTTGCACTCTATCTGCGGTCGCCTAAACCCAGAATCGCTCCTTCAATACAACATTCGACCAATTTTGAGACATGAGGTAAACCCACACGCACCCGAGGTCGCCCAGAACAAAAGCTTACCCTCTACCTGCGGTCGCCTAGACCTAGAATCGCTCCTTCAATACAACATTCGACCAATTTTGAGACATGAAGTAAACCCACACGCACCCGAGGTTGCCCAAGACAAGAGGTCGCACTCTACCTGCGGTCGCCTAGATCCAGAATCGCTCCTTCAATACAACACTCGACCAATTTTGAGACATGAAGTAAACCCACACGCACCCGAGGTCGCCCAGGACAAGAGTTTACCCTCTACCTGCGGTCGCCTAAACCCAGAATCGCTCCTTCAATACAACATTCCACCAATTTTGAGACATGAAGTAAACCCACACGCACTAGAGGTTGCCCAAGACAAGAGGTCGCCCTCTACTTGCGGTCGCCTAGATCCAGAATCGCTCCTTCAATACAACACTCGACCAATTTTCAGACATGAAGTAAACCCACACGCACCCGAGGTCGCCCAGCACAAGAGCTTACCCTCTACCTGCGGTCGCCTAGATCCAGAATCGCTCCTTCAATACAACATTCGACCAATTTTGAGACATGAAGTAAACCCACACGCATCCGAGGTCGCCCAGGACAAGAGCTTACCCTCTACCTGCGGTCGCCTAGACCTACAATCGCTCCTTCAATACAACATTCTACCAATTTTGAGACATGAAGTAAACCCACACGCACCCGAGGTTGCCCAAGACAAGAGGTCGGCCTCTATCTGCGGTCGCCTAGATCCAGAATCGCTCCTTCAATACAACATTCGACCAATTTTGAGACATGAAGTAAACCCACACGCACCCGAGGTCGCCCAGAACAAAAGCTTATCCTCTACCTGCGGTCACCTAGACCCAGAATCGCTCCTTCAATACAACATTCGACCAATTTAGAGACATGAAGTAAATCCACACGCACCAGAGGTTGCCCAGGACAAGAGGTCGCCCTCTACCTACGGTCGCCTAGAACTAGAATCGCTCCTTTAATACAACATTCGACCAATTTTGAGACATGAAGTAAACCCACACGCACTCGAGGTGGCCCAAGACAAGAGGTTGCCCTCTACTTGCGGTCGCCCAGATCCAGAATCGCTCCTTGAATACAACATTCGACCAATTTTGAGACATGAAGTAAACCCACACGCACCCGAGGTCGCCCTCTACTTGCGGTCGCCTAGATCCAGAATCGCTCCTTCAATACAACACTCGACCAATTTTCAGACATGAAGTAAACCCACACGCACTCGAGGTCGCCCAGAACAAAAGCTTACCCTCTACCTGCGGTCGCCTAGACCCAGAATGGCTCCTTCAATACAACATTCGACCAATTTTGAGACATGAAGTAAGCCCACACGCACCAGAGGTTGCCCAGGACAAGAGGTCGGCCTCTATCTGCGGTCCCCTAGATCCAGAATGGCTCCTTCAATACAACATTCGACCAATTTTCAGACATGAAGTAAACGCACACGCACCCGAGGTCGCCCAGAACAAAAGCTTACTCTCTACCTGCGGTCGCCTAGACCCAGAATGGCTCCTTCAATACAACATTCGACCAATTTTGAGACATGAAGTAAACCCACACGCACCCGAGGTCGCCCAGGACAAAAGCTTACCCTCTACCTGCGGTCGCCTAGACCCAGAGTCGGTCCTTCAAGACAACATTCGACCAATTTTGAGACATGAAGTAAACCCACACGCACCCGAGGTTGCCCAAGACAAGAGGTCGCACTCTACCTGCGGTCGCCTAAACCCAGAATCGCTCCTTCAATACAACATTCGACCAATTTTGAGACATAAAGTAAACCCACACGCACCAGAGGTCGCCCTCTATTTGCGGTCGCCTAGATCCAGAATCGCTCCTTCAATACAACACTCGACCAATTTTCAGACATGAAGTAAACCCACACGCACCCGAGGTCGCCCAGGACAAGAGCTTACCCTCTACCTGCGGACGCCCAGACCCAGAATCGCTCCTTCAATACAACATTCGATCAATTTTGAGACATGAAGTAAGCCCACACGCACGAGAGGTTGCCCAGGACAAGAGGTCGGCCTCTATCTGCGGTCCCCTAGATCCAGAATGGCTCCTTCAATACAACATTCGACCAATTTTCAGACATGAAGTAAACGCACACGCACCCGAGGTCGCCCAGAACAAAAGCTTATCCTCTACCCGCGGTCGCCTAGACCCTGAATGGCTCCTTCAATACAACATTCGACCAATTTTGAGACATGAAGTAAGCCCACACGCACCCGAGGTTGCCCAAGACAAGAGGTCGCACTCTATCTGCGGTCGCCTAGATCCAGAATCGCTCCTTCAATACAACACTCGACCAATTTTCAGACATGAAGTAAACCCACACGCACCCGAGGTCGCCCAGGACAAGAGCTTACCCTCTACCTGCGGTCGCCTAGACCCAGAATCGCTCCTTCAATACAACATTCCACCAATTTTGAGACATGAAGTAAGCCCACACGCACCAGAGGTTGCCCAGGACAAGAGGTCGGCCTCTATCTGCGGTCCCCTAGATCCAGAATGGCTCCTTCAATACAACATTCGACCAATTTTCAGACATGAAGTAAACGCACACGCACCCGAGGTCGCCCAGAACAAAAGCTTATCCTCTACCCGCGGTCGCCTAGACCCAGAATGGCTCCTTCAATACAACATTCGACCAATTTTGAGACATGAAGTAAGCCCACACGCACTAGAGGTCGCCCAGGACAAGAGGTCGCCCTCTACCTGCGGTCGCCTAGATCCAGAATCGCTCCTTCAATACAACATTCGACCAATTTTGAGACATGAAGTAAACCCACACGCACCCGAGGTCGCCATGGGCAAAAGCTTACCCTCGACCTGCGGTCGCCTAAACCGAGAATCGCTACTTCAACACAACATTCGACCAATTTTGAGACATGAAGTAAACCCACACGCACCCGAGGTTGCCCAAGACAAGAGGTCGCACTCTACCTGCGGTCGCCTAGACCCAGAATCGCTCCTTCAATACAACATTCGACCAATCTTAAGACATGAAGTAAACCCACACGCACCCGAGGTCGCCCTCTACTTGCGATCGCCTAGATCCAGAATCGCTCCTTCAATACAACACTCGACCAATTTTCAGACATGAAGTAAACCCACACGCACCCGAGGTCGCCCAGGACAAGAGCTTACCCTCTACCTGCGGTCGCCCAGACCCAGAATCGCTCCTTCAATACAACATTCGACCAATTTTGAGACATGAAGTAAGCCCACACGCACGAGAGGTTGCCCAGGACAAGAGGTCGGCCTCTATCTGCGGTCCCCTAGATCCAGAATGGCTCCTTCAATACAACATTCGACCAATTTTCAGACATGAAGTAAACGCACACGCACCCGAGGTCGCCCAGAACAAAAGCTTATCCTCTACCCGCGGTCGCCTAGACCCAGAATGGCTCCTTCAATACAACATTCGACCAATTTTGAGACATGAAGTAAGCCCACACGCACCCGAGGTTGCCCAAGACAAGAGGTCGCACTCTACCTGCGGTCGCCTAGATCCAGAATCGCTCCTTCAATACAACACTCGACCAATTTTCAGACATGAAGTAAACCCACACGCACCCGAGGTCGCCCAGGACAAGAGCTTACCCTCTACCTGCGGTCGCCTAGACCCAGAATCGCTCCTTCAATACAACATTCCACCAATTTTGAGACATGAAGTAAGCCCACACGCACCAGAGGTTGCCTAGGACAAGAGGTCGGCCTCTATCTGCGAGCCCCTAGATCCAGAATCGCTCCTTCAATACAACATTCGACCAATTTTCAGACATGAAGTAAACGCACACGCACCCGAGGTCGCCCAGAACAAAAGCTTATCCTCTACCCACGGTCGCCTAGACCCAGAATGGCTCCTTCAATACAACATTCGACCAATTTTGAGACATGAAGTAAACCCACACGCACCCGAGGTCGCCCAGGACAAAAGCTTACCCTCTACCCGCGGTCGCCTAAATCCAGAATCGCTCCTTCAACACAACATTCGACCAATTTTGAGACATGAAGTAAACCCACACGCACGAGAGGTTGCCCAAGACAAGAGGTCGGCCTCTATCTGCGGTCGCCTAGATGCAGAATCGCTCCTTCAATACAACATTCGACCAATTTAGAGACATGAAGTAAACCCAAGCGCACCCGAGGTCGCCCTCTACCTGCGGTCGCCTAGATGCAGAATCGCTCCTTCAATACAACATTCGACAAATTTTGAGACATGAAGTAAACCCACACGCACCCGAGGTCGCCTAGGACAAGAGCTTACCCTCTATCTGCGGTCGCCTAGACCTAGAATCGCTCCTTCAATACAACCTTCGACCAATTTTGAGATATCAAGTAAATCCACACGCACCCGAGGTCGCCGAGGACAAGAGCTTACCCTCTACCTGCGGTCGCCTAGACCCAGAATCGCTCCTTCAACACAACATTCGACCAATTTTGAGACATGAAGTAAGCCCACACGCACCAGAGGTTGCCCAGGACAAGAGGTCGGCCTCTATCTGCGGTCGCCGAGATCCAGAATCGCTCCTTCAATACAACATTCGACCAATTTTGAGACATGAAGTAAGCCCACACGCACTAGAGGTCGCCCAGGACAAGAGGTCGCCCTCTACCTGCGGTCGCCTAGATCCAGAATCGCTCCTTCAATACAACATTCGACCAATTTAGAGACATGAAGTAAACCCACACGCACCCGAGGTCGCCATGGGCAAAAGCTTACCCTCGACCTGCGGTCGCCTAAACCCAGAATCGCTCCTTCAATACAACATTCGACCAATTTTGAGACATGAAGTAAGCCCACACGCACTAGAGGTCGCCCAGGACAAGAGGTCGCCCTCTACCTGCGGTCGCCTACATCCAGAATCGCTCCTTCAATACAACATTCGACCAATTTTGAGACATGAAGTAAACCCACACGCACCCGAGGTTGCCCAAGACAAGAGGTCGCACTCTACCCGCGGTCGCCTAGATCCAGAATCGCTCCTTCAATACAACGTTCGACCAATTTAGTGACATGAAGTAAACCGACACGCACCCGAGGTCGCCCTCTACCTGCGGTCGCCTAGACCTAGAATGGCTCCTTCAATACAACATTCGACCAATTTTGAGACATGAAGTAAACCCACACGCACTCGAGGTCGCCCAGGACAAGAGCTTACCCTCTACCTGCGGTCGCCTAGATCCAGAATCGCTCCTTCAATACAACATTCGACCAATTTTCAGACATGAAGTAAAGCCACACGCACCCGAGGTCGCCCAGGACAAGAGTTTACCCTCTACCTGCGGTCGCCTAAACCCAGAATCGCTCCTTCAATACAACATTCCACCAATTTTGAGACATGAAGTAAGCCTACACGCACCAGAGGTTGCCTAGGACAAGAGGTCGGCCTCTATCTGCGAGCCCCTAGATCCAGAATCGCTCCTTCAATACAACATTCGACCAATTTTCAGACATGAAGTAAACGCACACGCACCCGAGGTCGCCCAGAACAAAAGCTTATCCTCTACCCGCGGTCGCCTAGACCCAGAATGGCTCCTTCAATACAACATTCGACCAATTTTGAGACATGAAGTAAACCCACACGCACCCGAGGTCGCCCAGGACAAAAGCTTACCCTCTACCCGCGGTCGCCTAAATCCAGAATCGCTCCTTCAACACAACATTCGACCAATTTTGAGACATGAAGTAAACCCACACGCACGAGAGGTTGCCCAAGACAAGAGGTCGGCCTCTATCTGCGGTCGCCTAGATGCAGAATCGCTCCTTCAATACAACATTCGACCAATTTAGAGACATGAAGTAAACCCAAGCGCACCCGAGGTCGCCCTCTACCTGCGGTCGCCTAGATGCAGAATCGCTCCTTCAATACAACATTCGACAAATTTTGAGACATGAAGTAAACCCACACGCACCCGAGGTCGCCTAGGACAAGAGCTTACCCTCTATCTGCGGTCGCCTAGACCTAGAATCGCTCCTTCAATACAACCTTCGACCAATTTTGAGATATCAAGTAAATCCACACGCACCCGAGGTCGCCGAGGACAAGAGCTTACCCTCTACCTGCGGTCGCCTAGACCCAGAATCGCTCCTTCAACACAACATTCGACCAATTTTGAGACATGAAGTAAGCCCACACGCACCAGAGGTTGCCCAGGACAAGAGGTCGGCCTCTATCTGCGGTCGCCGAGATCCAGAATCGCTCCTTCAATACAACATTCGACCAATTTTGAGACATGAAGTAAGCCCACACGCACTAGAGGTCGCCCAGGACAAGAGGTCGCCCTCTACCTGCGGTCGCCTAGATCCAGAATCGCTCCTTCAATACAACATTCGACCAATTTAGAGACATGAAGTAAACCCACACGCACCCGAGGTCGCCATGGGCAAAAGCTTACCCTCGACCTGCGGTCGCCTAAACCCAGAATCGCTCCTTCAATACAACATTCGACCAATTTTGAGACATGAAGTAAGCCCACACGCACTAGAGGTCGCCCAGGACAAGAGGTCGCCCTCTACCTGCGGTCGCCTACATCCAGAATCGCTCCTTCAATACAACATTCGACCAATTTTGAGACATGAAGTAAACCCACACGCACCCGAGGTTGCCCAAGACAAGAGGTCGCACTCTACCCGCGGTCGCCTAGATCCAGAATCGCTCCTTCAATACAACGTTCGACCAATTTAGTGACATGAAGTAAACCGACACGCACCCGAGGTCGCCCTCTACCTGCGGTCGCCTAGACCTAGAATGGCTCCTTCAATACAACATTCGACCAATTTTGAGACATGAAGTAAACCCACACGCACTCGAGGTCGCCCAGGACAAGAGCTTACCCTCTACCTGCGGTCGCCTAGATCCAGAATCGCTCCTTCAATACAACATTCGACCAATTTTCAGACATGAAGTAAAGCCACACGCACCCGAGGTCGCCCAGGACAAGAGTTTACCCTCTACCTGCGGTCGCCTAAACCCAGAATCGCTCCTTCAATACAACATTCCACCAATTTTGAGACATGAAGTAAGCCTACACGCACCAGAGGTTGCCTAGGACAAGAGGTCGGCCTCTATCTGCGGTCGCCTAGATCCAGAATCGCTCCTTCAATACAACATTCGACCAATTTTGAGACATGAAGTAAACCCACACGCACCCGAGGTCGCCTAGGACAAGAGCTTACCCTCTATCTGCGGCCGCCTAGACCTAGAATCGCTCCTTCAATACAACGTTCGACCAATTTAGAGACATGAAGTAAACCCACACGCACCAAAGGTCGCCCAGAACAAAAGCTTATCCTCTACCTGCGGTCACCTAGACCCAGAATGGCTCCTTCAATACAACATTCGACCAATTTTGAGACATGAAGTAAGCCCACACGCACTAGAGGTCGCCCAGGACAAGAGGTCGCCCTCTACCTGCGGTCGCCTAGATCCAGAATCGCTCCTTCAATACAACATTCGACCAATTTTGAGACATGAAGTAAACCCACACGCACCCGAGGTCGCCATGGACAAAAGCTTACCCTCGACCTGCGGTCGCCTAGACCCAGAATGGCTCCTTCAACACAACATTCGACCAATTTGGAGACATGAAGTAAACCCACACGCACCCGAGGTTGCCCAAGACAAGAGGTCGCACTCTACCTGCGGTCGCCTAGATCCACAATCGCTCCTTCAATACAACACTCGACCAATTTTGAGACATGAAGTAAACCCACACGCACCCGATGTCGCCCAGGACAAAAGCTTACCCTCTACCCGCGGTCGCCTAAACCCAGAATCGCTCCTTCAATACAACATTCGACCAATTTAGAGACATGAAGTAAACCCACACACACCCGAGGTCGCCCAGTACCTGCGGTCGCCTAGATCCAGAATCGGTCCTTCAATACAACATTCGACCAATTTTGAGACATGAAGTAAAGCCACACGCACCCGAGGTCGCCCAGGACAAGAGCTTACCCTCTACCTGCGGTCGCCTAGACCCAGAATGGCTCCTTCAACACAACATTCGACCAATTTGGAGACATGAAGTAAACCCACACGCACCCGAGGTGGCCCAAGACAAGAGGTGGCCCTCTACTTGCGGTCGCCCAGATCCAGAATCGCTCCTTCAATACAACATTCGACCAATTTTGAGACATGAAGTAAACCCACACGCACCCGAGGTCGCCCAGGACAAGAGCTTACCCTCTACATGCGGTCGCCTAGACCCAGAATCGCTCCTTCAATACAACATTCCACCAATTTAGAGACATGAAGTAAACCCACACGCACCCGAGGTCGCCCAGGACTTGCGGTGGCCTAGATCCAGAATCGCTCCTTCAATACAACATTCGACCAATTTTGAGACATGAAGTAAACCCACACGCACTCGAGGTGGCCCAAGATAAGAGGTCGCCCTCTACTTGCGGTCGCCCAGATCCAGAATCGCTCCTTCAATACAACATTCGACCAGTTTTGAGACATGAAGTAAACCCACACGCACCCGAGGTCGCCCTCTAGTTGCGGTCGCCTAGATCCAGAATCGCTCCTTCAATACAACACTCGACCAATTTTGAGACATGAAGTAAATCCACACGCACCCGAGGTCGCCCAGGACAAGAGCTTACCCTCTACCTGCGGTCGCCTAGATCCAGAATCGCTCCTTCAATACAACATTCCACCAATTTTGAGACATAAAGTAAGCCCACACGCACCAGAGGTTGCCCAGGACAAGAGGTCGGCCTCTATCTGCGGTCGCCTAGATCCAGAATCGCTCCTTCAATACAACATTCGACCAATTTTGAGACATGAAGTAAACCCACACGCACCCGAGGTCGCCCAGAACAAAAGCTTATCCTCTACCTGCGGTCGCCTAGACCCAGAATGGCTCCTTCAATACAACATTCGACCAATTTTGAGACATGAAGTAAGCCCACACGCACTAGAGGTCGCCCAGGACAAGCGGTCGCCCTCTACCTGCGGTCGCCTAGATCCAGAATCGCTCCTTCAATACAACATTCTACCAATTTTGAGACATGAAGTAAGCCCACACGCACCCGAGGTCGCCCAGGACAAAAGCTTACCCTCTACCTGCGGTCGCCTAAACCCAGAATCGCTCCTTCAACACAACATTCTACCCATTTTGAGACATGAAGTAAACCCACACGCACCCGAGGTTGCCCAAGACAAGAGGTCGCACTCTATCTGCGGTCGCCTAAACGCAGAATCGCTCCTTCAATACAACATTCGACCAATTTAGAGACATGAAGTAAACCCACACGCACATGAGGTCGCCCTGTACCTGCGGTCGCCTAGATCCAGAATCGGTCCTTCAATACAACATTCGACCAATTTTGAGACATGAAGTAAAGCCACACGCACCCAAGGTCGCCTAGGACAAGAGCTTACCCTCTATCTGCGGTCGCCTAGACCTAGAATCGCTCCTTCAATACAACCTTCGACCAATTTTGAGACATCAAGTAAATCCACACGCACCCGAGGTCGCCGAGGACAAGAGCTTACCCTCTACCTGCGGTCGCCTAGACCCAGAATCGCTCCTTCAACACAACATTCGACCAATTTTGAGACATGAAGTAAGCCCACACGCACCAGAGGTTGCCCAGGACAAGAGGTCGGCCTCTATCTGCGGTCGCCGAGATCCAGAATCGCTCCTTCAATACAACATTCGACCAATTTTGAGACATGAAGTAAACCCACACGCACCCGAGGTCGCCCAGGACAAAAGCTTACCCTCTACCTGCGGTCGCCTAGACCCAGAATCGCTCCTTCAATACAACATTCGACCAATTTTGAGACATGAAGTAAACCCACACGCACCCGAGGTTGCCCAAGACAAGAGGTCGCACTCTACCTGCGGTCGCCTAGATCCAGAATCGCTCCTTCAATACAACACTCGACCAATTTTGAAACATGAAGTAAACCCACACGCACCCGAGGTTGCCCAAGACAAGAGGTTGCACTCTATCTGCGGTCGCCTAAACCCAGAATCGCTCCTTCAATACAACATTCGACCAATTTTGAGACATGAAGTAAACCCACACGCACCCGAGGTCGCCCAGAACAAAAGCTTACCCTCTACCTGCGGTCGCCTAGACCTAGAATCGCTCCTTCAATACAACATTCGACCAATTTTGAAACATGAAGTAAACCCACACGCACCCGAGGTTGCCCAAGACAAGAGGTCGCACTCTACCTGCGGTCGCCTAGATCCAGAATCGCTCCTTCAATACAACACTCGACCAATTTTGAGACATGAAATAAACCCACACGCACCCGAGGTCGCCCAGGACAAGAGTTTACCCTCTACCTGCGGTCGCCTAAACCCAGAATCGCTCCTTCAATACAACATTCCACCAATTTTGAGACATGAAGTAAGCCTACACGCACCAGAGGTTGCCTAGGACAAGAGGTCGGCCTCTATCTGCGGTCGCCTAGATCCAGAATCGCTCCTTCAATACAACATTCGACCAATTTTGAGACATGAAGTAAACCCACACGCGCTCGAGGTAGCCCAAGACAAGAGGTCGCCCTCTACTTGCGGTCGCCTAGATCCAGAATCGCTCCTTCAATACAACACTCGACCAATTTTCAGACATGAAGTAAACCCACACGCACCCGAGGTCGCCCAGCACAAGAGCTTACCCTCTACCTGCGGTCGCCTAGATCCAGAATCGCTCCTTCAATACAACATTCCACCAATTTTGAGACATGAAGTAAACCCACACGCACCCGAGGTCGCCCAGGACAAGAGCTTACCCTCTACCTGCGGTCGCCTAGACCTACAATCGCTCCTTCAATACAACATTCGACCAATTTTGAGACATGAAGTAAACCCACACGCACCCGAGGTTGCCCAAGACAAGAGGTCGGCCTCTATCTGCGGTCGCCTAGATCCAGAATCGCTCCTTCAATACAACATTCGACCAATTTTGAGACATGAAGTAAACCCACACGCACCCGAGGTCGCCCAGAACAAAAGCTTATCCTCTACCTGCGGTCACCTAGACCCAGAATCGCTCCTTCAATACAACATTCGACCAATTTAGAGACATGAAGTAAATCCACACGCACCCGAGTTTGCCCAGGACAAGAGGTCGCCCTCTACCTACGGTCGCCTAGAACTAGAATCGCTCCTTCAATACAACATTCGACCAATTTTGAGACATGAAGTAAACCCACACGCACTCGAGGTGGCCCAAGACAAGAGGTCGCCCTCTACTTGCGGTCGCCCAGATCCAGAATCGCTCCTTGAATACAACATTCGACCAATTTTGAGACATGAAGTAAACCCACACGCACCCGAGGTCGCCCTCTACTTGCGGTCGCCTAGATCCAGAATCGCTCCTTCAATACAACACTCGACCAATTTTCAGACATGAAGTAAACCCACACGCACTCGAGGTCGCCCAGAACAAAAGCTTACCCTCTACCTGCGGTCGCCTAGACCCAGAATGGCTCCTTCAATACAACATTCGACCAATTTTGAGACATGAAGTAAGCCCACACGCACCAGAGGCCGCCCAGGACAAGAGGTCGCCCTCTAGCTGCGGTCGCCTAGATCCAGAATCGCTCCTTCTATACAACATTCGACCAATTTTGAGACATGAAGTAAACCCACACGCACCCGAGGTCACCCAGGACAAAAACTTACCCTCTACCTACGGTCGCCTAGACCCAGAATCGCTCCTTGAACACAACATTCGACCAATTTTGAGACATGAAGTAAACCCACACGCACCCGAGGTTGCCCAAGACAAGAGGTCGCACTCTACCTGCGGTCGCCTAGATCTAGAATCGCTCCTTCAATACAACACTCGACCAATTTTGAGACATGAAGTAAACCCACACGCACCCGAGGTCGCCCTGTACCTGCGGTCGCCTAGATCCAGAATCGGTCCTTCAATACAACATTCGACCAATTTTGAGACATGAAGTAAAGCCACACGCACCCGAGGTCGCCCAGGACAAGAGCTTACCCTCTACCTGCGGTCGCCTAGATCCAGAATGGCTCCTTCAACACAACATTCGACCAATTTGGAGACATGAAGTAAAGCCACACGCACCCGAGGTCGCCCAGGACAAGAGCTTACCCTCTACCTGCGGTCGCCTAGATCCAGAATGGCTCCTTCAACACAACATTCGACCAATTTGGAGACATGAAGTAAATCCACACGCACCCGAGGTCGCCCAGGACAAGAGCTTACCCTCTACCTGCGGTCGCCTAGACCTAGAATCGCTCCTTCAATACAACATTCGACCAATTTTGAGACATGAAGTAAACCCACACGCACCCGAGGTTGCCCACGACAAGAGGTCGCACTCTATCTGCGGTCGCCTAAACGCAGAATCGCTCCTTCAATACAACATTCGACCAATTTAGAGACATGAAGTAAACCCACACGCACCCGAGGTCGCCCTGTACCTGCGGTCGCCTAGATCCAGAATCGGTCCTTCAATACAACATTCGACCAATTTTGAGACATGAAGTAAAGCCACACGCACCCGAGGTCGCCTAGGACAAGAGCTTACCCTCTATCTGCGGTCGCCTAGACCTAGAATCGCTCCTTCAATACAACCTTCGACCAATTTTGAGACATCAAGTAAATCCACACGCACCCGAGGTCGCCGAGGACAAGAGCTTACCCTCTACCTGCGGTCGCCTAGATCCAGAATCGCTCCTTCAATACAACATTCCACCAATTTTGAGACATGAAGTAAGCCCACACGCGCTCGAGGTAGCCCAAGACAAGAGGTCGCCCTCTACTTGCGGTCGCCCAGATCCAGAATCGCTCCTTCAATACAACATTCGACCAATTTTGAGACATGAAGTAAATCCACACGCACCCGAGGTCGCCCTCTATTTGCGGTCGCCCAGATCCAGAATCGCTCCTTCAATACAACACTCGACCAATTTTCAGACATGAAGTAAACCCACACGCACCCGAAGTCGCCCAGCACAAGAGCTTACCCTCTACCTGCGGTCGCCTAGATCCAGAATCGCTCCTTCAATACAACATTCGACCAATTTCGAGACATGAAGTAAACCCACACACACCCGAGGTCGCCCAGGACAAGAGCTTACCCTCTACCTGCGGTCGCCTAGACCTACAATCGCTCCTTCAATACAACATTCGACCAATTTTGAGACATGAAGTAAACCCACACGCACCCGAGGTTGCCCAAGACAAGAGGTCGGCCTCTATCTGCGGTCGCCTAGATCCAGAATCGCTCCTTCAATACAACATTCGACCAATTTTGAGACATGAAGTAAACCCACACGCACCCGAGGTCGCCCAGAACAAAAGCTTATCCTCTACCTGCGGTCACCTAGACCCAGAATCGCTCCTTCAATACAACATTCGACCAATTTAGAGACATGAAGTAAATCCACACGCACCAGAGGTTGCCCAGGACAAGAGGTCGCCCTCTACCTACGGTCGCCTAGAACTAGAATCGCTCCTTCAATACAACATTCGACCAATTTTGAGACATGAAGTAAACCCACACGCACTCGAGGTGGCCCAAGACAAGAGGTCGCCCTCTACTTGCGGTCGCCCAGATCCAGAATCGCTCCTTGAATACAACATTCGACCAATTTTGAGACATGAAGTAAACCCACACGCACCCGAGGTCGCCCTCTACTTGCGGTCGCCTAGATCCAGAATCGCTCCTTCAATACAACACTCGACCAATTTTCAGACATGAAGTAAACCCACACGCACCCGAGGTCGCCCAGGACAAGAGCTTACCCTCTACCTGCGGTCGCCTAGATCCAGAATCGCTCCTTCTATACAACATTCGACCAATTTTGAGACATGAAGTAAACCCACACGCACCCGAGGTCGCCCAGAACAAAAGCTTACCCTCTACCTGCGGTCGCCTAGATCCAGAATCGCTCCTTCAATACAACATTCGACCAATTTTGAGACATGAAGTAAACCCACACGCACCCGAGGTCGCCCAGAACAAAAACTGACCCTCTACCTACGGTCGCCTAGACCCAGAATCGCTCCTTCAACACAACATTCGACCAATTTTGAGACATGAAGTAAACCCACACGCACCCGAGGTTGCCCAAGACAAGAGCTTACCCTCTACCTGCGGTCGCCTAGATCCAGAATCGCTCCTTCAATACAACATTCCACCAATTTTGAGACATAAAGTAAGCCCACACGCACCAGAGGTTGCCCAGGACAAGAGGTCGGCCTCTATCTGCGGTCGCCTAGATCCAGAATCGCTCCTTCAATACAACATTCGACCAATTTTGGGACATGAAGTAAACCCACACGCACCCGAGGTCGCCCAGAACAAAAGCTTATCCTCTACCTGCGGTCGCCTAGACCCAGAATGGCTCCTTCAATACAACATTCGACCAATTTTGAGACATGAAGTAAGCCCACACGCACTAGAGGTCGCCCAGGACAAGCGGTCGCCCTCTACCTGCGGTCGCCTAGATCCAGAATCGCTCCTTCAATACAACATTCTACCAATTTTGAGACATGAAGTAAGCCCACACGCACCCGAGGTCGCCCAGGACAAAAGCTTACCCTCTACCTGCGGTCGCCTAAACCCAGAATCGCTCCTTCAACACAACATTCTACCAATTTTGAGACATGAAGTAAACCCACACGCACCCGAGGTTGCCCAAGACAAGAGGTCGCACTCTATCTGCGGTCGCCTAAACGCAGAATCGCTCCTTCAATACAACATTCGACCAATTTAGAGACATGAAGTAAACCCACACGCACCCGAGGTCGCCCTGTACCTGCGGTCGCCTAGATCCAGAATCGGTCCTTCAATACAACATTCGACCAATTTTGAGACATGAAGTAAAGCCACACGCACCCGAGGTCGCCCAGGACAAGAGCTTACCCTCTATCTGCGGTCGCCTAGACCTAGAATCGCTCCTTCAATACAACCTTCGACCAATTTTGAGACATCAAGTAAATCCACACGCACCCGAGGTCGCCCAGGACAAGAGCTTACCCTCTACCTGCGGTCGCCTAGACCCAGAATCGCTCCTTCAACACAACATTCGACCAATTTTGAGACATGAAGTAAGCCCACACGCACCAGAGGTTGCCCAGGACAAGAGGTCGGCCTCTATCTGCGGTCGCCGAGATCCAGAATCGCTCCTTCAATACAACACTCGACCAATTTTCAGACATGAAGTAAACCCACACGCACCCGAGGTCGCCCAGCACAAGAGCTTACCCTCTACCTGCGGTCGCCTAGATCCAGAATCGCTCCTTCAATACAACATTCGACCAATTTTGAGACATGAAGTAAACCCACACGCACCCGAGGTCGCCCAGGACAAGAGCTTACCCTCTACCTGCGGTCGCCTAGACCTACAATCGCTCCTTCAATACAACATTCGACCAATTTTGAGACATGAAGTAAACCCACACGCACCCGAGGTTGCCCAAGACAAGAGGTCGGCCTCTATCTGCGGTCGCCTAGATCCAGAATCGCTCCTTCAATACAACATTCGACCAATTTTGAGACATGAAGTAAACCCACACGCACCCGAGGTCGCCCAGAACAAAAGCTTATCCTCTACCTGCGGTCACCTAGACCCAGAATCGCTCCTTCAATACAACATTCGACCAATTTAGAGACATGAAGTAAATCCACACGCACCAGAGGTTGCCCAGGACAAGAGGTCGCCCTCTACCTACGGTCGCCTAGAACTAGAATCGCTCCTTCAATACAACACTCGACCAATTTTCAGACATGAAGTAAACCCACACGCACTCGAGGTCGCCCTCTACTTGCGGTCGCCTAGATCCAGAATCGCTCCTTCAATACAACACTCGACCAATTTTGAGACATGAAGTAAACCCACACGCACCCGAGGTCGCCCTCTACTTGCGGTCGCCTAGATCCAGAATCGCTCCTTCAATACAACACTCGACCAATTTTCAGACATGAAGTAAACCCACACGCACTCGAGGTCGCCCAGAACAAAAGCTTACCCTCTACCTGCGGTCGCCTAGACCCAGAATGGCTCCTTCAATACAACATTCGACCAATTTTGAGACATGAAGTAAGCCCACACGCACCAGAGGTCGCCCAGGACAAGAGGTCGCCCTCTAGCTGCGGTCGCCTAGATCCAGAATCGCTCCTTCTATACAACATTCGACCAATTTTGAGACATGAAGTAAACCCACACGCACCCGAGGTCACCCAGGACAAAAACTTACCCTCTACCTACGGTCGCCTAGACCCAGAATCGCTCCTTCAACACAACATTCGACCAATTTTGAGACATGAAGTAAACCCACACGCACCCGAGGTTGCCCAAGACAAGAGGTCGCACTCTACCTGCGGTCGCCTAGATCTAGAATCGCTCCTTCAATACAACACTCGACCAATTTTGAGACATGAAGTAAACCCACACGCACCCGAGGTCGCCCTGTACCTGCGGTCGCCTAGATCCAGAATCGGTCCTTCAATACAACATTCGACCAATTTTGAGACATGAAGTAAAGCCACACGCACCCGAGGTCGCCCAGGACAAGAGCTTACCCTCTACCTGCGGTCGCCTAGATCCAGAATGGCTCCTTCAACACAACATTCGACCAATTTGGAGACATGAAGTAAACCCACACGCACCCGAGGTCGCCCAGGACAAGAGCTTACCCTCTACCTGCGGTCGACTAGACCTAGAATCGCTCCTTCAATACAACATTCGACCAATTTTGAGACATGAAGTAAACCCACACGCACCCGAGGTTGCCCACGACAAGAGGTCGCACTCTATCTGCGGTCGCCTAAACGCAGAATCGCTCCTTCAATACAACATTCGACCAATTTAGAGACATGAAGTAAACCCACACGCACCCGAGGTCGCCCTGTACCTGCGGTCGCCTAGATCCAGAATCGGTCCTTCAATACAACATTCGACCAATTTTGAGACATGAAGTAAAGCCACACGCACCCAAGGTCGCCTAGGACAAGAGCTTACCCTCTATCTGCGGTCGCCTAGACCTAGAATCGCTCCTTCAATACAACCTTCGACCAATTTTGAGACATCAAGTAAATCCACACGCACCCGAGGTCGCCGAGGACAAGAGCTTACCCTCTACCTGCGGTCGCCTAGACCCAGAATCGCTCCTTCAACACAACATTCGACCAATTTTGAGACATGAAGTAAGCCCACACGCACCAGAGGTTGCCCAGGACAAGAGGTCGGCCTCTATCTGCGGTCGCCGAGATCCAGAATCGCTCCTTCAATACAACATTCGACCAATTTTGAGACATGAAGTAAACCCACACGCACCCGAGGTCGCCCAGGACAAAAGCTTACCCTCTACCTGCGGTCGCCTAGACCCAGAATCGCTCCTTCAATACAACATTCGACCAATTTTGAGACATGAAGTAAACCCACACGCACCCGAGGTTGCCCAAGACAAGAGGTCGCCCTGTACCTGCGGTCGCCTAGATCCAGAATCGCTCCTTCAATACAACACTCGACCAATTTTGAAACATGAAGTAAACCCACACGCACCCGAGGTTGCCCAAGACAAGAGGTTGCACTCTATCTGCGGTCGCCTAAACCCAGAATCGCTCCTTCAATACAACATTCGACCAATTTTGAGACATGAGGTAAACCCACACGCACCCGAGGTCGCCCAGAACAAAAGCTTACCCTCTACCTGCGGTCGCCTAGACCTAGAATCGCTCCTTCAATACAACATTCGACCAATTTTGAGACATGAAGTAAACCCACACGCACCCGAGGTTGCCCAAGACAAGAGGTCGCACTCTACCTGCGGTCGCCTAGATCCAGAATCGCTCCTTCAATACAACACTCGACCAATTTTGAGACATGAAGTAAACCCACACGCACCCGAGGTCGCCCAGGACAAGAGTTTACCCTCTACCTGCGGTCGCCTAAGCCCAGAATCGCTCCTTCAATACAACATTCCACCAATTTTGAGACATGAAGTAAACCCACACGCACCAGAGGTTGCCCAAGACAAGAGGTCGCCCTCTACTTGCGGTCGCCTAGATCCAGAATCGCTCCTTCAATACAACACTCGACCAATTTTCAGACATGAAGTAAACCCACACGCACCCGAGGTCGCCCAGGACAAGAGCTTACCCTCTACCTGCGGTCGACTAGACCTAGAATCGCTCCTTCAATACAACATTCGACCAATTTTGAGACATGAAGTAAACCCACACGCACCCGAGGTTGCCCACGACAAGAGGTCGCACTCTATCTGCGGTCGCCTAAACGCAGAATCGCTCCTTCAATACAACATTCGACCAATTTAGAGACATGAAGTAAACCCACACGCACCCGAGGTCGCCCTGTACCTGCGGTCGCCTAGATCCAGAATCGGTCCTTCAATACAACATTCGACCAATTTTGAGACATGAAGTAAAGCCACACGCACCCAAGGTCGCCTAGGACAAGAGCTTACCCTCTATCTGCGGTCGCCTAGACCTAGAATCGCTCCTTCAATACAACCTTCGACCAATTTTGAGACATCAAGTAAATCCACACGCACCCGAGGTCGCCGAGGACAAGAGCTTACCCTCTACCTGCGGTCGCCTAGACCCAGAATCGCTCCTTCAACACAACATTCGACCAATTTTGAGACATGAAGTAAGCCCACACGCACCAGAGGTTGCCCAGGACAAGAGGTCGGCCTCTATCTGCGGTCGCCGAGATCCAGAATCGCTCCTTCAATACAACATTCGACCAATTTTGAGACATGAAGTAAACCCACACGCACCCGAGGTCGCCCAGGACAAAAGCTTACCCTCTACCTGCGGTCGCCTAGACCCAGAATCGCTCCTTCAATACAACATTCGACCAATTTTGAGACATGAAGTAAACCCACACGCACCCGAGGTTGCCCAAGACAAGAGGTCGCCCTGTACCTGCGGTCGCCTAGATCCAGAATCGCTCCTTCAATACAACACTCGACCAATTTTGAAACATGAAGTAAACCCACACGCACCCGAGGTTGCCCAAGACAAGAGGTTGCACTCTATCTGCGGTCGCCTAAACCCAGAATCGCTCCTTCAATACAACATTCGACCAATTTTGAGACATGAGGTAAACCCACACGCACCCGAGGTCGCCCAGAACAAAAGCTTACCCTCTACCTGCGGTCACCTAGACCCAGAATCGCTCCTTCAATACAACATTCCACCAATTTTGAGACATGAAGTAAACCCACACGCACCAGAGGTTGCCCAAGACAAGAGGTCGCCCTCTACTTGCGGTCGCCTAGATCCAGAATCGCTCCTTCAATACAACACTCGACCAATTTTCAGACATGAAGTAAACCCACACGCACCCGAGGTCGCCCAGCACAAGAGCTTACCCTCTACCTGCGGTCGCCTAGATCCAGAATCGCTCCTTCAATACAACATTCGACCAATTTTGAGACATGAAGTAAACCCACACGCATCCGAGGTCGCCCAGGACAAGAGCTTACCCTCTACCTGCGGTCGCCTAGACCTACAATCGCTCCTTCAATACAACATTCGACCAATTTTGAGACATGAAGTAAACCCACACGCACCCGAGGTTGCCCAAGACAAGAGGTCGGCCTCTATCTGCGGTCGCCTAGATCCAGAATCGCTCCTTCAATACAACATTCGACCAATTTTGAGACATGAAGTAAACCCACACGCACCCGAGGTCGCCCAGAACAAAAGCTTATCCTCTACCTGCGGTCACCTAGACCCAGAATCGCTCCTTCAATACAACATTCGACCAATTTAGAGACATGAAGTAAATCCACACGCACCAGAGGTTGCCCAGGACAAGAGGTCGCCCTCTACCTACGGTCGCCTAGAACTAGAATCGCTCCTTTAATACAACATTCGACCAATTTTGAGACATGAAGTAAACCCACACGCACTCGAGGTGGCCCAAGACAAGAGGTTGCCCTCTACTTGCGGTCGCCCAGATCCAGAATCGCTCCTTGAATACAACATTCGACCAATTTTGAGACATGAAGTAAACCCACACGCACCCGAGGTCGCCCTCTACTTGCGGTCGCCTAGATCCAGAATCGCTCCTTCAATACAACACTCGACCAATTTTCAGACATGAAGTAAACCCACACGCACTCGAGGTCGCCCAGAACAAAAGCTTACCCTCTACCTGCGGTCGCCTAGACCCAGAATGGCTCCTTCAATACAACATTCGACCAATTTTGAGACATGAAGTAAACCCACACGCACCCGAGGTCGCCCTCTATTTGCGGTCGCCTAGATCCAGAATCGCTCCTTCAATACAACACTCGACCAATTTTCAGACATGAAGTAAACCCACACGCACCCGAGGTCGCCCAGCACAAGAGCTTACCCTCTACCTGCGGTCGCCTAGATCCAGAATCGCTCCTTCAATACAACATTCGACCAATTTCGAGACATGAAGTAAACCCACACGCACCCGAGGTCGCCCAGGACAAGAGCTTACCCTCTACCTGCGGTCGCCTAGAGCTACAATCGCTCCTTCAATACAACATTCGACCAATTTTGAGACATGAAGTAAACCCACACGCACCCGAGGTTGCCCAAGACAAGAGGTCGGCCTCTATCTGCGGTCGCCTAGATCCAGAATCGCTCCTTCAATACAACATTCGACCAATTTTGAGACATGAAGTAAACCCACACGCACCCGAGGTCGCCCAGAACAAAAGCTTATCCTCTACCTGCGGTCACCTAGACCCAGAATCGCTCCTTCAATACAACATTCGACCAATTTAGAGACATGAAGTAAATCCACACGCACCAGAGGTTGCCCAGGACAAGAGGTCGCCCTCTACCTACGGTCGCCTAGAACTAGAATCGCTCCTTCAATACAACATTCGACCAATTTTGAGACATGAAGTAAACCCACACGCACTCGAGGTGGCCCAAGACAAGAGGTCGCCCTCTACTTGCGGTCGCCCAGATCCAGAATCGCTCCTTGAATACAACATTCGACCAATTTTGAGACATGAAGTAAACCCACACGCACCCGAGGTCGCCCTCTACTTGCGGTCGCCTAGATCCAGAATCGCTCCTTCAATACAACACTCGACCAATTTTCAGACATGAAGTAAACCCACACGCACCCGAGGTCGCCCAGGACAAGAGCTTACCCTCTACCTGCGGTCGCCTAGATCCAGAATCGCTCCTTCTATACAACATTCGACCAATTTTGAGACATGAAGTAAACCCACACGCACCCGAGGTCGCCCAGAACAAAAGCTTACCCTCTACCTGCGGTCGCCTAGATCCAGAATCGCTCCTTCAATACAACATTCGACCAATTTTGAGACATGAAGTAAACCCACACGCACCCGAGGTCGCCCAGAACAAAAACTGACCCTCTACCTACGGTCGCCTAGACCCAGAATCGCTCCTTCAACACAACATTCGACCAATTTTGAGACATGAAGTAAACCCACACGCACCCGAGGTTGCCCAAGACAAGAGGTCGCACTCTACCTGCGGTCGCCTAGATCTAGAATCGCTCCTTCTATACAACACTCGACCAATTTTGAGACATGAAGTAAACCCACACGCACCCGAGGTCGCCCAGAACAAAAGCTTACCCTCTACCTGCGGTCGCCTAGATCCAGAATCGCTCCTTCAATACAACACTCGACCAATTTTCAGACATGAAGTAAACCCACACGCACCCGAGGTCGCCCAGGACAAGAGCTTACCCTCTACCTGCGGTCGCCTAGACCTAAAATCGCTCCTTCAATACAACATTCGACCAATTTTGAGACATGAAGTAAACCCACACGCACCCGAGGTTGCCCAAGACAAGAGGTCGCACTCTACCTGCGGTCGCCTAGACCCAGAATCGCTCCTTCAATACAACATTCGACCAATTTTGAGACATGAAGTAAACCCACACGCACCCGAGGTCGCCCAGAACAAAAGCTTACCCTCTACCTGCGGTCGCCTAGACCCAGAATGGCTCCTTCAATACAACATTCGACCAATTTTGAGACATAAAGTAAGCCCACACGCACCAGAGGTCGCCCAGGACAAGAGGTCGCCCTCTACCTGCGGTCGCCTAGATCCAGAATCGCTCCTTCAATACAACATTCGACCAATTTTGAGACATGAAGTAAACCCACACGCACCCGAGGTCGCCCAGAACAAAAGCTTACCCTCTACCTGCGGTCGCCTAGATCCAGAATCGCTCCTTCAATACAACACTCGACCAATTTTCAGACATGAAGTAAACCCACACGCACCAGAGGTCGCCCAGGACAAGAGTTTACCCTCTACCTGCGGTCGCCTAAACCCAGAATCGCTCCTTCAATACAACATTCGACCAATTTTGAGACATGAAGTAAACCCACACGCACCCGGGGTCGCCCAGAACAAAAGCTTACCCTCTATCTGCGGTCGCCTAGACCTAGAATCGCTCCTTCAATACAACATTCGACCAATTTTGAGACATGAAGTAAACCCACACGCACCCGGGGTCGCCCAGAACAAAAGCTTACCCTCTACCTGCGGTCGCCTAGATCCAGAATCGCTCCTTCAATACAACACTCGACCAACTTTGAGACATGAAGTAAACCCACACGCACCCGAGGTCGCCCAGGACAAGAGTTTACCCTCTACCTGCGGTCGCCTAAACCCAGAATCGCTCCTTCAATACAACATTCCACCAATTTTGAGACATGAAGTAAGCCTACACGCACCAGAGGTTGCCTAGGACAAGAGGTCGGCCTCAATCTGCGGTCGCCTAGAACTAGAATCGCTCCTTCAATACAACATTCGACCAATTTTGAGACATGAAGTAAACCCACACGCACCCGAGGTTGCCCAAGACAAGAGGTCGCACTCTACCTGCGGTCGCCTAGATCCAGAATCGCTCCTTCAATACAACATTCCACCAATTTAGAGACATGAAGTAAACCCACACGCACCCGAGGTCGCCCAGGACTTGCGGTGGCCTAGATCCAGAATCGCTCCTTCAATACAACATTCGACCAATTTTGAGACATGAAGTAAACCCACACGCACCCGAGGTGGCCCAAGACAAGAGGTGGCCCTCTACTTGCGGTCGCCCAGATCCAGAATCGCTCCTTCAATACAACATTCGACCAATTTTGAGACATGAAGTAAACCCACACGCACCCGAGGTCGCCCAGGACAAGAGCTTACCCTCTACATGCGGTTGCCTAGACCCAGAATCGCTCCTTCAATACAACATTCCACCAATTTAGAGACATGAAGTAAACCCACACGCACCCGAGGTCGCCCAGGACTTGCGGTGGCCTAGATCCAGAATCGCTCCTTCAATACAACATTCGACCAATTTTGAGACATGAAGTAAACCCACACGCACTCGAGGTGGCCCAAGATAAGAGGTCGCCCTCTACTTGCGGTCGCCCAGATCCAGCATCGCTCCTTCAATACAACATTCGACCAATTTTGAGACATGAAGTAAACCCACACGCACCCGAGGTCGCCCTCTAGTTGCGGTCGCCTAGATCCAGAATCGCTCCTTCAATACAACACTCGACCAATTTTGAGACATGAAGTAAATCCACACGCACCCGAGGTCGCCCAGGACAAGAGCTTACCCTCTACCTGCGGTCGCCTAGATCCAGAATCGCTCCTTCAATACAACATTCCACCAATTTTGAGACATAAAGTAAGCCCACACGCACCAGAGGTTGCCCAGGACAAGAGGTCGGCCTCTATCTGCGGTCGCCTAGATCCAGAATCGCTCCTTCAATACAACATTCGACCAATTTTGAGACATGAAGTAAACCCACACGCACCCGAGGTCGCCCAGAACAAAAGCTTATCCTCTACCTGCGGTCGCCTAGACCCAGAATGGCTCCTTCAATACAACATTCGACCAATTTTGAGACATGAAGTAAGCCCACACGCACTAGAGGTCGCCCAGGACAAGCGGTCGCCCTCTACCTGCGGTCGCCTAGATCCAGAATCGCTCCTTCAATACAACATTCGACCAATTTTGAGACATGAAGTAAGCCCACACGCACCCGAGGTCGCCCAGGACAAAAGCTTACCCTCTACCTGCGGTCGCCTAAACCCAGAATCGCTCCTTCAACACAACATTCTACCAATTTTGAGACATGAAGTAAACCCACACGCACCCGAGGTTGCCCAAGACAAGAGGTCGCACTCTATCTGCGGTCGCCTAAACGCAGAATCGCTCCTTCAATACAACATTCGACCAATTTTGAGACATGAAGTAAGCCCACACGCACCAGAGGTCGCCCAGGACAAGAGGTCGCCCTCTACCTGCGGTCGCCTAGATCCAGAATCGCTCCTTCAATACAACATTCGACCAATTTTGAGACATGAAGTAAACCCACACGCACCCGAGGTCGCCCAGAACAAAAGCTTACCCTCTACCTGCGGTCGCCTAGATCCAGAATCGCTCCTTCAATACAACACTCGACCAATTTTCAGACATGAAGTAAACCCACACGCACCAGAGGTCGCCCAGGACAAGAGTTTACCCTCTACCTGCGGTCGCCTAAACCCAGAATCGCTCCTTCAATACAACATTCGACCAATTTTGAGACATGAAATAAACCCACACGCACCCGGGGTCGCCCAGAACAAAAGCTTACCCTCTACCTGCGGTCGCCTAGACCTAGAATCGCTCCTTCAATACAACATTCGACCAATTTTGAGACATGAAGTAAACCCACACGCACCCGGGGTCGCCCAGAACAAAAGCTTACCCTCTACCTGCGGTCGCCTAGATCCAGAATCGCTCCTTCAATACAACACTCGACCAACTTTGAGACATGAAGTAAACCCACACGCACCCGAGGTCGCCCAGGACAAGAGTTTACCCTCTACCTGCGGTCGCCTAAACCCAGAATCGCTCCTTCAATACAACATTCCACCAATTTTGAGACATGAAGTAAGCCTACACGCACCAGAGGTTGCCTAGGACAAGAGGTCGGCCTCTATCTGCGGTCGCCTAGAACTAGAATCGCTCCTTCAATACAACATTCGACCAATTTTGAGACATGAAGTAAACCCACACGCACCCGAGGTTGCCCAAGACAAGAGGTCGCACTCTACCTGCGGTCGCCTAGATCCAGAATCGCTCCTTCAATACAACATTCCACCAATTTAGAGACATGAAGTAAACCCACACGCACCCGAGGTCGCCCAGGACTTGCGGTGGCCTAGATCCAGAATCGCTCCTTCAATACAACATTCGACCAATTTTGAGACATGAAGTAAACCCACACGCACCCGAGGTGGCCCAAGACAAGAGGTGGCCCTCTACTTGCGGTCGCCCAGATCCAGAATCGCTCCTTCAATACAACATTCGACCAATTTTGAGACATGAAGTAAACCCACACGCACCCGAGGTCGCCCAGGACAAGAGCTTACCCTCTACATGCGGTCGCCTAGACCCAGAATCGCTCCTTCAATACAACATTCCACCAATTTAGAGACATGAAGTAAACCCACACGCACCCGAGGTCGCCCAGGACTTGCGGTGGCCTAGATCCAGAATCGCTCCTTCAATACAACATTCGACCAATTTTGAGACATGAAGTAAACCCACACGCACCCGAGGTGGCCCAAGACAAGAGGTGGCCCTCTACTTGCGGTCGCCCAGATCCAGAATCGCTCCTTCAATACAACATTCGACCAATTTTGAGACATGAAGTAAACCCACACGCACCCGAGGTCGCCCAGGACAAGAGCTTACCCTCTACATGCGGTCGCCTAGACCCAGAATCGCTCCTTCAATACAACATTCCACCAATTTAGAGACATGAAGTAAACCCACACGCACCCGAGGTCGCCCAGGACTTGCGGTGGCCTAGATCCAGAATCGCTCCTTCAATACAACATTCGACCAATTTTGAGACATGAAGTAAACCCACACGCACCCGAGGTGGCCCAAGACAAGAGGTGGCCCTCTACTTGCGGTCGCCCAGATCCAGAATCGCTCCTTCAATACAACATTCGACCAATTTTGAGACATGAAGTAAACCCACACGCACCCGAGGTCGCCCAGGACAAGAGCTTACCCTCTACATGCGGTCGCCTAGACCCAGAATCGCTCCTTCAATACAACATTCCACCAATTTAGAGACATGAAGTAAACCCACACGCACCCGAGGTCGCCCAGGACTTGCGGTGGCCTAGATCCAGAATCGCTCCTTCAATACAACATTCGACCAATTTTGAGACATGAAGTAAACCCACACGCACTCGAGGTGGCCCAAGATAAGAGGTCGCCCTCTACTTGCGGTCGCCCAGATCCAGAATCGCTCCTTCAATACAACATTCGACCAATTTTGAGACATGAAGTAAACCCACACGCACCCGAGGTCGCCCTCTAGTTGCGGTCGCCTAGATCCAGAATCGCTCCTTCAATACAACACTCGACCAATTTTGAGACATGAAGTAAATCCACACGCACCCGAGGTCGCCCAGGACAAGAGCTTACCCTCTACCTGCGGTCGCCTAGATCCAGAATCGCTCCTTCAATACAACATTCCACCAATTTTGAGACATGAAGTAAGCCCACACGCACCAGAGGTTGCCCAGGACAAGAGGTCGGCCTCTATCTGCGGTCGCCTAGATCCAGAATCGCTCCTTCAATACAACATTCGACCAATTTTGAGACATGAAGTAAACCCACACGCACCCGAGGTCGCCCAGAACAAAAGCTTACCCTCTACCTGCGGTCGCCTAGATCCAGAATCGGTCCTTCAATACAACATTCGACCAATTTTGAGACATGAAGTAAACCCACACGCACCCGAGGTCGCCCAGAACAAAAGCTTATCCTCTACCTGCGGTCGCCTAGACCCAGAATCGCTCCTTCAATACAACATTCGACCAATTTTGAGACATGAAGTAAAGCCACACGCACCCGAGGTCGCCCAGGACAAGAGCTTACCCTCTATCTGCGGTCGCCTAGACCTAGAATCGCTCCTTCAATACAACCTTCGACCAATTTTGAGACATGAAGTAAACCCACACGCACCCGAGGTCGCCCTCTACCTGCGGTCGCCTAGATCCAGAATCGGTCCTTCAATACAACATTCGACCAATTTTGAGACATGAAGTAAACCCACACGCACCCGAGGTCGCCCAGAACAAAAGCTTACCCTCTACCTGCGGTCGCCTAGATCCAGAATCGCTCCTTCAATACAACACTCGACCAATTTTCAGACATGAAGTAAACCCACACGCACCCGAGGTCGCCCAGGACAAGAGCTTACCCTCTACCTGCGGTCGCCTAGATCCACAATCGCTCCTTCAATACAACATTCGACCAATTTTGAGACATGAAGTAAACCCACAAGCACTCGAGGTGGCCCAAGACAAGAGGTCGCCCTCTACTTGCGGTCGCCCAGATCCAGAATCGCTGCTTGAATACAACATTCGACCAATTTTGAGACATGAAGTAAACCCACACGCACCCGAGGTCGCCCTCTACTTGCGGTCGCCTAGATCCAGAATCGCTCCTTCAATACAACACTCGACCAATTTTCAGACTTGAAGTAAACCCACACGCACTCGAGGTCGCCCAGAACAAAAGCTTACCCTCTACCTGCGGTCGCCTAGACCCAGAATGGCTCCTTCAATACAACATTCGACCAATTTTGAGACATGAAGTAAGCCCACACGCACCAGAGGTCGCCCAGGACAAGAGGTCGCCCTCTAGCTGCGGTCGCCTAGATCCAGAATCGCTCCTTCTATACAACATTCGACCAATTTTGAGACATGAAGTAAACCCACACGCACCCGAGGTCACCCAGAACAAAAGCTTACCCTCTACCTGCGGTCGCCTAGATCCAGAATCGCTCCTTCAATACAACACTCGACCAATTTTCAGACATGAAGTAAACCCACACGCACCCGAGGTCGCCCAGGACAAGAGCTTACCCTCTACCTGCGGTCGCCTAGATCCAGAATCGCTCCTTCTATACAACATTCGACCAATTTTGAGACATGAAGTAAACCCACAAGCACTCGAGGTGGCCCAAGACAAGAGGTCGCCCTCTACTTGCGGTCGCCCAGATCCAGAATCCCTGCTTGAATACAACATTCGACCAATTTTGAGACATGAAGTAAACCCACACGCACCCGAGGTCGCCCTCTACTTGCGGACGCCTAGATCCAGAATCGCTCCTTCAATACAACACTCGACCAATTTTCAGACCTGAAGTAAACCCACACGCACTCGAGGTCGCCCAGAACAAAAGCTTACCCTCTACCTGCGGTCGCCTAGACCCAGAATGGCTCCTTCAATACAACATTCGACCAATTTTGAGACATGAAGTAAGCCCACACGCACCAGAGGTCGCCCAGGACAAGAGGTCGCCCTCTAGCTGCGGTCGCCTAGATCCAGAATCGCTCCTTCTATACAACATTCGACCAATTTTGAGACATGAAGTAAACCCACACGCACCCGAGGTCGCCCAGAACAAAAGCTTACCCTCTACCTGCGGTCGCCTAGATCCAGAATCGCTCCTTCAATACAACACTCGACCAATTTTCAGACATGAAGTAAACCCACACGCACCCGAGGTCGCCCAGAACAAGAGCTTACCCTCTACCTGCGGTCGCCTAGATCCAGAATCGCTCCTTCTATACAACATTCGACCAATTTTGAGACATGAAGTAAACCCACACGCACCCGAGGTCGCCCAGAACAAAAGCTTACCCTCTACCTGCGGTCGCCTAGATCCAGAATCGCTCCTTCAATACAACATTCGACCAATTTTGAGACATGAAGTAAACCCACACGCACCCGAGGTCGCCCAGAACAAAAGCTTACCCTCTACCTGCGGTCGCCTAGACCCAGAATGGCTCCTTCAATACAACATTCGACCAATTTTGAGACATGAAGTAAGCCCACACGCACCAGAGGTCGCCCAGGACAAGAGGTCGCCCTCTACCTGCGGTCGCCTAGATCCAGAATCGCTCCTTCTATACAACATTCGACCAATTTTGAGACATGAAGTAAACCCACACGCACCCGAGGTCGCCCAGAACAAAAGCTTACCCTCTACCTGCGGTCGCCTAGATCCAGAATCGCTCCTTCAATACAACACTCGACCAATTTTCAGACATGAAGTAAACCCACACGCACCAGAGGTCGCCCAGGACAAGAGTTTACCCTCTACCTGCGGTCGCCTAAACCCAGAATCGCTCCTTCAATACAAAATTCGACCAATTTTGAGACATGAAGTAAGCCTACACGCACCAGAGGTTGCCTAGGACAAGAGGTCGGCCTCTATCTGCGGTCGCCTAGAACTAGAATCGCTCCTTCAATACAACATTCGACCAATTTTGAGACATGAAGTAAACCCACACGCACCCGAGGTTGCCCAAGACAAGAGGTCGCACTCTACCTGCGGTCGCCTAGATCCAGAATCGCTCCTTCAATACAACATTCCACCAATTTAGAGACATGAAGTAAACCCACACGCACCCGAGGTCGCCCAGGACTTGCGGTGGCCTAGATCCAGAATCGCTCCTTCAATACAACATTCGACCAATTTTGAGACATGAAGTAAACCCACACGCACCCGAGGTGGCCCAAGACAAGAGGTGGCCCTCTACTTGCGGTCGCCCAGATCCAGAATCGCTCCTTCAATACAACATTCGACCAATTTTGAGACATGAAGTAAACCCACATGCACCCGAGGTCGCCCAGGACAAGAGCTTACCCTCTACATGCGGTCGCCTAGACCCAGAATCGCTCCTTCAATACAACATTCCACCAATTTAGAGACATGAAGTAAACCCACACGCACCCGAGGTCGCCCAGGACTTGCGGTGGCCTAGATCCAGAATCGCTCCTTCAATACAACATTCGACCAATTTTGAGACATGAAGTAAACCCACACGCACCCGAGGTTGCCCAAGACAAGAGGTCGCACTCTACCTGCGGTCGCCTAGATCCAGAATCGCTCCTTCAATACAACACTCGACCAATTTTGAGACATGAAGTAAACCCACACGCACCCGAGGTCGCCCAGGGCAAAAGCTTACCCTCTACCCGCGGTCGCCTAAACCCAGAATCGCTCCTTCAATACAACATTCGACCAATTTAGAGACATGAAGTAAACCCACACACACACGAGGTCGCCCTGTACCTGCGGTCGCCTAGATCCAGAATCGGTCCTTCAATACAACATTCGACCAATTTTGAGACATGAAGTAAAGCCACACGCACCCGAGGTCGCCCAGGACAAGAGCTTACCCTCTACCTGCGGTCGCCTAGACCCAGAATCGCTCCTTCAATACAACATTCCACCAATTTAGAGACATGAAGTAAACCCACACGCACCCGAGGTCGCCCAGGACTTGCGGTGGCCTAGATCCAGAATCGCTCCTTCAATACAACATTCGACCAATTTTGAGACATGAAGTAAACCCACACGCACTCGAGGTGGCCCAAGATAAGAGGTCGCCCTCTACTTGCGGTCGCCCAGATCCAGAATCGCTCCTTCAATACAACATTCGACCAGTTTTGAGACATGAAGTAAACCCACACGCACCCGAGGTCGCCCTCTAGTTGCGGTCGCCTAGATCCAGAATCGCTCCTTCAATACAACACTCGACCAATTTTGAGACATGAAGTAAATCCACACGCACCCGAGGTCGCCCAGGACAAGAGCTTACCCTCTACATGCGGTCGCCTAGATCCAGAATCGCTCCTTCAATACAACATTCCACCAATTTTGAGACATAAAGTAAGCCCACACGCACCAGAGGTTGCCCAGGACAAGAGGTCGGCCTCTATCTGCGGTCGCCTAGATCCAGAATCGCTCCTTCAATACAACATTCGACCAATTTTGAGACATGAAGTAAACCCACACGCACCCGAGGTCGCCCAGAACAAAAGCTTACCCTCTACCTGCGGTCGCCTAGACCCAGAATGGCTCCTTCAATACAACATTCGACCAATTTTGAGACATGAAGTAAGCCCACACGCACTAGAGGTCGCCCAGGACAAGCGGTCGCCCTCTACCTGCGGTCGCCTAGATCCAGAATCGCTCCTTCAATACAACATTCTACCAATTTTGAGACATGAAGTAAGCCCACACGCACCCGAGGTCGCCCAGGACAAAAGCTTACCCTCTACCTGCGGTCGCCTAAACCCAGAATCGCTCCTTCAACACAACATTCTACCAATTTTGAGACATGAAGTAAACCCACACGCACCCGAGGTTGCCCAAGACAAGAGGTCGCACTCTACCTGCGGTCGCCTAGATCCACAATCGCTCCTTCAATACAACACTCGACCAATTTTGAGACATGAAGTAAACCCACACGCACCCGAGGTCGCCCTCTACCTGCGGTCGCCTAGATCCAGAATCGGTCCTTCAATACAACATTCGACCAATTTTGAGACATGAAGTAAACCCACACGCACCCGAGGTCGCCCAGGACAAGAGCTTACCCTCTATCTGCGGTCGCCTAGACCTAGAATCGCTCCTTCAATACAACCTTCGACCAATTTTGAGACATGAAGTAAACCCACACGCACCCGAGGTCGCCCTCTACCTGCGGTCGCCTAGATCCAGAATCGGTCCTTCAATACAACATTCGACCAATTTTGAGACATCAAGTAAATCCACACGCACCCGAGGTCGCCGAGGACAAGAGCTTACCCTCTACCTGCGGTCGCCTAGACCCAGAATGGCTCCTTCAACACAACATTCGACCAATTTTGAGACATGAAGTAAGCCCACACGCACCAGAGGTTGCCCAGGACAAGAGGTCGGCCTCTATCTGCGGTCGCCGAGATCCAGAATCGCTCCTTCAATACAACATTCGACCAATTTTGAGACATGAAGTAAACCCACACGCACCCGAGGTCGCCCAGGACAAAAGCTTACCCTCTACCTGCGGTCGCCTAGACCCAGAATCGCTCCTTCAACACAACATTCGACCAATTTTGAGACATGAAGTAAACCCACACGCACCCGAGGTTGCCCAAGACAAGAGGTCGCACTCTACCTGCGGTCGCCTAGATCCAGAATCGCTCCTTCAATACAACACTCGACCAATTTTGAGACATGAAGTAAACCCACACGCACCCGAGGTTGCCCAAGACAAGAGGTTGCACTCTATCTGCGGTCGCCTAAACCCAGAATCGCTCCTTCAATACAACATTCGACCAATTTTGAGACATGAAGTAAACCCACACGCACCCGAGGTCGCCCAGAACAAAAGCTTACCCTCTACCTGCGGTCGCCTAGACCTAGAATCGCTCCTTCAATACAACATTCGACCAATTTTGAGACATGAAGTAAACCCACACGCACCCGAGGTTGCCCAAGACAAGAGGTCGCACTCTACCTGCGGTCGCCTAGATCCAGAATCGCTCCTTCAATACAACACTCGACCAATTTTGAGACATGAAGTAAACCCACACGCACCCGAGGTCGCCCAGGACAAGAGTTTACCCTCTACCTGCGGTCGCCTAAACCCAGAATCGCTCCTTCAATACAACATTCCACCAATTTTGAGACATGAAGTAAGCCTACACGCACCAGAGGTTGCCTAGGACAAGAGGTCGGCCTCTATCTGCGGTCGCCTAGATCCAGAATCGCTCCTTCAATACAACATTCGACCAATTTTGAGACATGAAGTAAACCCACACGCGCTCGAGGTAGCCCAAGACAAGAGGTCGCCCTCTACTTGCGGTCGCCCAGATCCAGAATCGCTCCTTCAATACAACATTCGACCAATTTTGAGACATGAAGTAAATCCACACGCACCCGAGGTCGCCCTCTACTTGCGGTCGCCTAGATCCAGAATCGCTCCTTCAATACAACACTCGACCAATTTTGAGACATGAAGTAAACCCACACGCACCCGAGGTCGCCCAGCACAAGAGCTTACCCTCTACCTGCGGTCGCCTAGATCCAGAATCGCTCCTTCAATACAACATTCGACCAATTTTGAGACATGAAGTAAACCCACACGCACCCGAGGTTGCCCAAGACAAGAGGTCGGCCTCTATCTGCGGTCCCCTAGATCCAGAATCGCTCCTTCAATACAACATTCGACCAATTTTGAGACATGAAGTAAACCCACACGCACCCGAGGTCACCCAGAACAAAAGCTTATCCTCTACCTGCGGTCGCCTAGACCCAGAATCGCTCCTTCAATACAACATTCGACCAATTTTGAGACATGAAGTAAACCCACACGCACCCGGGGTCGCCCAGAACAAAAGCTTACCCTCTACCTGCGGTCGCCTAGACCTAGAATCGCTCCTTCAATACAACATTCGACCAATTTTGAGACATGAAGTAAACCCACACGCACCCGAGGTTGCCCAAGACAAGAGGTCGCACTCTACCTGCGGTCGCCTAGATCCAGAATCGCTCCTTCAATACAACACTCGACCAATTTTGAGACATGAAGTAAACCCACACGCACCCGAGGTCGCCTAGATCCAGAATCGCTCCTTCAATACAACATTCGACCAATTTTGAGACATGAAGTAAGCCCACACGCACCAGAGGTCGCCCAGGACAAGAGGTCGCCCTCTAGCTGCGGTCGCCTAGATCCAGAATCGCTCCTTCTATACAACATTCGACCAATTTTGAGACATGAAGTAAACCCACACGCACCCGAGGTCGCCCAGAACAAAAGCTTACCCTCTACCTGCGGTCGCCTAGATCCAGAATCGCTCCTTCAATTCAACACTCGACCAATTTTCAGACATGAAGTAAACCCACACGCACCCGAGGTCGCCCAGGACAAGAGCTTACCCTCTACCTGCGGTCGCCTAGACCTAGAATCGCTCCTTCAATACAACATTCGACCAATTTTGAGACATGAAGTAAACCCACACGCACCCGAGGTTGCCCAAGACAAGAGGTCGCACTCTACCTGCGGTCGCCTAGATCCAGAATCGCTCCTTCAATACAACATTCGACCAATTTTGAGACATGAAGTAAACCCACACGCACCCGAGGTCGCCCAGAACAAAAGCTTACCCTCTACCTGCGGTCGCCTAGACCCAGAATGGCTCCTTCAATACAACATTCGACCAATTTTGAGACATGAAGTAAGCCCACACGCACCAGAGGTCGCCCAGGACAAGAGGTCGCCCTCTACCTGCGGTCGCCTAGATCCAGAATCGCTCCTTCTATACAACATTCGACCAACTTTGAGACATGAAGTAAACCCACACGCACCCGAGGTCGCCCAGAACAAAAGCTTACCCTCTACCTGCGGTCGCCTAGATCCAGAATCGCTCCTTCAATACAACACTCGACCAATTTTCAGACATGAAGTAAACCCACACGCACCAGAGGTCGCCCAGGACAAGAGTTTACCCTCTACCTGCGGTCGCCTAAACCCAGAATCGCTCCTTCAATACAACATTCGACCAATTTTGAGACATGAAGTAAACCCACACGCACCCGGGGTCGCCCAGAACAAAAGCTTACCCTCTACCTGCGGTCGCCTAGACCTAGAATCGCTCCTTCAATACAACATTCGACCAATTTTGAGACATGAAGTAAACCCACACGCACCCGAGGTCGCCCAGGACAAGAGCTTACCCTCTACCTGCGGTCGCCTAGACCTAGAATCGCTCCTTCAATACAACATTCGACCAATTTTGAGACATGAAGTAAACCCACACGCACCCGAGGTTGCCCAAGACAAGAGGTCGGCCTCTATCTGCGGTCGCCTAGATCCAGAATCGCTCCTTCAATACAACATTCGACCAATTTTGAGACATGAAATAAACCCACACGCACCCGAGGTCACCCAGAACAAAAGCTTATCCTCTACCTGCGGTCGCCTAGACCCAGAATCGCTCCTTCAATACAACATTCGACCAATTTTGAGACATGAAGTAAACCCACACGCACCCGGGGTCGCCCAGAACAAAAGCTTACCCTCTACCTGCGGTCGCCTAGACCTAGAATCGCTCCTTCAATACAACATTCGACCAATTTTGAGACATCAAGTAAACCCACACGCACCCGAGGTTGCCCAAGACAAGAGGTCGCACTCTACCTGCGGTCGCCTAGATCCAGAATCGCTCCTTCAATACAACACTCGACCAATTTTGAGACATGAAGTAAACCCACACGCAGCCGAGGTCGCCCAGGACAAGACTTTACCCTCTACCTGCGGTCGCCTAAACCCAGAATCGCTCCTTCAATACAACATTCCACCAATTTTGAGACATGAAGTAAGCCCACACGCACCAGAGGTCGCCCAGGACAAGAGGTCGCCCTCTACCTGCGGTCGCCTAGATCCAGAATCGCTCCTTCTATACAACATTCGACCAATTTTGAGACATGAAGTAAACCCACACGCACCCGAGGTCGTCCAGAACAAAAGCTTACCCTCTACCTGCGGTCGCCTAGATCCAGAATCGCTCCTTCAATTCAACACTCGACCAATTTTCAGACATGAAGTAAACCCACACGCACCAGAGGTCGCCCAGGACAAGAGCTTACCCTCTACCTGCGGTCGCCTAAACCCAGAATCGCTCCTTCAATACAAAATTCGACCAATTTTGAGACATGAAGTAAACCCACACGCACCCGAGGTTGCCCAAGACAAGAGGTCGCACTCTACCTGCGGTCGCCTAGATCCAGAATCGCTCCTTCAATACAACATTCGACCAATTTTGAGACATGAAGTAAACCCACACGCACCCGAGGTCGCCCAGAACAAAAGCTTACCCTCTACCTGCGGTCGCCTAGACCCAGAATGGCTCCTTCAATACAACATTCGACCAATTTTGAGACATGAAGTAAGCCCACACGCACCAGAGGTCGCCCAGGACAAGAGGTCGCCCTCTACCTGCGGTCGCCTAGATCCAGAATCGCTCCTTCTATACAACATTCGACCAACTTTGAGACATGAAGTAAACCCACACGCACCCGAGGTCGCCCAGAACAAAAGCTTACCCTCTACCTGCGGTCGCCTAGATCCAGAATCGCTCTTTCAATACAACACTCGACCAATTTTCAGACATGAAGTAAACCCACACGCACCAGAGGTCGCCCAGGACAAGAGTTTACCCTCTACCTGCGGTCGCCTAAACCCAGAATCGCTCCTTCAATACAACATTCGACCAATTTTGAGACATGAAGTAAACCCACACGCACCCGGGGTCGCCCAGAACAAAAGCTTACCCTCTACCTGCGGTCGCCTAGACCTAGAATCGCTCCTTCAATACAACATTCGACCAATTTTGAGACATGAAGTAAACCCACACGCACCCGAGGTCGCCCAGGACAAGAGCTTACCCTCTACCTGCGGTCGCCTAGACCTAGAATCGCTCCTTCAATACAACATTCGACCAATTTTGAGACATGAAGTAAACCCACACGCACCCGAGGTTGCCCAAGACAAGAGGTCGGCCTCTATCTGCGGTCGCCTAGATCCAGAATCGCTCCTTCAATACAACATTCGACCAATTTTGAGACATGAAATAAACCCACACGCACCCGAGGTCACCCAGAACAAAAGCTTATCCTCTACCTGCGGTCGCCTAGACCCAGAATCGCTCCTTCAATACAACATTCGACCAATTTTGAGACATGAAGTAAACCCACACGCACCCGGGGTCGCCCAGAACAAAAGCTTACCCTCTACCTGCGGTCGCCTAGACCTAGAATCGCTCCTTCAATACAACATTCGACCAATTTTGAGACATCAAGTAAACCCACACGCACCCGAGGTTGCCCAAGACAAGAGGTCGCACTCTACCTGCGGTCGCCTAGATCCAGAATCGCTCCTTCAATACAACACTCGACCAATTTTGAGACATGAAGTAAACCCACACGCAGCCGAGGTCGCCCAGGACAAGACTTTACCCTCTACCTGCGGTCGCCTAAACCCAGAATCGCTCCTTCAATACAACATTCCACCAATTTTGAGACATGAAGTAAGCCCACACGCACCAGAGGTCGCCCAGGACAAGAGGTCGCCCTCTAGCTGCGGTCGCCTAGATCCAGAATCGCTCCTTCTATACAACATTCGACCAATTTTGAGACATGAAGTAAACCCACACGCACCCGAGGTCGTCCAGAACAAAAGCTTACCCTCTACCTGCGGTCGCCTAGATCCAGAATCGCTCCTTCAATTCAACACTCGACCAATTTTCAGACATGAAGTAAACCCACACGCACCCGAGGTCGCCCAGGACAAGAGCTTACCCTCTACCTGCGGTCGCCTAAACCCAGAATCGCTCCTTCAATACAAAATTCGACCAATTTTGAGACATGAAGTAAACCCACACGCACCCGAGGTTGCCCAAGACAAGAGGTCGCACTCTACCTGCGGTCGCCTAGATCCAGAATCGCTCCTTCAATACAACATTCGACCAATTTTGAGACATGAAGTAAACCCACACGCACCCGAGGTCGCCCAGAACAAAAGCTTACCCTCTACCTGCGGTCGCCTAGACCCAGAATGGCTCCTTCAATACAACATTCGACCAATTTTGAGACATGAAGTAAGCCCACACGCACCAGAGGTCGCCCAGGACAAGAGGTCGCCCTCTACCTGCGGTCGCCTAGATCCAGAATCGCTCCTTCTATACAACATTCGACCAACTTTGAGACATGAAGTAAACCCACACGCACCCGAGGTCGCCCAGAACAAAAGCTTACCCTCTACCTGCGGTCGCCTAGATCCAGAATCGCTCCTTCAATACAACACTCGACCAATTTTCAGACATGAAGTAAACCCACACGCACCAGAGGTCGCCCAGGACAAGAGTTTACCCTCTACCTGCGGTCGCCTAAACCCAGAATCGCTCCTTCAATACAACATTCGACCAATTTTGAGACATGAAGTAAACCCACACGCACCCGGGGTCGCCCAGAACAAAAGCTTACCCTCTACCTGCGGTCGCCTAGACCTAGAATCGCTCCTTCAATACAACATTCGACCAATTTTGAGACATGAAGTAAACCCACACGCACCCGAGGTTGCCCAAGACAAGAGGTCGCACTCTACCTGCGGTCGCCTAGATCCAGAATCGCTCCTTCAATACAACATTCGACCAATTTTGAGACATGAAGTAAGCCTACACGCACCAGAGGTTGCCTAGGACAAGAGGTCGGCCTCTATCTGCGGTCGCCTAGAACTAGAATCGCTCCTTCGATACAACATTCGACCAATTTTGAGACATGAAGTAAACCCACACGCACCCGAGGTTGCCCAAGACAACAGGTCGCACTCTACCTGCGGTCGCCTAGACCTAGAATCGCTCCTTCAATACAACATTCGACCAATTTTGAGACATGAAGTAAACCCACACGCACCCGAGGTTGCCCAAGACAAGAGGTCGCACTCTACCTGCGGTCGCCTAGATCCAGAATCGCTCCTTCAATACAACATTCGACCAATTTTGAGACATGAAGTAAACCCACACGCACCCGAGGTCGCCCAGAACAAAAGCTTATCCTCTACCTGCGGTCGCCTAGACCCAGAATCGCTCCTTCAATACAACATTCGACCAATTTAGAGACATGAAGTAAACCCACACGCACTAGAGGTTGCCCAGGACAAGAGGTCGCCCTCTACCTACGGTCGCCTAGAACTAGAATCGCTCCTTCAATACAACATTCGACCAATTTTGAGACATGAAGTAAACCCACACGCACTCGAGGTGGCCCAAGACAAGAGGTCGCCCTCTACTTGCGGTCGCCCAGATCCAGAATCGCTCCTTGAATACAACATTCGACCAATTTTGAGACATGAAATAAACCCACACGCACCCGAGGTCGCCCTCTACTTGCGGTCGCCGAGATCCAGAATCGCTCCTTCAATACAACACTCGACCAATTTTGAGACATGAAGTAAACCCACACGCACCCGAGGTTGCCCAAGACAAGAGGTCGCACTCTACCTGCGGTCGCCTAGATCCAGAATCGCTCCTTCAATACAACATTCGACCAATTTTGAGACATGAAGTAAACCCACACGCACCCGAGGTCGCCCAGAACAAAAGCTTACCCTCTACCTGCGGTCGCCTAGACCCAGAATGGCTCCTTCAATACAACATTCGACCAATTTTGAGACATGAAGTAAGCCCACACGCACCAGAGGTCGCCCAGGACAAGAGGTCGCCCTCTACCTGCGGTCGCCTAGATCCAGAATCGCTCCTTCTATACAACATTCGACCAACTTTGAGACATGAAGTAAACCCACACGCACCCGAGGTCGCCCAGAACAAAAGCTTACCCTCTACCTGCGGTCGCCTAGATCCAGAATCGCTCCTTCAATACAACACTCGACCAATTTTCAGACATGAAGTAAACCCACACGCACCAGAGGTCGCCCAGGACAAGAGTTTACCCTCTACCTGCGGTCGCCTAAACCCAGAATCGCTCCTTCAATACAACATTCGACCAATTTTGAGACATGAAGTAAACCCACACGCACCCGGGGTCGCCCAGAACAAAAGCTTACCCTCTACCTGCGGTCGCCTAGACCTAGAATCGCTCCTTCAATACAACATTCGACCAATTTTGAGACATGAAGTAAACCCACACGCACCCGAGGTTGCCCAAGACAAGAGGTCGCACTCTACCTGCGGTCGCCTAGATCCAGAATCGCTCCTTCAATACAACATTCGACCAATTTTGAGACATGAAGTAAGCCTACACGCACCAGAGGTTGCCTAGGACAAGAGGTCGGCCTCTATCTGCGGTCGCCTAGAACTAGAATCGCTCCTTCGATACAACATTCGACCAATTTTGAGACATGAAGTAAACCCACACGCACCCGAGGTTGCCCAAGACAACAGGTCGCACTCTACCTGCGGTCGCCTAGACCTAGAATCGCTCCTTCAATACAACATTCGACCAATTTTGAGACATGAAGTAAACCCACACGCACCCGAGGTTGCCCAAGACAAGAGGTCGCACTCTACCTGCGGTCGCCTAGATCCAGAATCGCTCCTTCAATACAACATTCGACCAATTTTGAGACATGAAGTAAACCCACACGCACCCGAGGTCGCCCAGAACAAAAGCTTATCCTCTACCTGCGGTCGCCTAGACCCAGAATCGCTCCTTCAATACAACATTCGACCAATTTAGAGACATGAAGTAAACCCACACGCACTAGAGGTTGCCCAGGACAAGAGGTCGCCCTCTACCTACGGTCGCCTAGAACTAGAATCGCTCCTTCAATACAACATTCGACCAATTTTGAGACATGAAGTAAACCCACACGCACTCGAGGTGGCCCAAGACAAGAGGTCGCCCTCTACTTGCGGTCGCCCAGATCCAGAATCGCTCCTTGAATACAACATTCGACCAATTTTGAGACATGAAATAAACCCACACGCACCCGAGGTCGCCCTCTACTTGCGGTCGCCGAGATCCAGAATCGCTCCTTCAATACAACACTCGACCAATTTTCAGACATGAAGTAAACCCACACGCACTCGAGGTCGCCCAGAACAAAAGCTTACCCTCTACCTGCGGTCGCCTAAACGCAGAATCGCTCCTTCAATACAACATTCGACCAATTTTGAGACATGAAGTAAGCCCACACGCACCAGAGGTCGCCCAGGACAAGAGGTCGCCCTCTAGCTCCGGTCGCCTAGATCCAGAATCGCTCCTTCTATACAACATTCGACCAATTTTGAGACATGAAGTAAACCCACACGCACCCGAGGTCATCCAGGACAAAAACTTACCCTCTACCTACGGTCGCCTAGACCCAGAATCGCTCCTTCAATACAACACTCGACCAATTTTGAGACATGAAGTAAACCCACACGCACCCGAGGTCGCCCAGAACAAAAGCTTACCCTCTACCTGCGGTCGCCTAGACCCAGAATGGCTCCTTCAATACAACATTCGACCAATTTTGAGACATGAAGTAAACCCACACGCACCCGAGGTCGCCTAGATCCAGAATCGCTCCTTCAATACAACATTCGACCAATTTTGAGACATGAAGTAAACCCACACGCACCCGAGGTCGCCCAGGACAAGAGCTTACCCTCTACCTGCGGTCGCCTAGACCCAGAATCGCTCCTTCAACACAACATTCGACCAATTTTGAGACATGAAGTAAGCCCACACGCACCCGAGGTTGCCCAAGACAAGAGGTCGCACTCTACCTGCGGTCGCCTAGATCCACAATCGCTCCTTCTATACAACACTCGACCAATTTAGAGACATGAAGTAAACCCACACGCACCCGAGGTCGCCCTCTACCTGCGGTCGCCTAGATCCAGAATCGGTCCTTCAATACAACATTCGACCAATTTTGAGACATGAAGTAAACCCACACGCACCCGAGGTCGCCCAGAACAAAAGCTTACCCTCTATCTGCGGTCGCCTAGACCTAGAATCGCTCCTTCAATACAACATTCGACCAATTTAGAGACATGAAGTAAACCCACACGCACCCGAGGTCGCCCTCTACCTGCGGTCGCCTAGATCCAGAATCGATCCTTCAATACAACATTCGACCAATTTTGAGACATGAAGTAAACCCACACGCACCCGAGGTCGCCCTGGACAAGAGCTTACCCTCTACCTGCGGTCGCCTAGACCCAGAATCGCTCCTTCAACACAACATTCGACCAATTTTGAGACATGAAGTAAGCCCACACGCACCAGAGGTTGCCCAGGACAAGAGGTCGGCCTCTATCTGCGGTCGCCTAGACCCAGAATGGCTCCTTCAATACAACATTCGACCAATTTTGAGACATGAAGTAAGCCCACACGCACCAGAGGTCGCCCAGGACAAGAGGTCGCCCTCTAGCTGCGGTCGCCTAGATCCAGAATCGCTCCTTCTATACAACATTCGACCAATTTTGAGACATGAAGTAAACCCACACGCACCCGAGGTCACCCAGGACAAAAACTTACCCTCTACCTACGGTCGCCTAGACCCAGAATCGCTCCTTCAACACAACATTCGACCAATTTTGAGACATGAAGTAAACCCACACGCACCCGAGGTTGCCTTAGACAAGAGGTCGCACTCTACCTGCGGTCGCCTAGATCCACAATCGCTCCTTCAATACAACACTCGACCAATTTTGAGACATGAAGTAAACCCACACGCACCCGAGGTTGCCCAAGACAAGAGGTCGCACTCTATCCGCGGTCGCCTAAACCCAGAATCGCTCCTTCAATACAACATTCGACCAATTTAGAGACATGAAGTAAACCCACACGCACCCGAGGTCGCCCTCTACCAGCGGTCGCCTAGATCCAGAATCGGTCCTTCAATACAACATTCGACCAATTTTGAGACATGAAGTAAAGCCACACGCACCCGAGGTCGCCCAGAACAAAAGCTTACCCTCTCTCTGCGGTCGCCTAGACCTAGAATCGCTCCTTCAATACAACATTCGACCAATTTAGAGACATGAAGTAAACCCACACGCACCCGAGGTCGCCCTCTACCTGCGGTCGCCTAGATCCAGAATCGGTCCTTCAATACAACATTCGACCAATTTTGAGACATGAAGTAAACCCACACGCACCCGAGGTCGCCCAGGACAAGAGCTTACCCTCTACCTGCGGTCGCCTAGACCCAGAATCGCTCCTTCAACACAACATTCGACCAATTTTGAGACATGAAGTAAGCCCACACGCACCAGAGGTTGCCCAGGACAAGAGGTCGGCCTCTATCTGCGGTCGCCTAGACCCAGAATGGCTCCTTCAATACAACATTCGACCAATTTTGAGACATGAAATAAGCCCACACGCACCAGAGGTCGCCCAGGACAAGAGGTCGCCCTCTAGCTGCGGTCGCCTAGATCCAGAATCGCTCCTTCTATACAACATTCGACCAATTTTGAGACATGAAGTAAACCCACACGCACCCGAGGTCACCCAGGACAAAAACTTACCCTCTACCTACGGTCGCCTAGACCCAGAATCGCTCCTTCAACACAACATTCGACCAATTTTGAGACATGAAGTAAACCCACACGCACCCGAGGTCGCCCAGGACAACAGCTTACCCTCTACCTGCGGTCGCCTAGACCCAGAATCGCTCCTTCAACACAACATTCGACCAATTTTGAGACATGAAGTAAGCCCACACGCACCAGAGGTTGCCCAGGACAAGAGGTCGGCCTCTATCTGCGGTCGCCTAGATCCAGAATCGCTCCTTCAATACAACATTCGACCAATTTTGAGACATGAAGTAAACCCACACGCACCCGAGGTCGCCCAGAACAAAAGCTTACCCTCTACCTGCGGTCGCCTAGACCCAGAATGGCTCCTTCAAGACAACATTCGACCAATTTAGAGACATGAAGTAAACCCACACGCACCCGAGGTCGCCTAGATCCAGAATCGGTCCTTCAATACAACATTCGACCAATTTTGAGACATGAAGTAAACCCACACGCACCCGAGGTCGCCCAGGACAAGAGCTTACCCTCTACCTGCGGTCGCCTAGACCCAGAATCGCTCCTTCAACACAACATTCGACCAATTTTGAGACATGAAATAAGCCCACACGCACCAGAGGTCGCCCAGGACAAGAGGTCGCCCTCTAGCTGCGGTCGCCTAGATCCAGAATCGCTCCTTCTATACAACATTCGACCAATTTTGAGACATGAAGTAAACCCACACGCACCCGAGGTCACCCAGGACAAAAACTTACCCTCTACCTACGGTCGCCTAGACCCAGAATCGCTCCTTCAACACAACATTCGACCAATTTTGAGACATGAAGTAAGCCCACACGCACTCGAGGTGGCCCAAGACAAGAGGTCGCCCTCTACTTGCGGTCGCCCAGATCCAGAATCGCTCCTTCAACACAACATTCGACCAATTTTGAGACATGAAGTAAGCCCACACGCACCAGAGGTTGCCCAGGACAAGAGGTCGGCCTCTATCTGCGGTCGCCTAGATCCAGAATCGCTCCTTCAATACAACATTCGACCAATTTTGAGACATGAAGTAAACCCACACGCACCCGAGGTCGCCCAGAACAAAAGCTTACCCTCTACCTGCGGTCGCCTAGACCCAGAATGGCTCCTTCAATACAACATTCGACCAATTTAGAGACATGAAGTAAACCCACACGCACCCGAGGTCGCCTAGATCCAGAATCGCTCCTTCAATACAACATTCGACCAATTTTGAGACATGAAGTAAACCCACACGCACCCGAGGTCGCCCAGGACAAGAGCTTACCCTCTACCTGCGGTCGCCTAGACCCAGAATCGCTCCTTGAACACAACATTCGACCAATTTTGAGACATGAAGTAAACCCACACGCACCCGAGGTCGCCTAGATCCAGAATCGCTCCTTCAATACAACATTCGACCAATTTTGAGACATGAAGTAAACCCACACGCACCCGAGGTCGCCCAGGACAAGAGCTTACCCTCTACCTGCGGTCGCCTAGATCCACAATCGCTCCTTCTATACAACACTCGACCAATTTTGAGACATGAAGTAAACCCACACGCACCCGAGGTCGCCCTCTACCTGCGGTCGCCTAGATCCAGAATCGGTCCTTCAATACAACATTCGACCAATTTTGAGACATGAAGTAAACCCACACGCACCCGAGGTCGCCCAGAACAAAAGCTTACCCTCTATCTGCGGTCGCCTAGACCTAGAATCGCTCCTTCAATACAACATTCGACCAATTTAGAGACATGAAGTAAACCCACACGCACCCGAGGTCGCCCTCTACCTGCGGTCGCCTAGATCCACAATCGCTCCTTCAATACAACATTCGACCAATTTAGAGACATGAAGTAAACCCACACGCACCCGAGGTCGCCCTCTACCTGCGGTCGCCTAGACCCAGAATGGCTCCTTCAATACAACATTCGACCAATTTTGAGACATGAAGTAAGCCCACACGCCCCAGAGGTCGCCCAGGACAAGAGGTCGCCCTCTAGCTGCGGTCGCCTAGATCCAGAATCGCTCCTTCTATACAACATTCGACCAATTTTGAGACATGAAGTAAACCCACACGCACCCGAGGTCACCCAGGACAAAAACTTACCCTCTACCTACGGTCGCCTAGACCCAGAATCGCTCCTTCAACACAACATTCGACCAATTTTGAGACATGAAGTAAACCCACACGCACCCGAGGTTGCCTTAGACAAGAGGTCGCACTCTACCTGCGGTCGCCTAGATCCACAATCGCTCCTTCAATACAACACTCGACCAATTTAGAGACATGAAGTAAACCCACACGCACCCGAGGTCGCCTAGATCCAGAATCGCTCCTTCAATACAACATTCGACCAATTTTGAGACATGAAGTAAACCCACACGCACCCGAGGTCGCCCAGGACAAGAGCTTACCCTCTACCTGCGGTCGCCTAGACCCAGAATCGCTCCTTCAACACAACATTCGACCAATTTTGAGACATGAAGTAAACCCACACGCACCCGAGGTTGCCTTAGACAAGAGGTCGCACTCTACCTGCGGTCGCCTAGATCCACAATGGCTCCTTCAATACAACATTCGACCAATTTAGAGACATGAAGTAAACCCACACGCACCCGAGGTCGCCTAGATCCAGAATCGCTCCTTCAATACAACATTCGACCAATTTTGAGACATGAAGTAAACCCACACGCACCCGAGGTCGCCCAGGACAAGAGCTTACCCTCTACCTGCGGTCGCCTAGACCCAGAATCGCTCCTTCAACACAACATTCGACCAATTTTGAGACATGAAGTAAGCCCACACGCACCCGAGGTTGCCCAAGACAAGAGGTCGCACTCTACCTGCGGTCGCCTAGATCCACAATCGCTCCTTCTATACAACACTCGACCAATTTTGAGACATGAAGTAAACCCACACGCACCCGAGGTCGCCCTCTACCTGCGGTCGCCTAGATCCAGAATCGGTCCTTCAATACAACATTCGACCAATTTTGAGACATGAAGTAAACCCACACGCACCCGAGGTCGCCCAGAACAAAAGCTTACCCTCTATCTGCGGTCGCCTAGACCTAGAATCGCTCCTTCAATACAACATTCGACCAATTTAGAGACATGAAGTAAACCCACACGCACCCGAGGTCGCCCTCTACCTGCGGTCGCCTAGATCCAGAATCGGTCCTTCAATACAACATTCGACCAATTTTGAGACATAAAGTAAACCCACACGCACCCGAGGTCGCCCAGGACAAGAGCTTACCCTCTACCTGCGGTCGCCTAGACCCAGAATCGCTCCTTCAACACAACATTCGACCAATTTTGAGACATGAAGTAAGCCCACACGCACCAGAGGTTGCCCAGGACAAGAGGTCGGCCTCTATCTGCAGTCGCCTAGATCCAGAATCGCTCCTTCAATACAACATTCGACCAATTTTGAGACATGAAGTAAACCCACACGCACCCGAGGTCGCCTAGATCCAGAATCGCTCCTTCAATACAACATTCGACCAATTTTGAGACATGAAGTAAACCCACACGCACCCGAGGTCGCCCAGAAAAAAAGCTTACCCTCTACCTGCGGACGCCTAGACCCAGAATGGCTCCTTCAATACAACATTCGACCAATTTAGAGACATGAAGTAAGCCCACACGCACCCGAGGTCGCCTAGATCCAGAATCGCTCCTTCAATACAACATTCGACCAATTTTGAGACATGAAGTAAACCCACACGCACCCGAGGTCGCCCAGAAAAAAAGCTTACCCTCTACCTGCGGACGCCTAGACCCAGAATGGCTCCTTCAATACAACATTCGACCAATTTAGAGACATGAAGTAAGCCCACACGCACCCGAGGTCGCCTAGATCCAGAATCGGTCCTTCAATACAACATTCGACCAATTTTGAGACATGAAGTAAACCCACACGCACCCGAGGTCGCCCAGAAAAAAAGCTTACCCTCTACCTGCGGTCGCCTAGACCCAGAATCGCTCCTTCAACACAACATTCGACCAATTTTGAGACATGAAGTAAGCCCACACGCACCCGAGGTTGCCCAAGACAAGAGGTCGCACTCTACCTGCGGTCGCCTAGATCCACAATCGCTCCTTCTATACAACACTCGACCAATTTTGAGACATGAAGTAAACCCACACGCACCCGAGGTCGCCCTCTACCTGCGGTCGCCTAGATCCAGAATCGGTCCTTCAATACAACATTCGACCAATTTTGAGACATGAAGTAAACCCACACGCACCCGAGGTCGCCCAGAACAAAAGCTTACCCTCTATCTGCGGTCGCCTAGACCTAGAATCGCTCCTTCAATACAACATTCGACCAATTTAGAGACATGAAGTAAACCCACACGCACCCGAGGTCGCCCTCTACCTGCGGTCGCCTAGATCCACAATCGCTCCTTCAATACAACATTCGACCAATTTAGAGACATGAAGTAAACCCACACGCACCCGAGGTCGCCCTCTACCTGCGGTCGCCTAGACCCAGAATGGCTCCTTCAATACAACATTCGACCAATTTTGAGACATGAAGTAAGCCCACACGCCCCAGAGGTCGCCCAGGACAAGAGCTTACCCTCTAGCTGCGGTCGCCTAGATCCAGAATCGCTCCTTCTATACAACATTCGACCAATTTTGAGACATGAAGTAAACCCACACGCACCCGAGGTCACCCAGGACAAAAACTTACCCTCTACCTACGGTCGCCTAGACCCAGAATCGCTCCTTCAACACAACATTCGACCAATTTTGAGACATGAAGTAAACCCACACGCACCCGAGGTTGCCTTAGACAAGAGGTCGCACTCTACCTGCGGTCGCCTAGATCCACAATCGCTCCTTCAATACAACACTCGACCAATTTTGAGACATGAAGTAAACCCACACGCACCCGAGGTCGCCTAGATCCAGAATCGCTCCTTCAATACAACATTCGACCAATTTTGAGACATGAAGTAAACCCACACGCACCCGAGGTCGCCCAGGACAAGAGCTTACCCTCTACCTGCGGTCGCCTAGACCCAGAATCGCTCCTTCAACACAACATTCGACCAATTTTGAGACATGAAGTAAACCCACACGCACCCGAGGTTGCCTTAGACAAGAGGTCGCACTCTACCTGCGGTCGCCTAGATCCACAATGGCTCCTTCAATACAACATTCGACCAATTTAGAGACATGAAGTAAACCCACACGCACCCGAGGTCGCCTAGATCCAGAATCGCTCCTTCAATACAACATTCGACCAATTTTGAGACATGAAGTAAACCCACACGCACCCGAGGTCGCCCAGGACAAGAGCTTACCCTCTACCTGCGGTCGCCTAGACCCAGAATCGCTCCTTCAACACAACATTCGACCAATTTTGAGACATGAAGTAAGCCCACACGCACCCGAGGTTGCCCAAGACAAGAGGTCGCACTCTACCTGCGGTCGCCTAGATCCACAATCGCTCCTTCTATACAACACTCGACCAATTTTGAGACATGAAGTAAACCCACACGCACCCGAGGTCGCCCTCTACCTGCGGTCGCCTAGATCCAGAATCGGTCCTTCAATACAACATTCGACCAATTTTGAGACATGAAGTAAACCCACACGCACCCGAGGTCGCCCAGAACAAAAGCTTACCCTCTATCTGCGGTCGCCTAGACCTAGAATCGCTCCTTCAATACAACATTCGACCAATTTAGAGACATGAAGTAAACCCACACGCACCCGAGGTCGCCCTCTACCTGCGGTCGCCTAGATCCAGAATCGGTCCTTCAATACAACATTCGACCAATTTTGAGACATAAAGTAAACCCACACGCACCCGAGGTCGCCCAGGACAAGAGCTTACCCTCTACCTGCGGTCGCCTAGACCCAGAATCGCTCCTTCAGCACAACATTCGACCAATTTTGAGACATGAAGTAAGCCCACACGCACCAGAGGTTGCCCAGGACAAGAGGTCGGCCTCTATCTGCGGTCGCCTAGACCCAGAATGGCTCCTTCAATACAACATTCGACCAATTTTGAGACATGAAGTAAGCCCACACGCACCAGAGGTCGCCCAGGACAAGAGGTCGCCCTCTAGCTGCGGTCGCCTAGATCCAGAATCGCTCCTTCTATACAACATTCGACCAATTTTGAGACATGAAGTAAACCCACACGCACCCGAGGTCACCCAGGACAAAAACTTACCCTCTACCTACGGTCGCCTAGACCCAGAATCGCTCCTTCAATACAACACTCGACCAATTTTGAGACATGAAGTAAACCCACACGCACCCGAGGTTGCCCAAGACAAGAGGTCGCACTCTATCCGCGGTCGCCTAGATCCACAATCGCTCCTTCAATACAACACTCGACCAATTTGAGACATGAAGTAAACCCACACGCACCCGAGGTCGCCCAGGACAAGAGCTTACCCTCTACCTGCGGTCGCCTAAACCCAGAATCGCTCCTTCAATACAACATTCGACCAATTTAGAGACATGAAGTAAACCCACACGCATCCGAGGTCGCCCTCTACCTGCGGTCGCCTAGATCCAGAATCGCTCCTTCAATACAACATTCGACAAAGTTTGAGACATGAAGTAAACCCACACGCACCCGAGGTCGCCCTCTACCTACGGTCGCCTAGATCCAGAATCGCTCCTTCAATACAACATTCGACCAATTTTGAGACATGAAGTAAACCCACACGCACCCGAGGTCGCCCTCTACCTGCGGTCGCCTAGATCCAAAATCGCTCCTTCAATACAACATTCGACCAATTCTGAGACATGAAGTAAAGCCACACGCACCCGAGGTCGCCCAGGACAAAAACTTACCCTCTACCTACGGTCGCCTAGACCCAGAATCGCTCCTTCAATACAACACTCGACCAATCTTGAGACATGAAGTAAGCCCACACGCACCCGAGGTTGCCCAGGACAAGAGGTCGGCCTCTATCTGCGGTCGCCTAGATCCAGAATCGCTCCTTCAATACAACATTCGACCAATTTTGAGACATGAAGTAAACCCACACGCACCCGAGGTCGCCCAGGACAAAAGCTTACCCTCTACCTGCGGTCGCCTAGACCCAGAATCGCTCCTTCAACACAACATTCGACCAATTTTGAGACATGAAGTAAACCCACACGCACCCGAGGTTGCCCAAGACAAGAGGTCGCACTCTACCTCCGGTCGCCTAGATCCAGAATCGCTCCTTCAATACAACATTCGACCAATTTTGAGACATGAAGTAAACCCACACGCACCCGAGGTCGCCTAGGACAAGAGCTTACCCTCTACCTGCGGTGGCCTAGATCCAGAATCGGTCCTTCAATACAACATTCGACCAATTTTGAGACATGAAGTAAACCCACACGCACCCGAGGTCGCCTAGAACAAAAGCTTATCCTCTACCTGCGGTCGCCTAGACCCAGAATCGCTCATTCAATACAACATTCGACCAATTTCGAGACATGAAGTAAACCCGCACGCACCCGAGGTCGCCCTCTACCTGCGGTCGCCTAGATCCAGAATCGCTCCTTCAATACAACATTCGACCAATTTTGAGACATGAAGTAAAGCCACACGCACCCGAGGTCGCCCAGGACAAAAACTTACCCTCTACCTACGGTCGCCTAGACCCAGAATCGCTCCTTCAATACAACACTCGACCAATCTTGAGACATGAAGTAAGCCCACACGCACCCGAGGTTGCCCAGGACAAGAGGTCGGCCTCTATCTGCGGTCGCCTAGATCCAGAATCGCTCCTTCAATACAACATTCGACCAATTTTGAGACATGAAGTAAACCCACACGCACCCGAGGTCGCCCAGGACAAAAGCTTACCCTCTACCTGCGGTCGCCTAGACCCAGAATCGCTCCTTCAACACAACATTCGACCAATTTTGAGACATGAAGTAAACCCACACGCACCCGAGGTTGCCCAAGACAAGAGGTCGCACTCTACCTCCGGTCGCCTAGATCCAGAATCGCTCCTTCAATACAACATTCGACCAATTTTGAGACATGAAGTAAACCCACACGCACCCGAGGTCGCCTAGGACAAGAGCTTACCCTCTACCTGCGGTGGCCTAGATCCAGAATCGGTCCTTCAATACAACATTCGACCAATTTTGAGACATGAAGTAAACCCACACGCACCCGAGGTCGCCTAGAACAAAAGCTTATCCTCTACCTGCGGTCGCCTAGACCCAGAATCGCTCATTCAATACAACATTCGACCAATTTCGAGACATGAAGTAAACCCGCACGCACCCGAGGTCGCCCTCTACCTGCGGTCGCCTAGATCCAGAATCGCTCCTTCAATACAACATTCGACCAATTTTGAGACATGAAGTAAACCCACACGCACCCGAGGTCGCCTAGGACAAGAGCTTACCCTCTACCTACGGTCGCCTAGATCCAGAATCGCTCCTTCAATACAACATTCGACCAATTTAGAGACATGAGGTAAACCCACACGCACCCGAGGTCGCCCTCTACTTGCGGTCGCCTAGATCCAGAATCGCTCCTTCAATACAACATTCGACCAATTTAGAAACATGAGGTAAACCCACACGCACCCGAGGTCGCCCTCTACTTGCGGTCGCCTAGATCCAGAATCGCTCCTTCAATACAACACTCGACCAATCTTGAGACATGAAGTAAGCCCACACGCACCCGAGGTTGCCCAGGACAAGAGGTCGCCCTCTACTTGCGGTCGCCTAGATCCAGAATCGCTCCTTCAATACAACATTCGACCAATTTTGAGACATGAAGTAAACCCACACGCACCCGTGGTCGCCCAGTACAAGAGCTTACCCTCTACCTGCGGTCGCCTAGACCTAGAATCGCTCCTTCAATACAACATTCGACCAATTTTGAGACATGAAGTAAGCCCACACGCACCCAAGGTTGCCCAAGACAAGAGGTCGCACTCTACCTGCGGTCGCCTAGACCCAGAATCGCTCCTTCAATACAACACTCGACCAATTTTGAGACATGAAGTAAACCCACACGCACCCGAGGTCGCCTAGAACAAAAGCTTATCCTCTACCTGCGGTCGCCTAGACCCAGAATCGCTCATTCAATACAACATTCGACCAATTTTGAGACATGAAGTAAACCCACACGCACCCGAGGTCGCCCAGAACAAAAGCTTACCCTCTACCTGCGGTCGCCTAGACCCAGAATCGCTCCTTCAACACAACATTCGACCAATTTTGTGACATGAAGTAAACCCACACGCACCCGAGGTTGCCCAAGACAAGAGGTCGCACTCTACCTCCGGTCGCCTAGATCCAGAATCGCTCCTTCAATACAACATTCGACCAATTTTGAGACATGAAGTAAACCCACACGCACCCGAGGTCGCCTAGGACAAGAGCTTACCCTCTACCTGCGGTCGCCTAGATCCAGAATCGGTCCTTCAATACAACATTCGACCAATTTTGAGACATGAAGTAAACCCACACGCACCCGAGGTCGCCTAGAACAAAAGCTTATCCTCTACCTGCGGTCGCCTAGACCCAGAATCGCTCATTCAATACAACATTCGACCAATTTCGAGACATGAAGTAAACCCGCACGCACCCGAGGTCGCCCTCTACCTGCGGTCGCCTAGATCCAGAATCGCTCCTTCAATACAACATTCGACCAATTTTCAGACATGAAGTAAACCCACACGCACCCGAGGTCGCCTAGAACAAAAGCTTATCCTCTACCTGCGGTCGCCTAGACCCAGAATCGCTCATTCAATACAACATTCGACCAATTTAGAGACATGAAGTAAACCCACACGCACCCGAGGTCGCCTAGGACAAGAACTTACCCTCTACCTACGGTCGCCTAGATCCAGAATCGCTCCTTCAATACAACATTCGACCAATTTAGAGACATGAGGTAAATCCACACGCACCCGAGGTCGCCCTCTACTTGCGGTCGCCTAGATCCAGAATCGCTCCTTCAATACAACATTCGACCAATTTTGAGACATGAAGTAAGCCCACACGCACCAGAGGTCGCCCAGGACAAGAGCTTACCCTCTACCTGCGGTCGCCTAGATCCAGAATCGCTCCTTCAATACAACATTCGACCAATTTTGAGACATGAAGTAAACCCACACGCACCCGAGGTCGCCTAGGACAAGAGCTTACCCTCTACCTACGGTCGCCTAGATCCAGAATCGCTCCTTCAATACAACATTCGACCAATTTTGTGACATGAAGTAAACCCACACGCACCCGAGGTTGCCCAAGACAAGAGGTCGCACTCTACCTGCGGTCGCCTAGACCCAGAATCGCTCCTTCAATACAACACTCGACCAATCTTGAGACATGAAGTAAGCCCACACGCACCAGAGGTTGCCCAGGACAAGAGGTCGGCCTCTATCTGCGGTCGCCTAGATCCAGAATCGCTCCTTCAATACAACATTCGACCAATTTTCAGACATGAAGTAAACCCACACGCACCCGAGGTCGCCTAGAACAAAAGCTTATCCTCTACCTGCGGTCGCCTAGACCCAGAATCGCTCCTTCAATACAACATTCGACCAATTTAGAGACATGAAGTAAACCCACACGCACCCGAGGTCGCCTAGGACAAGAACTTACCCTCTACCTACGGTCGCCTAGATCCAGAATCGCTCCTTCAATACAACATTCGACCAATTTAGAGACATGAGGTAAACCCACACGCACCCGAGGTCGCCCTCTACTTGCGGTCGCCTAGATCCAGAATCGCTCCTTCAATACAACATTCGACCAATTTTGAGACATGAAGTAAACCCACACGCACCCGAGGTCGCCCAAAACAAAAGCTTACCCTCTACCTGCGGTCGCCTAGACCCAGAATCGCTCCTTCAATACAACACTCGACCAATTTTGAGACATGAAGTAAACCCACACGCACCCGAGGTTGCCCAAGACAAGAGGTCGCACTCTACCTCCGGTCGCCTAGATCCAGAATCGCTCCTTCAATACAACATTCGACCAATTTCGAGACATGAAGTAAACCCGCACGCACCCGAGGTCGCCCTCTACCTGCGGTCGCCTAGATCCAGAATCGCTCCTTCAATACAACATTCGACCAATTTTGAGACATGAAGTAAACCCACACGCACCCGAGGTCGCCTAGGACAAGAGCTTACCCTCTACCTACGGTCGCCTAGATCCAGAATCGCTCCTTCAATACAACATTCGACCAATTTAGAGACATGAGGTAAACCCACACGCACCCGAGGTCGCCCTCTACTTGCGGTCGCCTAGATCCAGAATCGCTCCTTCAATACAACATTCGACCAATTTAGAGACATGAGGTAAACCCACACGCACCCGAGGTCGCCCTCTACTTGCGGTCGCCTAGATCCAGAATCGCTCCTTCAATACAACACTCGACCAATCTTGAGACATGAAGTAAGCCCACACGCACCCGAGGTTGCCCAGGACAAGAGGTCGCCCTCTACTTGCGGTCGCCTAGATCCAGAATCGCTCCTTCAATACAACATTCGACCAATTTTGAGACATGAAGTAAACCCACACGCACCCGTGGTCGCCCAGTACAAGAGCTTACCCTCTACCTGCGGTCGCCTAGACCTAGAATCGCTCCTTCAATACAACATTCGACCAATTTTGAGACATGAAGTAAGCCCACACGCACCCAAGGTTGCCCAAGACAAGAGGTCGCACTCTACCTGCGGTCGCCTAGACCCAGAATCGCTCCTTCAATACAACACTCGACCAATTTTGAGACATGAAGTAAACCCACACGCACCCGAGGTCGCCTAGAACAAAAGCTTATCCTCTACCTGCGGTCGCCTAGACCCAGAATCGCTCATTCAATACAACATTCGACCAATTTTGAGACATGAAGTAAACCCACACGCACCCGAGGTCGCCCAGAACAAAAGCTTACCCTCTACCTGCGGTCGCCTAGACCCAGAATCGCTCCTTCAACACAACATTCGACCAATTTTGTGACATGAAGTAAACCCACACGCACCCGAGGTTGCCCAAGACAAGAGGTCGCACTCTACCTCCGGTCGCCTAGATCCAGAATCGCTCCTTCAATACAACATTCGACCAATTTTGAGACATGAAGTAAACCCACACGCACCCGAGGTCGCCTAGGACAAGAGCTTACCCTCTACCTGCGGTCGCCTAGATCCAGAATCGGTCCTTCAATACAACATTCGACCAATTTTGAGACATGAAGTAAACCCACACGCACCCGAGGTCGCCTAGAACAAAAGCTTATCCTCTACCTGCGGTCGCCTAGACCCAGAATCGCTCATTCAATACAACATTCGACCAATTTCGAGACATGAAGTAAACCCGCACGCACCCGAGGTCGCCCTCTACCTGCGGTCGCCTAGATCCAGAATCGCTCCTTCAATACAACATTCGACCAATTTTCAGACATGAAGTAAACCCACACGCACCCGAGGTCGCCTAGAACAAAAGCTTATCCTCTACCTGCGGTCGCCTAGACCCAGAATCGCTCATTCAATACAACATTCGACCAATTTAGAGACATGAAGTAAACCCACACGCACCCGAGGTCGCCTAGGACAAGAACTTACCCTCTACCTACGGTCGCCTAGATCCAGAATCGCTCCTTCAATACAACATTCGACCAATTTAGAGACATGAGGTAAATCCACACGCACTCGAGGTCGCCCTCTACTTGCGGTCGCCTAGATCCAGAATCGCTCCTTCAATACAACATTCGACCAATTTTGAGACATGAAGTAAGCCCACACGCACCAGAGGTCGCCCAGGACAAGAGCTTACCCTCTACCTGCGGTCGCCTAGATCCAGAATCGCTCCTTCAATACAACATTCGACCAATTTTGAGACATGAAGTAAACCCACACGCACCCGAGGTCGCCTAGGACAAGAGCTTACCCTCTACCTACGGTCGCCTAGATCCAGAATCGCTCCTTCAATACAACATTCGACCAATTTTGTGACATGAAGTAAACCCACACGCACCCGAGGTTGCCCAAGACAAGAGGTCGCACTCTACCTGCGGTCGCCTAGACCCAGAATCGCTCCTTCAATACAACACTCGACCAATCTTGAGACATGAAGTAAGCCCACACGCACCAGAGGTTGCCCAGGACAAGAGGTCGGCCTCTATCTGCGGTCGCCTAGATCCAGAATCGCTCCTTCAATACAACATTCGACCAATTTTCAGACATGAAGTAAACCCACACGCACCCGAGGTCGCCTAGAACAAAAGCTTATCCTCTACCTGCGGTCGCCTAGACCCAGAATCGCTCATTCAATACAACATTCGACCAATTTAGAGACATGAAGTAAACCCACACGCACCCGAGGTCGCCTAGGACAAGAACTTACCCTCTACCTACGGTCGCCTAGATCCAGAATCGCTCCTTCAATACAACATTCGACCAATTTAGAGACATGAGGTAAACCCACACGCACCCGAGGTCGCCCTCTACTTGCGGTCGCCTAGATCCAGAATCGCTCCTTCAATACAACACTCGACCAATCTTGAGACATGAAGTAAGCCCACACGCACCCGAGGTTGCCCAGGACAAGAGGTCGCCCTCTACTTGCGGTCGCCTAGATCCAGAATCGCTCCTTCAATACAACATTCGACCAATTTTGAGACATGAAGTAAACCCACACGCACCCGTGGTCGCCCAGTACAAGAGCTTACCCTCTACCTGCGGTCGCCTAGACCTAGAATCGCTCCTTCAATACAACATTCGACCAATTTTGAGACATGAAGTAAACCCACACGCACCCGAGGTCGCCCAAAACAAAAGCTTACCCTCTACCTGCGGTCGCCTAGACCCAGAATCGCTCCTTCAATACAACACTCGACCAATTTTGAGACATGAAGTAAACCCACACGCACCCGAGGTCGCCTAGGACAAGAACTTACCCTCTACCTACGGTCGCCTAGATCCAGAATCGCTCCTTCAATACAACATTCGACCAATTTAGAGACATGAGGTAAACCCACACGCACCCGAGGTCGCCCTCTACTTGCGGTCGCCTAGATCCAGAATCGCTCCTTCAATACAACATTCGACCAATTTTGAGACATGAAGTAAACCCACACGCACCCGAGGTCGCCCTAAACAAAAGCTTACCCTCTACCTGCGGTCGCCTAGACCCAGAATCGCTCCTTCAATACAACACTCGACCAATTTTGAGACATGAAGTAAACCCACACGCACCCGAGGTTGCCCAAGACAAGAGGTCGCACTCTACCTCCGGTCGCCTAGATCCAGAATCGCTCCTTCAATACAACACTCGACCAATTTTGGGACATGAAGTAAACCCACACGCACCCGAGGTCGCCCTCTATCTGCGGTCTCCTAGATCCAGAATCGGTCCTTCAATACAACATTTGACCAATTTTGAGACATGAAGTAAAGCCACACGCACCCGAGGTCGCCCTCTACCTGCGGTCGCCTAGACCCAGAATCGCTCCTTCAACACAACATTCGACCAATTTAGAGACATGAAGTAAACCCACACGCACCCGAGGTCGCCTAGGACAAGAGCTTACCCTCTACCTGCGGTCGCCTAGATCCAAAATCGGTCCTTCAATACAACATTCGACCAATTTTGAGACATGAAGTAAACCCACACGCATCCGAGGTCGCCTAGAACAAAAGCTTATCCTCTACCTGCGGTCGCCTAGACCCAGAATCGCTCCTTCAATACAACATTCGACCAATTTTGAGACATGAAGTAAGCCCACACGCACCAGAGGTCGCCCAGGACAAGAGGTCGCCCTCTAGCTGCGGTCGCCTAGATCCAGAATCGCTCCTTCTATACAACATTCGACCAATTTTGAGACATGAAGTAAACCCACACGCACCCGAGGTCACCCAGGATAAAAACTTACCCTCTACCTACGGTCGCCTAGACCCAGAATCGCTCCTTCAACACAACATTCGACCAATTTTGAGACATGAAGTAAACCCACACGCACCCGAGGTTGCCCAAGACAAGAGGTCGCATTCTACCTGCGGTCGCCTAGATCCACAATCGCTCCTTCAATACAACACTCGACCAATTTTGAGACATGAAGTAAACCCACACGCACCCGAGGTCGCCCTCTACCAGCGGTCGCCTAGATCCAGAATCGGTCCTTCAATACAACATTCGACCAATTTTGAGACATGAAGTAAAGCCACACGCACCCGAGGTCGCCCAGAACAAAAGCTTACCCTCTATCTGCGGTCGCCTAGACCTAGAATCGCTCCTTCAATACAACATTCGACCAATTTAGAGACATGAAGTAAACCCACACGCACCCGAGGTCGCCCTCTACCTGCGGTCGCCTAGATCCAGAATCGCTGCTTCAATACAACATTCGACCAATTTTGAGACATGAAGTAAACCCACACGCACTCGAGGTGGCCCAAGACAAGAGGTCGCCCTCTACCTGCGGTCGCCTAGACCCGGAATCGCTCCCTCAATACAACATTCGACCATTTAGAGACATGAAGTAAACCCACACGCACCCGAGGTCGCCCAGGACAAGAGCTTACCCTCTACCTGCGGTCGCGTAGACCCAAAATCGCTCCTTGAATACAACATTCGACCAATCTTAAGACATGAAGTAAACCCACACGCACCCGAGGTCGCCCTCTACCTGCGGTCGCCTAGATCCAAAATCGCTCCTTCAATACAACATTCGACCAATTTAGAAACATGAAGTAAACCCACACGCACCCGAGGTCGCCCAGGAGAAGAGCTTACCCCCTACCTGCGGTCGCCTAGACCCAGAATCGCTCCTTCAATACAACATTCGACCAATCTTAAGACATGAAGTAAACCCACACGCACCCGAGGTCGCCCTCTACCTGCGGTCGCCTAGATCCAGAATCGCTCCTTCAATACAACATTCGACCAATCCTTAGACATGAAGTAAACCCAAGCGCACCCGAGGTCGCCCTCTACCTGCGGTCGCCTAGATGCAGAATCGCTCCTTCAATACAACATTCGACCAATCTTAAGACATGAAGTAAACCCAAGCGCACCCGAGGTCGCCCAAGACAAGAGGTCGCACTCTACCTGCGGTCGCCTAGATCCACAATCGCTCCTTCAATACAACACTCGACCAATTTGAGACATGAAGTAAACCCACACGCACCCGAGGTCGCCCTCTACCTGCGGTCGCCTAGATCCAGAATCGCTCCTTCAATACAACATTCGACAAAGTTTGAGACATGAAGTAAACCCACACGCACCCGAGGTCGCCCTCTACCTACGGTCGCCTAGATCCAGAATCGCTCCTTCAATACAACATTCGACCAATCTTAAGACATGAAGTAAACCCACACGCACCCGAGGTTGCCCAAGACAAGAGGTCGCACTCTACCTCCGGTCGCCTAGATCCAGAATCGCTCCTTCAATACAACATTCGACCAATTTCGAGACATGAAGTAAACCCGCACGCACCCGAGGTCGCCCTCTACCTGCGGTCGCCTAGATCCAGAATCGCTCCTTCAATACAACATTCGACCAATTTTGAGACATGAAGTAAACCCACACGCACCCGAGGTCGCCTAGGACAAGAGCTTACCCTCTACCTACGGTCGCCTAGATCCAGAATCGCTCCTTCAATACAACATTCGACCAATTTAGAGACATGAGGTAAACCCACACGCACCCGAGGTCGCCCTCTACTTGCGGTCGCCTAGATCCAGAATCGCTCCTTCAATACAACATTCGACCAATTTAGAGACATGAGGTAAACCCACACGCACCCGAGGTCGCCCTCTACTTGCGGTCGCCTAGATCCAGAATCGCTCCTTCAATACAACACTCGACCAATCTTGAGACATGAAGTAAGCCCACACGCACCCGAGGTTGCCCAGGACAAGAGGTCGCCCTCTACTTGCGGTCGCCTAGATCCAGAATCGCTCCTTCAATACAACATTCGACCAATTTTGAGACATGAAGTAAACCCACACGCACCCGTGGTCGCCCAGTACAAGAGCTTACCCTCTACCTGCGGTCGCCTAGACCTAGAATCGCTCCTTCAATACAACATTCGACCAATTTTGAGACATGAAGTAAGCCCACACGCACCCAAGGTTGCCCAAGACAAGAGGTCGCACTCTACCTGCGGTCGCCTAGACCCAGAATCGCTCCTTCAATACAACACTCGACCAATTTTGAGACATGAAGTAAACCCACACGCACCCGAGGTCGCCTAGAACAAAAGCTTATCCTCTACCTGCGGTCGCCTAGACCCAGAATCGCTCATTCAATACAACATTCGACCAATTTTGAGACATGAAGTAAACCCACACGCACCCGAGGTCGCCCAGAACAAAAGCTTACCCTCTACCTGCGGTCGCCTAGACCCAGAATCGCTCCTTCAACACAACATTCGACCAATTTTGTGACATGAAGTAAACCCACACGCACCCGAGGTTGCCCAAGACAAGAGGTCGCACTCTACCTCCGGTCGCCTAGATCCAGAATCGCTCCTTCAATACAACATTCGACCAATTTTGAGACATGAAGTAAACCCACACGCACCCGAGGTCGCCTAGGACAAGAGCTTACCCTCTACCTGCGGTCGCCTAGATCCAGAATCGGTCCTTCAATACAACATTCGACCAATTTTGAGACATGAAGTAAACCCACACGCACCCGAGGTCGCCTAGAACAAAAGCTTATCCTCTACCTGCGGTCGCCTAGACCCAGAATCGCTCATTCAATACAACATTCGACCAATTTCGAGACATGAAGTAAACCCGCACGCACCCGAGGTCGCCCTCTACCTGCGGTCGCCTAGATCCAGAATCGCTCCTTCAATACAACATTCGACCAATTTTCAGACATGAAGTAAACCCACACGCACCCGAGGTCGCCTAGAACAAAAGCTTATCCTCTACCTGCGGTCGCCTAGACCCAGAATCGCTCATTCAATACAACATTCGACCAATTTAGAGACATGAAGTAAACCCACACGCACCCGAGGTCGCCTAGGACAAGAACTTACCCTCTACCTACGGTCGCCTAGATCCAGAATCGCTCCTTCAATACAACATTCGACCAATTTAGAGACATGAGGTAAATCCACACGCACTCGAGGTCGCCCTCTACTTGCGGTCGCCTAGATCCAGAATCGCTCCTTCAATACAACATTCGACCAATTTTGAGACATGAAGTAAGCCCACACGCACCAGAGGTCGCCCAGGACAAGAGCTTACCCTCTACCTGCGGTCGCCTAGATCCAGAATCGCTCCTTCAATACAACATTCGACCAATTTTGAGACATGAAGTAAACCCACACGCACCCGAGGTCGCCTAGGACAAGAGCTTACCCTCTACCTACGGTCGCCTAGATCCAGAATCGCTCCTTCAATACAACATTCGACCAATTTTGTGACATGAAGTAAACCCACACGCACCCGAGGTTGCCCAAGACAAGAGGTCGCACTCTACCTGCGGTCGCCTAGACCCAGAATCGCTCCTTCAATACAACACTCGACCAATCTTGAGACATGAAGTAAGCCCACACGCACCAGAGGTTGCCCAGGACAAGAGGTCGGCCTCTATCTGCGGTCGCCTAGATCCAGAATCGCTCCTTCAATACAACATTCGACCAATTTTCAGACATGAAGTAAACCCACACGCACCCGAGGTCGCCTAGAACAAAAGCTTATCCTCTACCTGCGGTCGCCTAGACCCAGAATCGCTCATTCAATACAACATTCGACCAATTTAGAGACATGAAGTAAACCCACACGCACCCGAGGTCGCCTAGGACAAGAACTTACCCTCTACCTACGGTCGCCTAGATCCAGAATCGCTCCTTCAATACAACATTCGACCAATTTAGAGACATGAGGTAAACCCACACGCACCCGAGGTCGCCCTCTACTTGCGGTCGCCTAGATCCAGAATCGCTCCTTCAATACAACACTCGACCAATCTTGAGACATGAAGTAAGCCCACACGCACCCGAGGTTGCCCAGGACAAGAGGTCGCCCTCTACTTGCGGTCGCCTAGATCCAGAATCGCTCCTTCAATACAACATTCGACCAATTTTGAGACATGAAGTAAACCCACACGCACCCGTGGTCGCCCAGTACAAGAGCTTACCCTCTACCTGCGGTCGCCTAGACCTAGAATCGCTCCTTCAATACAACATTCGACCAATTTTGAGACATGAAGTAAACCCACACGCACCCGAGGTCGCCCAAAACAAAAGCTTACCCTCTACCTGCGGTCGCCTAGACCCAGAATCGCTCCTTCAATACAACACTCGACCAATTTTGAGACATGAAGTAAACCCACACGCACCCGAGGTCGCCTAGGACAAGAACTTACCCTCTACCTACGGTCGCCTAGATCCAGAATCGCTCCTTCAATACAACATTCGACCAATTTAGAGACATGAGGTAAACCCACACGCACCCGAGGTCGCCCTCTACTTGCGGTCGCCTAGATCCAGAATCGCTCCTTCAATACAACATTCGACCAATTTTGAGACATGAAGTAAACCCACACGCACCCGAGGTCGCCCAAAACAAAAGCTTACCCTCTACCTGCGGTCGCCTAGACCCAGAATCGCTCCTTCAATACAACACTCGACCAATTTTGAGACATGAAGTAAACCCACACGCACCCGAGGTTGCCCAAGACAAGAGGTCGCACTCTACCTCCGGTCGCCTAGATCCAGAATCGCTCCTTCAATACAACACTCGACCAATTTTGGGACATGAAGTAAACCCACACGCACCCGAGGTCGCCCTCTATCTGCGGTCTCCTAGATCCAGAATCGGTCCTTCAATACAACATTTGACCAATTTTGAGACATGAAGTAAAGCCACACGCACCCGAGGTCGCCTCTACCTGCGGTCGCCTAGACCCAGAATCGCTCCTTCAACACAACATTCGACCAATTTAGAGACATGAAGTAAACCCACACGCACCCGAGGTCGCCTAGGACAAGAGCTTACCCTCTACCTGCGGTCGCCTAGATCCAAAATCGGTCCTTCAATACAACATTCGACCAATTTTGAGACATGAAGTAAACCCACACGCATCCGAGGTCGCCTAGAACAAAAGCTTATCCTCTACCTGCGGTCGCCTAGACCCAGAATCGCTCCTTCAATACAACATTCGACCAATTTTGAGACATGAAGTAAGCCCACACGCACCAGAGGTCGCCCAGGACAAGAGGTCGCCCTCTAGCTGCGGTCGCCTAGATCCAGAATCGCTCCTTCTATACAACATTCGACCAATTTTGAGACATGAAGTAAACCCACACGCACCCGAGGTCACCCAGGATAAAAACTTACCCTCTACCTACGGTCGCCTAGACCCAGAATCGCTCCTTCAACACAACATTCGACCAATTTTGAGACATGAAGTAAACCCACACGCACCCGAGGTTGCCCAAGACAAGAGGTCGCATTCTACCTGCGGTCGCCTAGATCCACAATCGCTCCTTCAATACAACACTCGACCAATTTTGAGACATGAAGTAAACCCACACGCACCCGAGGTCGCCCTCTACCAGCGGTCGCCTAGATCCAGAATCGGTCCTTCAATACAACATTCGACCAATTTTGAGACATGAAGTAAAGCCACACGCACCCGAGGTCGCCCAGAACAAAAGCTTACCCTCTATCTGCGGTCGCCTAGACCTAGAATCGCTCCTTCAATACAACATTCGACCAATTTAGAGACATGAAGTAAACCCACACGCACCCGAGGTCGCCCTCTACCTGCGGTCGCCTAGATCCAGAATCGCTGCTTCAATACAACATTCGACCAATTTTGAGACATGAAGTAAACCCACACGCACTCGAGGTGGCCCAAGACAAGAGGTCGCCCTCTACCTGCGGTCGCCTAGACCCGGAATCGCTCCCTCAATACAACATTCGACCATTTAGAGACATGAAGTAAACCCACACGCACCCGAGGTCGCCCAGGACAAGAGCTTACCCTCTACCTGCGGTCGCGTAGACCCAAAATCGCTCCTTGAATACAACATTCGACCAATCTTAAGACATGAAGTAAACCCACACGCACCCGAGGTCGCCCTCTACCTGCGGTCGCCTAGATCCAAAATCGCTCCTTCAATACAACATTCGACCAATTTAGAAACATGAAGTAAACCCACACGCACCCGAGGTCGCCCAGGAGAAGAGCTTACCCCCTACCTGCGGTCGCCTAGACCCAGAATCGCTCCTTCAATACAACATTCGACCAATCTTAAGACATGAAGTAAACCCACACGCACCCGAGGTCGCCCTCTACCTGCGGTCGCCTAGATCCAGAATCGCTCCTTCAATACAACATTCGACCAATCCTTAGACATGAAGTAAACCCAAGCGCACCCGAGGTCGCCCTCTACCTGCGGTCGCCTAGATGCAGAATCGCTCCTTCAATACAACATTCGACCAATCTTAAGACATGAAGTAAACCCAAGCGCACCCGAGGTCGCCCAAGACAAGAGGTCGCACTCTACCTGCGGTCGCCTAGATCCACAATCGCTCCTTCAATACAACACTCGACCAATTTGAGACATGAAGTAAACCCACACGCACCCGAGGTCGCCCTCTACCTGCGGTCGCCTAGATCCAGAATCGCTCCTTCAATACAACATTCGACAAAGTTTGAGACATGAAGTAAACCCACACGCACCCGAGGTCGCCCTCTACCTACGGTCGCCTAGATCCAGAATCGCTCCTTCAATACAACATTCGACCAATCTTAAGACATGAAGTAAACCCACACGCACCCGAGGTCGCCCTCTACCTGCGGTCGCCTAGATCCAAAATCGCTCCTTCAATACAACATTCGACCAATTCTGAGACATGAAGTAAACCCACACGCACCCGAGGTCGCCTAGGACAAGAGCTTACCCTCTACCTGCGGTCGCCTAAACCCAGAATCGCTCCTTCAATACAACATTCGACCAATTTAGAGACATGAAGTAAATCCACACGCATCCGAGGTCGCCCTCTACCTGCGGTCGCCTAGATCCAGAATCGCTCCTTCAATACAACATTCGACAAAGTTTGAGACATGAAGTAAACCCACACGCACCCGAGGTCGCCCTCTACCTACGGTCGCCTAGATCCAGAATCGCTCCTTCAATACAACATTCGACCAATCTTAAGACATGAAGTAAACCCACACGCACCCGAGGTCGCCCTCTACCTGCGGTCGCCTAGATCCAAAATCGCTCCTTCAATACAACATTCGACCAATTCTGAGACATGAAGTAAACCCACACGCACCCGAGGTCGCCCAGGACAAGAGCTTACCCTCTACCTGCGGTCGTGTAGACCCAAAATCGCTCCTTCAATACAACACTCGACCAATTTTGAGACATGAAGTAAGCCCACACGCACCCGAGGTTGCCCAGGACAAGAGGTCGGCCTCTATCTGCGGTCGCCTAGATCCAGAATCGCTCCTTCAATACAACATTCGACCAATTTTGAGACATGAAGTAAACCCACACGCACCCGAGGTCGGCCAGAACAAAAGCTTACCCTCTACCTGCGGTCGCCTAGACCCAGAATCGCTCCTTCAATACAACATTCGACCAATTTTGAGACATGAAGTAAACCCACACGCACCCGAGGTCGCCTAGGACAAGAGCTTACCCTCTACCTGCGGTGGCCTAGATCCAGAATCGGTCCTTCAATACAACATTCGACCAATTTTGAGACATGAAGTAAACCCACACGCACCCGAGGTCGCCTAGAACAAAAGCTCATCCTCTACCTGCGGTCGCCTAGACCCAGAATCGCTCATTCAATACAACATTCGACCAATTTCGAGACATGAAGTAAACCCGCACGCACCCGAGGTCGCCCTCTACCTGCGGTCGCCTAGATCCAGAATCGCTCCTTCAATACAACATTCGACCAATTTTGAGACATGAAGTAAACCCACACGCACCCGAGGTCGCCTAGAACAAAAGCTTATCCTCTACCTGCGGTCGCCTAGACCCAGAATCGCTCATTCAATACAACATTCGACCAATTTAGAGACATGAAGTAAACCCGCACGCACCCGAGGTCGCCCTCTACCTGCGGTCGCCTAGATCCAGAATCGCTCCTTCAATACAACATTCGACCAATTTTGAGACAAGAAGTAAACCCACACGCACCCGAGGTCGCCTAGGACAAGAGCTTACCCTCTACCTACGGTCGCCTAGATCCAGAATCGCTCCTTCAATACAACATTCGACCAATTTAGAGACATGAGGTAAACCCACACGCACCCGAGGTCGCCCTCTACCTGCGGTCCCCTAGACCCAGAATGGCTCCTTCAACACAACATTCGACCAATTTTGAGACATGAAGTAAGCCCACACGCACCAGAGGTTGCCCAGGACAAGAGGTCGGCCTCTATCTGCGGTCGCCTAGATCCAGAATCGCTCCTTCAATACAACATTCGACCAATTTTGAGACATGAAGTAAACCCACACGCACCCGAGGTCGCCCAGAACAAAAGCTTACCCTCTACCTGCGGTCGCCTAGACCCAGAATCGCTCCTTCAACACAACATTCGACCAATTTAGAAACATGAAGTAAACCCACACGCACCCGAGGTCGCCCTCTACCTGCGGTCGCCTAGATCCAGAATCGCTCCTTCAATACAACATTCGACCAATTTTGAGAAATGAAGTAAACCCACACGTACCCGAGGTCGCCTAGGACAAGAGCTTACCCTCTACCTACGGTCGCCTAGATCCAGAATCGCTCCTTCAATACAACATTCGACCAATTTAGAGACATGAGGTAAACCCACACGCACCCGAGGTCGCCCTCTACTTGCGGTCGCCTAGATCCAGAATCGCTCCTTCAATACAACATTCGACCTATTTTGAGACATGAAGTAAACCCACACGCACCCGAGGTCGCCCAGGACAAAAGCTTACCCTCTACCTGCGGTCGCGTTGACCCAAAATGGCTCCTTCAACACAACATTCGACCAATTTTGAGACATGAAGTAAACCCACACGCACTCGAGGTGGCCCAAGACAAGAGGTCGCCCTCTACTTGCGGTCGCCTAGATCCAGAATCGCTCCTTCAATACAACATTCGACCAATTTTGAGACATGAAGTAAACCCACACGCACCCGAGGTCGCCCAGGACAAGAGCTTACCCTCTACCTGCGGTCGCCTAGACCTAGAATCGCTCCTTCAATACAACATTCGACCAATTTTGAGACATGAAGTAAACCCACACGCACCCAAGGTCGCCCTCTACCTGCGGTCGCCTAGATCCAGAATCGGTCCTTCAATACAACATTCGACTTATGTTGAGACATGAAGTAAACCCACACGCACCCGAGGTCGCCCAGGACAAAAGCTTACCCTCTACCTGCGGTCGCCTGGACCCAGAATGGCTCCTTCAATATAACATTCGACCAATTTTGAAACATGAAGTAAGCCCACACGCACCAGAGGTTGCCTAGGACAAGAGGTCGGCCTCTATCTGCGGTCGCCTAGATCCAGAATCGCTCCTTGAATACAACATTCGACCAATTTTGAGACATGAAATAAACCCACGCGCACCCGAGGTCGCCCAGAACAAAAGCTTACCCTCTACCTGCGGTCGCCTAGACCCAGAATGGCTCCTTCAATACAACATTCGACCAATTTTGAGACATGAAGTAAGCCCACACGCACCGGAGGTTGCCCAAGACAAGAGGTCGCCCTCTACCTGCGGTCGCCTATATCCAGAATCGGTCCTTCAATACAACATTCGACCAATTTTGAGACATGAAGTAAACCCACTCGCACCCGAGGTTGCCCAAAACAAGAGGTCGCCCTCTACCTGCGGTTGCCTAGATCCAGAATCGGTCCTTCAATACAACATTCGACCAATTTTGAGACATGAAGTAAACCCACACGCACCCGAGGTCTCCCAGGACAAGAGCTTACCCTCTACCTGCGGTCGCCTAGACCTAGAATCGCTCCTTCAATACAACATTCGACCAATTTAGAGACATGAAGTAAACCCACACGCACCCGAGGTCGCCCAGGACTTACGGTCGCCTAGATCCAGAATCGCTCCTTCAATACAACACTCGACCAATTTTCAGACATGAAGTAAACCCACACGCACCCGAGGTCGCCCTCTACCTACGGTCGCCTAGACCTAGAATCGATCCTTCAATACAACGTTCGACCAATGTTGAGACATAAAGTAAACCCACACGCACTCGAGGTGGCCCAAGACAAGAGGTTGCCCTCTACCTGCGGTCGCCTAGACCCGGAATCGCTCCTTCAATACAACATTCGACCAATTTAGAGACATGAAGTAAACCCACACGCACCCGAGGTCGCCCAGGACAAGAGCTTACCCTCTACCTGCGGCCGCGTAGACCCAAAATCGCACCTTGAATACAACATTCGACCAATCTTAAGACATGAAGTAAACCCACACGCACCCGAGGTCGCCCTCTACCTGCGGTCGACTAGATCCAGAATCGCTCCTTCAATACAACATTCGACCAATTTAGAAACATGAAGTAAACCCACACGCACCCGAGGTCGCCCAGAACAAGAGCTTACCCTCTACCTGCGGTCGCCTAGACCTAGAATCGCTCCTTGAATACAACATTCGACCAATCTTAAGACATGAAGTAAACCCACACGCACCCGAGGTCGCCCTCTACCTACGGTCGCCAAGATCCAGAATCGCTCCTTCAATACAACATTCGACCAATTTAGAAACATGAAGTAAACCCACACGCACCCGAGGTCGCCCAGGACAAGAGTTTACCCTCTACCTGCGGTCGCGTAGACCCGAAATCGCTCCTTCAATACAACACTCGACCAATTTTGGGACATGAAGTAAAGCGACACGCACCCGAGGTCGCCCAGGACAAAAGCTTACCCTCTACCTGCGGTCGCCAAAACCCAGAATCGCTCCTTCAATACAACATTCGACCAATTTAGAGACATGAAGTAAACCCACACGCACCCGAGGTCGCCCTCTACCTGCGGTCGCCTAGATCCAGAATCGGTCCTTCAATACAACATTCGACCAATTTTGAGACATGAAGTAAACCCACACGCACCCGAGGTCGCCCAGGACAAGAGTTTACCCTCTACCTGCGGTCGCGTAGACCCAAAATCGCTCCTGCAATACAACATTCGACCAATTTTGAGACATGAAGTAAGCCCACACGCACCAGAGGTTGCCCAGGACAAGAGGTCGGCCTCTATCTGCGGTCGCCTAGATCCAGAATCGCTCCTTCAACACAACATTCGACCAATTTTGAGACATGAAGTGAACCCACACGCACCCGAGGTTGCCGAAGACAAGAGGTCGCACTCTACCTCGGGTCGCCTAGATCCAGAAACGCTCCTTCAATACAACACTCGACCAATTTTGGGACATGAAGTAAACCCACACGCACCCGAGGTCGCCCAGGACAAAAGCTTACCCTCTACCTGCGGTCGCCTAAACCCAGAATCGCTCCTTCAACACAACATTCGACCAATTTAGAGACATGAAGTAAACCCACACGCACCCGAGGTCGCCCTCTACCTGCGGTCGCCTAGATCCAGAATCGGTCCTTCAATACAACATTCGACCAATTTTGAGACATGAAGTAAACCCACACGCACCCGAGGTTGCCCAAGACAAGAGGTCGCCCTCTACCTGCGGTCGCCTAGATCCAGAATCGGTCCTTCAATACAACATTCGACCAATTTAGAGACATGAAGTAAAGCCACACGCACCCGAGGTGGCCCAGAACAAGAGCTTACCCTCTACCTGCGGTCGCCTAGGCCTTGAATCGCTCCTTCAATACAACATTCGACCAATTTTGAAACATGAAGTAAACCCACACGCACTCGAGGTGGCCCAGGACAAAAGCTTACCCTCTACCTGCGGTCGCCTAGACCCAGAATCGCTCCTTGAATACAACATTCGACCAATCTTAAGACATGAAGTAAACCCACACGCACCCGAGGTCGCCCTCTACCTGCGGTCGCCTAGATCCAGAATCGCTCCTTCAATACAACACTCGACCAATTTTCAGACATGAAGTAAACCCACACGCACCCAAGGTCGCCCTCTACCTACGGTCGCCTAGATCCAGAATCGCTCCTTCAATACAACATTCGACCAATTTTGAGACATGAAGTAAACCCACACGCACCAGAGGTCGCCCTCTACTTGCGGTCGCCTAGATCCAGAATCGCTCCTTCAATACAACATTCGACCAATTTTGAGACTTGAAGTAAACCCACACGCACTCGAGGTGGCCCAAGACAAGAGGTCGCCCTCTACCTGCGGTCGCCTAGATCCAGAATCGCTCCTTCAATACAACATTCGACCAATTTTGAGACATGAAGTAAACCCACATGCACCCGAGGTCGCCCAGGACAAGAGCTTACCCTCTACCTGCGGTCGCCTAGACCCAGAATCGCTCCTTCAATACAACGCTCGACCAATTTTCAGACATGAAATAAATCCACACGCACCCGAGGTCGCCCAGGACAAGAGCTTACACTCTACCTGCGGTCGCGTAGACCCAAAATCGCTCCTTCAATACAACATTCGACCAATTTTGAGACATGAAGTAAGCCCACACGCACCAGAGGTCGCCCAGGACAAGAGGTCGCCCTCTATCTGCGGTCGCCTAGATCCAGAATCGCTCCTTCAATACAACATTCGACCAATTTTGAGACATGAAGTAAACCCACACGCACCCGAGGTCGCCCAAGACAAAAGCTTACCCTCTACCTGCGGTCGCCTAGACCCAGAATCGCTCCTTCAACACAACATTCGACCAATTTTGAGACATGAAGTAAGCCCACACGCACCGGAGGTCGCCCAGGACAAGAGGTCGCCCTCTACCTACGATCGCCTAGATTCAGAATCGCTCCTTCCATACAACATTCGACCAATTTTGAGACATGAAGTAAACCCACACGCACCCGAGGTCGCCCAGGACATAAGCTTACCCTCTACCTGCGGTCGCGTAGACCCAAAATCGCTCCTTCAATACAACATTCGACCAATCTTAGGACATGAAGTAAACCCATACGCACCCGAGGTCGCCCAGGACTTGCGGTCGCCTAGATCCAGAATCGCTCCATCAATACAACACTCGACCAATTTCAGACATGAAGTAAACCCACACGCACCCGAGGTCGCCCTCTACCTACGGTCGCCTAGATCCAGAATCGCTCCTTCAATACAACACTCGACCAATTTTCAGACATGAAGTAAACCCACACGCACCCGAGGTCGCCCAGGACAAGAGCTTACCCTCTACCTGCAGTCGCTTAGACCTAGAATCGCTCCTTCAATACAACATTCGACCAATTTAGAGACATGAAGTAAACCCACACGCACCCGAGGTCGCCCTCTACCTGCGGTCGCCTAGATCCAGAATCGGTCCTTCAATACAATATTCGACTTATTTTGAGACATGAAGAAAATCCACACGCACCCGAGGTCGCCCAGAACAAGAGCTTACCCTCTACCTGCGGTCGCCTAGATCCAGAATCGCTCCTTCAATACAACATTCGACCAATTTTGAGACATGAAGTAAGCCCACACGCACCAGAGGTTGCCCAGGACAAGAGGTCGGCCTCTATCTGCGGTCGCCTAGATCCAGAATCGCTCCTTCAATACAACATTCGACCAATTTTGAGACATGAAGTAAACCCACACGCACCCGAGGTCGCCCAGAACAAAAGCTTACCCTCTACCTGCGGTCGCCTAGACCCAGAATCGCTCCTTCAACACAACATTCGACCAATTTTGAGACATGAAGTAAACCCACACGCACTCGAGGTTGCCCAAAACAAGAGGTCGCCCTCTACCTGCGGTGGCCTAGATCCAGAATCGGTCCTTCAATACAACATTCGACCAATTTTGAAACATGAAGTAAACCCACACGCACCCGAGGTCTCCCAGGACAAGAGCTTACCCTCTACCTGCGGTCGCCTAGACCTAGAATCGCTCCTTCAATACAACATTCGACCAATTTAGAGACATGAAGTATACCCACACGCACCCGAGGTCGCCCAGGACTTGCGGTCGCCTAGATCCAGAATCGCTCCTTCAATACAACATTCGACCAATTTTGAGACATGAAGTAAACCCACACGCACCCGAGGTCGCCCAGGACAAGAGCTTACCCTCTACCTGCGGTCGCCTAGACCTAGAATCGCTCCTTCAATACAACATTCGACCAATTTAGAGACATGAAGTAAACCCACACGCACCCGAGGTCGCCCTCTACCTGCGGTCGCCTAGATCCAGAATCGCTCCTTCAATACAACATTCGACCAATTTTGAGACATGAAGTAAGCCCACACGCACCAGAGGTTGCCCAGGACAAGAGGTCGGCCTCTATCTGCGGTCGCCTAGATCCAGAATCGCTCCTTCAATACAACATTCGACCAATTTTGAGACATGAAGTAAACCCACACGCACCCGAGGTCGCCCAGAACAAAAGCTTACCCTCTACCTGGGGTCGCCTAGACCCAGAATCGCTCCTTCAACACAACATTCGACCAATTTTGAGACATGAAGTAAACCCACAGGCACTCGAGGTCGCCCAAAACAAGAGGTCGCCCTCTACCTGCAGTCGCCTAGACCTAGAATCGTTCCTTCAATACAGCATTTGACCAATTTAGAGACATGAAGTATACCCACACGCACCCGCGGTCGCCCAGGACTTGCGGTCGCCTAGATCCAGAATCGCTCCTTCAATACAACACTCGACCAATTTTCAGACATGAAATAAATCCACACGCACCCGAGGTCGCCCTCTACCTACGGTCGCCTAGATCCAGAATCGATCCTTCAATACAACATTCGACCAATTTTGAGACATGAAGTAAACCCACACGCACCCGAGGTCGCCCTCTACCTGCGGTCGCCTAGATCCAGAATCGCTCCTTCAATACAACACTCGACCAATTTTCAGACATGAAGTAAACCCACACGCACCCGAGGTCGCCCTCTACCTACGGTCGCCTAGATCCAGAATCGCTCCTTCAATACAACATTCGACCAATTTTGAGACATGAAGTAAACCCACACGCACTCGAGGTCGCCCAGGACAAGAGCTTACCCTCTACCTGCGGTCGCCTAGACCAAAAATCGCTCCTCAAGACAACATTCGACCAATTTAGAGACATGAAGTAAACCCACACGCACCCGAGGTCGCCCTCTACTTGCGGTCGCCTAGATCCAGAATCGCTCCTTAAATACAACATTGGACCAATTTTGAGACTTGAAGTAAACCCACACGCACTCGAGGTGGCCCAAGACAAGAGGTCGCCCTCTACCTGCGGTCGCCTAGATCCAGAATCGCTCCTTCAATACAACATTCGACCAATTTTGAGACATGAAGTAAACCCACATGCACCCGAGGTCGCCCAGGACAAGAGCTTACCCTCTACCTGCGGTCGCCTAGACCCAGAATCGCTCCTTCAATACAACGCTCGACCAATTTTCAGACATGAAATAAATCCACACGCACCCGAGGTCGCCCAGGACAAGAGCTTACACTCTACCTGCGGTCGCGTAGACCCAAAATCGCTCCTTCAATACAACATTCGACCAATTTTGAGACATGAAGTAAGCCCACACGCACCAGAGGTCGCCCAGGACAAGAGGTCGCCCTCTACCTGCGGTCGCCTAGATCCAGAATCGCTCCTTCAATACAACATTCGACCAATTTTGAGACATGAAGTAAACCCACACGCACCCGAGGTCGCCCAAGACAAAAGCTTACCCTCTACCTGCGGTCGCCTAGACCCAGAATCGCTCCTTCAACACAACATTCGACCAATTTTGAGACATGAAGTAAGCCCACACGCACCGGAGGTCGCCCAGGACAAGAGGTCGCCCTCTACCTGCCGTCGCCTAGATCCAGAATCGCTCCTACAATACAACATTCGACCAATTTTGAGACATGAAGTAAACCCACACGCACCCGAGGTCGCCCAGGACAAAAGCTTACCCTCTACCTGCGGTCGCGTAGACCCAAAATCGCTCCTTCAATACAACATTCGACCAATTTTGAGACATGAAGTAAACCCACAGGCACTCGAGGTTGCCCAAAACAAGAGGTCGCCCTCTACCTGCAGTCGCCTAGACCTAGAATCGTTCCTTCAATACAACATTTGACCAATTTAGAGACATGAAGTATATCCACACGCACCCGCGGTCGCCCAGGACTTGCGGTCGCCTAGATCCAGAATCGCTCCTTCAATACAACACTCGACCAATTTTCAGACATGAAATAAATCCACACGCACCCGAGGTCGCCCTCTACCTACGGTCGCCTAGATCCAGAATCGATCCTTCAATACAACATTCGACCAATTTTGAGACATGAAGTAAACCCACACGCACCCGAGGTCGCCCTCTACCTGCGGTCGCCTAGATCCAGAATCGCTCCTTCAATACAACACTCGACCAATTTTCAGACATGAAGTAAACCCACACGCACCCGAGGTCGCCCTCTACCTACGGTCGCCTAGATCCAGAATCGCTCCTTCAATACAACATTTGACCAATTTTGAGACATGAAGTAAACCCACATGCACCCGAGGTCGCCCAGGACAAGAGCTTACCCTCTACCTGCGGTCGCCTAGACCCAGAATCGCTCCTTCAATACAACGCTCGACCAATTTTCAGACATGAAATAAATCCACACGCACCCGAGGTCGCCCAGGACAAGAGCTTACACTCTACCTGCGGTCGCGTAGACCCAAAATCGCTCCTTCAATACAACATTCGACCAATTTTGAGACATGAAGTAAGCCCACACGCACCAGAGGTCGCCCAGGACAAGAGGTCGCCCTCTACCTGCGGTCGCCTAGATCCAGAATCGCTCCTTCAATACAACATTCGACCAATTTTGAGACATGAAGTAAACCCACACGCACCCGAGGTCGCCCAAGACAAAAGCTTACCCTCTACCTGCGGTCGCCTAGACCCAGAATCGCTCCTTCAACACAACATTCGACCAATTTTGAGACATGAAGTAAGCCCACACGCACCGGAGGTCGCCCAGGACAAGAGGTCGCCCTCTACCTGCCGTCGCCTAGATCCAGAATCGCTCCTACAATACAACATTCGACCAATTTTGAGACATGAAGTAAGCCCACACGCACCAGAGGTCGCCCAGGACAAGAGGTCGCCCTCTACCTGCGGTCGCCTAGATCCAGAATCGGTCCTTCAATACAACATTCGACCAATTTTGAGACATGAAGTAAACCCACACGCACCCGAGGTTGCCCAAGACAAGAGGTCGCCCTCTACCTGCGGTCGCCTAGATCCAGAATCGGTCCTTCAATACAACATTCGACCAATTTAGAGACATGAAGTAAAGCCACACGCACCCGAGGTGGCCCAGAACAAGAGCTTACCCTCTACCTGCGGTCGCCTAGATCCAGAATCGCTCCTTCAATACAACACTCGACCAATTTTCAGACATGAAGTAAACCCACACGCACCCGAGGTCGCCCAGGACAAGAGCTTACCCTCTACCTGCGGTCGCTTAGACCTAGAATCGCTCCTTCAATACAACATTCGACCAATTTAGAGACATGAAGTAAACCCACACGCACCCGAGGTCGCCCAAGACAAGAGGTCGCCCTCTACCTGCGGTCGCCTAGATCCAGAATCGGTCCTTCAATACAACATTCGACCAATTTAGAGACATGAAGTAAAGCCACACGCACCCGAGGTGGCCCAGAACAAGAGCTTACCCTCTACCTGCGGTCGCCTAGGCCTTGAATCGCTCCTTCAATACAACATTCGACCAATTTTGAGACATGAAGTAAACCCACACGCACCCGAGGTCGCCCAGGACAAGGGCTTACCCTCTACCTGCGGTCGCCTAGATCCAGAATCGGTCCTTCAATACAACATTCGACCAATTTTGAGACATGAAGTAAACCCACACGCACCCGAGGTTGCCCAAGACAAGAGGTCGCCCTCTACCTGCGGTCGCCTAGATCCAGAATCGGTCCTTCAATACAACATTCGACCAATTTAGAGACATGAAGTAAAGCCACACGCACCCGAGGTGGCCCAGAACAAGAGCTTACCCTCTACCTGCGGTCGCCTAGGCCTTGAATCGCTCCTTCAATACAACATTCGACCAATTTTGAGACATGAAGTAAACCCACACGCACTCGAGGTGGCCCAGGACAAAAGCTTACCCTCTACCTGCGGTCGCCTAGACCCAGAATCGCTCCTTGAATACAACATTCGACCAATCTTAAGACATGAAGTAAACCCACACGCACCCGAGGTCGCCCTCTACCTGCGGTCGCCTAGATCCAGAATCGCTCCTTCAATACAATACTCGACCAATTTTCAGACATGAAGTAAACCCACACGCACCCAAGGTCGCCCTCTACCTACGGTCGCCTACATCCAGAATCGCTCCTTCAATACAACATTCGACCAATTTTGAGACATGAAGTAAACCCACACGCACCAGAGGTCGCCCTCTACTTGCGGTCGCCTAGATCCAGAATCGCTCCTTCAATACAACATTCGACCAATTTTGAGACTTGAAGTAAACCCACACGCACTCGAGGTGGCCCAAGACAAGAGGTCGCCCTCTACCTGCGGTCGCGTAGACCCAGAATCGCTCCTTCAATACAACATTCGACCAATTTTGAGACATGAAGTAAACCCACACGCACCCGAGGTCGCCCAGGACAAGAGCTTAGCCTCTACCTGCGGTCGCCTAGACCCAGAATCGCTCCTTCAATACAACGCTCGACCAATTTTCAGACATGAAATAAATCCACACGCACCCGAGGTCGCCCAGGACAAGAGCTTACACTCTACCTGCGGTCGCGTAGACCCAAAATCGGTCCTTCAATACAACATTCGACCAATTTTGAGACATGAAGTAAGCCCACACGCACCAGAGGTTGCCCTCTACCTGCGGTCGCCTAGATCCAGAATCGCTCCTTCAATACAACACTCGACCAATTTTAAGACATGAAGTAAACCCACACGCACCCGAGGTCGCCCAGGACAAGAGCTTACCCTCTGCCTGCGGTCGCTTAGACCTAGAATCGCTCCTTCAATACAACATTCGACCAATTTAGAGACATGAAGTAAACCCACACGCACCCGAGGTCGCCCTCTACCTGCGGTCGCCTAGATCCAGAATCGGTCCTTCAATACAATATTCGACTTATTTTGAGACATGAAGAAAATCCACACGCACCCGAGGTCGCCCAGAACAAGAGCTTACCCTCTACCTGCGGTCGCCTAGATCCAGAATCGCTCCTTCAATACAACATTCGACCAATTTTGAGACATGAAGTAAGCCCACACGCACCAGAGGTTGCCCAGGACAAGAGGTCGGCCTCTATCTGCGGTCGCCTAGATCCAGAATCGCTCCTTCAATACAACATTCGACCAATTTTGAGACATGAAGTAAACCCACACGCACCCGAGGTCGCCCAGAACAAAAGCTTACCCTCTACCTGCGGTCCCCTAGACCCAGAATCGCTCCTTCAACACAACATTCGACCAATTTTGAGACATGAAGTAAACCCACACGCACTCGAGGTTGCCCAAAACAAGAGGTCGCCCTCTACCTGCGGTCGCCTAGATCCAGAATCGGTCCTTCAATACAACATTCGACCAATTTTGAAACATGAAGTAAACCCACACGCACCCGAGGTCTCCCAGGACAAGAGCTTACCCTCTACCTGCGGTCGCCTAGACCTAGAATCGCTCCTTCAATACAACATTCGATCAATTTAGAGACATGAAGTATACCCACACGCACCCGAGGTCGCCCATGACTTGCGGTCGCCTAGATCCAGAATCGCTCCTTCAATACAACACTCGACCAATTTTCAGACATGAAGTAAACCCACACGCACCCGAGGTCGCCCTCTACCTACGGTCGCCTAGATCCAGAATCGCTCCTTCAATACAACATTCGACCAATTTTCAGACATGAAGTAAACCCACACGCACCCGAGGTCGCCCAGGACAAGAGCTTACCCTCTACCGGCGGTCGCCTAGACCCAGAATCGCTCCTTCAATACAACATTCGACCAATTTAGAGACATGAAGTAAACCCACACGCACCCGAGGTCGCCCTCTACCTCCGGTCGCCTAGATCCAGAATCGGTCCTTCAATACAACATTCGACCAATTTTGAGACATGAAGTAAACCCACACGCACCCGAGGTCGCCCAGGACAAGAGCTTACCCTCTACCTGCGGTCGCCTAGACCTAGAATCGCTCCTTCAATACAACATTCGACCAATTTAGAGACATGAAGTAAACCCACACGCACCCGAGGTCGCCCTCTACCTGTGGTCGCCTAGATCCAGAATCGCTCCTTCAATACAACATTCGACCAATTTTGAGACATGAAGTAAGCCCACACGCACCAGAGGTTGCCCAGGACAAGAGGTCGGCCTCTATCTGCGGTCGCCTAGATCCAGAATCGCTCCTTCAATACAACATTCGACCAATTTTGAGACATGAAGTAAACCCACACGCACCCGAGGTCGCCCAGAACAAAAGCTTACCCTCTACCTGCGGTCGCCTAGACCCAGAATCGCTCCTTCAACACAACATTCGACCAATTTTGAGACATGAAGTAAACCCACAGGCACTCGAGGTTGCCCAAAACAAGAGGTCGCCCTCTACCTGCAGTCGCCTAGACCTAGAATCGTTCCTTCAATACAACATTTGACCAATTTAGAGACATGAAGTATACCCACACGCACCCGCGGTCGCCCAGGACTTGCGGTCGCCTAGATCCAGAATCGCTCCTTCAATACAACACTCGACCAATTTTCAGACATGAAGTAAATCCACACGCACCCGAGGTCGCCCTCTACCTACGGTCGCCTAGATCCAGAATCGATCCTTCAATACAACATTCGACCAATTTTGAGACATGAAGTAAACCCACACGCACCCGAGGTCGCCCTCTACCTGCGGTCGCCTAGATCCAGAATCGCTCCTTCAATACAACACTCGACCAATTTTCAGACATGAAGTAAACCCACACGCATCCGAGGTCGCCCTCTACCTACGGTCGCCTAGATCCAGAATCGCTCCTTCAATACAACATTCGACCAATTTTGAGACATGAAGTAAACCCACACGCACCCGAGGTCGCCTAGGACAAGAGCTTACCCTCTACCTGCGGTCGCCTAGACCAAGAATCGCTCCTCAATACAACATTCGACCAATTTAGAGACATGAAGTAAACCCACACGCACCCGAGGTCGCCCTCTACTTGCGGTCGCCTAGATCCAGAATCGCTCCTTAAATACAACATTGGACCAATTTTGAGACTTGAAGTAAACCCACACGCACTCGAGGTGGCCCAAGACAAGAGGTCGCCCTCTACCTGCGGTCGCCTAGATCCAGAATCGCTCCTTCAATACAACATTCGACCAATTTTGAGACATGAAGTAAACCCACATGCACCCGAGGTCGCCCAGGACAAGAGCTTACCCTCTACCTGCGGTCGCCTAGACCCAGAATCGCTCCTTCAATACAACGCTCGACCAATTTTCAGACATGAAATAAATCCACATGCACCCGAGGTCGCCCAGGACAAGAGCTTACACTCTACCTGCGGTCGCGTAGACCCAAAATCGCTCCTTCAATACAACATTCGACCAATTTTGAGACATGAAGTAAGCCCACACGCACCGGAGGTCGCCCAGGACAAGAGGTCGCCCTCTACCTGCGGTCGCCTAGATCCAGAATCGCTCCTTCAATACAACATTCGACCAATTTTGAGACATGAAGTAAACCCACACGCACCCGAGGTCGCCCAAGACAAAAGCTTACCCTCTACCTGCGGTCGCCTAGACCCAGAATCGCTCCTTCAACACAACATTCGACCAATTTTGAGACATGAAGTAAGCCCACACGCACCGGAGGTCGCCCAGGACAAGAGGTCGCCCTCTATCTGCCGTCGCCTAGATCCAGAATCGCTCCTTCAATACAACATTCGACCAATTTTGAGACATGAAGTAAACCCACACGCACCCGAGGTCGCCTAGGACAAGAGCTTACCCTCTACCTGCGGTCGCCTAGACCAAGAATCGCTCCTCAATACAACATTCGACCAATTTTGAGACATGAAGTAAACCCACACGCACCCGAGGTCGCCCAAGACAAAAGCTTACCCTCTACCTGCGGTCGCCTAGACCCAGAATCGCTCCTTCAACACAACATTCGACCAATTTTGAGACATGAAGTAAACCCACACGCACCCGAGGTCGCCCTCTACCTGCGGTCGCCTAGATCCAGAATCGCTCCTTCAATACAACATTCGACCAATTTTGAGACATGAAGTAAGCCCACACGCACCAGAGGTTGCCCAGGACAAGAGGTCGCCCTCTATCTGCCGTCGCCTAGATCCAGAATCGCTCCTTCAATACAACACTCGACCAATTTTCAGACATGAAGTAAACCCACACGCACCCGAGGTCGCGTAGGACAAGAGCTTACCCTCTACCTGCGGTCGCCTAGACCAAGAATCGCTCCTCAATACAACATTCGACCAATTTAGAGACATGAAGTAAACCCACACGCACCCGAGGTCGCCCTCTACTTGCGGTCGCCTAGATCCAGAATCGCTCCTTGAATACAACATTGGACCAATTTTGAGACTTGAAGTAAACCCACACGCACTCGAGGTGGCCCAAGACAAGAGGTCGCCCTCTACCTGCGGTCGCCTAGATCCAGAATCGCTCCCTCAATACAACATTCGACCAATTTTGAGACATGAAGTAAACCCACATGCACCCGAGGTCGCCCAGGACAAGAGCTTACCCTCTACCTGCGGTCGCCTAGACCCAGAATCGCTCCTTCAATACAACGCTCGACCAATTTTCAGACATGAAATAAATCCACACGCACCCGAGGTCGCCCAGGACAAGAGCTTACACTCTACCTGCGGTCGCGTAGACCCAAAATCGCTCCTTCAATACAACATTCGACCAATTTTGAGACATGAAGTAAGCCCACACGCACCAGAGGTCGCCCAGGACAAGAGGTCGCCCTCTACCTGCGGTCGCCTAGATCCAGAATCGCTCCTTCAATACAACATTCGACCAATTTTGAGACATGAAGTAAACCCACACGCACCCGAGGTCGCCCAAGACAAAAGCTTACCCTCTACCTGCGGTCGCCTAGACCCAGAATCGCTCCTTCAACACAACATTCGACCAATTTTGAGACATGAAGTAAGCCCACACGCACCGGAGGTCGCCCAGGACAAGAGGTCGCCCTCTACCTGCCGTCGCCTAGATCCAGAATCGCTCCTTCAATACAACATTCGACCAATTTTGAGACATGAAGTAAACCCACACGCACCCGAGGTCGCCCAGGACAAAAGCTTACCCTCTACTTGCGGTCGCCTAGACCCAGAATCGCTCCTTCAACACAACATTCGACCAATTTTGAGACATGAAGTAAGCCCACACGCACCGGAGGTCGCCCAGGACAAGAGGTCGCCCTCTATCTGCCGTCGCCTAGATCCAGAATCGCTCCTTCAATACAACATTCGACCAATTTTGAGACATGAAGTAAACCCACACGCACCCGAGGTCGCCCAAGACAAAAGATTACACTCTACCTGCGGTCGCTTAGACCCAGAATCGCTCCTTCAACACAACATTCGACCAATTTTGAGACATGAAGTAAGCCCACACGCACCGGAGGTCGCCCAGGACAAGAGGTCGCCCTCTATCTGCCGTCGCCTAGATCCAGAATCGCTCCTTCAACACAACATTCGACCAATTTTGAGACATGAAGTAAGCCCACACGCACCGGAGGTCGCCCAGGACAAGAGGTCGCCCTCTACCTGCCGTCGCCTAGATCCAGAATCGCTCCTTCAATACAACATTCGACCAATTTTGAGACATGAAGTAAACCCACACGCACCCGAGGTCGCCCAGGACAAAAGCTTACCCTCTACCTGCGGTCGCGTAGACCCAAAATCGCTCCTTCAATACAACATTCGACCAATCTTAGGACATGAAGTAAACCCATACGCACCCGAGGTCGCCCAGGACTTGCGGTCGCCTAGATCCAGAATCGCTCCTTCAATACAACACTCGACCAATTTCAGACATGAAGTAAACCCACACGCACCCGAGGTCGCCCTCTACCTACGGTCGCCTAGATCCAGAATCTGTCCCTCAATACAACATTCGACCAATTTTGAGACATGAAGTAAACCCACACGCACTCGAGGTGGCCCAAGACAAGAGGTCGCCCTCTACTTGCGGTCGCCTAGATCCAGAATCGCTCCTTCAATACAACATTCGACCAATTTTGAGACATGAAGTAAACCCACACGCACCCGAGGTCGCCCTCTACCTGCGGTCGCCTAGATCCAGAATCGCTCCTTCAATACAACACTCGACCAATTTTCAGACATGAAGTAAACCCACACGCACCCGAGGTCGCCCAGGACAAGAGCTTACCCTCTACCTGCGGTCGCTTAGACCTAGAATCGCTCCTTCAATACAACATTCGACCAATTTAGAGACATGAAGTAAACCCACACGCACCCGAGGTCGCCCTCTACCTGCGGTCGCCTAGATCCAGAATCGGTCCTTCAATACAATATTCGACTTAATTTGAGACATGAAGAAAATCCACACGCACCCGAGGTCGCCCAGAACAAGAGCTTACCCTCTACCTGCGGTCGCCTAGATCCAGAATCGCTCCTTCAATACAACATTCGACCAATTTTGAGACATGAAGTAAGCCCACACGCACCAGAGGTTGCCCAGGACAAGAGGTCGGCCTCTATCTGCGGTCGCCTAGATCCAGAATCGCTCCTCCAATACAACATTCGACCAATTTTGAGACATGAAGTAAACCCACACGCACCCGAGGTCGCCCAGAACAAAAGCTTACCCTCTACCTGCGGTCGCCTAGACCCAGAATCGCTCCTTCAACACAACATTCGACCAATTTTGAGACATGAAGTAAACCCACACGCACTCGAGGTTGCCCAAAACAAGAGGTCGGCCTCTATCTGCGGTCGCCTAGATCCAGAATCACTCCTTCAATACAACATTCGACCAATTTTGAGACATGAAGTAAACCCACACGCACCCGAGGTCGCCCAGAACAAAAGCTTACCCTCTACCTGCGGTCGCCTAGACCCAGAATCGCTCCTTCAACACAACATTCGACCAATTTTGAGACATGAAGTAAACCCACACGCACTCGAGGTTGCCCAAAACAAGAGGTCGCCCTCTACCTGCGGTCGCCTAGATCCAGAATCGGTCCTTCAATACAACATTCGACCAATTTTGAAACATGAAGTAAACCCACACGCACCCGAGGTCTCCCAGGACAAGAGCTTACCCTCTACCTGCGGTCGCCTAGACCTAGAATCGCTCCTTCAATACAACATTCGACCAATTTAGAGACATGAAGTATACCCACACGCACCCGAGGTCGCCCAGGACTTGCGGTCGCCTAGATCCAGAATCGCTCCTTCAATACAACACTCGACCAATTTTCAGACATGAAGTAAACCCACACGCACCCGAGGTCGCCCTCTACCTACGGTCGCCTAGATCCAGAATCGCTCCTTCAATACAACACTCGACCAATTTTCAGACATGAAGTAAACCCACACGCACCCGAGGTCGCCCAGGACAAGAGCTTACCCTCTACCGGCGGTCGCCTAGACCCAGAATCGCTCCTTCAATACAACATTCGACCAATTTAGAGACATGAAGTAAACCCACACGCACCCGAGGTCGCCCTCTACCTGCGGTCGCCTAGATCCAGAATCGGTCCTTCAATACAACATTCGACCAATTTTGAGACATGAAGTAAACCCACACGCACCCGAGGTCGCCCAGGACAAGAGCTTACCCTCTACCTGCGGTCGCCTAGACCTAGAATCGCTCCTTCAATACAACATTCGACCAATTTAGAGACATGAAGTAAACCCACACGCACCCGAGGTCGCCCTCTACTTGCGGTCGCCTAGATCCAGAATCGCTCCTTCAATACAACATTCGACCAATTTTGAGACATGAAGTAAGCCCACACGCACCAGAGGTTGCCCAGGACAAGAGGTCGGCCTCTATCTGCGGTCGCCTAGATCCAGAATCGCTCCTTCAATACAACATTCGACCAATTTTGAGACATGAAGTAAACCCACACGCACCCGAGGTCGCCCAGAACAAAAGCTTACCCTCTACCTGCGGTCGCCTAGACCCAGAATCGCTCCTTCAACACAACATTCGACCAATTTTGAGACATGAAGTAAACCCACAGGCACTCGAGGTTGCCCAAAACAAGAGGTCGCCCTCTACCTGCAGTCGCCTAGACCTAGAATCGTTCCTTCAATACAGCATTTGACCAATTTAGAGACATGAAGTATACCCACACGCATCCGCGGTCGCCCAGGACTTGCGGTCGCCTAGATCCAGAATCGATCCTTCAATACAACATTCGACCAATTTTGAGACATGAAGTATACCCACACGCACCCGAGGTCGCCCAGGACAAGAGCTTACCCTCTACCTGCGGTCGCCTAGACCCAGAATCGCTCCTTCAATACAACATTCGACCAATTTAGAGAGATGAAGTAAACCCACACGCACCCGAGGTCGCCCTCTACCTGCGGTCGCCTAGATCCAGAATCGCTCCTTCAATACAACATTCGACCAATTTTGAGACATGAAGTAAGCCCACACGCACCAGAGGTTGCCCAGGACAAGAGGTCGGCCTCTATCTGCGGTCGCCTAGATCCAGAATCGCTCCTTCAATACAACATTCGACCAATTTTGAGACATGAAGTAAACCCGCACGCACTCGAGGTGGCCCAGGACAAGAGCTTACCCTCTACCTGCGGTCGCCTAGACCCAGAATCGCTCCTTCAATACAACATTCGACCAATTTAGAGACATGAAGTAAACCCACACGCACCCGAGGTCGCCCTCTACTTGCGGTCGCCTAGATCCAGAATCGCTCCTTCAATACAACATTCGACTAATTTTGAAACATGAAGTAAACCCACACGCAGTCGAGGTGGCCCAAGACAAGAGGTCGCCCTCTACCTGCGGTCGCCTAGATCCAGAATCGCTCCATCAATACAACATTCGACCAATTTTGAGACATGAAGTAAGCCCACACGCACCAGAGGTTGCCGAAGACAAGAGGGCGCACTCTACCTGCGGTCGCCTAGATACAGAATCGCTCCTTCAATACAACACTCGACCAATTTTGAGACATGAAGTAAGCCAACACGCACCAGAGGTTGCCCAGGACAAGCGGTCGGCCTCTATCTGCGGTCGCCTAGACCCGGAATCGCTCCTTCAATACAACATTCGACCAATTTTGAGACATGAAGTAAAGCCAAACGCACCCGAGGACGCCCAGGACAAGAGCTTACCCTCTACCTGCGGTCACCTAGACCCAGAAACGCTCCTTCAATACAACATTCGACCAATTTAGAGACATGAAGTAAACCCACACGCACCCGAGGTCGCCCTCTACTTGCGGTCGCCTAGATCCAGAATCGCTCCTTCAATACAACATTCGACCAATTTTGAGACATGAAGTAAACCCACACGCACTAGAGGTCGCCCTCTACCTGCGGTCGCCTAGATCCAGAATCGCTCCTTCAATACAACATTCGACCAATTTTGAGACATGAAGTAAAGCCAAACGCACCCGAGGACGCCCAGGACAAGAGCTTACCCTCTACCTGCGGTCGCCTAGACCCAGAATCGCTCCTTGAATACAACATTCGACCAATTTAGAGACATGAAGTAAACCCACACGCACCCGAGGTCGCCCTCTACCTGCGGTCGCCTAGATCCAGAATCTGTCCTTCAATACAACATTCGACCAATTTTGAGACATGAAGTAAACCCGCACGCACTCGAGGTGGCCCAGGACAAGAGCTTACCCTCTACCTGCGGTCGCCTAGACCCAGAATCGCTCCTTCAATACAACATTCGACCAATTTAGTGACATGAAGTAAACCCACACGCACCCGAGGTCGCCCTCTACTTGCGGTCGCCTAGATCCAGAATCGCTCCTTCAATACAACATTCGACTAATTTTGAAACATGAAGTAAACCCACACGCAGTCGAGGTGGCCCAAGACAAGAGGTCGCCCTCTACCTGCGGTCGCCTAGATCCAGAATCGCTCCTTCAATACAACCTTCGACCAATTTTGAGACATGAAGTAAACCCACACGCACCCGAGGTCGCCCAGGACAAGAGCTTACCCTCTCCCTGCGGTCCCGTATACCCAAAATCGCTCCTTCAATACAACATTCGACCAATCTTAAGACATGAAGTAAACCCACACGCTCCCGAGGTCGCCCTCTACCTGCGATCGCCTAGATCCAGAATCGGTCCTTCAATACAACATTCGACCAATTTTGAGACATGAAGTAAAGCCAAACGCACCCGAGGTCGCCCAGGACAAGAGCTTACCCTCTACCTGCGGTCGCCTAGACCCAGAATCGCTCCTTCAACACAACATTCGACCAATCTTAAGACATGAAGTAAACCCACACGCACCCGAGGTCGCCCTCTACCTGCGGTCGCCTAGATCCAGAATCGCTCCTTCAATACAACATTCGACCAATTTAGAAACATGAAGTAAACCCACACGCACCTGAGGACGCCCAGAACAAGAGCTTACCCTCTACCTGCGGTCGCGTAGACCCAAAATCGCTCATTCAATACAACATTCGACCAATTTTGACACATGAAGTATGCCCACACGCACCAGAGGTTGCCCAGGACAAGAGGTCGGCCTCTATCTGCGGTCGCCTAGATCCAGAATCGCTCCTTCAATACAACATTCGATCAATTTTGAGACATGAAGTAAACCCACACGCACCCGAGGTCGCCCAGAACAAAAGCTTACCCTCTACCTGCGGTCGCCTAGACCCAGAATCGCTCCTTCAACACAACATTCGACCAATTTTGAGACATGAAGTAAACCCACACGCACCCGAGGTTGCCCAAGACAAGAGGGCGCACTCTACCTCCGGTCGCCTAGATCCAGAATCGCTCCTTCAATACAGCACTCGACCAATTTTGAGACATGAAGTAAGCCCACACGCACGAGAGGTTGCCCAGGACAAGAGGTCGGCCTCTATCTGCGGTCGCCTAGACCCAGAATCGCTCCTTCAATACAACATTCGACCAATTTAGAGACATGAAGTAAATCCACACGCACCCGAGGTCGCCCAGGACAAGAGTTTATCCTCTACCTGCGGTCGCGTAGACCCAAAATCGCTCCTTCAATACAACATTCGACCAATCTTAAGACATGAAGTAAACCCACATGCACCCGAGGTCGCCCTCTACCTGCGGTCGCCTAGATCCAGAATCGCTCCTTCAATACAACATTCAACCAATTTTGAGACATGAAGTAAAGCCAAACGCACCCGAGGTCGCCCAGGACAAGAGCTTACCCTCTACCTGCGGTCGCCTAGACCTAGGAACGCTCCTTCAATACAACATTCGACCAATTTAGAGACATGAAGTATACCCACACGCAGCCGAGGTCGCCCTCTACTTGCGGTTGCCTAGATCCAGAATCGCTCCTTCAATACAACATTCGACCAATTTTGAGACATGAAGTAAATCCACACGCACTCGAGGTGGCCCAGGACAAGAGCTTACCCTTTACCTGCGGTCGCCTAGACCCAGAATCGCTCCTTCAATACAACATTCGACCAATTTAGAGACATGAAGTAAACCCACACGCACCTGACGTCGCCCTCTACTTGCGGTCGCCTAGATCCAGAATCGGTCCTTCAATACAACGCTCGACCAATTTTCAGACATGAAATAAATCCACACGCACCCGAGGTCGCCCAGGACAAGAGCTTACCCTCTACCTGCGGTCGCGTAGACCCAAAATCGCTCCTTCAATACAACATTCGACCAATTTTGAGACATGAAGAAAGCCCACACGCACCAGAGGTCGCCCAGGACAAGAGGTCGGCCTCTATCTGCGGTCGCCTAGATCCAGAATCGCTCCTTCAATACAACATTCGACCAATTTTGAGACATGAAGTATACCCACACGCACCCGAGGTCGCCCAGGACAAAAGCTTACCCTCTACCTGCGGTCGCCTAGACCCAGAATCGCTCCTTCAACACAACATTCGACCAATTTTGAGACATGAAGTAAGCCCACACGCACCGGAGGTCGCCCAGGACAAGAGGTCGCCCTCTACCTGCCGTCGCCTAGATCCAGAATCGCTCCTTCAATACAACATTCGACCAATTTTGAGACATGAAGTAAACCCACACGCACCCGAGGTCGCCCAGGACAAAAGCTTACCCTCTACCTGCGGTCGCCTAGACCCAGAATCGCTCCTTCAATACAGCATTCGACCAATTTTGAGACATGAAGTAAACCCACACGCACCCGAGGTTGCCCAAGACAAGAGGTCGCCCTCTACCTGCGGTCGCCTAGATCCAGAATCGCTCCTTCAATACAACATTCGACCAATTTTGAGACATGAAGTAAACCCACACGCACCCGAGGTCGCCCAGGACAAGAGCTTACCCTCTACCTGCGGTCGCCTAGACCCAGAATCGCTCCTTCAATACAACATTCGACCAATTTTGAGACATGAAGTAAACCCACACGCACTCGAGGTTGCCCAAAACAAGAGGTCGCCCTCTACCTGCGATCGCCTAGATCCAGAATCGCTCCTTCAATACAACATTCGACCAATTTTGAGACATGAAGTAAACCCACACGCAGTCGAGGTGGCCCAGGACAAAAGCTTAACCTCTACCTGCGGTCGCCTAGACCCAGAATCGCTCCTTCAATACAACATTCGACCAATTTTGAGACATGAAGTAAACCCAGACGCACCCGAGGTTGCCCAAGACAAGAGGTCGCTCTCTACCTGCGGTCGCCTAGATCCAGAATCGCTCCTTCAATACAACATTCGACCAATTTTGAGACATGAAGTAAACCCACACGAACCCGAGGTCGCCCAGAACAAAAACTTACCCTCTACCTGCGGTCGCCTAGAACCAGAATGCTCCTTCAACACAACATTCGACCAATTTAGAGACATGAAGTAAACCCACACGCACCCGAGGTTGCCGAAGACAAGAGGTCGCCCTCTACCTGCGGTCGCCTAGATCCAGAATCGCTCCTTCAATACAACATTCGACCAATTTTGAGACATGAAGTAAACCCACACGCACTCGAGGTGGCCCAGGACAAAAGCTTACCCTCTACCTGCGGTCGCCTAGACCCAGAATCGCTCCTTCAATACAACATTCGACCAATTTAGAGACATGAAGTAAACCCACACGCACCCGAGGTCGCCCTCTACCTACGGTCGCCTAGATCCAGAATCGCTCCTTCAATACAACATTCGACCAATTTTGAGACATGAAGTAAACCCACACGCACTCGAGGTGGCCCAGGACAAGAGCTTACCCTCTACCTGCGGTCGCCTAGACCCAAAATCGCTCCTTCAATACAACATTCGACCAATTTAGAGACATGAAGTAAACCCACACGCACCCGAGGTCGCCCTCTACTTGCGGTCGCCTAGATCCAGAATCGCTCCTTCAATACAACATTCGACCAATTTTGAGACATGAAGTAAGCCCACACGCACCAGAGGTCGCCCAGGACAAGAGGTCGCCCCCTACCTGCGGTCGCCTAGATCCAGAATCGCTCCTTCAATACAACATTCGACCAATTTTGAGACATGAAGTAAACCCACACGCACCCGAGGTCGCCCAGGACAAAAACTTACCCTCTATCTGCGGTCGCCTAGACCCAGAATCGCTCCTTCAACACAACATTCGACCAATTTTGAGACATGAAGTAAACCCACACGCAGTCGAGGTGGCCCAGGACAAAAGCTTTCCCTCTACCTGCGGTCGCCTAGACCCAGAATCGCTCCTTCAACACAACATTCGACCAATTTTGAGACATGAAGTAAAGCCACACGCACCCGAGGTCGCCCAGGACAAGAGCTTATACTCTACCTGCGGTCGCCTAGACCCAGAATCGCTCCTTCAATACAACATTCGACCAATTTAGAGACATGAAGTAAACCCACACGCACTCGAGGTTGCCCAAGACAAGAGGTCGCCCTCTACCTGCGATCGCCTAGATCCAGAATCGCTCCTTCCATACAACATTCGACCAATTTTGAGACATGAAGTAAAGCCACACGCACCCGAGGTCGCCCAGGACAAGAGCTTACCCTCTACCTGCAGTCGCCTAGACCCGAGATCGCTCCTTCAACACAACATTCGACCAATTTTGAGACATGAAGTAAGCCCACACGCACCAGAGGTTGCCCAGGAAAAGAGGTCGGCCTCTATCTGCGGTCACCTAGATCCAGAATTGCTCCTTCAATACAACATTCGACCAATTTTGAGACATGAAGTAAACCCACACGCACCCGAGGTCGCGCTGTACCTGCGGTCGCCTAGATCGAGAATCGCTCCTTCAATACAACATTCGACCAATTTTGAGACATGAAATAAACCCACACGCACCCGAGGTCGCCCTCTACCTACGGTCGCCTAGATCCAAAATCACTCCTTCAACACAACATTCGACCAATTTAGAGACATGAAGTAAACCCACACGCACCCGAGGTCGCCCAGGACAAGAGGTCGCCCTCTACCTGCGGTCGCCTAGATCCAGAATCGCTCCTTCAATACAACATTCGACCAATTTTGAGACATGAAGTAAACCCACACGCACCCGAGGTTGCCCAGGACAAGAGCTTGCTTTCTACCTGCGGTCGCCGAGAACCAAAATCGCTCCTTCAATACAACATTCGACCAATTTTGGGACATGAAGTAAGCCCACACGCACCAGAGGTCGCCCAGGACAAGAGGTCGGCCTCTATCTGCGGTCGCCTAGACCCGAAATCGCTCCTTCAACACAACATTCGACCAATTTTGAGAGCAAGACAAACTAATGACTCAAGATTAAATCTAAATCATTATAGCTCAATGATGAAATCAAAATACAATAATCCAATTGTAAAATAATTGTAACAATAGGATTAAATCCTTTGACAACTCGATTTGTTGAAATTGCATTCCAAAATGATAGCATAAATTCTTTGACAAGTCGATTTGTTGAAATTGCAATCCAAAATGATAGCATAAATCCCTAGAGGACAATTGTCCATTAAACACCTAATTCAAAGGCCTAAGGCATGTACAAGTGAATAGCAAAGTAATACAGTGTCAATAGTGAATTATAATTTGATGCAATGTAAAAGGTCTTCTCAAACCCTAGACCCTAGACTCTAGACCCTATTACCAAGTTTATTAATTTTGTATGCCATGCCTAGAGTTATGTAATCCCACTTCTTTTGCTTCTTTATGAAGAAGTCACCTAAATATATAGAAGTGACATCCATGTTTTATTTTTCATTGTGAATTTTTTCCAATTCAACGGCCTTTCCCTTTATATGTAATTTTGAATAAAATGAAGTAAATGGTACATGACTACTATGAATGGTGGAGGAGAAAGTAATAAAATGGGGAATGGATTTATTAAACCTCCATCCATTAGACCCCACATGGCCTATCTTCCACATTTTGGTGATGAAAAATCTTAGTGGTCTTGTAGAACCTTACTAAATTTTTAATTGTGGTAGTTGACATGTTTTCCTCAAAATTCATTTCAAAGTGTACCATGAGCTTCCAAAATTAGATTTAGGAAGTGAAAGATTTTGATCTCTCTACCCGTGGTCACCATGCCTTGGATTCCATGAATTTCAAGCTTGAATTTCCCTCCTTTCTAGACAAGAGGTCGTGCCACCCGCGGACGCCCCTGCCTTGGATTCCATGAATTTCAAACTTGAATTTCCTTCCTTCTTGGACAAGAGGTCGCCCCACCCGCGGTCGCCCCCACCTTGGATTCTGGGAATTTGAAACTTGAATTTCCTTCTTTCTTGGACCCGAGGTCGCCCTACCTGAGGTTGCCCCTAACTTGGATTCTGTGAATTTGAAACTTGAATTTTCCCTCCCTCCCGGACCCGCAGTCGTCTCACCCACGGTCGCCCAGGCCTTCAAGTTCATGAAATTCAAAACTTGAATTTCTTCCCTCCTGAACCCGCGGTCGCCCCTCTTGCGAACGCGCCCGAATCCGTACTCGCCTAGCGCAACTTCGGGTACATAAGAGGTCGCCCCCTCCCATTCTCGTCACTTTCGATTCCAGCGCTGCGCACTGTCTTTCATCCGTCTCAGAGCGGCTGAATGCGTGCTCGTGTTCTGGGATTTTGGGGCTGTGGCATTTCAAGGTTGGGATCAAATCAACGGAGATTGGACGATGGTGATTTGCAAGAAGTTTGTGGAGTGGTGCCATATTGACAAGCTATTCCCTTTTCATCGACACAAATTCCATCTAAAGATGAATGCTGCAAATCTACATTACTGCAAGGATGTCGCATTTGTGCAACGTTGTATCGAAGTGCATCGACATTTGTACAACACACGAACAGTGGTCAGGAGCAAGGTCCCGTTGTTCATTTGTCAAATGGTGTATGCAGAGCTAGTCTTGGCGCGAATGGTAGATTGGACTACCGTCAAGGCATCGAAGCGTATCACCATTCCAAGAGCCAAAGACATTCCGAGGGCGGGTCCCTCCGCTAATCCATGGGACGGGCTAAGAAAGAAGAAGTTGATCCAAACAGGGGTGGTGGATGAAGAATACGTGTGGTCAACTCATGCGAGTTCAGCTAGCGAAGAAAGCTCGGATGAAGAACTTACCTCGGGCGCTCCTATGGATGCAATGGAAGTAATCCCATTGGATGTTACCCCACTTCAGGTTCATCATCCCGAAAACGATGAAGTATTGCAACATGTGTTCGCATGCATCCAAATAGAAGCACTTGATAGACTGGATGGAGAGATCGAAATAGAGGAGGAGGAGGTGGTGCCGCCTTTGTTGGCATTGCCTTGGGCGGAAGAAGTACCGGCAATGGAAGAACACGTTGAAGGTTCCTATCGTCGAGATACCACGAAAGCCAAAAAACAGTTTTACAAAGAGAAACTTCATCAGCTTCTTGAAGATTTGGCAAGGACAGAGGAAGCATGTCAAAATTACAAAAAGAAGACTGTGGAAACTTTTGATGGTGAATATGTGTCCACCCTCCAAGCAAAAATTGAAAGTGGGCAAACCCGTTTGGCCGTGCAAGCTAGAGAGATAGCAGACCTGGAGGCATTTTACCGGGAATTTTCCGGTGGTCCAGACGGAGGGCCTAGCGCTGGCGGCAGTGAGGAAGCCAAGGCTCGGCTTTCCAAAATTATAGAAGATTGCAGGATGGAAGAAGATCGGTACATTACTGCAAAGAGAAGTGTGGAGGAAGGACGGTCAAGGATAATTCACTTGACCGAAATCGGGGATCGGGCCCCTCTTGATCGTGTCTCCGAATTCGATGCCCAAGATGTAGATAAGCTATATGGGACACCGCAAGCAGAAGTAGCTGACTTGAAGAAGAAGTTAGCTACTTGTCTCTCGTTGGAAGAGAATTTGCAACAAAGCGTGCATCAGTTGAACCAACACATTGATTTATCCAAATCGTGGAGAAAAGCTTGGAGGCAAGGTTACTTTAAGAGCTTCGGGCAACGTAACATCGCATATCTGAAGAGGGTAGAGAACGAGGTGATGGTCGAGCTGGAATCCGAGAAAAAGAAAAGAGAAGAGAAGGACAAGAAGGATATTGCATGATTTTGATTAGTTGCAATTGTTGTAGGACTATATGCTTTTGTAAACATGTATATATACCCGTGGATTATGTATTTGATATTCATGATTTAATGCAAATTTGTCCATTTCAAATCTTGATTTTCTATTGTTGAGGGCTCTTGGATATAAGGCTCTTGTACATTAGAGGTTGGAGAAAAATCACATCAAAATTTAAATTACAAAATTTGTGGACTACAATTTCATTACACATAAATTGATTGTAGTTCAACATGTTATGCCATTTAAAACCGACCATCTTTAAAGAGGCCACTTCTTCAAGTAGAACACGGGAAAAAAAATTAAAAGATATCAAATTGGTTTAAAATTTGAACATGGTTATGATCAAACATTGTAATCTTCCAACTCATAAGTGATGTTGTTATGTTTTGTTTTGCCCTTACACGTGGAGCATGTGTCTTTCTTTTTAGAATTTGAAATTACTATGCATTTTTTAGGAAATAATGAAGAAATTCCATATGTCATACAGAATATACTCAAAATATCTTACATTTTCACCATAGAATTATATTATGATTAATAACATCATTATGTACACCGAAATTGACGTGCCATGCTAAAATGGGAGACATAACTAACCATACTTATAGGCCCAAAGTTCATATTGCTATAAAATAGTAAAAATTAGCATTATTTCAAATATTCCAATTGGAATAAAAAATGTATGTAACAAGTGTGCCAAGCATTAGGTAGACTCAAGATCAAGAAATGCCATTTGAATTCATGAAATTCACAGCAGTAAAAAACTACAAGAAATGCCCAAAAATCACTTTAAGGGTGATTTGTGGATTAACCCCTAAACCCCTGAGGTCTTTTTTCCATCAAAACACACTTAAAACTGCCACTTCTATTGCAAAGAGCAAAAAACTATAAAAATTGTTTTTTTTTGCATATCTAACCATAGGATCTTATACTAGACTAGTATAAGAATGTATGCAAGAAATCTCAAAAACTTTGACCACATAGATTGCAAGATATTTGCATTCAAAGTGAAGAAAACAAGTTTTTTTGCACCTTGCTTGACTAGATTTATGGGCTTTGAACCTATTTAACTTAAATTTTTTGTATTGCTGATTTTGATTTTCTAAGATTATATGTTGAATAATTCAGTTGAGAATCTAGGAAAAAAAATTCAAGAAAGAAACACTAAATTTTCACTCATTAAAAAATTGTTAAATAGAAGTAGGTTCAAGATTGAAGGAATAACTAAATCGTTAATAGCTCGAAGGCAAAATTGAAATACCATAATCTGAACGGTGAGATTGTTCTAGCAAGCAAATTCAACCTTGTCTAACATTTTTTTTCTGAAAATTGAAAAAAATTCCATTAAAAAATGAATCCTAAAAGTTATTTTTTCAAGAAGATGCTTAGATTGCCCGAAAAGCTAAGATTGTCCATAACTTTTTCATTTTTAGTCCAAATAGAATGAATCAAAGCTTCAAATGTACACAAAAAGACATAGATTTTGGAAAAAATATTTAAGAAATTTATTTTGACTTTTTGTGATTTTTTTGTGTTGCCCGCCAAACTCTATTTTTGGCATAACTTTTTTTCCCGGGCACCATTTGAAATAAAAATTATATATCCACAAAGCTCCACAAGCGACCCTGAAAAGAAAAAAAAAATTGCACACATGCTTACCCATGGACCATGGTCGCATTCTACTGGAGTCGCGATCGCCCCAGAAAAGGACGTGCAGTCGTTTGGCGGGCACCCGAAGTCGCCCTTCATGGGACCCGTGGTCGCCCTACTAGACCCGCGGTCGCCCCCTCAGCCTGTACCCGAGGTTGCCCTCACCCACAACCCCTCTTGGACTATAAAGCCTGAAGGGCAGCCATTGCTTCTCATCTTGCTCCGGTGATAAAGCTCTTGTCTTGAATCCTCTAAAGAGGCTTCCTGCGGACGTTTAGGTTCTTCGGAGGGCAACAACCTAGCTTTGAGAGGTTCATAGGACCACTCTTGGCGGGTGGCTTTGTCATTACTTCTTTTGATTGGTCCGGTTTTTTCGATAAAGTAATTTTTCTGTGAGACCCATTGCGGATCTGCAAGATGGCTGGCCGAGGTGGTGGGAGGACAACGCCTGCTAACGATACACGTAGGGCCACAAAGAAGTGGGACCCTTGGCTCATAACGTGCACTGAAGGTGATGCCTCCTTGTATCCAAAGAAATGCAGATTCTGTGGGTGGAGCACAGTATTTGTACGGGAAAGGGCATTGACTCACTTTGGATTTGGCGCCACACGTAGACAGGATCTCTGTCAATGTATCCCTCCAAACGTATTGGAAAAATTTAGGAACTGTATGGGGGTTGTTCCAAAATTCATGAGCTACGAAGAAATGTACGATGCGCCGATTGCACTCAATGCAGATGATGGTGTTGTTGGGCCCCTTGTTGGGCCTGAAGTGGAGGTGGATTTTGAAGGGTCCGGGGACCCTAGTCGTACGAATGAACCATCGACTCCTAATCCAGACTCAGTAGATTCTACTCCAGCAATAGTGGAGAGAAGGAGGAATGTGCCTTCCATTTCCCGTCAAAGAAGTATGGATGAAGCATTACAATTGGCCCTTCGACAAAAGTTAGATAAAATGTGGGCTTCCTTTTTTTATGAAGCCAACATAGCCTTTAACGTCGTGCGACATCCTGTGTTTATAAATGCAGTGAAGGAAACCGCTATAGCTAGATTTGTGTATCAACCGCCATCATACAATGCAATGCGCACGAAAATGATAGATGTGAAAAAGGCAGCTGTAGAGAACATGGTCTCCCAGCGGACGAGGAACTCTATTGACCAGTATGGAGCGACTATTTGTTCAGATGGATGGTCTGATACCAATACTCGTCCTTTGTTGAATATGATGCTTGTATGTCCTGCTGGGGATGTTTTTTTGGGCTCGGTGGATAGCACAGGGGTGAGGAAGGACATTGCCTACACCACGGATATTATGGCACAATACATAGACCAGGTTGGACCAGCAAACATTGTTCAACTATGTACGGACAATGCCGCAGTAATGACAGGGGCCATGACAAGGTTGCAAGAAATGTACCCTCACATGTATAAACAAGGGTGTGCAGCACACATTTTGGATTTACTTTTGGAAGACTGAAGAAAGGAAAAGAAGGTGACTGAATTGGTGGAGGACTGTAGGAAAATTTGCACGTTCATCAAAAAATATCAGCTCACTTTGGCTCTGTTTTGGAAATATTCACCGAACAAGGTGTTGAGACTCCCTGCCTTAACGCGGTTTGCTTGCAACTTCCTCATGGTAGATCGTCTCGTGGATTGCAAGCAGGCGTTGCACAACGTGATTTTGGATGAGACGTATGCGCCTTTTGAGATGAGTTTGTTTCAGCGGAAGAATGGATACATAGTTCAAGGACGAGCCGTGCGTGCAAGACAAAACATTCTTTCAGAAGCATTCTGGGTGAAATGTGAGAATTTTCTGCACATGGTACAGCCTGTGCTCGTTGCTCTTCGAGTGTTTGATGGGAAGATCCCGGCAATGCCCAAAGCTTTGATGGTGATGCAGAGCTTGAAAGAGCACGTGTACTCTTTGAGGAATGAGCCTTTTTTTCTAGACCCCGCGATTGCAAACAAGTATGAGAAGCAGTTTGACGCTTATTGGAAATTGATGCTCACAGATTTGCACTATGCAGGTGCACTATTGAACCCATATTTGCTTGATATAGCAACCATTCAAAACAATGGCGAGGTCAAATCTGCCTTGAATCGAGTCATACGAAAACTCAGCGAGCCATTGGGAGTGTCACCTATGGAGGCAATGAGTGAGCTTGTGGAATTCAAAGAAAAGACAGGTCCATTTGACCCTTTGATGGAGGCTCCTGATATCACTCAAGGTACACTACTGCCCCATCAGTGGTGGAACCATGTGGGTGGTAATGCTCTCCCGAAAATTGCAAAGAGAATTCTATCTTTGACATGCTCAGCATCTTCATGCGAAAGGAATTGGAGCATGTATTTGTTTGTACACAGTAAAGTGCGAAATCGCCTGGCTACATCCAAGGCGGAGGCATTGGTGTATATTTACGCCAACAGCAAGCTCGAACGTGAGAAACGTGGACACAATCCTGCCCTTTTTTACGATAAGTACCTAATGGATGGAGATATCGAGGAAGAGAACGAGGAGGCATTGTCTTCGGGTGACGAAGATGACGTGGTTTCTAGAGTTGGTTGGGCTGCCGATAATCGTATGGAGGAAGAAGAGCGCTTGCATGAAAATCCTTGGGTTGGAATGATGCCTGCTGCTGTTGACCTCCCGCCAAGACGACATTACGGCCACACTTTTACGGATGGTAATGATGAGAACAATTCTGGTGAAGAGGAGCCCCTACGTACACCAGAACGGAATCGCGTCTTTGCATGGGATGAAGCTCCAACCGCATATTCACCGCTACCGAGGGAAAGAACTTTTGATGACAACAACAAAGGCGTACAAAATCCAGTGCCTGCACCAGAAGAGCCTACAAGATCTCCAGTACTAGCACATCCGTCTTCAACCATGCCAATAAATCTCCGGAGCGCTGCACGAGTTATTGTGGAAAGTGAAAGAGAAGAAGAGGCAGTACACATTGATGAGGTTGTACGTGAGGGGTGCCCAATTCCTGTAGTAGTGAATGCGCGTACCACCCGAATAACAGAAACGATGGAGTATGATTCAGATGTGCCTCTACAAGCTATTCTGAATTTGAATCGTAATGCACCCTTAAATCGAGGAGCAAGTCAGAGCGTGGCTACGGTCACAAGGTCTATTCCAACCCATCTGCCAAGGCCGCCGGTGCATCAAGGTCCACCACGGACCATTGATGAGGAAGTCCATGCCTCAGCTCCGCAATCCACTCAACCTTCATCAACGTTAGCCCCAGGGGCATCATCATTGGGCACGCGTAGACACAACAGTGGAGGAAGGAAGCGTATTAGGAGGGTTCACGAGGTGGTCCATAGAAATCCTAAACGTCAAAATCAAGTTGTCCAACGGTTCAGCATGGGGGCGGAATGTTCCAATTAAAATGTCGGTCAATCAAGTGGAGGAGGGCGACACCGTACACCCAACACTGATGGAACCACGGACGTGTTGAGGCGCACGAAACGACTGGTACAAACAGAGGGCGTTGCCGGTGTAGATACTGAAGTGCGGAATCTGAATTCAGAGGTAGAACGAAACGTACCAGTGCCAAGAGAAGAAGATGAGAACGAGAGCTCAACCGACAACGAGAATAGGGACGAGTCGCATGAAGATACAGACCCCAACGCCGATGAAGTGTCAAATGATGACGACTTTGATCCTAGTAAATAGATGTGGAGATAGTATAGTACTATTGTAAGGATTCAACATACGTTTTTTTGTATCGGAAATTTGTAGATGAAGATTATAATAGATTAATAGTTTATGTGTGACTTTTTTGTACATCCTCATATTAAAGTATGTGAGGCTGAGAAACATATAGGAAGCTTTGAATTTTTTTGGAGTGTGTAGACTTTCACAAGCATTGGAATGGTGACCATAACAAAGTAGTAGGAAGTGCAATGCAATTACAACTTCATTTGTATACCCCGGACCTAACCCATATATATATGAGTTATTAATATAATTATAATAATTATTGTGGACTTGTATTGGATTTTGTGCATTCGTTCAAATGAGAGGAATTGAATTCTACATTTCATGAGGTATATTATTCAAAATTGCAAATTGTATAAGCCGTTATGAATAAGCGGCCAATGTAATGCTTTTTAAGCATGTAGTTTTAAGAAGATTTTAATAGATGTCATGTTCAATTACAGCAGAGGCCACCCGCGGTCGCCGCCTGAATCCCCTCCAACCGCTGTCGCCTTTGGAACCGAAGTCGCCCCACACACGCATCCGCAGTCGCCTTTGGAACCGAAGTCGCCCCACACACGCATCCGCAGTCGCCCATACATTGGGTACCCGCAGTCGCCCAGACACTGGAAACCCGAAGTCGCCCAACCCATCCTCCACCCGCGGTCGCCCATAGACATTGGACCTGAATTCGCCCATACAGACCCGAAGTCACCCCACTTATAGAAGCCGTAGTCGCCCTGGTTCTTGGACCCGCGGTCGCCCTACCCCGATCCGCACTCGCCCTAACCCGCAGTCGCCCAAGCTGATGTGGTTCTGTCTTTCCACGTCACTGCGGACAACCAGACACGTAGGACAAATCCATTTACCATGGGGTAAAAAACTTCCAAACCCTAAATTTTTTTGCGACGCATTTGTCGCCTATATTCGACACATGTCATACACGACACACGACGCGACACGTCTAATACGTCACCGAAACCCGGAAACCCGTCCGACAAGACAACCCTGGGGGCACCCCACGGGCTCCATTCGGAGATTACGGACGACCCTAACATCAAAGCAGAGCCAGATTGGGAGAAGGAGACTGCGGAATATTGGAACTCCAGGATGTGCAAGAAGTATGTAAAAATGTACCACATCAACAAGTTGTGGCCCAAGGAGTCCCATGCCGCTCAGACGCATGATTTTAGTTGCAAGCCATAGACTTGCAACGACCAGCATTTTAAGGAACGATCGTTGGAGGTGTGGAAGACACTCCTTGGGGACAAACCAATGAGTAAAGGGTACATAAACTACAGCTTGGCCTCCATGGTGTATGCAGAACTCCAATTAGCCCGGAAGGTGGATTGGAGCACGTTTCCAACGACAGCCAAGGAGCCACTGCATCTTAATCGCAATCAAAAAGATATTCCGGATTTGTACAATCCACAGGCAAGACCAAGTGAGACACCAAAACCAAGAAGAGTATTAAAAAATACTTTAGTGCCGCAGAGAATCATCTCTGGGGGCCCAAGCGATGCATTACCGTTGGCTTCTACGCAGACTCCAACGATAGTGAGTCGTGCCTCCTTGGGAGATCCGGAGGGAGAGTTGTTTCTTACTCTTCCAACGGCTTTGATGTGCACACCGAACGTAGAAACCGTGGTTCCAGTAAGTATGGTTCCGAACGAGCAGAACGTTCTAAGCGAACGTGGGGCCCATTTTTTGCGACGAGAACATGAGCAGGACCCTAGACCGGAACAAGTCGCAAGGGCCTATGCTACAATTGATAATCTTTTAGAGAGCAATGCTCTAGATCCCTTGACATATGTACCTTTGAACCCAGACGAGATAGGGTCGCCGAGCCCAATATTGAACCCTCGAGATCAATGGCGTCGGTCAATAAGAAATAAAGCACCAGCCCATGATGTGACTCGGGATTCCACCATTCATGGCGATGACATTGCGAACAAGTATCTAGGAGTGTCAGCTATTCCTCCCTCGCAATTGGAGATTCTCCATCACATGCCAAATTTGAAGGAATTGGAAGCCTTGGTGCAGTGCTCTGCTCGATGGAAGGAACTTCACATAGGGGTAAGCCCATCCGTATCAGATGCTGAGGCGGGCAGCTCTGATACTTTTCCTAAACCCGACACAAGGTGGGAGGCGTTTGCTAGAACCGCTGTCTCATTGACCACAGCAGTGGGGATGGTGCAAGAAATGTCCCCAAAGGTTACGGAATTTGCAGAGGAATTGGCCAATGTATCGCCTGAACTGATCATTGGTGCCGTGGCTTTCATGAAGTACACGCAGGCTATATTACCATTCCTTGACAACAAGTACGAAAAGTTGAAAGACTTGGTTGCTCTAGCAGAAAAAAATCAGATGTTGAGGGCCTTGAACGATTCCAATGACAACTGGAAGGCACAATGTGATGAATTGAAAAAGAAGTACGAAAGGCTACAGAGGATCCATGAGCGCTCATTTGAGCAGCCGATGAAGGATATTCCAGGGTTGGTGCCCATAACACAAGAGGTGCAAGAGACTCAAGAGAGTGATCAACTCTCTCTTCCTTTTGAAAAAGATGCAGCTGTGGAGGGCCACAAGAGCAGGGAAGTAAACCCTAAAACCGCCATTTGTAATCCTACTCCAACATTGCAAGATGCTTCCATGCAAACGGAAGGAAGTGAGGTCGAAGAATTGAAGCAAAAATTGGATGAGGCGACCAAAGAGAATGCCCATGCTTGGTCTGAGGTAGTGCGCTTGAAACGAATAGTGTGGTTGGATAGCAACATGCCATCGGGCAGTGCGGACTCTCGATGGTTGGCATGGGTACAGAAGCTCGAAGACAAACCGACCGTAGTATCCCGAGCAATGAAAAGGCTCCTGAAATTAGCAATGAAGTCGGAAGATGAATGCAAAGCCGTGGAGAGCTCTTTTTGGCGATTGAAACAGATGTTTGAGGCACATCCGAAGGGGTCCACCGACATTACGTATTGGGGAGACATGGATGCAATGTTTGAGCTCTTGAACCATGCAAATAACAACCAGCATCCCCACATCAATTGGACCTTGGAAGCAGAGGAAGGATGGGTCCCTTACAACACGTTTTCAGCACACATCAAGAAGAATGAGAAGGAAGTCGTGCACGCTCGTGATCCTAACGTCAGAATCATGGAGGGCAGGTGTAGCATTTGCCTAAGTCATACTGGTCCGGAAGGAGCCCTAACAATGGGTCAATGTCGCCACATTTTTCATGTCACATGCATTGTCAAAGCATCTCTCATTCAATCACGGTGTCCCGAGTGTAAAACTCCTTTCTGCCCAAGGTTCTATGAAATGCTTGGGATCTCAGAAGGTATGCCCCCCGACCACTAATACAATCGATGGAACCTTCCACTTGACCAAGCACCATACAAATTTCAAAATTACATGCATTGGGGAAAACCTATAACGTGGAATTCATTAGACCAAGTGCACGACCTAACCAAGGCGTTTTCATGTGAAAATGATCATTACGTATGGATGACCAAGGACAGAGAAGTGGAGTTGCGGGCCAGAGGTATTGAGGATGACGAGGCTCGTGAAATGTTTTGTCGCAGCATGGGAGGACATTGGAGCATGCAACACAAGAAATTCTTCCGATTTCTGGAAAAGGAGGTGCGTAAAGATGGAGATGGCAATTGGATAGAACAAGAGCATGCTCAAGAGTTCCATGAGCAATACTCGGCGTACAATCACACTTTTATAGGTAGGGCCCTTCTTTTGTCAATGTTGGAACAAGCCGCAGAAGTTCATGCTTTTGTGGAAATAGATGTGATGTCAACTACAGGGCATTATTATGTGGACGTGGCAAGGGAATTTGATAAGAGGGTGGGCGACATCATAAGTGCATGGAGGGTGTTTCTAATGGGAGGAGATCGACCTGCATGGTTATACATGTAAGATGATGACGCAGCGGTCAACGCCTTGGTTCGTCGAGTGGATAGTGCACTCAAAGCGTTGAAGGCAGGGGAAGTGGACTTGTCTCCCAAGCGGAAGCAGAAACGGAGGTTGGAAGACGACGATGACCACTCTCCGGAAACAAAACGACAGTTTGGCCTCATTGACTTGGAAGCTAGGTCCGCAGGGCCCACCGTTGGAACAAGTCTTGTGCATACGCCTCGCCGCAGAAGTGCAAGACTCATGGGTGATGAAGGTCCGTCTCGTGTATCGGGGGAACGTAGCGGTAATAATATATAGTGCCGGTGGCCTTTTTTTGGAATAGGGTAGAATTGCGTGGAGTGTTGTTTGGATCTCAGGAGAATGTAGTACCACTAAAGCAATGTACCCATGGTATTTATGAGTTTCTTTTAATATAAAAATATGTGCAAAATGCAAATATGTTTTGATTTGCTAAGAGTTTATGGTATTTTGTGCTATCCCTTTTGGGCAATTATGTGATTTGCGTCCTTCTATTACAAGTTACTTTTCTGTCACTGATGGATGAATTCCTAAATGCTAGGACACATGCTTAGTAGATTTTGTAGTAAACTTGTTAATGTGTAGAATAGGGAAAATTTCAGAATTTTTCACCTTGTAAATTATAAGGTATTAGATTTGTAATTGCTGGAAAAAAAAATTTCGGGCGCAGCCCAAAAAAGGGCCACTGCACTTGACAAGGTCACATTTAAATGGAAAAATGTCCAAAATGGTGGTTACTCCTTAAATTAATTCTTGAAACCAATTTGGATACGTGCTTGAAAATTTTCAGATCATTTGGAATTGTACAACATATATGAAAAAAATAGGAAGACGCAAGAAGTAGAGGTTGGTTCAAAACACTAAATTGAAAAAAATATAATTACGCAATTGAAAAACCTCAATCCCAACGGTTCTACTGTTGCCCTAAACAATGTACCTATTTTGCTTTAATTTTTTCCAAAAACTATTAAAAATTGAGTTAAATACAAGACTTCAAAGTTTATTTTACAATAGCAAATCCATAACTGCCCGCAAAATAGAAAACACTTTGTAATTTCCATCTCAAAAATCAAAATGGAATAAGTAAAAGCTTTTTACGTATATATAAATCAAAGGAACCAATTTTAAAAGTATATTTTAGTGTGCTAACATGATTTTTAGTTGTCCATCTCGCGTCCAATCCCAAGAAAAATTTGTTTTCTAATTTGTCAAACATAATGGGTATGAGAAGTACACATATATTTTTTCAACTTTTTTCAACTCATATGCAATTTGACACTAGAGATTGGTGTGCATATTAATAATAGTAATAAGCTAAAACATTGAACACGTCTACGGTTTGATTTTGGAAAACAAACAATTTCCTTGAGTGTGGAGAACATACAATGCGCCAACTATAACTCCATAAGTCTATGCTCTTTTTTTACAAGCTAGATTCGCTAGATAGGGCCTTAGGCATGTAAGGATCAAGCCCTTGAGACTTGAGCCCTTCACTTTGTGAACCCAAACAGAAATCGGTCGGTTCGACCGATCGTCCGACTATCGGACGGAGAGGCCGTCCGACCTGTGTACCGCCGACCGACCGTCCGACGTTCGGACGGAGAGCCCGTCCGACCTGTGCACCGCCGACCGACCGTCCGACGTTCGAACGGAGAGCCCGTCCGACTTGTGCACTGCCGACTGAACTGCCGACCAAATTCCGAACCCTATCCGACCGATTGTTGGGACGGTCCGACGCCTTCCGACCCCGTCCGAAGGCGTCCAACCCCGTCCGACTCTGCGTCCGACAGTCCACCTAACCGTTGGGACCGAAATAATGTTCTTCATTCCCTGTTCAACGGTCACTAGCGACCTCAGAACTATAAATTCCAGACCCTTCCTATTTGCAAGCACTCTTGAGAAACTAAACGCTTTGATTTCCAAGGGCTAGGTTCCGACCCATTTTGGGTCCCTTGCTTGGTAATGTATAGTTCAGTGGACAGGGGGGCTTTGGTTATCAAGGCTTTGTGCACAGATTGTGTGTCTTGTTTTTGACAAAATTTATCAACCCGTTATTGCGTTACTTTTACAATTTCATTCGAATATAAACAATCCGAATTGGTCACTATGAGCAAGGATTGGTCTTGTTGGTATGGTACCCCATCAGTTGGTAAAGTGGAATGCAAAGCTTGCAAATTGGTGTTCGCAAGGAAAACAAGCCGTTTGTTTAGCCATCTAGGATATAAAGGTGCATCAGGTTTGAGAGATAACGGAATAAGCCTTTGTCCGAAGTTGACATCTCAAGTTCAAAATCTATTTCTTCGCTGCAATGGAGATATACCACGAAAATCTACAGGAGACAATGTGGATGGCAATGGCATGCTTGTGGTCGCCAATGATCTTTCAAGTGGGAGGCAGACGTCTCTTTGTACACAAGAAGACTCGTGCACAGCACAGCAACAATCCTTTCGTGCGGCCTCTGATGGAAATCCAAATACACAAACATCAAGCGAACGTGACACTGTACGGGGATCAAGCAGTAGGCCGCAGAGGCAGAGCAGGTTATCAGATGGATTTGAGACGGCCAATAAACGGATTCTAAATGCAATCTGGGCCAAATTCTTTTATGTGGCCAACATCCCATTTGCTGTAGCTCAAAATTCAGCATTCAAAGAAGCAGTGAAGAAAACAGCTGAGTTTGATAGGCCCTACATCCCGCCATCGTACAATGATATACGCAATAAATTGCTTGACGAAGCAAAGGCGGAGGTGCAGACAAATTTACAGAAGAGGATCGAAGACAGCATTAGAAAGTTCGGAGCAACACTGTCCATTGATGGATGGAGCTCGACCGGGAATCGGCCATTGATAAATGCCATGCTAGTGTTCTCTGCGGGGGAGCAGTTCCTAGGAGCGGTGGATACGACTGGGGCCGATAAGAACGCTACGTATTTGGCCGCTCTCCTAGAGAAATTCATAGTCCAAGTGGGCCCTCAAAATATGGTGCAAGTGACTACAGATAATGCGCCTGTGAATCCCGCAGCATGTGCTCTAGTGATTGCTACATATCCACACATTTTTTTCCAAGGTTGCGCGGTACACGCCTTGAATTTATTGCTAAAAGATTGGGGAAAACAAGCATGGATAATGGACCAAGTGGACAACACGGAAACCGTAGTGAAGTTCTTCAAGATGAGGCATAAACCGCTTGCAATATATCGGAAGTATGAGCCCAAGTATAGCTTGTTGATGCCGGGTGAAACAAGGTTTGCCTCCAATTTCATCACAATTGCACGTTTCTTGAAGGTGAAGGGTCCATTGCAACAGACAGTGACGGACCCGCAGTGGAATGAGTACGTGAGGAAGTTTGGCCGGACATTGAAATCTCGCAGTGACTGTTGAGAGGTATTTAAGATACTTATGAGCGAGCATTTCTGGCGCCGTTGTCAGAATTTTAAAGACTTGGTGGGTCCTGTTGTGCATGGGCTACGTGATTTGGATGCGAAGACGCCCTGCATGGGCAAGGTTTTGCACATTATGAGAAATCTAGAAAAACACGTCTCCGGTTTGGTTGGAGAGCCTTTTTGTTTGAACAAGGCTCTTGCCGATCCGCTGCTGGCGTATTTTAAAGACCGACGCAAAATGGTAGAGACCGATCTGCATTTTGCAGGAGCTCTTTTGAACCCCTACCTTCTGGAAGACAAAGAATTAGCCGACGATCAAAATGCGATAGAGGCATGCAAGCGTGTTCTCATGAAAATTTGTAAACCAGGAGATTACGCCGCGGTTGTGAAGGAGTTTGTCGCTTTTCGACTTAGGGAACCGCCATTCCACAACATGTTGGAGCCGAGTGAATAGCAATTGTCGGCACATGCTTGGTGGGATTTTGAAGGCGCGTGTAGAAAGCTCATTGCTCCAATTGCCAAGAGGATATTGGCACAACCGGTCTCCTCTTCTTCGTATGAACGAAATTGGAGTAGCTATTCTTTTGTTCACAACAAATCTAGGAACAAGTTGAAGCCACAGAGAGCAAATGATTTGGTGTACGTGTACACCAATTCAAAAGTCTTAGCCCAATCCAAGGAAAGGGATGAGAAAAAATGGTATCAGGAGAACGTGCTTTTCGAAGATACAGATATGCCTATCTCCGAAAATGAGGATTCGGAAGATGGCGAGCCCACATTTGATGATGGAGGTGCTATGGACAACGACATACACAATTCGGATGTTGAAAATCATGAGGCTGCATTTTATGATGGAAATGCTGTGAACTATGATGAGCCGATTTCGAACGATGAGCCGTTTCAAAGCCCTAATCAGAATGATGAAGATTTGGGAGCCAATGATTGAGACGTCTTCGATTATACATCAGATGAAGACAATCGTGGATGTGATAAAGAGAACCTTCCGATAGCCAAATATATGGATGGGACCGGGTTGTTGACTAGCAAAAAGATTTTAGCGGATAAGGAGGCAATGAATGTACGAGATGCAGCAATAAATGGGGCAATGCTTATCAATGGTGGGACTCCTAAAATGGGGGAAGAGATTCCAATTCCCAACTCTCCATCCACGGTAGCGACACGAGCGGAACAGATTGACAAAGACAATGACAAGGGCGGATTGGGGGTAAAGGTCCCAATGAATATGGGGAACACAAGGGTTCAATTGAAAGCGGTGTTCTCGAACAAGAAGAGTGGTGAACCAAGGATTGAGAATATCAAACCACGTGAAGTAGAAGAGAATGAAGACATGCGTTTTATGAAGTCTGGGAGTCCAATCTTAACCGGGAATGGAAAAGGAAAGGAGCCACTTCTGCGAGATCCCCAATTACCACCGCGTACTGGTCTTGCACCGGGTGTACGTACACTACTTACAACTGCTAGTACAACTTTGGATGGTTGTGGAGGTTCATCATGTGGAAAATGGCAATTCATTAATCACAGTCTATCCATTTCATCACGTAGTGATGATGACAAGGACGAGACGTTGGCTCAAATGTTCGCTCAAAAATCTAGGCATTCATCACAAGGTCTTCTCAAATCAGCAAACCATATACCGCAGTCCTTGAGCGCAACGAAGGTAATCATTCAAGGAGGCGAAAAAGCAGGACAATTAGTTGTGAAAGAGTCTAAAATAGACAAAAAGAAAAGAGCAATAGAGCCTTTTGCTATGTCTCCATCGAAGAAAGCGAATGTGAGTAGAACCCCCCTAGATGCAGTTCAGCCTACTCCGATGACGAAAATAAAACCGGTCACCGACCTTAGGGAAAGCATTGGAAAGTCCATATTACAAGTGAAAAAGGAGGGTAAAGCATTCAGATCACGTAAATCTAGGGAAGTACATGGTTCCGGAGTGAGAATTCTACAATCTTCATCAGACAATATGGAAGAGGCATCCAGCGATGAAGACACCGGATGGAAAAGAAGAGGTGAGAGTAGCGGGGCTGAAGTGAAGGGAGATAGTGATTACAATCCTTAGGGACTGAAGGGATGTAAACCTAGATGTCCAAATACTTATGATACATAGATGGCACTATGTGGCAATCGATTGTTTATTGCCGCTTCATTGTAGTAAACTGATGTTTGGAATACCATTAAGGTTTTTGGGTTTCCAATACAAAGGACAAATTCAATAAAATTTGATTCTGTGCATTTTATTGTAAATGGAGCATGACATTCTAAAATGTAATTGTACAATGCAACAATATTGCCTTCAAAGTCGTTTAAGTTCTGTGCATTTTGAAAATAAAAAGAACGCGTACATTGAGTGTCATTTCCACATTTTTCAATGACAATTGCAATTGAAGAGATTTTAAAACCAGATCTTTCTAACCCTAAAACTCATTCGCAGAAGTTAACTAGCTCTCACCAGTCACCACCCAAAAAAACCTCCATTATAACCGCATGTCTGCTGACGGTCCCGTCCGACCGAAAAAGCGTTCGACATAATACGCGTCCGACTAGCCGTCGGAGAGACCGACCAACGGCGCGTCCAACCGACGCCCGGCACACGACCGACCGACCGACCAACCGACGCCCAGCGACTGCCGACCGCCAGACGCCGTCTGCTGCGTCCGCTACGTCCGGACGTTCGGATTTTGGACGTGATTTTGCCCTGGACGTTAAAATGTGACAACCCTGCCTCAACTGGAGGGGAACTGACAAACTATCCAATTGATATTCACCTTGAATAGAGGTAAATTGACTAACTCTTCTGTTGATGTTCATGTGGATTGGACGAGAGTTTTAAACTTTCTAAGATATATTCTCCTCAAATGTAGGTAGTCTGACTAATATCTACAAGTGATATTGAACTATACTGGATGTTCACTTGCAAGCATATAAAAGTAATATTCATACTCAATAAAGGAAAATTAAATACAATGTGTATATGATATTTAGAGTTTGGGTAGGGAATAAAAACCCTATATTCACGTGGTATTCACCTTGAGTAGAGGTGAATTGGAATTAAAGTATCATAGATATTTACCATAAACGGAGATGATTCATAACTAAATTCAAATGGTATTCACCTTGACTGGAGGTGAATTAGAAACAATCTGTCAAGGATTTCACCTTGAACGGGGATTAATTTATAACTATGTTCATGTGGTATTCACCTCGAGTGGAGGTGAATTGGGAACAATGTGTCAAAGATATTCACCATGAACGGTGATGATTCATAACTATGTTCAAGTGATATTCACCTCGACTGGAGGTGAATTGGAAACAATGTGTCAAAGATATTCACCTTGAACGGTGATTAATTCATAACTATGTTCAAGTGATATTCACCTCGACTGGAGGTGAATTGAAAACAATGTGTCAAAGATATTCACCTTGAACGGTGATTAATTCATAACTTTGTTCAAGTGATATTCACCTCGAGTGGAGGTGAATTGGAAACAATGTGTCATAGATATTCACCTCAAACAATGATGAATTCATAACTATGATCAAATGATATTCACCTCGACTGGAGGTGAATTGGAAACAATGTGTCAAAGATATTCACCTTGAACGATGATGAAGGCGGGATCTATGTTCAAGTGATATTCACCTCGATTGGAGGTGAATCAAACTATTTCATTGACATTCACCTTAACCAAATTCTATAATTATCCTTATGACATACAAAAACCAGAATTGGACTCATTGATTTCAGCAACATTGAAACTTGATCACCTCAAATTGTTAGGAATAGTCTATTCGTAGAAATTCATGCTTGAAGATGATTGTTGTCATCTCTTATTCTACTAGAAAGCAAGAAGGCGGGATCGTAATACATTCATATTGTGAAATATATATGTCTGTGAACATCATTCGCAATTTTAAATCCAAATTTATGGACTTTCAGAACGTCTTCTAATCCTATTTTCCAATCAGATTAAAAAGCGATACATTCAGGTCGACTGTGAATTCATATTGTTCATAGCAAATTCCTTTCAATTGAAGAATTACAAGTACACCACTTGCAAAGTGTACTCTGCACAGTGAGACGTGCTACAACCTGCTGTCACTTACTAACAAAACCCAATACAAACAACAAGATTAATAACAAGAATCATAATGGGGTGCAATTTTGCTTGCAATTATCAATCAATAAGACAATTGAAAACATCAATTTCAATGTAGACGCATGCCTCCCATAACTCCTCCATATAATCTTCAGAGTTCATAATAGAGTAGTGAACACAGAAGTTCAAAAAATTTGGTCAATCGCTTGAAATCTCTTTTATACAAAGACATTTGAACAAGTACAAGTGACAACAACTGAGACCAACCTATTGCAAGAACTATGACTGAAGACAAAATTGTCCCTTACGATTGCACAATTTTCGCTACTCAAGCTACATCTGTGGTGAATTGCCTCACACATTCTAGATTGCAATTCAAAAAACCGAAAGACGAATGGGATTCAATTGAACAACGCAGCGCATGCAAAGCAATTCTACTTTCAATCCTACTTTTTAAGGTTTAGGATTCTCTTATTCACTAAACTTTGTCATTACTACAACAACAATTAGCACAGTGAAATTTACCTTCTACATACTAAACTACAAGTTGAAGGACTTCATTTCACCAATGTTGTCTCCACAAAACATTCTCAAATGCATGTGAGCAGAATCTTTACCACTAGTATTACCTCTGCTATCTCAGATGGCACTACTATACTACAATAACAAAGCAAACGCCTAAATCCTAAAGCCGCACCAATTGAAAATCACCGAAGAAAAAAAAATTCTAAACGATAAATCCAAGAATTGGACATAGCTTTTCCTAATGCAATTGCTACCCAATTTTTCCTCAACTGAACATACACTTGCACTGAATTGAAGAAAAATAACAGAGTTACATCATGATTACGAATTACAAACCAAAATTACAACCGTTGACAGGATGAATGATGCAAGCCGACATTTATGTGGAGTCCGCACAAGCAAGAAAAGAAAAGCATATTGCACGGCACAATGAGGATCAAATTCAAAACAAAAGGATACGTCATACCTCCATGGAAATTGTCTGACTCCTTCGACCGCAAGCTGAACACGATATGAACCTTGTAGTGAGCGCCGCAGCATGACTTCAAAAAGTTGCCCACTTGCCACGACTTGTCCACTTGCCCTCCAATCTTGAAAAGTTGAATCGCAAACACTCATAAGCAACAATATTCGCACACCTGAGGCGCTAGAGCAAAGAGACCTCACAGGAGCAGACAAACAAACTTCATCAAAAAATTTGGAATGGACGCAACAATAGTCACTGAGGCGGGAAATTTTGGAAGGGAAGTGCGTTTCCAAAGTCAAAACGGTTCTCCTCGAATCTAGAGCGCTTACAACGAAAGAATGACAGATCCTTCTCCACTTGGAAAATCTAAATCCATTTACTACTTCGAAGGCATTCATGTTGTCGTCCCTTTATTCCACCGCCTCTAAGCTTGCAGGTAGGCAACAGAGTGGGAAAAGGTCATGTTCACCTACTTGCATTTATGAAAACAGTCCTCTCAGGGAATTTCAGGAATACGAAGTTCAGGAGTCAAATCCACGTGAACATACTTTTAGCAGGATCTGATAATCCGCACATTATGCACCTGACATGGCCAAGGCCTACCCTTTGCATAGCTCCTCCCACCCAACCTCATTACATTCGGCTATTTAAAACACATCCAATGAAATTGGATCCAGTGCTCAAATGAAGGTTCCGATAATCTTACATTGGGTAATACATTTGGAGCAAATTATCAATGGAAATTGATGAAATTATCTTCATATGGATTATTTGCCATATATTCTTCTTCCTAAAGTGGATGACAATTCGAATTGCCAGCAAACTTTGGAGCAATAACGCTCTATCCATACCATAAAAGAGGCTATTGGTTTTGTTTTATTTGGGTTAGGTTTGTTTGTTTGTTATAGTGAAATCTCAAGGATCTTGTTTCCATTGATTCCGTTTATGGTACCATTTGAAAGCACTCTATGACAAGGGGTGCATGGGCTTTGTTTTGTGGCACTTGCACATACGGTGTGAAAAATATTGAAATTCAAAGTATATACAAAACACAAAATTAGAAAATTAGTTTGCTTTTACTTTGAATGTAGCAACAACACAAGGCAAAGTAGTATCTATCCATACTTTAAATTTGTTTGTTTGTTTGTTTGTTTTGCTTGTATGTCACGTTGAGATCTCCCAGATAGTGCGTCCCCCAATGCTGTGCTTCGTACCGTCAGAAAGCCCTCGGCAAGGAGGGATGCACCGGCACCGGTTTTGTGGGGTTTGGACTCACGGTGGGGAATTATGGATTTATGAGTTCTTTTGGATTCTTAAAAACTACTAAATTATACTAAATTATGTATCCAGTGAAGTGTGTGTCAATTTGTTACGTTGTTGGTACTGCTGAAAAGCCCTGGGCATGGAGGGGTGCTCAAACTTTATTTTGTGGCATTTGGACCTACGGTGGAGAAGTTATAGATTTTTTATTTTTTTTTGGTTTTAAAAGTGACTTTTTCTTGTCACATTCTTTGTACTATTGGATAGCCCTTGACAAGGAGGGGTGCAGAAGCTTTGTTTTGTGGCATTTTAAGCTACAGTAGAAAAATTCTAGCTTATTGAGTTATTTTTGGTTTTAAAAATGACTCTTCCTTTTGTTTAGGCTGTGGCAATGACATAGGGCTACACTAGTTAAAACTAAAGAAGGGCACTGTGAGCCCTCAAGTTAGCACTTGAAGCTCTGGATTTATTTTTCGCGATTTATTGTTAGTTTTTAGTGTTAATTCACGCAAAATAGCATGAATTAGTAGTTGAGAGGAGTTTGGTAGAAGTCCCTACCAGATTAGTGAGGAACCTTCCTAAATTCATGGAAAGCACAAAATACTATGCTTTTCTATGTTTATGTCTTAAGTTCAGTGTCTTAGAGTCCATATTAACGTATTAGAGAGATGTGATGAAGTGAGAGTTAGCCAGTTCTAGTGTCTTGTCCATGTAACACTTGACATGTGAATACATGTGACATCCTGGCTAAAGTACAAGAGTCCATATCAAGGTTTAGAAGTATCTCGATCCAATTCATGTAGAATATGGATTAGTTACATGAAGACCTATAAATGTTGAGGAATATGAATCAGAATGCAAAGTAGAAGAAGGGCGAGGTGATTGGAGCTTACAGAAAGGTGCTTTTAGGATAAAAGCATGCCAAGAGATCAACAGCGGAGCTAATCATCCACAACAACCCCGGTACCAGAATAATTTCCCCCCCGGGCGGAAATTATTAAGGAATTGCTAAAATTAGCATCCTTATTGGAGGTTTGGTTTTGCCCTTGGCCTTTGGACACTTCCCAAAAGATTGCCCAAAAGTTTCGAGATTTTACAAAACTCCACGATGACTCCATGGGAAGTCAACCGCCTTTGAAACTGATGGTAATTTCTTAGAAATTACCCAGAGTGCGATAAAATCTCACTAAAAATTAGATTAGAGTTTTATATATTAAATGAGCGACCTGTCAAGTTTGAAGACTTTCTGATAGTCAGAAGTACCCGAATCGGCATCGACATCAAATTTAACAAGAATTTACAACACGACGACGAGTTGATCGGCGAGCCAGGAGCTAGCGGTGTCCGAATGTCGCAAACAAGGAATGTTTTCTTACTACCACGAACCTTCCAAGCAACCCTAGCCAATTAGTTTTCTCGGGAAACTCAAATTCCATTAGTTGGGATTTTGACTTTTCTCTAGAATTACCGTTAGTGGTTTTTACAAATATTTACAGCCTGGAAGAAGGGGGTAGGGGGTCATCTAGACTAATTGGGGTCTTCTGAACGCGATGGCGCAATCGGTTTTCAAATTGGAGTTTTTCCCTAAAAGATAGATAGGGTCAGCTCTTAGTTTGACTTTTTTAGAGTAATTTGTAGTAATTTGAGGTTAATTAACAAAATATCTTGGTAAAAATCGAAGATTGGATTTAGTTAAGATGTCAAATCTTTCCTTTAAAAGACAATTTTGATTAAACTAAGAATATTTGGATTTGACCTAGGATTAAATTGCAAAATATCTAGGTTAGTTAGGATTATTTTCATAAAATCTTTGGGGACAATCAAGGATTTGATTTAGGCAAGATTTCAAGGCTAATTAAAGCCTTCAAGGAACTTGCTTGAGGACCTTCCTTCCTATTAAACAAAGATTAAATGCAAAATATCTCATAGTAGTTTAGAATTTAGTTAGGTATTTAGTTAAACGTTTTTTAACCGACAACTTACCGGGGAAGGCTTGGCTCGAGTATAAAAGGCCTCCCCCCGAGGTTGTCGGTACCCTCATTCTTATACCCTCACTCTCATTTTCTTGGTACTGACACGTTGTCAGACCAAACCTTATTTTCATTTCCTTATTATTGCTCCGCTGTGCTACCAACACATTGTTGGAGCACTTTTAAGCCAAAAATTGGCTAATTCCTTCTAAATTCTTTGTACTCTTCACTAATTCTCTTGTGTTTTGAAGGACTAGAGGGTCCCTTCAAAACATATTGCTTTCCTTTTGAATTTGGAGGTTGAAAGCCCCAAAACTTTGATTCTTTGCTTAAGATTACTTGAATACTAATCCATTGTAGCACGTGAACGCATTTGGTACTAAATACTTAAAGCGGCGAGGCTTGACCTTGCCAAAAGTATTTTAGACTAATTTCCTACTCAAAGTTCGTTGTATAACGGAATTTGAGGTTTAATTGCTAATGTTCGGTTAAACACTTTCATGTGTACCTCCTTTAGCAGTTAATTGATTGACTTTGACTTGAAGTTTCGGAAGATTCGTTTCTAATGTTCGGTTAAACACTTTCATGTGTACCTCCTTTAGAATCTAACTTTCGAAATACTTAAATTGGCTTAAGAAGCTCTGTTTGTCCTGGGGTTGCTCCCGCACGGCGAAGCTTTGACTTTTTGAAACCTGGAAACGGGTACTTGAAACTTAAGATTTACTTGAATCGCTCCGTTTGTCCTGGGGTTGCCCCCGTATGGCGAAGCTTTGGCCCTTAAAAGTTAAAATTCGCCATTTGAAACTTAGATTTACCTCATACGGCGAACGGTTGACTTGGAATCACAAAATAAGATTCTTTTGAACCTTATTTAAAGTCCAAAACTCGTTGATTAATTTCTCTTTTGTTTGGCGCACGTGATTGGAGGTATTTGGCTTCCACACTTACCATTTATTGCTTTGATTTTGATAAATTATTAGATTTCACAATTGTCATAGAGATTCATAAAATTCCTTCATCTTTATTGTCAATTCTTTCTTTGCATCGAAACTAGAATGCTAACTTTCCATTGATTTTTAAGGTGTGTTTGATTAAGAGAAAGTATCTCAGAAATTATTCAAATTAAGATTTAATCAATACCAGTCTTTCTTTTGATTTAATTTCGGAAAAATTCAGTTCAGTTGGACAGTACACAGGTCGGCAAGAGCTGATAACCCGTCCGTAAGGAACGACCAGTAACCAAGACCGGGAACCAAAGGAGCTGGACCGGCAGAAGCAAATCGACGGGACCAAGACGAGCTGACTGGGAACCAGAGGAGCTGGACCGGCAGAAGCAAATCGACGGGACCAAGACGAGCTGACTGGGAACCAGAGGAGCTGGACCGGCAGAGCAAATCGACGGGACCAAGACGAGCTGACTGGGAACCAGAGGAGCTGGACCGGCAGAGCAAATCGACGGGACCAAGACGAGCTGACCGGGGACCAGACGAGCTGACTGGGAAACCAGACGAGCTGAACGGGACAGCGATAGCAAGGAAGGCTTGGCAGTCGAAACCTTGGGGGGGGGGCTGGAGAAAATTCTGTCCATTCAAGGGAACTCTCGGGTCTGTCCAGGACGGTCCAGGGTTGTGTTGGAGTTTGAGAACTCAAGGGAAGCCCAAATCTTGGAAATTTCAAAACTCACAATCGTGGTAAGATCATCATAGACAAAAAACTTAATTCTAAAAGCATAGGCGGTTGTTGCCACGCTACCAATTTTTTGCAAATTTTGAAAAATTTGAACACTAAGGATTTTGAACTAACATCCGCCTTGGTTCTTGAACCTCTCAAATTCTCTCTCCGCCATCGCCAAGAATTCAAACAACAACAACATCATAAGAAGTGGAAGAAAGCGAGATCATAAGAAGGTTAACAAGGAAGGACGAAGAATAAAGGAGTTAAGGTTAGTATCTTACTATTGAAATTTGGATTGTTTTGATTATTCTATTCTTTTCGTTAGAATCTTACTATTGAAGTTTGGATTGTTTTGATTATTCTATTCTTTTCATTAGCATCTTACTATTGACGTTAGATTGTTTGGATTGCAAAATTCCTTTTACTATTCATCGATAGATTTGTTTTGATTATTTTAGCTTATTTTATTAGATTACTATTCATTCGGTTGATTTTAGTTATTAATTAGGATTCCATAGACAAATTAGTTGTTGTTTTGTTGTTTGAGTTTTGTTTTATTAGGCCTAATAAGCCAAATAGATACAAACAAACACCAACTAATATCTTGGAATATTTAACAAAATAACTATTAAACAATTGGCAATCGAATAAACTACTATTCATTGAAAACTTGGGAAAAATGAATTAAATTTATTATTAATTTCCTAAAATCAAAGGATTAGTTTTAAATTGCCAAAACTAACAAACTTGAACTTTTTAGATAGGTTTAGAAACAATAATACTAAGATTTCTTCCAAATACATGAAAGGCAATGGAGAATTTCGAGGAGACGATTATGATGGTGTTTTGCGATGATGGGACGATCGACATTCTCGATACTGAGGTATGAATTTCCAAACTTTTCTTTTGTTTTCTCTTTTGCTTTCATTCTTTAAAAATTAGATTAGAAAACTAAAATTAACAAAATTAGAAATCCGATAGCTAGTTAAAATTTAAAATCATTGGAAAAAATTTAAAAACTTAACTATAATCGTGAAAGTAATAATTAGATTAACTTTAAGTGAATTTGGAAACCGAAATAGTAATTTCATCCAAAGGAATTTCAAAAGAAATCTAACATAATTTAAGAATCTAGGAAATATTAGAATAATTGGGGAGATTAAACCCTAATTTATCCCTTAAATTCTACATAAAACTTATTTGAAACCGAATTCCATCCAACTAAGGGGAATTTTCATTCATTCATAAGTTTTTACCTAGAAGTCCAAAATTCTTACTTTTACCATTATAAGAAGTAATTTATCACTTTACCCATAAAAAACCATAAAACTATAGAAAATCACTAAATTTAGAATAATAACTTAGAATTAGGCTTAATTAAAGAATAATTAGGGATATTCTCAAGGAACAACTAGGGGATCTTTGGAAACCATAATCTTTTAGAGAATCTTTTGAAGATTCCAAATCCACCTTTTACTTTTAAAATTACTTTAATTTGAAAAGATAAAAGTGTGGATGAAGATTTGACCTAAATTTGGATGAAAATTCCGAAAATAGGTTAAAATTAGGTTTTTCTCAAAATTCCATTAGTTAACTTAATCAACCTTTTAATTCTGAAATTTAGATTTATTTCACATTATTTTGCTATTTTTAGTTGACGGATGAAGTTTTTAGGATAGAATTAGGGCCGGATTTCATCCACGCATAACGTTTGCTAGGAATATCAGAATCCATCTTGCTTTACCATTTCGGAAAGGGCAAATTGTATTCTTTGATTTACATTAGGTAGAATTTTAGTTAGCTAGAAGTTTAATCGCATTTAATCAACCTTTAACAACCTTTATTTCTTAACTATTAGTGTGTTTTGAAGCATTTAAATTAGGTAAAATCAACATAACAAAGTGTCCATTGCTTGGAAGGCCAAAGAACACTACGTTTAATTTCATCCCCTAGAAATTACTTTTCATGCCGCTAGAATCCGTGTGCACGTTTTACCTCTAAAGGGGGGAGATTAAAACACTCATAGGCACTCAGAGCGATTTTATAGGAATTATTCTAGAAAAGAAGCAAACTACTTCCTCAATACTCATGTGATACTTGGATCACACTAAAGTGATATTTATTGACTGGAATAAATATCAAGAGTAAGTGATACATACTTAGGTGAAATTCAATATTAGTTTTAAAAAGTAATAGTGATTTGATCATTTTGAATAAAGTAAATTAAAGTTTTTTCTTAGTGAAACTAGTCAACTAACTAGCCAAAAATCATGCATAAAAAAACATTTTATATTGTAAATGAAAACTTACCACACACGACAAGAGATTCATCAAATTTTACAATGACTACTCTTTACTTTATCCTTTCTGATGTTAGAATATTACGTTGTAATAAGTCTCAAACCATATAGAAATGACATGCTTATATTTGCTTGTGAGTCAATCAATTTCTTTAGTTAAAGTAGAGCGCACAAAGTTAGTAAGTGGTACTGATTTGTACTTCTCAATACATCGAAGTAACTATTTTAAGTATATATTTATATCTATGCCTTTCCAATGTAATGAGACTAATATTGTAAGTGAAGAAAAAGGGTGGCACATCTTTATTTAATATTTAATTATTTCCAAACTGTAAGATTGGATAAAAGATAAAGATAAAAAATATGACTCAAGCTGGGTTTTTTAATACATTGGAATTTACAAAAACAATGTAATTTTTTGGGGATTATTTTGTATTCAATCTATCTAATACGTACATTACTAATCATGATTCTAATTTTTTAATAGGATATTTTTAGCATAAAATATAACATTAATTTAATTGGTCATAAGAGAAAAAAATGAAGACTGCAATTTTGTAGTATTAAAAATTATATCAAGGTTGAAAAGTCTATAAATTCAAACTAAGTAATTCAATAATTTATAACAATTGAAAATTCAATTCATATTTTTTATAATTTCATATGTTGAAAGAGTATATTAGGTTATTAGAGTTCAACTAGTATAATGTGCTAAAAAAATTATCCTTAACCACTTTCCCAATAAATGCAATCTCCAAAATTAATCCACATATTTAAAAGATTGTACCAAATGTAGGATACAAGATATAGATGCTAGAAATTTATTATTATGTTCAAACTATAGGACTGCTGATCCGTTCAGGGAAAGAAGAAATATTGGTATTGGTCAAATTTGGATGGGCAATTTTGCCCAATAGTATCTGTTCCTTAGCAACGTGCCAACTTTAGGGCGGTTAGGATTTTGGGTGCAACTAGACTGGTTTGGGGATTCCTGTGCATATTGTAGTATTCACATACTGTAGTACATATTGTGTTGCATACTGTAGTATTCACATATTATACTAGACAGTACATGATTTGTGTCTGTGGCTTTTAATTTTTTAAGCCTGCTTACAGTATCAGTTTAAATTTTCTAACTTTGAGTGCAAATTCCAAAGTTCTTCTACTGATGTTGTTTGAACTGGCTGGTTACAAATTTAGGAAGTGCTAGCTAAGTAGTGAATGAAAAACCACCAAAATTTTGTTGTAGCCAGTTTGAAGTTCTTACTCCTTTACAGTTTTCTACCTCCCCATTTATTTAGGTTACGTAAATTTACCATTTATTATTTTTTCCATTTTTCTTGGCCGATATTGCCTAAAGAGTTCTTTTCACCTTCTAATTTATTTGGTTTGCAAGCAATTTTGGCATGACTTTTGGAGAGCTCTTCCCTTCTCATTTTTTTGGAGTTAAAATTAGTTTATGGTTATTTTTCCTTCCCATTCTTTGGGGCTGAACGTAGTTTTTGATTTTTGTCCCTTCCCATTTTTTTGGTGATTAAGGTAGTTTACAATTTCTTTCCCTTCCCATTTTTTTGGTGATTAAGGTAGTTTACAATTTCTTTCCCTTCCCATTTTTTTGGACTGAAGGTAGTTATATTTTCCTTACCTTCCAATTCTTATGAGTTATGACACTTTAGGTAGTTTAGGATATTTGTTTCAGTTCCAATTTGTTATAGATTTTTAATATTTGATTAATGTAGCAAGCATTGCAATAGGTCCAACTTTGGAAAATTAAAATTACTTTCTACAATTTTATACATACTAATTGTTTGAATAGAAGACTTCAAAGAAATAGACAGTGTTGGTCAATGTTTTCAATTTCTGGAAAGTAATAAACACATTCATAACAATAAAACATGAAGTAGACATTCTTAAACTTTTTGAAAATGAGGTTCTACCCAGCAGTCATTAGTGCCAACAAATGTCTAATATAAATATGTACAAGAGGCCATGAAAAGTTTGCATTTGATTTTTTCTATTCTAAATGTATATGACTGAGGTAGATATATAGGTTCAAACCACAGTAATAGGAGCTAGTATTGGACGTTATTGAGGTGCTCATGTAGGTTCTTATTGGAATATTCTAACAGAAATTGTTGCTTATTCATCTGAAATACCCCTCAATTGGATGAATTGAAGAACCATTAATATGGATGACTGAATGAGTGCTTACAACTACATTTTTGTTTAATTTATTCAAACTTAGAAACTTAACATCATTATTTTCTGTTGTATTATGTTGAATAGCCATAAGTAAAAAACAAAGCACTACCAAAAAATTTCATGTTTTAAGGCATACCCAATAATTAGAACAAAGATTCTTTAAAAAAAGCAATGGTTATGCCAAAATTGTCTCCTATTAATTTGTTGGGATCTTATAGCCTTTTTATTACAATGAGTGCTTTCTACCTGAAGGTATGCCTTGCTAAGAGAATCGATCAATTTTTTGGTCACCCAAAAAAATCACAAAAACTAAAATTATAAATTGAGAAGTTTACCTTTCTCATCAAAAATACTCTGTACTATTGTGGGTATTAAAGAACTTCATTCATCCCATTAATTTTGGACTAGTGATGAAAAAGTTATGGAGTATTTTATTTATAAAGCAATCTCATCATCTTCTTCAAAAAATAACTCATGGTTCTCTATTGAACTCCACTTTTACATTTTTGTAAGAAAAGAAGTTGCACGTGGGTAGGGTTGCTAGCTAAAACAATGTCATTGTTGCAATTAGTGTATTTAAATTCCATCTTACAGTCAAATATTGAAGAGTTCATTTTTTCCTTGATTGTGGTATTTCATATGGAGTATTTGCTTCAACATTTCAATTTCTTGAAGAATTAAAATGAAATGTGCTTTTAAAACAAAAATATAAAGTGACCCTCAATTGACGTCTTCAACACAATTTTTTTATTCAATACCTATTAGAGTTGTGGTATTTTAGTTAAATAGATTCAAAGTAACAAAATCAAATCACAGAAGGTGCCAAAACAATTGGCTTTCTTTACTTTAAATGCAAAGATCTTGCTAAACATGTGGGAGAAGTTTTTAAATTTCTACCACACATACTTTTACTTGTGTACTGCACGATTGATTTGGTGTGTCAAACATTAAGAATATTTGTAAAGCCTATAAAGGAAAAGTGTCACAAACTCTGAATTATTTTAGTGTAATACAATGGAACACCTAATTTAGTTGCATTTTGGCAATCATTACACAATTAACTAGAATAAATGTTTACAATGTTACAATGCGCAATGGTGATTGTCAATTCAACGTTTGGTTAAGTTCATGATTATTTTGCATTACATGAAAGTGTCAATATTAGTTGCAACAATAACATAAAGGGTACTAGAATTTAAAGCATTAATTACTTACAACCGCATTTTGTGTTAACATGAAATATGAAATGTCCATTTATAAACTATAAATTTTTTTAGGAATATGTACACTTTATTACGCCACAATATTTCCATTATGACCTCTAAATATAATATTTATTGCTTTTAGAATAAAATCATTCAATTAAACCCGTCATTGTTGGGTACTACCTCAAAATCTCTAAATAGCATCATTCTCTTCAAGGCCATTTCATCAACATTCTACATTAAAGCTTCTAGAAAGGTTAATTATGGAGGGCAATGATCAACGCTTTTAAAAATTACCTTGTGTAAAATTTTGACGATTTCTTTTGAGCTTAATATTGGAGTAAACCATTCTTTGCAAACATCCAAAATCGTTTGTTTTTTCTTTATTTGTTAGAAATATTAATATATAGTCAAATGTGGGACCAAAGAAATGTCCAAAATTGCAAAATTGAAAATATTATTATAAAATGCAACTTCAAAGAACAAATTGAAGATGACAATGAAACATAATTTGGAAAATGTGATGTATACATCACATTTAGGTACCGGTAATTAGATCAAGCACTACACTAACCAATTTTTTTCAATAGAATTATTAAAAAAAATTTAATAGAATTATTCAAATAATTCTATAATATTCACGTTCAACATCTCTTTTTGAATTTAAAATTAAAAAATATTGAGAACATAGTACAGTGTAGCGTGTCTGGGTTTTGTCCCAAAATCTCTTAAATCAAATCTTTTTATGCAGTTAAAAATACATTGTATAAAAAACAAAGTTCTAAATTGTTTTGAATTTTTTTTTATGTGAAAATGATTTCAAGTCTTCCTATCTTCTTGTCACATGTCAAAATTCTCACCAAAAAAATATGAAGATGAAAAACATATTATACATAATTCAAACCAATTCATGTCTTTTCAAAATGTACTCTACAATTTTTTTAAATGATTTGTATAGTCATTTTTTCTTACAATTGTAGTGCATCTGAGGCTTATTTCTACAAGCCCTAAACACTATAAAATGAAGATTTTAACCCCTAAATGCCCAAGGCCTGTTTTGGGCTTCCTGGATTTTGCTCTAAATTGAACAAAATGCCAACATTTTGAAAAGTTGTATCAATTTTTTTGGAATTGTAACCGTATAAATTCAAACTAGGCATGTTAGAGATCTCATAGGAAAAGAAAACACAACAATATCACTTATGGAGTGAAAGATTATACTGTTTGACCATGAGGGTGCTAAAATTGCAAAAATATTTCAATCTTCTTTACATGAGTCAAATCTAAAAAGTTGGTGATAAAAAAAATATGAGGTTAAAGGGCCTAACTTGTATAACCCCAATCAATTTATGGCTTCTTAAAATCTACTCCACAATTTTTTTAAATGAATTTTGAATGTGATTTTTTGTCCAAGATCTAGTGTATTTGAGGCTCATTTTTGAGAGCTCTCAAGACTACGGGAAGTCAAGATTGCAATGGGTACCCTAGTACAGAAACTTGAATAGAAAAATCACTATCATTTATTTTCAAGATCGGATTTTTGGTACTAAAATTAGACTTCAAGAAGAACTTTAAAAAATATATAAACTACTAAAAATAACAACTTGGTTAGGTTTTATTTAACTTCAAAGTTTTGCAAACACCAGATTTGGGTGCCTTGGGCATTTAGGGGTTAAACGAGCACCGTTGCACAACATCTTGAATACAATGATCAAAATCATTCACATTGAATTGAGTATATATATATACTAGCGTGCCCTGAGCCATTGCCACAATCCAAAAAATAAAAGTAATAATATTTTTTTATTTTTTTTATTCAATAAATACTTCGAAATTCAATAATTTTCACATTGCAGGTCCAAATGCCACAAAATGCAGCCCGTGCACCCCTCCTAGCCATGGACTTTTTGACAATACCAAGCACGCCCTTAGGGAACACACGGTTTGGAAGATCTCAATGTAACAAACAAACAAACAAAACAAAACAATAAAAACAAATAGCCAAATTTAAGGTATGGACTTATGCCGCTGGCACAATAAAAACAAAAGTAAAAGCTATATTTAAAACCAAAAATGTCTCAAAAATCCATAATTTTACCACCCTAGGTCCAAACTCCACAAAGCAAAGTGTGTCCTATGTTGTTGCCACACCCCAAAAGTAATTTTTTAATTTTTTAATTCAAAAAGAACTTTGAAATTCAATAATTTTTCCTTCGTAGATCCAAATGCCACAAAACCAAGCCATCCTTGTCGAGGGCTTTCCAGTGCTACCAAGAACATCATAATTTGATACACAGTTCAAATTTTTTTTTAATTTAGCATAATTTAGTAATTTTTTGATCCATAATTTTTTTGAAATTCAATAACTTTTGCACCATAAGTCCAAACGCCACGAAACAAAGCCCGTGCACCCCTCCTAGTCGAGGGCTTTCCGACAATACAAAGCACGCCCCCAGGGGATGCATGGTCCGGGAGATTTCATTGTGACAAACAAACAAACAAAATAAAACAAAACAAACAGCCTATTTTGAGGTATGAATTTTTTAAAAGTAGATGATGTCACAAAGTACCAAAAAGCATGATTTCTTTTTTATCACCAGTTTGGCGTTAAATGTTTAAAGTGTATGTTTGTTGTCCACTAAGGGAGGAGGCTTGCACTATGATTAAGCATTTTGAACCGAACATGACACAAAGGTACATTTTGCTTTCTTTAATGTACTAAAATGTACAGAAATTGTACATTCTAGGAGGTGGTCGCTTTTAGAGACGTATGGCATTTCAACTTCAAAATTTCTTACCTAATTCCACAAACCTCCAAATAATATGAAACAACTTGGGTTAGATGTCATTTCTTATTGTCTTTCAAGGAAAATTAAGAAAATAAATATTTCGTGATCACTGTGATCGCTGAGGTCACGGTTTGGGTCGGGAATGGTCCGGGTATATGTACTGGGGTCCGGGTATCAATTGAGGTTGTTCCTTGCTATCGTCAATGGCTCCTAGGGTTTCTGGGGTTTGCTTTCCCGGGCTTTGCCTTCGTCGTGGTTTAGAGAATACCGCACTGTCAGAAACTTGTGGTGAATATCAATGTGCTTGTCTTGTCCTTGCGTGCGAGCGCGTACCGAGATTTTTGTTGGAGTTCTCTTGCATTGGCTGGGCGTAGTTGTGTAGTTTCGTTTTTCATTGCGGGTGTAGGGGTTTGCAGTATCCTTCTAGCTAGATTTGCAGCAAGAGAAACCTGCATGAGTGCTGCCATTTTTAGCCTTGTTCCCTGTTGCAGAGAAGACCAAAGAGGACCGGACGATTTGGGCTCGTGAAGCTGCGCCTGCTGCTACTGATTTCTGTTAGGGCTCCTGCAGCGGTGCTTTTTACGGATGTCCCTGCAAGCACGTCGTGGAGCGCAAGCAGCCAGGTGATTTCCCAAAACTTTGTCATTCTTATTGCTTTGCTTTCTCTTGGTTTGCTCTTGTAGGCTCTGTCGGCTTTGTTTGAGTCTCAGTAGGTTGCTTTGTGGACTTGATCGCGGTGGGCGTGGACGTCAAGATCTCTAGTTGGGGTGAATTTCGGGCAATGCAGTTTTAGATTGTGAGTTTTGTTTTGGTCGTTGTTTTGACTTACGCACTCAGTATTTGCGGTAGGAAGTGCTAGCTTATAAGAGCAAGTCGCTACTGCAGGAAAGTTTTGTGATGCTGGTTGTCAATCTCATTTTGGATTTGCACCTGTTTCTAGGCATGCCGTCACTATATCACCGCAATCTCACCGGCCAGCTTTTTAAACCTCAATATCTACATGACTTGTATTAGTTCAATCAATACTCAATAATCTCACCAACGAGAATCTGAACGCAAAATTCAAATCTAGTACCAACGTAACTAGCGCTGCATCTTTCAGCACCTGCATTGTTTGAATAGTGACGACTGAGTTGTTGGGATTTTGGATTTGGCTTCACTGTCTTTGATTCGGCCTTGGATTTGGTTTCCAGCTTGTATGGTTTGGCGGTCTTACTTTCGAGGGTTTGCAGTGATTGACTGTTTCCAAATGATCGGTGATTTCTAGGTTGATTGATCCAGTGATCGAGGATGTTTATGTTTGGCTGCATCAATCCAGTGATCGACTGATCAGGATGTTCATGAATTTCAAGCTGGAGGAAGCTCGTTCTTCGACATGTTTCTGAATTTTGAACTCAGTGTACATTTTGAATAATTCCCAAGGTGCTTTATCAATTTTGAAAGAATCATTGTGAACATTTAAGAGTTTAGGACCATGAGTATACAATATTGCCTTTGCAGTCATCATTGATTCTTTGTGAGCTTTGTAGTCATCTTTGATTCGTTTTTGATTCATTGTGACCTTTACAGGCTATTGAGTCATCGTTATTTCTTTGTGAGCTCCTTAGCCAGAATTCAAATGAGTAGTTTCAAAACAAGAGTTCAGAATTAGGTTCCAATGAGTAGTTCTAATTATTAGCTTTCCAATGCTTTCAATTCTTGAGGCTGTAACTATCGTAGCATTGTGGAGGTGTCACTACTTTTTGAGGAATGTCAATCTCACTTCAACATGTGGTTTGATTGTTTGCAGCGTGTATGACATCCAAATTTCTGGAAGACTTCCGTGGCATTTTGGCTATATACATTCATTTGTGAAGTTAGAGGTGAGCGATTTTAATGGATGTTATTCTTTCCCTTACATAAAATGATTTTTCCCTTCTTCTATTCTATATCTAGAACAAGTATTCCAAACTCAAATCACCTTGACTCGAGGTGAATCAAAGGCCTCTTTATCTTTCTTGTAGAACTAGTATCCCAAACTCAATTCACCTTGATTCGAGGTGAATCGAAGGCCGCTTTGTCTTCTTGTAGAAGTAGTATCCCAAACTCAATTCACCTTGAGTAGAGGTGAATCAATCAATGGCCGCTTTGTCTTCTTGTAAAAGTAGTATTCCAAACTCAAATCACCTTGATTCGAGGTGAATCAAAGGCCGTTTTGTCTTTCTTGTAGAAGTCGTATCCCAAACTCAATTCACCTTGAGTGGAGGTGAATCAAAGGCCACTTTGTCTTGTTGTAGAAGTAGTATTCCAAACTCAAATCACCTTGATTCAAGGTGAATCAAAGAACGCTTTGTCTTTCTTGTAGATGTAGTATTCCAAACTCAATTCACCTTGAGTGGAGGTGAATCAATCAATGGCCACTTTGACATCATGTAGAAGTAGTAATCCAAACTCAAATCACCTTCATTCGAGGTGAATCAATGGCCACTTTGTCTTTCTTGTAGAAGTAGTATCCCAAACTTGATTCACCTTGAGTGGAGGTGAATCAATGAATGGCCACTTTGTCTTTTTGTAGAAGTTGTATTCCGGATGTGGCTAGTACGTGAGCCTGGAGCGGGGAGCAGGGATTGTCGTAAAAAATCCAAAAATAAATAATTTTAATCCAAAATAGAATTTTTTCGTGATTTAAATTTTCAAAAATATAAACTTAGTGAAATTGGGACCTATGACCGTGGGTTCGGAAGAGCCTACTACCATCAAAAATTGAAGAAAGTACGTGTGAGAAAGAGGGAGAACTATTAATTAAGTTGGAAAAAGGGACAATACGAGGAACCAAAAAAAAAAAAAAAAAATTGAAAACTATGAAAAAAAATAATGGAAAAAACAAGAAGCTGGAGAAGGGGAGGAACAAAGACCGAGAGGGAGAGGAGGTGTCAGAGAGAGGGAGAACATAAACCAATAAAAAGGGCAAAGGAGAAGAAGAGTGAGAGTGATGGAAAAATAAAAGTATGGAAGATGAGAGAGGGAGAGGAAGAGTTTGAGAGACGGAGAGCTCAAGGAAGAGAGGGAGAAGTTGAAGAAGAAAGATGGAGAATAGAAAAATCCAATGAGTAAATAAAAGTGGATGAAAGAGAGGGCTAGAAGCAATATAGAGTAAAAGGAGTTACAGATTCAAGTGTGCATTAGATGGACTTTAGCATCTCAGAAGCCACTTTTGAGAAAGTTGACACGTATCAAATTCCTAGGGCCATGTTCACTCCTACCCAAACATGCAAAATTCAATGTAAGCAACTTACCAAATATTTTTCAACTTGAGCCTGGAGCTCACCTGCATTTAATATATTATGACAATAAGTATTTGAATAGCTAGAAATGTTCCAAAAATTTAATGGGTGCATCTAAATGGTCAATAAAGAATACAACACAGGAGTGGGATATGCATACCATAATTCCTAATCATAGTTAGATTTAGTTACCAACATTTTCCACAGAACAATCTGTTTTACACATGATTTCCAAAAGCTGGTAGTGGCCCTTTTAGTCTCACTACCATTTTTGAATGAATTCCATAAGGATTACATTTGGTGAATTTCTGGAATGCGATAAGCTAGGATACCGCTTTCTAGAATCTGCTTCACTTCATTGAAGCTAAAAGTTGGTGCATGTATAAAAGCATCTCTCTTGGACTTTAGGCTACCTATAACAGTACAAATAAAATAAAGATGCTTGCAACTTGCCCACCTCCCATGTCTGCCCAAAGACTTTATTGCCATATCTTTGAAGTTCAGACAAGAGCATTCAGGGAAAGTGCCAATGGTGATCAAGTACTATTGAACTTTCGGTGGAGCTCCAGAATCCAGGGTGATAATACACCCATATCCTGGATGAGGAATCATCGTCACTTTATGTATCTAACCCTTCAAGGTGAGAGCGGACGCACAGTTGTTGGCCTGCTGAATGTTGGGAGCATTGTTGTTCCTGCGGATGGACTTACCTGATCTGGTCTTAGGACAGTCATCTGCATTAGCTGGAGTGAGAAATGAAGCGAGGCTAAAGGGAAGCTCTACCGTCCCGAAGAGTCTCCTTGGAGAGATGACTGCGCGCTGTGGTAATTGGAAGCCAGCACTCTCTAAATCAAGGATTTCCTTCTTGAAAAAGTTGGTCCCAATCTTCACTGGCCATATACTTGGGATGTCCGGTGTCGCAGCACAGGATAAGCAATTCCCATGTTATACTCCCCAAAACCACTCTAAAGTATAACAAAGTGACTCTAAAGATCGAACCCACGAGATTCTGTGAAGTATCTAGCCTTATTAACGAACTAAGCCAAGTCAGTAGTAATATCCATCTTTTCCGGTCCTCTTTCTATGACCGGAACCAAAAACACCCAGAAAACAAAGGACCGGATTCTTGCTCTCTTCCGATTCCAACTAGTCTTCCGGTTGTCGAATCCAAAACAACCCAAGGACCCTATCTCTTTCGGTCCGGGTATCCGTCTAGACTAATCCGTTCTAGACAACTCACAACCATTTCCTCTCCTATCCGGTTTGGTTTTACCTCTGTTTAACCATCAGAGGGTTCGCCGCTTGCTTTTGAAAGTGGTAGGCCCACCACACCTTCCGTGACTTATAATGGCTGAAGACCCACTTTCCTAATCTCTTCCTTCCTAGGCTAATACGGATCCGGTTTGGTCCTTCATAGCAATCCAGATCGCAATCCGGTCCACTGGTCACACAAAGATCCCCCGTACGATCCTCTCAATACTACAACGACCCTAATGTCATCTTATTCCGTGCGAAGCTAAGGCGGTTACAAGTGTACCCGTCCGTTCCAACGTCAACTAGAATTCTTCCGTTTACCGCTAAGATGGCAAGACCTCACAGGAGATCGGACACTCAACTGGATTTCTCACCCAGGAGTTCTAGCGCGACTAAGGAATCCCTCCCTATCCGCCTAGCCTAACAACGGCTTTCTCACCCGGAATCTCAAACTCTAGAAGCGCTGAGGCACTGAAGTTCACTCCCAACTCTATCCTATCCGCTCACATGCACTTAGAACCAAGAAAAACACCAAGGGGAGAAATCCCAGCGCATCCGCTTGTGCTTTCCGAACTCCCTCACGCACAACTCTGCCAAAACATGGGAGAACGTACAACAAGAAAGTACAAAGAGAGAACACAAAGAAAATGTAGAAGGAAAGACTCCCAGTCCTCAGCACAAGGACTGAATTATATACACTTTGAGAACTTCCAAAAATAACAAAAGGCAAAAAGAGCCGTTAAAAGTCAACCTAAATCCGGATCCTAACTTCCGGTCCTCCTAACACTACCGGATCGGATTACTAATCCGGATCCGTTCCTATCCTATCTTTCCTAACTTATTCTACATCGCTATCCTGCGTCCCAACGAAGGACTCTTGGGCTCCGCCTCCAATTGCTCGAAGACTTCTTCCAAGTTCCTGTTCCGCTCTCCGGCCATTGGATTTGGCATGTCAGAACCGAGAGAGTCTTCGATGTTGATCAGCGCGGTCTGGGAAGGTTGACTCGGCTTTGACTGCGGAGTCTGGTCCTTTCCTTCCCTTGGGTCTGGCACTTCCGGAAACGATTCCGGCATGGAGATGTCCGATAGGTGGACCCTCATCGATCCGGTCAGCTTCTGTGTACACTCCTCCATCCGGTCCGCCGCTCCTCGTGCTAAGACCAAATTCTTCTCCACCTGCTCGTCCTTAAAACCCCAGGGTTTGTCGAGCAAACCCTGGCACCCCATCCGGTTGAGATCCAACCGGAGTATCTCCATCTCCTTCTCTGTCGAAGGGAGAACCGGAACGACCTTCCGGAGTTTGACCGGAGCCGACGACGTGGATGGGCATGGTCTGTTCTGCCTAAGCTGCGGCATGGACACAGACTAGATCTAAGACAGTCCTTTCCGATTCTACCTCACACAGTCCTAGCCGCACGTCCCGTTCTCACGTTCTCTCTCCGATCTCAACCGGAAACCTACCTTGCAACACACCTCTAACACTCGCACACTCACGCACACACGCGAACACTCACATAGCGCCGAAACACGAGGAGCGCGACAAAACACTCTCACCAAACGGAGTTTGGAAAAAGGAGTGCGACTGAGGAGGTGCTGGCCTTTTATAGTCTCTCCTGACCTAAAAGCCGTCATGATGACGTTTACCGGTCCGGTCCCACCAATCCGTTCTAACCCTAATCCGGTTCTCTAACCCCAATCCGGTTCTCTGCTACTTTCGACCAAGAATCCGATTCCAATCCGGTTCCTGGGTGTCACCACTAGGATTGGATTCGTTCGAACTACTCCACTATTTCAATGTCTTTCCTAATTTTCCGTCCTCTGCTATTTCTAGACAAAACCTACATACTAATCAATAGTTTCCGTTCCGTTTTCTAGATAAACAACTGAAAACCAAAAATTCGGACTGCGACATCCGGTCTTGACTGTACCCACTTCCGCTTTGTACCTTTGACACAGCGTTCGACGTCATCGTTGCAGAAGAAGAACTCCATTGTCTCTGGCCTCTTCTTGTGAGCGTTGTGCATGACTCCAGTGTATGTGGGGGCTGCAGTGGATTTGTTACACTGAACAATTTTGGCCTTGCACTTCTTCTTGGTGATAGCTTGCTGGGCGAAGCAAGCCTTTGGTGAGGTTTTGAGCAGCCTTGCAATGTGCCACTCCGTCTCCTTACAAGCAGTTTCGTATACAACAGTTACATGACTAGTTCTCCCTACGACGGTCGTCATGTCTTGGTTGTTGAGTGCTTCGTCCTCTTGCAGCTTGGGAGAAAGTTCTTCCATTACATCGGGAAGACTGCAGCTCACATGGTTAGCTCGGCTTGACCTGGTTGCAATCCGTGGACGAGAAAAGTTTACCTTATCCGGTCGGTGTGACTCGCCTTCAAAACCAAGAGGAACATCGGCTTTTCGCTTTTGGGAGCCAAAGACCTCCTCGCCAGCCAAATGAGGGCCCCGAGTGCAGAAGAGCTCTGCTCCTGGCAGTTTGGCCATAGCAACGTTTAGCACTTTGGGGTCTCCAGTTTGTTCGTCTGTGCGTTGGGCAGCACAAAGCTGCAGTTCTTCTTTCCCAGGACCAGTGCCAGCGCGGTCGCCCTTTAGATATTGGTAATATTGGACAACCTGTATGAGTGCCCAGATGAAATCATCGACAATAGCAGTATACAAATCAGTACCTCGGTTGCCAGACTGCTGATTCCATTTGTGGTGCATTGATTTGGCGAGATTACAAGAGGGCATCTCAACAAGCTCTGATTCGGTGAGATCCTGCCCATGACCAAGACAAACACAAAAATGAAATGGAGAAATGAAGAACCAGAATGCCATAAAGAGAAGACAGTGTCATATGCAAACTGACGAACAATAGCAAACTTACCAACTGCATGAATCCACCCCATTGGCGATAGCGGAAATGCCAAAATGCCAACCAGAGCTCCAGACGGCTCAATCCCTCCTCGGATGTGGCCCTCGAGGAGAGCCACCATGCACGAATGGCAAGGTATAGAGTTTCGGATTCTGAAGCTGAAGCTGCATTTTTGTACTGCCTACAGAGTTGACGGTGCTGGTGTTGAAGGTCGGCATGGATATCGGCCTTCGTATGCTTTTCAAGGGATTGGGCCCAATGGAAGAGGCATGTCCTCTCTTGATCCTTCATGGGAATCGTGGCATCACCACTACCGTAAATCACCCTAACAGCATTCTAGTTTGCTTGCGCGCTGTCCGCCATGAAGCCTTTGAACTTCGGTGATAGAACACCGTGCCTTGCCATGACAGCATTCATGTTCTTCCAAAGTACCATCTGAGCAACAACATCCTCTGACTGCATATCGCAGACCGCAATGGTCATGACTCGACAATAAGCGGAGTCATACACATGGCAAGCCATGGTGGTCCAATGCTTGACTCTTTTGACGTGATCAAACATAATCCACAATTTTTCCAGATCTCCACCAGGCTGCATTCGTTTGACCAAGTGAATCCCAGATCCGGGCCCCACCTCCGACATCTTGAATACATATACCTTGTCTAAGTCGGAGCCTTGTCCCGGAAACTTATTCTCCTGCACGTAGGCCCAGTGGCTACAGCCTCTGAGTGTGGCAATGCCGTCCATGACTCCAAATCTTCGAATGTACCTAAATGCAGTGACGTCGTTCTTGATACTTGGGGAGCTCATGTACTTGCACTTCTTGAGAACAGGGACTAGTTCCCCCAGATCGAATTTTTGAACTGGCGCCCCTTCCGGATTAATGAGTAACACACCGACAAGCTCCTTACTAGCCTCCATAACAATTGCAGAGTTAGTGGCCTTGGGAGTCCTCTCAACCTGCTCCTCAATGAGCTGACGCATTTTTTCCTTGATCTCCTGGTCTTCATCCACCTTTATAGGGTGGTTATGAACCCCTAGATGCAGGCAAGCACGAGTCATATTAGCATCTCCATAGACATAATAGACTCTAACAGCACAAGTTGCAACACAGGTCGATGAAACTTTACAGATTTTGCAGACAAGTGTCGACCTAGCAGGTGCGGATTGGCCAGCCGGAATTGTCTTCTCAGTGAATCCATCCCATTCCTTTTCATTGACCTGGGAGGTGCGATGAATGCGGGTAGTGTATTCACACTTTTGATTGTCACATTGGAAGTGGCCAATACACGTAGAAGTGCAAAATGTCAAGCTGACATTACTCTTAATATTTGAAGTAACTGTTTTAGTCCAAGCATGACCATCATGACGCTTGTCCATTCCATGCATCATATGGAATGGACCCGTCTTAAGTACTGGTCGTAATTTGAAAAGGACATCTCCACTAAATGTAGGAGGAAGGAACTTAACCCTCTGGATGTGAAGAGTGTCAAAATCAAGTGTCTTGAAGACATTCTTAACTCCTTTGATAGCCCGAATACTCTTCAAAGAATCAACAACACTAAGGCACTCCTGAGTAAAGACGAGGGTTGAAGGATGACTCAACGAAGAAAGAGACTTCAAACTTGACTCATGAAAACTGCTATTGACCAATGGAGAAGACACGGGATGTGGTACTAACGGCGAGTTCCCGTCTGAATCTTCACTGAGAATTGTGATGAAATCATCAACATGTTCTAACTTCACCCGTGAGATTGGTGAAACTGTCCATCACAACTGTGCACCAAGGTCAAGTCTTCAACCTTGCCTTCATAGTATTGAGGAACATGATGGTGATGGAGTGGTGCTGAGATGTGGAAATATTATTTCTTCTGAGAGATGCAATATAAAGGTTAGTACCGTATCATTCTTGATGAATTTTAAACCGTAAAGGGACTAAGAAGTGGGTTTATTATATTCAAAGGTTAGAGTCAATTTCTTCCATTTAAATGACACCACTAAATTGCCTATGAACTGATCCTCTATTATTTCTCGAATCAACTCTACAGACTTGATTTTCTCCTTGTCTATAATAGTTCCTGAGGACGTTCATGTAATGTTCATCATAAAATTCAACAGATTAAGCCTAGATATCAGGGTTATTGGACCATGATGTTTTCATAATCATGTTTGTGAAATATCAAAAGATGAATCGCATCCTTGGAATAAGAGCTCTTCACAGGGTGTATTGATATAGTATATACTCGATTGCAGCCTTATAGTGTTCCGATAGTCCTTAATGAATTACGAGGTATAATAGAATGTGTTTTCCCCGAGGAGCGATAAAAAGCATTTGTATGGGACTTCAAGGACTAGAAATAATAATACATAAAATAAAGTCTACACTGAGAGAAGGAAAAGCAACCACCATAAACTGATTATAACGAAACTTCTGGCCTAATTAGTATATGTTAGTGTTTAACCTGACAAACTTTTAGAAGGTATGCAGTTAGTGTCACCTGTTTAGAATGCACGTGGTTAACCCTAAGCCTTCGTCGACCAATTGGAGAATGAGACAACGCGAGTCCCTAAATATTTAGATGATCAATTAAATTTGCCTCAAGTTTTTCAGCCTGTGAGCGACCCTTTTTCGTACAATTATCCAACTTGTGAGCGACTCCTCACCTTTTATCACCCAGCCCATGGTTGCGCGCATTGAGACTACCCGAATTTTCACAAGTGTTGGAGAGTGCGGGAGCAGCAGGCTGTACCGCGTTTCCGGGGCAGGAAGAAGGGCGGCGAGTCCGGGAGGGAGCGGGAAAGGACGACTGGTTCAAATCTCAGAGTCACCCTACAGATCGTTGAAGACGGGCGGGAGCGGGAGCGGGAGAGAGGATCTTGATACGGGAGCATCAAAGAGTTCGACGACGGCAGGAGGGAGCGGCCAACAAAATCTTGCCCCGGAGGCAGCGAAGAGATTGACGGGGGCGGGAGGAAGCGGATGCGGCAAACGGCATCATCCTGCCGAAAAGGTAAACTACCATTGATCTCGCCTGTAGGGTCGGTCCGAATATGGTCTTTGATGTATGTTTGAAGAGTTTGACGGAATCACTACCGTCTTGCTTGTCTCATGAATTGCGAGCCTCTCCTCACGTCAAGGAGCCGCCTGGATATAGCCTCGGCCATGAGGACCACATATATACTCCCAGGGACGTTCTCCAAGGCAGAAACGTTAGGGATGCCCTTAAGCCTCTCGTCCTCATCTCTGGTGTTTTTGATTTATTCCTCGAATATTGCAAACGAGAATAAGCAGCCGCAGAGGCGTAAGCGTGTGTTCCGTAACAATGGGCGTCGGGAATTGCACGCAAGGCAATTTTTGTGAGCTCGAGAGGCAGACCCAGAAACAAAGTTTGCTGCCGCTGTTGTCATCCTCCCTCCCGGCCACGACAGCCTCGCCGCCGAGGCTCTGCCTTCGGCACCCCAGGACATGATCTGCGGTTTAGGTTTATATTTGTGGTCGTTGCGGAACAACAGCCGGCGAGCCTGTCCTCTCGTCAATGTCAGAAGGAATTTCAACCGATTGCCGTGGAGTTCTTGCGAGCTTGGGGTAGATTTCTCGAGCTTTGCTTGTGCAAGGAGTGACCTAAGGGACAAGGTAGAATTTGAGTTTCGTAAGTGTCCCGTGCGTATTGAAGTTCGAAGACCTCCGAGATTTTTTCACAACCAGTGACCGTCAGCAGGTGGCCTCGGTGCCGAGAGCTAATCGAGATCCCCGTCGGACGTTATGTGCTGCACAGACAGCCCTGAAAAGATTCGCGAATTCATGAAGGGATTCTCTTCCGCCGATGTCGTCTACTTGTCCTGCCGGAGTAGCCTTGCCGCCGAGGGACACCCTCCGTCTGTGCAGGCAAACATGCATGGCACTAACTCAGACCGAGAACGGAGGGAGCTGATGACCGACTCTTACCAAATTCAACAGCAGTCCCTATGTCGGCAGCCCTCATGAGCCAGAGCGTATGGCATTTTGTCTTGAGTTTATGAGATCAGAGGAGAACAGGAAATAAGATCCTTTGTCGAAGTATTTGGCGTCAAGGTCTTCTATCATGCCTCATCTGTCCTCCCAAGATCTGGCCAATGAAGCCTCGGTGCCAAGGTGTTCCGAAGAATCTCCAGGGACGTCTTGCGCAAGTATCGGGGCAACTCGTGATCATGTTGTGTTTGCTCTAGGGTCACGTAATCCCCTTTGCCTGTGTTAGACTACAGGAACGATGGTATTTGGTGAATGATGAAAATTGTCCTCATGCTCAATATGTCCCCTTAGCATTTGCAATGAATTTGTCTTTATTGTTCAATCTGGTGTCGTTCAGGCAGAGTGTATATTTAAAATTCTTCTACATGCAAACCTTTTTGGTTCAGCACTGCCTTCATGAATATGCCCAGCCTCTTGATTTCAGTCGCCCTGCTCAATGTGGTTGTTTTTCATAATTACTTCTGTATTTCTTCAGTCATCCTAGATTTCTCTACAATGCATTGCCTATGGGAGTATGATCGGATTTCGTGATGATGCTCATCTTTATTTTATTCAAGGCCTTCGTGATTATGTATTTGTTTTGTGAATGTGCTTAGTGATTGTCAGTTGCACTGATGATCTTATTTCATGTGCTTCGATACTTCAAAATAGGGAAATGTAAATGTGGTTGAAGTCATATTGTAGGAATGAGTGGGGAAACGTGAAGACAGTGCCAACACTCTTGGCAGCCCTCGGTGGAATCAACTAAGTGGAACGTATAGAGCAGAGGTATTCAATATAACACTCTTTCGTCCGAAGCTGAACATACCTACTCAATTGCTTAGTACTTTTAAATCTCTAGTACTGGCTCACGTAATTTGTATAGGGTCTCTCCATTGGTAATCTTGAGGCTCTACATTTGTCACCGCTGAATGAGAGATTCTGGTCATCTCATTCAATGAATGCATGATTTTTTGTAATATTTTAAGGTCTGTTGCTCGAGTATTCTCTACCTAATGTGCGTATATATTCTCGTGAATTTAGGCATGTGCATATGAGAAGTAAGTTGTATGGTCCTTATATACAAGGTGCAAGTTAATGATAATCTAATTACATGGATTTGTTATGCAGATTATGGCTCAAGTAGGGGACACTCCGTTACATCCCGAGCCTTGTGGAGAGGGCACCTCCGAGCCAAGGACGGCAATTGATGTCAGTGAGGATGAGGCAGAGGAGGCCCTACTTAAGCTCAATGAAGACGAGTTGCGTAACCAGCAAAAATCAAACAGCATTCACTGCATCGAGGCCATGAGGTTAGCGCTGAAGGAGGCCTTGAAGTTTGAGATACCGCTATGCCGGACGGTTTATATGCCGTTAGTCCGCCCAACTCTTGCCCAGGACAGCAAGAGGTTGGAGGCTGAGTTTACCCATGGGTATAGGCCGGGAGCATCCGTGTTCTATGTATCCACAACCAACGAGAACGGGGAGGAGAAGCTTGTGAAGGATGTGGACACTAGTAGCTGGGGATCTCAGTGGACCTTAGTTAATGATGAATTCGAGGCCAAATTGTCCTTAGACCCTCATCTCATGTTTCTATGTGGCCGTATGTTCTTTATTTGTGATGGGAACCATCGTTTCAAGGCTTGGACATGATACATTGACCGGCTTCATAGGACTGAACGGGAGTGGCATTACTCCGTGGACAGCATTTGCCTCGATACAAAGGGCAAGGTGGCCCTCCTAATGAACGCCATGCACAACATCAATAAGTAAGATTTCTTACTACATTTTTTTGGATTTTCTATTTTTTTTCTACAAGTGCTTGTTTCTTACTGTCATTTTTCATTTTCAGGTCCAATGAGCACTCCCATGTGAAGACAAGCATGGTGCACACACTATACCGTGTGAAGTCTGTCGGGTGCATGCCACTCGAGAGCCTCAAGTCTTGGCTCACTGAAGAGGAATGCAGGAGGTGTGTAAACAGCCTCCACATCGAGAAGACATGGTATCGTCTGACAACCGATGTCTTCGTGGCGCTCCTCTTCAGGGTAATAATCCTGCTGGCTCATTGTGTCAATCAAATTTCTATATTCCGTATTATTATGTTATCGTCCATGCTAATGATAGTCAATCATTTTCAATCGCAGCAAAAGATTGGGGAGGCCTTTGATGATGCGTCAAGAAGGTATTATGATGAGACACCTAAGGAGGTCTGGACCAACGCCGGCGTTACTGCGGCCATGAGGGCTGCAGCAAGGACCAAGCATCAATCGTTCAAGGGCCAGTTCTTCAAGTATCTTTCGATTGCCAACCTGAAGTTCGGTGACAAGTTCCTTGAAGAGGTTTGTTTTTCTCTCTACACTCCTTTGCGGGACCTTCTTATTAATTGATATTAATGTATTAACATCCCCTGTACTCATGCAGGTCACGAAGCACTGGAGCAATAACGAGAAGCCAGAGATGACTCTAGAGAAGCTTCAACTCATTGCTACGGCTTGTGCAAGTCCGGAGTTCAAAGTTCGGTGGCTTCAGAATTGGAATTCAAGCATCCACTCCCGTGAGGCAGTCCACTTCCCCTCTAGGGGATTCACTGAAAAGGACTTTGAAGGTTGGCTAAACAAGGCCTCATTTTGGGCAGGGGTGAGTAATCAAAATCCATAGTAGTCACATACTTGAATTCGTTATCAACTGTGATATTTGTTGATTCTCTAAATCCAGACTTAATGTTGGCTCTACTCTTCATTTACTTCATTTCATATTTATACATGGCAGTGATGAAGTTGACATTAATCACCTAAACCTTGGCCATTGAGCTTTTCAACGTGTTTCATTTGTCTCATCTCCTACAGCTTGAGGACGGTGCTGTTGATCTGTTCTCGAAGAGCGTCAAGGACGACGGCTTGGCGATAAATATGGATGTCGCTCAGAAGCCCAGGTCCATCGCTCAGTACATCCAGGCTTGGCATAATCAGATTTGGTAGCATGGATTCATTGGCTTCTTCAGGGGCAAGGACTCCTACACGAAGACGAAGGCATTCGTAAACCAGAAGCAAACAGACCTTGCTGTGAAGCAAGCCGTGTATAGGTATGATCTCAATTCATAATTGGTTTATGTCTTTAGCATTTCATTGATATGGATGGTTGTAGTATAAAGATTTATTCATTGTCTTCCTTCATCAGGTACTTCAAGAGGGAGCTCCTCCCACTTGGTGCCATTGAAGAGCCCCACCTTCCCCAATACTTGACCGCATGGACAGACAAGAACTCCGTTCTTTGCATGTACAATGCTTGGTATGCTTGCTTTTGGTCCGTTGCGCATCTCAGGGCATGCTGCTGGTACATTGAATGCGGGAAGTCTTTCTGCCCAGTTGAAGAAGAGGATGCGAAGAAGGCTTCTGATGAAGCTGACAATGTTGCTCCCGACCATGGTGATGTCCAAGAGGATGAGGTGCAAGAGGTGGACATCTCTATGCTTCCCAAGAAGGAGAGGAACAAGATTCTCAACCAAAGGACCAAGGATGCGGAGAAGGCCAAGGCTAAGGCTGATAGGGAGGCCCAGAAGGTCAAGGACAAGGCAGAAAGGGATGCACAACGGAATGCACAAAGGGATGCAAGGAAAATTGGGCGATCGGGGAAGTCAAAGGCAGGTGATGCTTCTACTCCAGCGCTTGTATTCTCAGAGGCTTCCATTGGATCCATATCTCAGAACCCCCGCAAGCGAGATTCTTCCTTCATTGAGCTCTTAGCTTCAAGATTGCAGCAGTGTACATCACCTGCCTTTCAGGATTTCTCGGGGGGGACTTTGCATTTGGATGAGCTTTTCCTCTCATCATCTCTAGATGCCGTTGTATCTTATTATGAGCAGCACAATGCCTTCCCGAAGGAATGGATGGAATTGCAAGCCTTTCTTGAGAAGATATTCCCCATCTCTTTTTTTCCACTGCTTTATTATTTCAGTGTGGTTGTATTGTTTTGAGTGTCAATCTAAATTTACTTTGTTATGTGCAGCACAAGTCTGACAAGGTCAGAGCTTTGAGAGGTGTTCAAGCCGCAGGCGGCCTTCTCAATCTCATGGTGGTGGACATTCCTGAAGGTCTTTCGGTTCCAACAATGACCTCTGCTGGCTCATCCATTCCGGAGTGGAACAATCTTCCAGATCAATTTGTGGAGACGGTTTTCGAGAGTGCCTGTGAATTGGTTCACGATAACGGGGTGCTCCTACTGTTTCATCCAGATGATCTTAAGATGAGGGCTGATATTTGAGGCTGCTTGAGGCCTTACCACTTCTCACTCTTCAAGGAATTCATGGGAGTTAATCGCTTACCCCTGACTAGTGCCAGGAACGCTTCAATGACTGTGAGTGAATCATGCATGTCCAATTTACTCTTGTCATTGGCACTTGCTTCACTGACCTCTCTTTTACTAATTCCATATGTTGTTTCATTTGTTTGTAGACTTTGAGATTCTGCATTCAACTTTTTGTGAGGAGCTTCCCCGGGGTATCAGCCTCCACCTTCTCCATTACGCCTGTGCCAGAGCTCAATTCTATCGGTATCAACGTCGCTACTGATGATGTCCTTTTCAACTTGGTGACAAAGGACACACAGTTGATGAGAGGCACTACTCCTTGGAGAGGAGGTAGGGAGAAGGACCCTATACTTCTCCAGACGCTGATTGAGTCTACAACGCAGTTTGGTGATATAGTGCTTGATTGCACTGCGTCCATTGGTAAGGGCTTCTTGCTGAATCTCTTTATCAGGGCGTTTTGATTTCTTGTTCATCACATTTCCTTACTTATTCTTGGATTTATTTCAGGAGCTTCTGTCCACGCTTGTCGAAAGGCTGGTCGGCATTTCGTGGTCATGGAGGTGGATTAGTTGATCTTCAAGGCCATTCTAGAGCCCCTCGTTGTGGTCCCTGTCCTTGAGGTCTCCAAGAAGCAACGTCTTGATGCTGGAGAGGCCTCTAAGGTCTTAGTGGATGAAGAGATTGCAGAGTCGACCATTGTTGCACGCCATAGATTTTGTAAGTAAGTTTTTATCATGCTATGAATATGGAGCTTTAAGTAAGTTTGTATTGCTACGCATTTATTTTGGCTCTTTCCTATACTAATCCCTTCATTGACTTCTTATATATGCAGCTCGAGCTTGAGGAGTCCAACTCCTACTTTCGCCTTGCAATCAGGACTGCTTCATAGCCCTGAGAAGTCATTTTCCCTACTTGTCTATGCTGATGCAATGGCACGTGCTTCTCTCAAAAGTGGACCCACTTTTGCACCTCAACCTGGACTTGGAATAGATCACAGGGTCCTAAAGTATCTTGACATAGATGTTGCTTTCGGTACTTCGTTTCCATCAGATTGTTCAGATTCAGAATCCAGTTGTAGATTTGGTGATATCTATGGAGACTGTAGTGGTGATAGTATGTCTTCTTAGACTTTCTGCAGTTCCGCTGCCTGCAGGATTGCTACCTTTTGTATTTCCATTCATGTTTTGCAGTGATACTAAAAGGGCCACTGCCTTTGATTTCTATGGTCTTGTCTTTGTTACGTAGACTGCCCATTTTTGTGACTGCAGTTCTTCTGCTACATTTATTTGTTTTGTACTGCATTACCCTAGACCATTGCATGGACAGAACTTGTGGAATAGCATGTCATTTCTTATATTACTAAGTAGTGTTGCTGGCATAAATTTATCCTTTTCTTATCACAGTTTATGTGGACCTACTCTACAAAAATTGGTATTTTCTTCCGCTTTAGTGTTCTAGATTGTCATTCCTCATCCACGATTGTAGGTTCACTTTCCTACTACTCCCCTTCACAACCTATTTTCATTACCACGGTAATAGATGCTACCTACAAATAGGATTTTGTAGAAATGCATACAATTATGACCCACAGTAATAGGTCTACCTCTTTAGGTTTGTCAAAATTTCAAAACAACTAAAAGATGAAATCCCTGCTCCCCGCTCCCCGCTCCCCGCTCACGCACTAGCTTTTCCCGTTGTATTCCAAACTCAAATCACCTTGATTCAAGGTGAATCAAAGAACGCTTTGTCTTTCTTGTAGATGTAGTATTCCAAACTCAATTCACCTTGAGTGGAGGTGAATCAATCAATGGCCACTTTGTCTTCATGTAAAAGTAGTACTCCAAACTCAAATCACCTTGATTCGAGGTGAATCAAAGGCCACTTTGTCTGTCTTGTAGAAGTAGTATCCCAAACTTGATTCACCTTGAGTGGAGGTGAATCAATGAATGGCCACTTTGTCTTTTTGTAGAAGTTGTATTCCAAACTCAAATCACCTTGATTTGAGGTGAATCAGTGGCCGCTTTATCTTCTTGAAGAGGTAGTAACCCAAACTCCATTCACCTTGAATGGAGGTGAATCAATGGCCGTGTGGTTTTCTTGTAGAAGAAGTATCTCAAAATTCAAATCACCTTCATTCGAGGTGAATAAATGGACGCTTGGTCTTCTTATAGAATTAGTATCCCAAAACTCAAATCACCTTGAGTGGAGGTGAATCAATGGTTGTTTTGTCCTCTTGTAAAAGTAGTATCCACAATTCAAATCATCTTGATTCAAGGTGAATAGCTGCTAGCTCCATTCGAGGTGAACTATATCTATTTCTCATTTCTGAGGTTAATTAATTCAATTACATTATAATATAGAGTGTTCAATTAGGCGCCAATGGTAATTGGATTACTATTACTACTAAGAAAAAGAACATTCGGGTCTCAAGTTGAATATCTTTTCTAATTGAATTCGTCTTGTATGATTGACTACAGATATGGATGAACATAAAAAAAAACTTGACTTATACTTTGATCAATATGAAGTACCCGAAGACTTAGTCAAAGAATTTGGTGATGAGGCTGACAACGGGGATTATTGGAAACTAAAAGAACCAGAGAGCGTTGAGTTCTGGAGCATCATTATTTATCCAATGACTCAAAACGTTGGGTTCATGAAGAAATTCAAAAATGGGCCTGACGCCACACTTCCAATTTCTCACTATGAAGAAGTTGTTGATATTGCCAAAGGTCCTCCAGGAATGATTTTGGTCACGTGCTTGATCAAGAACGATCCAGACATGCCGGAAGAATATAAGTACACTTATGCTGTCAATCCTCAAGAGACGCCATTCAGTATTCATGAATGTTGTACGTTTTTCATGAACTCCCAGTACAAAGGCCTCTATAAGGAGCTCGAAGCACAAATCCAGAAAGGAAGGTGGATGAATAAGGATGGAGGACCGTTGCCTTCAGCAATTCTGGCAGCTCGACTGAAGCAACTGTTAGTCTCTTTTCAAATTGAGACAACAACATTACAGACTAGTTACAAGAACATGACCCCTCAACATTTGTCTCGAGAGTCAAGTGGCGTGGTCGGGAGCCAGCAGTCCCGCCTAAATCTCACCCCTGAGACAAGCAGAAGTGAAAATCAAAAACGTCGAGCTAGTACTTCAAGAACGGTACGTGCTAGTACACCAATGAAGACGTGGGACACTACAACAGCTGAAGCCGATGACCAAGATCCCGAGTCTAGCTCACTCTCAATCCTTACAAACATACCAAAGAATTTCAAGTTTATACCCAAGGATAAAGACTATGCGAAAGCGAATTACGAGGAGTCCTTGAAGATCTATGATAGTTATTGGTCTGAATGCCAAGAAGCATATTGTTTTGGTAGTGATAAAGTTGAAGAGATTTCAATTGATCAGTTGATGGTACCTCTCCCTAATATGAACTGTCTAGAGCCGTCCGGCATTGACCACACCATGCATTATTTGATGGAGATGCCTAACAAAGATCGAAAGCAAGCCCTTTGTGCTATGCCTATCGGATTGGAGGAAATGCCAAAGGATTGGAAAGACATAAAAGATTGTAAGTTCTACATGATCAATGGCCAGCACAGTGTCAAGGCATCAAAGAAGATGAGGACCGAGGCATCTGCATCCAAGATCGTAGAGAAGTTTGAAAAATGGCCATGCTTCATTGTCTGGAGCAAGGACCACTCCATTCTACGACGAATTTCATCTTACTATAATCGAGTGAATCACTTCAACAGATATAACCCTACCTGGGCAACTAATATAATTGGTGCTTGTAGAGTGTGGTTAAGGATGGGAGAACCAACTCCTCCGAAACAAGCGTCCGAAGCGAGACAATCAGTTTCAAGATCAAAGTCACAATCCAAAGGCAACAACACCGAAAATTGGAAGGTATATCATAGGAAAGTAGTTTGATATTATTCATGTAAACTCTTTCTAATACATATAAGTTAGGAGGTCATCTGTCTATTCCTTAAAACTTGCAGAATGCAGTTTTCTAGTTCATAATTCACCTCCATCCAAGGTGATTTTTCTATTCAATGACCAACTTGTTTACATTATCTTTGAGTGTAGAAATTTGACTCTGCTTGCCAGCTGCGGTTTGGCATGATTGACATTAAGAAGCAGCAGAGAACCAAGTCTGGCAAGCCCGTGAAGGTTGACATTATAAACAGGCTCAAAATTATTACTACTCCAACAGATGTCTATGAGTTATACTCTGAACTCATTTCCGCTGCCTCAATGGGAGAGTTGATCGATTCAGAGTCAAAAACTTTGTTCAAGAACACCAAGGATTGGGTTCCGGAGAAAGATGGCATCATCAGTAAAGAGTTCTTTAAATGGCTTGGCAACCTTTCCAACGCAAGCCTCAAGCCACTTGTAGAGCATCTATTGAAGAAGCCTGACCGACCAGAGAAGAAGAACAAGAGAATGGAGGATTATCCAAAGGTGACATTTAAGAAGCTGAAGAAGGTTGTACCAAACTGTTGTACCTATCGACAGTGGTGTGAGAGGCGCAAAAGAAAGCAAATTGTAAAGGTGCAGCTCAATGATATGAAGCCCGAACTTGATTTGTTAACCTTGACGGGAGAGACTAAGAGGACATGTGGAAGAAATTCAAAGAAGTTTACAAAATCACGGACGCTGCCATACATGTCCTCATCACAGGTCCATCTGAGATATTCTTCACTGCATCGAAGCTTTTGTGTAACATCAACAAGAGCATTGGAGAGTTGTCACCCTATGCCGAGGAATTTTTGAAGGTCTTCTTGAGAAATAAAAGAAGATTTACAATTCCCACCAGTCAAGCATTCTACCGTCCATTCAACGAAAACACAGACGACTTAGCGAAGTGGACCAGAGGTGATTGGGATCATTTGGATGTCTACCGTATAAAGATGGGATTCATGGACTTCAGAATTTTTCCAAGCAACAAGGAGGCTGGAGGGATGGCAACTCCGTATTTTTATTCTTTCTTGATGTTGCTGATGGGGCTAACCGATCCTGCAATTCTTGATATCCCTGTGGGGGTGTGGTTATCTGGAGATAACAAGACCGACTCCAGTCTCATACATCATTTTTACCATTCCATATTTACAGATAATTATGTCCTTCATCACGCAGAGTACATGCCGGCGAAGTACAAGCGACTTGAGAATCTTGAGTTGAACAAGAAGAAAGTCAAAGCAAATGTCCACATCATGTTCCTCATTAAGAAGAACCACAAGGCAAAATACAACTCTTTGCCCATAAAATTTAAGGCTCCGGAAACGCATGAATTCCTTACCTTAGGAGCTTACAATGAAATGCAATACCGAATCTATGAGAATGAATTACGAATGGAGTTCTACATAAGCATTTTGGCTTTATTTTGCAATCCTGGAGACGCGGTCTTTACAATATATGGGGGTGGAAAAATCATCTGTGCAGCGTAGGTGAGTATGTTGTTCTTTCTAAGTATTCACCTCCATTCAAGGGGAATTGACATGTTTGTTTGTTCTTGGAATTTATTATCTAAAATATGTTATTCTAACTATTTTTTCATCTTCTTCCAAAGGAATTTGCTGATAAATTATATCATTGGGGATTCTGACGAGACGAAATCCTTTAGTGACCTCTCGCAATTGTCTGTGGACTTGGACAAGGCGGATTTCCTTCAGTCAAGGTACTATGTTGATGAAGAGAAGTATCCAAAGACGGTCGATAATGACACTTCGTCATCCGGTAGGGGCAAGAGAGATCGTATTCAGTTGGTTGCTCAAGATTCAAAGCACGACATGATTGACCAAGGAGAAGGTGACGAAGTCCATGCGATCAATCCTCCTGCGTCCCAAGAGTTTAGCACTCCACATGCTGGAACAGTCGCCCCTTTGAATCCACCAGCAAGTGAACGTTGTCATTCATCGTTCACTTCTCCTTCCCCTTCTTCAAAGCGTGATCGAGGAAAGAGGAAGGTGGATGAAACAGAAGATCTTACTATGAAAGATTATATGAAAATGATGCATGAGAGAATGCAGAAGTATGAGGAGGAACAATTTGAGGAGAGGAAGCGTTCAAGGATTGAATATGCTCAGCTGATGACTATCATCAAGGGAACTTTACCTTCTGGAAACTCTTCCCCTCCAACTATTGAGATGAGTGAGCCGGCCTCTCATGTGTCGTCAGAGAACCGTGTATCGGTATCTTTAGATAGTGTAAGCTCCCAATTTGTCACTTGGGACTCGTAGAATTAATTTTGGGGGGAATTTGCAATTTAAAGTTAAGAAAAATATACAAAAAGCCTTAAAAAGAGTGTAGAACCAAAATAGGGTTGTAACATACCCATTATAGTATTTGGTCTAGATTTGTGTTTAGACTTAGAATCCCACCAAACCGGGCCCCAAAATAGGTAGAAAGAACGAAACGGGTGGATTTGTAGGATTCAAGTCACATAGGCCCAAAAGGGCTAAATCCCACCATGAATGTGGCAATTCATGGCTAAGTCGGTCCGAGGGATCCACAACGAGGCCACTAGGTCGGGTCTTAGAGTTAGGTTTAGAAATTCCCCAAACCCCGATTATTAGCATGCAGGAGCCACTAACGCAAGCCCGGGCCCGTGGAGGAATCTATAGCCCAAGGATGGTGTCCTAGGGTAAATCCCATGCCAGGAGTCCAACGACGAAATCGATTCGCCAAGATTCCTCTATCTGCGAAAGATTCTCGCACCATCGATAAACTCAAGGAGATGACCAATTCATCTCCACAGACCAATTGTGCTAGGTACGGAAACGCACCTGCACATATTTCATGTGACCCCATGAGAGGTCCTGTGGAAAATCCCGTCATCTTCCGACTTGCAGAAGAACCTTTTGCGGGTGGTCAACCTTGGTAACCTCCAACGGGAATTTCATAGAAATTACCCAGGTTGCCAAAAAATCTCACTAAAAATTAGACTAGCTTGTTTTATGTTAATAATGCGCTCCGTGAAGTTTCATGACATTCCAATAGTAGCAAGTACCCGAACCGGCGAGATTCCTCGAGAATTAATCACGTGGCAGGGTCCCCGCCACGTTGACCGGCATTCCGGGACCATACGACGGCGGAACGAAGTCAACCAAGAGTCTTTTCCGACTCCCTCACACCTACCGGAGACCCTAAGCTATTTACATTTCTCAAAATAGGAGAACCCCAACATCTAGGATTTTACCAGGGTTTAGTTTTTTAAACTAAATTAGCCTACGATGGTTTTTTGTCCTCGGTGTAGGGGGAAGGCGGGGTCTTTGACTAAACACGGCGATCTAGAGCAAATGGCGCAATCCGTTTGACGATTGGAGTAAATCTCCAAAAGTTAGGAGGTTGATCCAGCGTAGATAGGTAAAAGTAGTTTTTTAGGGATTAGGATGAAAATCTTTGAAGATGAGGATGAAAATCCAAGTTGATAAGGTTACTTTAGAGCTCTTGAGGGGAAGGTGGGGCCTTGGAAACCTATTTAAGGTCCCCATTTTTCTCTCTTGAACACCCCCAATTCTTGTTTTGGGTCCGTGGGTCCAACTTATGTTGGGATTTTTTGGCGTTTTAGCCAAGAAACCTCTACGGTGTTTTTGGAGCACTTTTGGCTCCGGTTGTTGTTACATTTCAAGCTTTGAAGGTCCTTGGGGGTCCTTCTACCTTGCCTTGTACACGCTTCGTGTTTGTTTGTGTATACTCTTGTGTTAGTTGGAAGTCTTTCTATCTTTGGGGAATTCTTGTGAACTAACTTGTTATTGAGAGTCTTTGTCATTGTACTAACCCTAGAGCAACCCCCCACCGTACCTTGGCGATGCCGCTTTGGAGGGCCTTTAGTCTTTGAGTGTTGCTTTATTACTAATCCCGTTGTGATTCTTTGAGTTCTATGCGTGTTATGGGTACTATTTAGAAACTAACCTTGTCCTCCTCTTATCGGCATTGTAGTGGTCCCCCCTCGGGACGGCGAAGCTTTGACCTTGTAAGGTGTATTTTCTAAGTGTTTTTTCCCACTTTCTTCTAACTTCTCTCGTGATTGGTGGCCCCCCCCCCTCGGAACGGTGAAGCTTTGAACTAAGAAAGTCCTATAGTTTGTGTTAAAACGATTCGGATGGCAAAGCTCCAAACCCCGGAGTGATACAAATCCTAGAGTTGGTGTTAAAACCAACTCCACGGCGAAGCGTTGAACCTCCTCAGGCCTTAGTTCCAAAGTCTAGTTTCCAAGACCTTTTTGGAAACGTCCAGAGTTTAGCTTCCAAGAGATTTAGTGTTGTCAAGTTCCGAATTATTCAGAGTTTTTAAATCTTTTCCCTAGTGTAGTAAAAATCCAAGTCTCTTTAGTTAGCAAAAATTTCGTTTTTTTGGTTAGCAAAAATTTTGTCTTCATTAGTCTAGCAAAAACCAGTTCCTTAGTTAGCCCAGAAAAAAATCCAGTCTTAGAAAACCGAAAACCCAGGACCAGACCCCATTCAGTCACGGGGTTGAGGTTCAGTTAGTTACCGGGGCTGGGGTTCAGTCAGTCATCGGGTTGGGGCTCAGTCACCGGGGTTGGGGGTTCAGTCACCGGGCTGGGGTTCAGTCAGTCATCGGGTTGGGGTTCAGTCACCGGGGTTTGGGATCTCAGTCAGCGGGGTTGGGGTCTCAGTCACGGGGTTGGGGTCTAAGTCACGGGGCGGGCTCCGAGCTGATCAGGGAGTGGAGTGAGCTGGTCCAAGGAGCGGGGTCCAAGCTGGGCATGGAGCTGGGTTTCGGGCTGGTCCAGGGAGTTGGGTTCCAAGAGGTCAGGGAGCTGGGGAGTCAGGGTCCTTGTGTGATCTCTTAATTTGGTATAGGTAAAGAAGTCTAAAAACTAGAGGCCCAGCTTAATTGGAAAGAAGCTTGATCACAAGAAAAAAATAAGGGAAGGGGGGAGAAGAGAAGCCGCACGTTCCGGGATATCAACGAGAACCTGCATACAAAAAAAACTCACATACTATCTCTCTCTCCACACCAATTCGAACTAGCAAGAATGGAGGAGGATTAGGGGGAAATGGAATGAAATAGGAGAGGTGGTGAGAGAGATGATAAATAGTAACCTAGGTTTAGCTAAAGTAGGTGTTAGAAGGGAAATCTCGAGAATTCATAGTGACCATTAGGAGGTAGGATTAGGATGACACAAAGACAAGGTTGTGTAAGAGGTTAGGAGGGACATTAAAACGTCTTGGGGTTCGAACCTATAGTTGTAAGACCCCATCAAAGCTTAGGTAGAATAGTGTTAGTGTAGAAAGAGAGAAAGGGAAAGAAAAGGAGAAAGAAGGAAGGAGGAGGGAAAGAAAGAGGTGAGATTGCACGGGTCCTAATTTTCGAAACATAAGTAGTGAAATTGGGAAAGGTCCCACCACCCAAGAGCCACCATGGAGTATGGGAATGCACGCACGAATGCGGACGAGCGTATTTCCGACACCGGAAGTGACGAGGTGAGTTCTTGAATCCATACTTGGTGTTGTGTTTTTCTTTCCTCTTTAGCATTGATCTCCTTAATTAGCCCTTTCCACGTGAAAAGTACACTGTGATAAGAAAAGATAAAAAATTAGAATTAGAAGTTAAAATTTAGAGTTACAATTAAGAGTAAAAATTTAGAGTTAAAAATTTAGGAGTAAAAATTTAGAGTTAAAATTAGGAGTAAAAATTTCGAGTTAAAATTAGGAGTAAAAATTTCGAGTTAAAAATTAGGAGTAAAAATTTCGAGTTAAATTTAGGAGTAAAAATTTAGAGTTAAAATTAGGAGTAAAAGTTTCGAGTTAAATTTAGGAGTAAAAATTTGGAGTTAAAAATTAGGAATAAACATTTAGAGTTAAATTTAGGTGTAAAAATTAGGAGTTAAATTTAGGAGTTGAATTTAGGAGTAAAAATTAGGAGTTAAAATTAGGAGTAAAATTCTAGAGTTATATTTAAACGTCAGGAATTAAAGGAAAAGGCTTAAGCTTAGAGTTAGCCGTAAGGTTGAAACTTCCGGGAGAAGTGTCAACCCTCCGAAAAATAGTCTTCAACACTTATGGAAGGAACATAAAGGTTCCCCGCTCACGTAGTTAGGGACATTAGAAATGACGCCAACTACCCAGCCAACTCCATACATAGGATAGACAGTTAAAGAGGTAGGAATTACCAATCACCTTTGCTCATCACAGTCAGCTTGCGAGTTATCCATGCAATTCTAGTAGTATTCGCTGCCATCCACGACACTCAGAAAACGTTAGCACAAAAGATCCATTGCTTGGAAGGCACAGTGGACCGCGCTCACAACACCCCCTTATATTTAAAAAGGTGGATAAAGGCATAGAACCTGGTCGGTGTTCGCCCGATTACCAAGGGTGGGTAATCTTGCGCCCACAGGTAGTGGAGCTCATATTCTTCCCAGGACATCCATGGAACTGGATCCAGCATTGCATAGTCCTTCTGAGGCGCTGCAGCAATCAGATGATCTGCAGACTCCTGCAATGAGTTCGGGGGTTGGAAATGAGGAAGTCAATGATCCCCAAGGTTCATCTCAGTGAACTCTCATTGTAATGATTTGGGATCTTTTGAAATTGCGCTTTTTTTGTTTTTTTAAGTATGATTTTTTTACTTTTACAGGATTGTTTTGTATTGTTGAATGTAATTTTGAAGGTTGCATTTACAAATATGAAGTTGTAAATATTGCAATCATTTTTTCATGATTTTTAATTATTTTCAAAATGTATGTGTATAGAATTCCAAAGTATTCCATTTTTTTTTTTGCTTGCTTTTATATGTAAAATTCAATTTCACCCTTTAAAATTTGTGAGTATTACATTTTTTCTTTTCAAGATTTTAATTGTAAATTCATACTTAACTACTTAAGTGTATGTAAATATGAATATTGGATTTTTTTCATTTATATTTTAAATGTAAATCCATAGTTACATGTACATAAATTATAAGTGCGACTTCTGTTTGGTGATTTTTGATATGAATCCACACTTATGTGCATTAGATTGTGAACATAATATATTTTCATAAGATTTGAAGTGTAAATCTACATTTGTTTTGGAAACTACTCATTATCCACTTGTAATAATTTGCAGGTTCTCTTAATGAGGACATAGTGCCCCAACATCTTCCACCTTCTACCTTTGATCCCTTAAATGTGTCCTTCCCAAAGAGCCCTTCATGTGTTCCAAGATCAAACCATCTAAATTCTGGTGGAAGAATCGACCCTAACTTGGAAGTGTCACTTCAAGGAGTCCAATTGCAAGAGGATATGGAGGTTGATGTGAATATCCCAGATGATGTTCTCATGGAGGTTCATATACCACCTCCAGCAAATAATGCATGCACTAAAGAATCCTTACAAAGTCCTACGTCTGAGGAAATTGTAAGTGGTCAACTTTTTTTTATTTTAATGTGCATCTATTGAGATATTTGTTCTTGTGACTTAGATCTTCTACTGTTTGAGTCCCTTCATTTGTGTTTCTATTTTGTATTCAAATGTTTACTAACAACTGTTGGCGTATTTCTCTGCCTTGATTTTAACAGAAGAGCGATCTTTCAGAAATATGTATAGGTGCAACACAGGAGCCTATCGTTCCTCCGCTCGCTTCCAGGCCAAGAAGAAGGTGGCTCAATGTCATTCTAGACCTAAATGGGATCCTTTGTGTATCTAAGGAAAAGAAAAATCTTCCTAAGGGCACAGTCTACAATGATCTCTCGGAGCCACATTCTAGCATTTTCCAGTATCTATTGGTTCAAAAGTTGTATATGTTCATCCTCATTGCGAGGAATTCCTCCAACAATTAGCCACAGTCGCATACATTTCTGTTTGGAGTTCCATGATGACTTCTACAACAAAATTCATATGCAAGTACCTATTTAGAGGATTAGAGACACCATGGAGTATCCTTGGGCAAGAGTTTTGCGACAATCTGAAGTGTAAGGGTCCGCGAGGAAACATCACAACTTTGAAAGTAAAGGGAACCGACAAAGACATGTTCCTCAAACCTCTAGACAAATTGTTCAATGCATAGAACTCAAAGTTTACTATTGGCAATACTATTATGGTAGATGACAGTCCTGAGAAGCATGTTCTGAATGAGCCTGAAAACGTTGTGCTGTCGGATTCGTGGTCAAAGGAAGGAGATGGTTTTAAAGACACTTTCTTGCTGGATGAGCTTTTGCCTTGGATTACACGCTTGCATGGCACCAAGGATCGTGGACTATTATCCTTTCGAAAGAATGACAACATTAGACGGCAGATGCTTGTTGAGGAGCAGGATACGCGAGAATACGATGAACTTATAGACGCCATAGAGGAGTCTAAGATGCTAGTTAAGGATCATTCCAGTCGTCGCTAATACTGAACAATATTCCTTGCATTTGTGCATTTTATCTATTGCTATGGTGTTTCATTAAAGACAAGTGTATCGATTATAGTTCTATCATAGTCGTCTTGCAAAATGGATGATTGTTTAATTCATTTCGAGTTGTTTTATTGTTTATATTCCAATTGTCTATCCTTTATTCTTTGTAATGACACTGACTTTTGTGCCCTTCAGGATTTGCGTGATTGTTCCATACCATATACTAGTAGTGTTTCCAAGTGTAATGCGTTGGTGGATTCCATTTTAGAATACGGCCAATATGCATTATCTCAAAGCGGTGTGGATCACATTATGGTCTCGGTAGCTACTGCACTATCTACTATGGACTTCTCCACAAGACCCATTAATGATGGTGTGGTGGATAGTCCACCAAGCGGGAGAAAACGATTGCTCCCAGTGAGCTCCCCGTCGCCACTCAAAATTCGAAAAATAGCTCCTTCAGCTTGTCTATGTTCAACTGATGTTATTGTTCCACAAAGAAAGTTGTATGTTGACAACAGACACATTGCTACAACTTCTAAGGTATGAATGAATTTGGTTTTTTATCCATTTGCTACAATTGTATTCTATGCATGTGTTGGATTACTTTAACACATATTATTGCAATTATAACTTTTTCATTTATTGTCTTCTTTATCTTATAGGTATTGAGTGGATCCCAAAGAAAAGAGTGTATAAACACAAAGTCCATTCCAATACCTCCACGACCTATCAATTTAGCAAATGCTTAATATCCAAGGAAATTAGGATTACAAGTTCAACCTAGTCTACTTCCTAAAAAATTGGTACAACGTCATCGTCCATCGAAGTCACATGATGAACGACTCATGCATTGTACTCGTCGACCTTGGGATGCATGGGAGAGGAGGTCTTTGAAGATGCAAGAACTACAACATCCCCACCAAATACGCCCTCAAGAATGTAGTCGAGGACCTGAAATATGGAAAGCAATGGTAGAGCTAAGGAGTAGATTTCATGCATAAAACTATGTATAGCTATAGGGATTTCATGGATCAAGTAAGATGAATAATCTGTTATATATTATACGGTATATGTTATACCTGCTATACCTGTTATGTATTATATGGTATATGTTATACCTATATATATTACTATAAATTCTATACAATCATTTGACATTTGGATGCAAGATTGAATCACATTATTAGATTTACAGTGAAATAGGCATTGTAGAAGTCCAAAACTAATGTAATGCTCGTCACATTTGGCAATCTTACTATAAATATATGGACCATCAATCTCCAAATCCCAATTTTTAGTTTATGTTGCTCTTACTATAAGTATTAATGTTAAGATTTGATTATTGACTATGAATGAATGACTTCTGCATTACAAATGAATGATATTTTTCACCATGATTGTATGCAATTGTAGCATATAATTGGATTGAAAACGGCTATCAAAACTCTCATAATCTAAGAATTCTCTCAAATTAATGAATATGGTGTTTGTGACAAGTACCTTCTCCAACAAGTACTCCCTCGGCATTATACAGAGTAACACACTTTGTATTCCACATTGGATGCGGTAGCCCTTCACACTCAGGAATGTCAGCATTAATTTGCTCAAAAGCATGCAACTCATCCTCCGATGAGTCTATGCCATCATATTCTGTCGCAACCGAGCCCATCTTATCTAGAAATATGAAACAAACACAAATTTAGAATCCCGAAGTTTATGAGAGTCAATACAAATCCACAAATGGATTTCAACAAAGAAGAATTGAAATTGAGCACGACTCATGAAAAAATGTATTATTGATATAGACACATTGAGCTAAATCTGCCCTTTCTTAATTATTGAATAAGATATCAAATCGAATTATGCCCCTATCAAATGGTAACCGTTCTTGCATGTGAATATCTACATTGCAATCGTCATGTCTTCCATTGTTGAAAGTACTGCATTTTAGCGCGACCAGCGTTAAAGTGCAATTTGTCCACCCTGAATAGACAGGACAACTATAATGTGGATATTCACATGCAAGAGTAGCTTCTCCGTATTCTAGAAAGAATTGCACTTCAGCACGGGTTGCGCTGAAGTGCAATTCCTCCTCAAAACAGTGAAACTACTACGATCTCTATCTTCATATAGAAGATATTTCCAGTTCCTTCACACCATCGAGGGCTTGATATATTTAATACAAGATGATGCATCCAGGAGTAGGTTCCAATACTTTGAAGGAGAATTGCACTTTAGCGTTGCTTGCGCTGAAGTGCAATTCTCCTTCAGGGAAGTGGAACCTACTCTTGGCTACATGCTTCTATAATGAATATACCAAGCCTTACTTTTGGGGGTTATTGCACTTCAGTGCGGCTCGCACTGAAGTGCAATTTTCCATTAAAATGGCACTAAAGGGGAATATGAATCATATAAATAGTTTGTACTTACATCTATCCGCTTCAGGGTTTGGACACTTTCTCTTGGAAGAGGAATTGCACTTCAACGCGGCTCACGCTGAAGTGCAATTCACTATTCATCAAGTCAAAATCTAACCTATCTAGAATGTTTCCCAGCCAGAGTATAATATAGTACCTTGTTGTATGAAAAATCTTGATAATGACTACATGCACTTCAGCGCAGGTTGAGCTAAACTGCTTTTCAGATCATTGAGCGCAGATTTGAGTCCTTTAATTTACGGAGCTTCAATGGAAGGAATAAAATACAAGGACATTACTATTAATAGTACTCCAAAAATATAGGGGCGCTTCTAGGACAAAATATTGGTAGAGTTTGTACTTTGGTTATTCAGCAATGTTTGAATATGAAAGCCTACATGACTGAGCATTATGACGACGAAGAAATTGAAATGCTCCGATAACAGGTAAAGAAGTAGTTTCACAAAATGCGACGCATGGAATGCCAAATGACATGAACCTCCTGCAAGCTATTGAATGGAAACAATAAACATTGTGGGTAACTCTTACATTGCCTTACCGGCGAAGCTACACAATATTATACCTCCTCGCAGAATAAGGAGGACAAAAAAATACGGTCTCCAAACAAAACCCTTGCAAATCTTTACAGAGAATGACTACAAAAATGAAATGTGAGACAATCTAAAAAACAGACGCTGGAGTCGACACAGTTGAGGAGAGAGGTGGAAGAAGAAGTTTGCATCCCGGTTGACGATGCACACCCAACTTCTTGGCGGGAGCACTAGAGCGCCAACCCATTCCAATGTTTTCACTACAAGAAAGTGGGTACATTTGTGACTGCGATATTTGACTTCAAAATTACTTCAAAATTACTGATACTAGTCATATCGGACAGTAGCGACTGCAGAATGACTCTGTGGCTTCGCAGTCATGACTTTGTGGTGTGGCAGTCATTGTGGACAAGTTGTTTATATATGACTGGCTACTTTATTATCACCAACGAGTTTAGCTGGGGATGTTCACATGGATGAAGGTTCAGGATACATCCAAGTGGTAAAGAAAAAAGAAGTCTAAGGAAATGACTCCTATGTTGCCACGTGGCCAGTCATTATGAAGTCATCATGTAGTCATGAATGACCCCTTTTTTTAATCCTATTCTGAAATCTAGGATTATATTTTGAAATCTAGGAAATGTGAATATTATTTTCTAAAATCTAGTATTATATTCTAAAATCTAAGAAATTTGAATGTGATTTTTTGAATTCTAGGATTATATTCTGAAATCTAGGAAATGTGAATATTTTTCTTCTGAAATCTAGGATTGTATTCTAAAATCTAGGAAATATGAATATTATTTTCTGAAATCTAGGAAATGTAAATATTATTTTCTGAAATCTAGGAAATTTGAATATTATTTTTAGGAATCTAAGATTATATTTTGAAATCTAGGAAATGTGAATATTTTTCTTCTGAAATCTAGGATTGTAGTCTAAAATCTAGGAAATATGAATATTATTTTCTGAAATCTAGGATTATATTCTGAAATCTAATAAATGCGTATTATTTTCTGAAATCTAGGATTGTATTCTAAATCTAGGAAATGTGAGTATTATTTTCTAAAATCTAAAAGATTTGAAATTGTGGTGGTGAAATGTGCAAAATCAGTACACCATATACCGGAGAGTCGAAGACCATACACCATATACAAGATACCATACATCATACACCATATACATGAAACCATACATCGTACATCATATACAAATACATGATACACAATACACTACATTTTGCATATATGTCAAATGGCTTTTCAAGCCAATTAGTGTGTGAATACAAAGAGTTCAAATAACAAGCCTTTTATACAAGTGGGGGGTAGGAGGCAAGACAAACCATGTGGGATTTGTAAAATGTTGATGCAATAGTAGAGTAGTGACACAGAAGTCATTACGTAATCACGTTAGAGTAAATTGTAGTCAAAATACATTCGCAGAGATTACTCACTTTTGACTATGGCTTTCACAATGGAATTGATTAAGTCCACATTGGAAGTTTAACAATGTTGTGAACAAAAACCAATGGATGAAATTTAGACATTGTAAAATTTATAAACCTAGCTCTATAAAAATTGGAATGAAAAATTATTTTTCTATCTCTTAGAGGTGTTAAATGTCATCTAAATTTTAGTTTTTGGCCTTTTCATTGTCAATCTAATTTAATTTTTTTAGCTTGTTTTGAAAAAAACATTAGTAAATAGTGAAGAAAAATCAATTTTTTTTTTTCCAAGAGTGCATCATTTAAACCCCTACAGGGGCGAGGCCTTTTTCCTACCAAAGAAACACTAAAAACTGCCATTTCTGTAGCAAAGAGTAAAAAAGAATTTAAAATGTTTTTCTTTGACATCTAACCATAGGATCTTACACCCAACAAGTATATAAAAGGGTGGAAAAAATTTCAAAATTTTTGACCGCATAGATTGCAAGATATTTCCATTTAAAGTGGAAAAAACAAAATTTGCAACACATTGCGGAACTAGATTTTTTTACTTTGAACATTTTTAACTTAAAAATTTTGCACTATAGAGTTTAGAGCTTTAAATTTTTATAATGGAGAATTGAGTTGAGAGTCTAGGAAAAAAAATTAAAATTAAAAAAATTGAATTTTCATTCTTAAGAAAATTGTTGAGTAGAAGTAGGTACAAAATAAAAATAAAATCTAAAATATTAATATATTTTAAATGGAATTAAAATGCACTAATCCCAATGGTAAGATTGTTCTTGCAAGTATACTCAACCATGCAAATTTTTATTTTAAAGAATTGCAAAAATTGCATTCAAAAATGAATCCTACAAGTTATTTTTTTCAAGAAAGTGCTCTAACTGCTCGAAAAATCACAATGTTCATAACTTTCTCATAACAATCCAAATGAAATGAATCAAAGCTTTCCAGATACACAAAAATATAATCTATGAGGAAATTTTTTCTTTTTTAAATTCAAATTTTTGCAAATTTGTTTTTACTGCCTCCCGTCCCCTGTTTTGAGCTTATATGGTCATAATTTTTGTTCATGGGCACCAATTGTGAGAAACATTATTTTTCTAGAAAGCTAATCAACTTTTCTATCTTCAAGAAAAGTTTCAAAAAATCAGGACAAAATTTCAGCCCATAAGTACTTGCTTGAAATCCCATTTGTCCTTCGAAGGAACAATGGTCCTTTAGGGGTTAATTTGAATGGAAAATAATAGGAAAAATTTTAAATTTTAAAAATAAAATGAAATAAGTAGGGTTCATGAATGAAAAGATGTAGTGAAAAAACCTAGTGACAGAGAATAAAAAATAGGGATAAGAATTACGCTTTTGGATTTTGGAGGTACATACATTCTTCTTCTATATTTTAGTCATTTAAAAGACCTAATTAAACTAAAGATGAAGTAAAATTCCATGCTCAATGCAAATTCAAGGAAGAATAAAAAGTAACATAAGGCCTAAATATAGAAGTCCAAGTCAAAAAACAAATACTACAAGAGCAATTCGTGAATTTCCAAAAATACTTCTACAATTTATGTCTTAAATGGAAGAGAAAACTCATACCACACTAAAAAAAAGTACATTAAAAGAAATAAAGCACCCTGTCTTTAAGAAAATGCCCAATTTCTTTATCAAGTCATGCTAAAGTCATTAGAAAGTGAATCTGTAGTCACAAACAAGTGATTCGCAGTGACAATGTATGACTCCTTGTTACTTTGGCACGACTGTGGACTTTCCATTGGATGTTTGACGGTGTTTTGGACAGACTTTAGAGGATGAAACCGTAGCATTTTAAAATTGCTCATCCCGCAGTCATGCCCGTGACTCCCGAATGACTTGGAAGCAATGGAGCTAGAAAATCTGGTGCAATTAGGGAGCCGCAGTCATTGTTTAGTCGCATTGGACACGCAGTCATGTTTGTGCAGTCACATATGTACCCACTTTCTTGTAGTGTTTGAAATCCACCCTTTCTAATTTCAGAGACCTCGGGAATCCTCATACCCTGCTAATTTGAGAGACCCCAGGAATTCTCATACCTTGGGCATCTCTACACTAAAAAGTTAAGATATAATTCTCTGATTTCACGTAACTTGAAGGGGTTGTAGCTTTTGTGGGATTCCCTTCATTAGTGCTTGTTGACTTTGATAGAGAACGTGTCGGTCATCCATTGGCAAACTATCGCCCACGCCATGTAGAGTTGCATTTGATACCGTTGTCTGCTTTGATTCGCATTTTGTCAAAAAGTGAAATATTAATTCTGCACTTCCAAAAAATTGCCTCTACCGAGTCTTGTGCCTTATGGAATACTTTAATACCACATATCAATAATTTATATTTATTTTAAGATGAATGCAGCTTTATTGAAGTGTCTTCACCTGATTTGGATTGCCAAAATTCCTTTCTCTATTTATAGTGATTGCAATTGCAAAAATTCTTCTTTCTTTTATATTTTTTACTCGCTTCGGAGTACAAAATATTACTCCTGCTACATTTTAAGGATGTTCTAAAAAAGGATTTGCTGCCAAAATTAATGGTCCAACTTTATTAAATGTAAGGTTCAAAGTTAGGGTTTAGGATTTGAAAACTCTTTAGTTTAGAATCCATGTGAATTTGAATTTTTTTGGTTTAATTATCTTTGTGAAATTGAAATCTTCGCTCATTTTTATTCCATCCATTATTTTTGGGGTACTAAATTCAATCACTCTAACACCCTCACCATTTTTATGAACCACCATGAATTTCATATTCTTATGCCAATAATATTTTTGGGTGTTAGATCAAATTAGTCTAACACCCTCACCATTTGTATTTCACCACTCAGTCATTCTCTATTCTCATTCCATAATTTTGTTGGAGTGTTAAATCCAATCAATCTAACACCCTCATCATTTTTATTTCACCACTCAGTCATTCCCTATTCTCATTCCCTATTTTTATTGAGTGTTACATCAAATCACTGTAACACCCATATTGTTTTGGGATATTAGTTTCTAAGTACTTTCAGCTTGTATATGTAATTTTGGAATCATTATTTCTGCAAATAGTAAGATTTTTTTAGAGTGATTGTTTCTTTTCAAACAATGTAGTTTAGGGTTGATTTTCATTCCATTCTTTATTTAGTGAAAAGAATATACTTAATTTTATAATTGAGTCCCTTAATATTAATCTTTAAGTATTTCCAACTTGTACATGTATTTTTGGGTCATTATTTACGCAAATAGTAAGATTTTTTAGAGTGATTAGTTTTTTTCAAATGTTGTAGTTTACGATTGATTTTATTCCATTCATTATTTAGTAGAAAAGAATATATTTAATTTTGTAATTGAGTCCCTTAATATTAGTCTTCAAGTATTTCCAACTAGTGCATGTATTTTTGGGGTCATTATTTACGCAAATAGTAAGATTTCTTAGAGTGATTGGTCTTTTTCAAACATTGTAATTTAGGGTTGATTTTTATTCCATCCTTTGTTTAGTGGAAAAGAATATATTTAATTTTGTAAATGAGTCTCTTAATATTAGTCTTTAAATATTTCCAAGAATATTTCCAACTAGTGCATGTAATTTTGGGGTCATTATTTACGCAAATAGTAAGATTTTTTAGAGTGATTGGTCTTTTTCAAACATTGTAATTTAGGGTTGATTTTTATTCCTTCCTTTGTTTAGTAGAAAAGAATATATTTAATTTTGTAAGTGAGTTCCTTATTCTTGGTCTTTAAGTATTTCCAACTTGTGCATGTATTTCTAGGGTCATTATTTACGCAAATAGTAAGATTTCTAGATTGGTTGGTCTTTTTCAAACGCTGTAGTTTAGGGTTGATTTTTATTCCATAATTTGTTTAGTGGAAAACAATATATTTAATTTTGTAAGTGAGTCCCTTAATCTTGGTCTATAAATAATTCCAACTACTGCATGTAATTTTGGGGTCATTATTTACGCAAATAGTAAGATTTTGTTAGAGTGATTGATCTTTTTCAAATGCTCTAGTTTAGGATTGATTTTTATACCATCCATTATTTGATAGAAAAGAATATATTTAATTTTGTAAATGAGTCTCTTAATATTAGTCTTTAAATATTTCTGAGAATATTTCCAACTAGTGCATGTAAATTTGGGGTCATTATTTATGCCAATAGTAAGATTTCATAGAGTGATTGGCCTTTTTCAAACGTTGTAGTTTAGGATTGATTTTAATCAATCTATTATTTAGTGGAAAAGAATATATTTAATTTTGTAAGTGAGTCCCTTAATATTAGTCTTTAATTATTTCCAACTAATGCATGTATTTTTGGGGTCATTATTTACGCAAATAGTAAGATTTCTTAGAGTGATTGGCCTTTTTCAAACGCTGTAGTTTAGGGTTCATTTTTATTCCATCTTCTTTTTAGTGGGAAAGAATATATTTAATTTTGTAAGTGAGTCTTTTAATATTAGTCTTTAAATATTCCCAACTAGTGCATGTAATTTTGGGGTCATTATTTACGCAAATTGTAAGATTTTTGGAGTGATTGGTCTTTTTCAAACTTTGTAATTTAGAGTTGATTTTTATTCCATCCTTTGTTTAGTGGAAAAGAATATATTTAATTTTGTAAGTGAGTCCCTTAATCTTGGTCTTTAAGTATATCCGACTTGTGCATGTATTTTTGGGGACATTATTATCGCAAACAGTAAAATTTTTAGAGTGATTGATCTTTTTGAAACGCTGTAGTTTAGGGTTCACTTTTATTCCATCTTTCGTTTAGTGCAAAAGAATATATTTAATTTTGAACTTGAATTGTTTAATATTAGTCTTTAAATATTCCCAACTTGTGCATGTATTTTTGGGGTCATTATTTACGCAAATAGTAAGATCTTTTAGAGTGATTGATTTTTTTCAAATGTTATAGTTTACAATTGATTTTATTCCATCCATTATTTAGTAGAAAAGACTATATTTAATTTTGTAATTGAATCCCCTTAATATTGGTCTTTAAGTATTTTCAACTAGTGCATGTATTCTTCGGGTCATTATTTATGCAAATAGTAAGATTTCATAGAATGAATGGTCTTTCAGACGTTGTAGTTTAGGGTTGACTTTTATTCCATCCTTTGTTTAGTGAAAAAGAATATATTTTATTTTGTAGGTGAATCCCTTAATATTAGTCTTTAAATATTTTCAACTAGTGCATGTAATTTTGGGGTCATTATTTACGCAAATTGTAAGATTTTTTAGAGTAATTGGTCTTTTCCAATAATTGTAATTTAGGGTTGATTTTTATTCCATCCTTAATTTAGTGGAAAAGAATATATTTAATTTTGTAAGTGAGTACCTTAATCTTGGTCTATAAGTATTTTCAACTTGTGCATGTATTTTTGGGGTCATTATTTACGCAAATAGTAAAAATTTTAGAGTGATTGGTCTTTTTCAAACGCTGTAGTTTAGGGTTCATTTTTATTCCATCTTTTGTTTAGTGCAAAAGAATAAATTTAATTTGGTAATTGACTTATTTAATATTAGTCTTTAAAGATTTCCATTTTGTGCATGTATTTCTGAGAATATTTCTGAGAATATTTCCGATAATATTTCCAACTGGTACAAGTATTTTTGGGGTCATTATTTAAGCAAATAGTAAGATTTTTTTAGAGTGGTTGGTCTTTTATTAACGCTCTAGTTTAAGGTTTATTTTTATTCCATCTTTTGTGTAGTGGAAAAGAATATATTTAATTTTGTAACTGAGTCCCTTAATATTAGTCTATAAATATTTCCAACTTGTGCATGTATTTTTGGAGTCATTATTTACGCAAATAGTAAGATTTCTTAGAGTGATTGGCCTTTTTCAAGCGTTGTAGTTTAGGATTGATTTGAATCCATCCATTATTTAGTGGAAAAGAATATATATTTAATTTTGTAAGTGAGTCCCTTAATATTAGTCTATAAATAATTCAAACTAGTGCATGTATTTTTAAGGTCATTATTTATGCAAATAGTAAGATTTTTAGAGTGATTGGTCTTTTTCAAACGTTGTAGTTTAGGGTTGATTTTTATTCCATGTTTTGTTTAGTGGAAAAGAATAGATTTAATTTTGTAAGTGAGTCCCTTAATATTAGTCTATAAATATTTACAACTAGTGCATGTAATTTTGGGATCATTATTTATGGAAATAGTAAGATTTCTTAGAGTGATTGGTCTTTTTCGAACATTGAAGTTTAGGATTGATTTTAATCCATCCATTACTTAGTGCAAAAGAATATATTTAATTTTGAACTTGACTTATTTAATATTAGTCTTTAAATATTTTCAACTTGTGCATATGTTTTTGGAGTCATTATTTACGCAAATAGTAAGATTTTTAGAGTGATTGGTCTTTTTCAAACGCTGTGGTTTAGGACTGATTTTTATTCCATCCTTTGTTTAGTGAAAAAGAATATATTTAATTTTGTAAGTGAGTTACTTAATATTAGTCTTTAAGTATTTCCAACATGTGCGTGTATTTTTCGGGTCATTATTTATGCAAATTGTAAGATTTTTTAGAGTAGTTGTCTTTTTCAAACGCTGTAGTTTAGGGATGATTTTTATTCCATCCTTTGTTTAGTGAAAAAGAATATATTTAATTTTGTAAGTGAGTATCTTAATCTTAGTCTTTAAGTATTTCCAACTTGTGCATATATTTTTGAGGTCATTATTTACGCAAATAGTAAGATTTTTTAGAGTAGTTGGTCTTTTTCGATTGCTGTAGTTTAGGTTTGATTTTTATTCCATCCTTTGTTTAGTGAAATTTTTTCTCTAAAAAAGACTTCAATGTTCAAAAGTTATTGCATGTAATCAATCTTTTTAATAAAATTTTACTTAAAAACCTACTTAAAAGACGTTACTTAAAAGACGTGATGTCTAGGACACTACTTAAAACACCCCTTTCTCTTGTAGTGTGTGGTTTAGGATTCATTTTTTCAGCCTTCAGTATTTAGGGGAAAAAAATAGATAACTTAATAGGTGGATACCCCATTAATTTTTCATCCATTCATCCATTCCATCCATCCATTCTTGAGTCTTATAGTCCATTTTTTAGAGGACTTCATTAGTCTTTCACTATATAAACTTGTGCATGTAATATTTTGGTCGTTCCTTATGCCAAAGTATGAAGAAATCTTGGAATGATTGTTTTTTATAATGCTTTACGTTTAAGTTTATTTTAAATCTTTTTTGTAGTAAAAAAAATATAGAATTTTCTTGGGGAGTCCACCACTAGGCTTCTAAATAATGTTTTAAACTTCAAAATTAGGTACGCAAAAGTCATGTAAATTTGTAGCCTTTTTAATTTTGGCACTTTATTTTGTAAAATTTTTAAGAGTGACTATCAAATTGCATTGGTAGTAAGACTATAAATAATTCAAATTTGAGATGAAGAAGTCCAAAGTTTTTTGCAGATTTTTAATTATTCGATGAAGTGAGCATTCAATTTGATTGTGCACATTTTTATTTATTGAAATACTATCATTAAGTTATAAATTGTGTGAAAAACTATTGAATGAACTACAGTTACTAAATTATATTGGTTTTTTTAGAGTTTAGGACGCAAAAGAAGTAGAAGAGTCACAGAAAGAGACATTTTCAAGTTTTGAATTTAATGATCATTCATTATTTTAGAAATCTTCAGTGCATTAAACATATGAAATCACTTGTGCATAGCCATGCACTGCATTATAATAAGTACAATGCAATAAATCATGAAGGATGATTGAAGTTGTGTTAAAATAGTGTAATAATGTAAATTGAAAGCTTCGATGCAGCTCATTGTGGTGCTAATTATTAAAAATCATTGAATATTGGTACACTTTAAGTACCTCACTTGAGTGTTCATGCATGCCATTTATAAGTGCACCATGATTATGTAGGTACAATCATTCTAAGTATGGTGGTTTAGTTTCAAGTACTAAACTAACATGACTTCTGCCATCATGAATGCCACTTATAAATGTCAATTACCATGAAAAAAATATCAAAGGATGTTCATAATTGTTTAGAGTAAAAAATGTCATGATTGGACTTATTGGTTTTAATTAACTCTTCATACCTCGTGTTTCCTAATTATTATTTGTAAGGGTTTGTCGCAACCAAAATTTTTGGTTTTCTTTAGTTTACCTAGAAGATGGAACAGAAACTAACAATTACTATAGTATCCGGATTCAGTTTAAAAACCAGAGAAGATTAAAAATAAACTAGGACATTCAAGTAACGGAATAGTTGGATTTGATCCGATCCATGTATCAGTACTCAGGAACAGAACCGTATCCGGAGTGGTCGAGGATCAGATTAGGGTTAGACCGGAATGGTGGGGACCGGACTGGAAAAAGTCATTATGACCAGTCTGGGTCCAGAAATTATATAAGACCTGGACCATTCCAGTTGCGCCCCTTTTCTAAACTCTGTTTGGTGATAGTATTTTCTTCGCGCTCCTCGTTTTCAGCTTGTCGTCTTGGTTTTCTGCGAGTGTATGAGTGTGAGGAAGGCGGACGCGTATTAGAAGTGCGCTGCAAGGTAGATTTCCGTGCGCGCACCAACTTCTGTAGGTTTTCCGGTTGAGATCGGAGAGAGAAAGTGAGAACGGGACGTGCGGCTAAGAGTGGGTGAGGTAGAATCAAAAAGGATCCGTCCAGGTCTAGTTTGTGTCCATGCCGCAACTTCGAAAGAATAGAACGGGGGCGTCCACATCGGCTACGATTCCGATTAAACTCCGGAAGGTAATTCTGGTCCTTTCCTCCACAGAAGAGATAGAGCTGCTCAAGACGGATCTCACCAGGATAGGATGCCACGGGCTTTTAGATAAACCTTGGGGTTTTAAAGATGAGCGGATGGTGAGGGAAATTCAAGGGAAGTTGTCAAACCAGTTTGACAACATTCTCCGAGGTGTTCCAGCCGATGGAAGAGATATGGAGTGCGGTGTATAAGTTCCGGTTAGGGGGTCATGGATGGCCAACCGGAAGGACGAGTACATTAGGAGCAAGTTCCGGGGAGCAATAAACCCGAAGGATGGATACGCAGTAGAGGATTGCGTAGACGACCGGCACCGGAAACTACTCCAGTTCCTCATCCCGATCTTGCATCCGGAGAAGCCGACGAAAGTGACGATAACCCTCAGCAATACGATTTCGGTGCCCTGAGCAGAGATTGGAAAGCGGACTGGGCCCGGATCATGTTCGATCTAGTGTCCCAGCTCGCTACAAGGATCGGAAAGAGTAGGCCAACACCTTTGTGTCCCTACCTCTTCCACCTTTACGAACATCACCAACTCCTGTTGAATTCAAAGGAGAAGGAAGACTCAGGAAACTCTCCTAAAGTACGGAGAGTCAGAATTGGATGACGAGGTCGAGGAAGGAACCGGACTTGAGACGGAAGAAGAAGAAGAAAAGACCGAGAGGCCGAAAAAGCGGTAGAAGACAACATCTCCTCACAGGAGAAGATTGCCGCACGGGGACAAGTCTATTCCGGACAAGGGACCGGAAGTGGAGATGCCAGCCCCTGTGAAGACGGATCCGTTCGAGCAGCTGATCTCCATCCTCTGCTACATACGAGGAGATTGGGAGGCCAAGAGAAGGATCCTCTCGAGGATCGGAAAGATGGTGCACGCTACTCCGGACGGCAAGTTACCGACAAAGGTGGCGGACTGTATTACTAATCCGGCCGAGATCCGGAAGCAGGAAGCAGAGATCCGGCGACTTCAAGAAGAAGTCAACATGTTGAAGGCGGAAGTTTCTATCTTCAAGGAGGACATGGCCGCCACACGAGAGATGGCGGATGAGACACAGAAGGTGGCGGAAGCGGTGAAGACCACTTTCGTTGACACCGGAACCAACGTCGTCAAGGCGAAATTATTTGATGAGAAGGTCCTGGAGGATAAGAAGCTATCCGGTTCCCGGATAGTTGAATCCTGACTGACTTCTCCGAGCAGGTGGAGACGTCAATGGTCAAGGCGTGAGAGGTAGCCACCGGATGGAGGAGTGCGTGCAGAAGTTGACTGGGTCTATGAGGATCCACCTCTCGGACATCTCCATGCCGGAATTATTTCCGGAAACAAGAGAAGGAAAGGATCAGACTCTTCAGTCAAAGAAGAGTCAACCTTCTCAAACCGCGCCAATCAACCTGGATTCTTCACCCGGATCCGATCTGTCGAATCCTATAGCAGGGGAACGGAACAGGAACTTGGAGGATGTCTTTGACCAGTGTGAAGCGGAGCCTAAAAGTCCTTCGCTGGGGCGTGGAGTTGCCTTGTAAGTATGATAGTTTTTGTAAAGGTAGGATAGGACAGGAACGGATACGGATTTGTAATCCGATCCAATAGTGTTAGGACGGACCGGAAGTTAGGATCCGGAAAAAGGTTGACTTTTACAAGCACTTTTGCCTTTTTGTGTTTTTGGAAAGTTTTACACTTGTATATAAATCAATCCCTGTGCTGGGAACTAGGAATCTTCCCTTTGCATTTTTTTGTGTTTTCTATTTGTTCTCTTGTTGTATGTTTCTCCCAAATGTGGCAGAGTTGTATGAGAAGGAGTTAGGGAGGCGCGAACGGATTGATTGGGGATTTCTCCCCTTGGTGTCTTATTTCTTGGTCCTAAGTGCATGTGAGCGGATAGGAGAGAGTTGGGAGTGGACTTCAGTGCCTCAACACATCTAGAGTTTGAGATTCCGGGTGAAAAAGCCATTGTTAGGCTAGGCGAATAGGGAAGGATTCCTTAGTCGCGCTAGAACTCTTGGGTGGAGAAATCCGGTTGAGTGTTCGATCTCCTATGAGGTCTCGCCATCTTAGTGATAAACAGAAGGACTCTAGTTGATGTTGGAACGGACAGGCGCACTTGTAACTGCCTTAGCTTTGTACGGATTAGGATTGGCATCAAGGTCGTTGTAGTATTGAGAGGATCGTACGGGGGATCTTTGTGTGTCCAATAAACCGGATTCTTATTTGGGTTGTTGTGAAGGATCAAACCGGATCCGGGTTAGGCTAGGAGGATAGAGATTAGGAAAGTGGGTCTTCAGCCACTATAAGTTACGGAAGGTGTGGTGGGCCTACCACTCTCAAAAGCAAGCGGCGATCCCTCTGATGGCTAAATAGAGGTAAAACCAAACCGGATAGGAGTAAGAATACTTGTAAGTCTAGAGCGGATTGGTCTAGACGGATACCAGGACCGGAAGTGGTAAGATCCTAGGGTTGTGTTGGATTTGATAACCGGATAACTAGTTGGAACTGGAAGATAGAGGAAATCCGGTCTTTAGTTTTCTTGGTGTTTTTGTGTTTCTGGTTTGAGGAATAGGACCGGAAGGAAGGATTTTTCTACTGAGTATGCTTAGTTGCTTAATAAGGCTAGATACTTCATAGAATCTCGTGGGTTTGATCTTTAGAGTCACTTTAGTTATACTCTAGGGTGATTTTTGTGAGTATAATGGAGAATTTACCTGCCTTTTGTTGCGACAAGGTTCAACTTATATTACTAAAGGTACTATAGAAGAAGATCACGTTCATTTTGAACTTCCACAATAATTTTTAAATAAGTATTTAACCTTTTTATTACCAATTGACATATATTAGTAGTAATTGAATTTCAACTACATAAACTATAATTCAAATGAGGTAAAATATTGATGTTAATAAAAAATTTCTTTTGTGGATTCTTTACATTATGAATTCTTTACATGATATATGTAAAGAATCATGTAAAGAATCCACATAATGTAAAGAATCATGTAAAGAATCCACATAATGTAAAGAATCATGTAAAGAATCCACATAATGTAAAGAATCATGTAAAGAATCCACATAATGTAAAGAATCATGTAAAGAATCCACATAATGTAAAGAATCACGTAAAGAATCCACATAATGTAAAGAATCATGTAAAGAATCCACATAATGTAAAGAATCATGTAAAGAATCCACATAATGTAAAGAATCATATAAAGTTCATATATGATATAATGAGGCAAAACAACAAAGAACAGGCCAAGGCTCGGATGGAGGAACGTGAAGAGCAGAGGGAAGAAAACAAGCGGTCCCAACTGGAAAACACGGACATGATGAAGCAATTCTTGGACAATCTTTCTGCGATCATTTTGCAGGTGGCAGTTGCAAGTCTCTCAGCCATGATAAATGCGAGACCCATGTTGATGATCGGCCCGAATGCAGCCGATCCGCAGCTGATGATCTTGAATCAGGTGCAGGGGGCCGCAGATAGTGCGAGGCAACCGCAGATAGGGTTTGCCCACATCACCGAAGGTCCGTCTGCGTCTGAGAACTTGCTGGCGCAAGCCTCCCCTAGCTCGGCTCCAAATCAAGTGGAGTCTGCGGAGGACGTGACGAGGACAGTCGCTAGGAGTCAGGTCGAGGAAGTTCCTGCACCAGTGGTTCCTCCGCAACAAGTCGTACCAGACAACGGATCCACACCGGAGGTTGTCGCTCAGGATCAGACTGAGGAAGCTGCCGCAGACGTTGTAGTGGCCAAGCAATCACAAGGCCCTGTGACTGATGATCCTCCAGGTTGTTTCCTGTAACTCTCTGAGCCTGAGTTTTAACTCGATTTGAGTTAAAACTCCTCAAATGTTTTGGTGCACTTTAGATAGGATGTAGTGGTAGAGTAACTCAGTTCTCCCAGTACACTGTGTGTAATGTAAATATTTTTATCTCTCAATGAGACATTGTAATGTAATTGTGTTCTTACATTTCATTGTCTAGCTCTGATCTTTCGCAGCCGCAAGCTTGTTGTCCTTGAAAATTAAGGGCCCCTTTCTTGTATGCGATGCCAAAATCCCTGCTTTGGAGATGTCTCCCGCTTGTATCATCGTTGGGACTGTTCCACATGTTCCTGATCAAGTGGTGGGGACATGTCCGCCTTGTCTTGTGGAAGAGGAAGTGCAAGAGGATGTCCGGGTTGGCAGAGACGTGGAGGTTGAGGAGGATGTTCCCGAAGACCCTCTTATGATGCTGGTGGTTTCTCCATCCAATGATTCGTTGGAGACAATAATTTCGACACCAATTCCACTACACGACGATGCGGTACGTTCTTAGTGTTCTATGTGTACTTGTTACTTTCCCTTCATGGATGTAAGTTGAATGTCATAGAGACATAGTTGTAGTACTATAGTCTTCGTCCGAAGTGCATCTGTTTAATCAACACTTTGTCTCTGTTCCTCATGGGCAGGGTGAGAAAGCCGTTGCTCTAGGTAATGCGGAAGGATGGAGAGTTCCCCCATTCAAATCCAAGTTGACAGAAAAGTGGCTCAATGTCGTCCAGGATCTAAATAGTCTACTCGTCTTGTGTGATGATTTAAGGTATCACATGGTTAAAAGGAGATTTTGCTCTCCCGGTGAAATAGTCCGTGATCTAGAAGACATCATGGATATTAATAGGGTCACTCTTCGGTCATACGTAAGGAGGTTCCTGAGGGAATTATCCTCCATTGCGAACGTAGTAGTGTGGAGCTCCATGAACAAAAGCTACGCCCAACATATTTGCAATTACGTATTCAGCGGCTTGCAGCCGCCGTTGTAAGTTTTTGGCCGAGAACAGTGTAGCGTTATAAAATGGAAATGGAGATACGGAAAGCTATTGAACTACAAGTTGACGGGCTCGAACAAGGACCTCCAGATCAAGCCTCTGGAAAAATTGTACAAGTTAAAGGGGTCCATTTTCACGGAGGACAATACAATTATAGTGGATGACATGCCGGAAAAACACTTCATGAACAACGCCACAAATGTCGTGCTCTTAGATCCGTGGTCGCCTGAAGGAATTGGGTCGAGAGATGAAATCCTCATGGATGAACTTCTGCCCTGGATTCAGAGAGTGCACGCGGAGAGGCCTTGGGGGTTTCACCGTTTTCGTAGGAACGATTCTGTAGGGGGCGTCCACCTCCTGTATGAACTCGACCAATCCAAGTACAAAATGCTTTGTACGACTCTTGAAGAATCAAATAGACTTCTTGATGAGTGGAAAGAGAATAATGATGAGCATGATGGCCCTCCGCCAATGTCAAACGTGCCGCGCCGCAAGGAGCTTAAGCTATCACACATCTTGTTTGTGCTTAAACCAACTCCGTGCTAAAGCAGCTCGTAGGTGCCGTAGAGTTCTGGCTTCCGTGGAGTTGTAGTGTATGTACTTTGTGTGGAAGTTATAGTGCAACTATTCATTAGTAAAAGTACAATTTTTTTTTACAATGCAGGCCTCTGTTTTGTGTCCGAGATTTATGTGTTTTGGTGGCATCAAAAGAACATTGTGAAGACAAAAAGTGTAGCCTTTGTTGATTAGCTTGTTGATTATGGGTAGCTCGCCATATCGCAAAGGAGGGTTTGGCATATCATGTATTCAACGGCCACGGCGCAGTCTACAATGGATTTCTCTGTGATGGATGTAGATGATGGTGTTGTCGATAGTCCTCCCAATGGAGGAAAACGTCATGTACTGGCGCACTCTCCATCTCCTCTCAAATCTTGTCCGCAGTCAATGTCCCCACGAGATCGGTCCAAGATGAATCCCGAACTGCAGAGGAAGCTTTACATTGATGAAATGGGTGTGCTAACCCTTTTGGAGGTTTCTTAACAATCCGTGTCTTTGCACTCTTTTTTGTTTCTAAGTGATGCTTTGTAGGCAGGTTAGATTGTATGTCTCTCTTACAAATTCTATATTTGCAGGTGGATGACAGAGTGCCTATGTTTTTTGCCATCATCGACAAGACTTTCAAGGACGTCGAGCCTACGAGTCACGGAGATCAACCAACTGTGAGCTCCCAATTTGTCACTTGGGACTCGTAGAATTATTTTTTGGGGAATTTGCAATTTAAAGTTAAGAAAAATATACAAAAAGCCATAAAAAGAGTGTAGAACCAAAATAGGGTTGTAACATACCCATTATAGTATTTGGTCTAGATTTGTGTTTAGACTTAGAATCCCACCAAACCGGGCCCCAAAATAGGTAGAAAGAACGAAACGGGTGGATTTGTAGGATTCAAGTCACATAGGCCCAAAAGGGCTAAATCCCACCATGAATGTGGCAATTCATGACTAAGTCGGTCCGAAGGATCCACAACGAGGCCACTAGGTCGGGTCCTAGAGTTAGGTTTAGAATTCTCCGAACCTCGATTGTTAGCATGCAGGAGCCACTAACGCAAGACCGGGCCCGTGGAGGTATCTATAGCCCAAAGATGGTGTCCTAGGGTAAATCCCATGCCAGGAGTCCAACGACAAAATCAATTCGTCAAGATTCCTCTATCCGCAAAAGATTCCCGCACCGTCGCTAATTCAAGGAGATGACCAATTCATCTCCACTGACCAATTGTGCCAGGTACGGAAATGCACCTGCACATCTTTCATGTGACTCCATGAGAGGTCCTGTGAAAAATCCCGTCATCTTCCGACTTGCAAAAGAACCTTTTGCGGGTGGTCAACCTTGGTAACCTCCAACGGGAATTTCATGGAAATTACCCAGGTTGCCAGAAAATCTCACTAAAAATTAGACTAGCTTGTTTTATGTTAATAATGCGCTCCGTGAAGTTTCACGACATTCCAATAGCAGCAAGTACCCGAACCGGCGAGATTCCTCGAGAATTAATCACGTGGCAGGGTCCCCGCCACGTTGATCGGCATTCAGGGACCATACGACGGCGAAACGAAGTCAACCAAGAGTCTTTTCCGACTCCCTCACACCTACCGGAGACCCTAAGCTATTTACATTTCTCAAAATAGGAGACCCCTAATATCTAGGATTTTATCACGGTTTAGTTTTTTAAACTAAATTAGCCTACGATGGTTTTTTGTCCTCGGTGTAGGGGGTAGGGGGGGTCTTTGACTAAACACGGCGATCTGGAGCGAATGGCGCAATCCGTTTGACGATTGGAGTAAATCTCCAAAAGTTAGGAGGTTGGTCCAGCGTAGATAGGTAAAAGTAGTTTTTTAGGGATTAGGATGAAAATCTTTGAAGATGAGGATGAAAATCCAAGTTGATAAGGTTACTTTAGAGCTCTTGAGGGGAAGGTGAGGCCTTGAAAACCTATTTAAGGTCCCCATTTTTCTCTCTTGAACACCCCCAAATCTTGTTTTGGGTCCGTGGGTCCAACTTATGTTGGGATTTTTTGGCGTTTTAGCCAAGAAACCTCTACGGTGTTTTTGGAGCACTTTTTGCTCCTATTGTTGTTATATCTCGAGCTTTGAAGGTCCTTGAGGGTCCTTCTACCTTGCCTTGTACACACTTTGTGTGTGTTTGTGTATATTCTTATTGTTATTCGGAAGTCTTTCTATCTTTGGTGTATCCTTGTGAACTAACTTGTTTGTTGAGAGTCTTTTGTCATTGTACTAACCCTAGAGCAACCCCCCACCGTACCTTGGCGATGCCGCTTTGGGGGGCCTTTAGTCTTTGAGTGTTGCCTTATTACTAATCCCCTTGTGATTACTTGAGTTCTATGCGTGTTGTGGGTACTATTTAGAAACTAACCTTGTCCTTCTTTTATCGGCATTGTAGTGGTCCCCCTCCAGGACGGCGAAGCTTTGACTTTGTGGAGTGTTTTCTTTAAGTGCTTTTTGTCCACCTTCTTCTAACTTCTCTCTTGTTAAGTGGACCTCCCTTCGGGACGGCGAAGCTTTGACCTTGTTATGTGTTTTCTTTAGAGTGTGTTTTCCTACCTTCTTCTAAAGTCTCCCTCGTTGGGTGGACCCCCCTTTGGGACAGCGGAGCTTTGACCTTATGTGTTAGAAATTGTCATAGAATTTAGAGTGTCATCAAAAATACGGCGAAGCTTTGACCCCCCTTTCTTTTGATCATTTCAACGTAGTTAGGCCTTTTTGCCTTATTTGGGTCAAATTGTTATTGTAATATTAGTCTTTCTTTAGGGCCGAGACCAAGGGTGTGGTCAGACTGCTAAGAAGAAGGTTTAGTACAAATTGAAGTTTAGAATCTCAGAGTAGAGGTCAAGAGCTTTCCAAAAACATAAAGTACAAAGAAAACCGAGTTGAATTGAGAGAGATATAAGCGGATGAAGTTTCAAACACTAATTAGTACTCAAAACTTCATCCATGCATAACTTTTGCTAGGAAAGTCCGATTTGCAAGTTCCACATCAACTTAAAAATCTAGTTTTAGCCTCTACAAGAAAAACATATTGGAAGTCTAAAAATAGTAAACTGTCAAAAGCCAGACCGAGAGCTAAGGCATTTTGATAGGGAGATTAGAAAATAGACCAAGGGTGTGGTCAGACCGCTAAGAAGAAGGTTTAGTACAAATTGAAGTTTAGAATCTCAGAGTAGAGGTCAAGAGATTTCCAAAAACATAAAGTACAAAGAAAACCGAGTTGAATTGAGAGAGATATAAGCGGATGAAGTTTCAGTCACTAATTAGTACTCAAAACTTCATCCATGCATAACTTTTGCTAGGGAAGTCCGATTTGCAAGTTCCACATCAACTTAGAAAGCTAGTTTTAGCCTCTACAAGAAAAACATATTGGAAATCTAAAAATAGTAAGCTGTCAAAAGTCAGACCGAGAGCTAAGGCATTTTGATAGGGAGATTAGAAAATAGATTAGGAGGAAAGGGAGGAAAAGGAAAGAAAGGGAAGGGAGAGAATAGAAGTGACATCTCTACGCGCACACCTGCAAAACAAGCACCTCCAATTCTCTCACCACCACAGAAACGAGAAAACAAGAATGGAAGGAGATTAGGAAGAAGGAGTTGAAATAGGCGGAAGAAGGAGAGAGACGATCAATAGTAGCCTAGGCTAGAGTGGTAGGAAAATCTCAATAGTCCCTCACGGCCATTAGAAGGAGGATTAGGATGACGCAATGACAAACATAAGAAGGTAGTTAGCCTTTCAATTATTAGCGTCATAGGCGTAAGACCATATTAAAAGTTTAGGTAGAATAGTATTAGTGTAGAAAGAGAGAAAGGGAAAGAAAAAGAGAGAGAAGGGAAGGAGAAGGAAGGAGGAAGGGAAACAAAAGGTTTTAGATCACACGGGATCCACAATTTTATAACATAAGCGAGTAAACTTGGGGAAAAATTCCCACGACCCAAGGACCACCATGGAGTATGGAAATGGGCGCGCGGATGCGGACGAGCGCATTTCCGACATCGGTAGTGACGAGGTAAGTCCTTGAATCAAAACTTGGTGTTTCTCCTTATTAGCATTGATTTTTTTTCCTTAATTAGCCTGTTCAAGTGAATAGTGACCCATGATAAGTCAAGATAAAAATTTAGAGTTAAAAGTAGGAGTACAAATTTAGAGTTAAATTTAGGCGTAAACATTTAGAATTAAGTTTAGGAGTAAAAATCTAAGAGTTAAAAGTAGGAGTACAAATTTAGAGTTAAATTTAGGAGTAAACATTTAAAGTTAAATTTAGGAGTAAAAATCTAGAATTAAATATTAGGAGTAAAAATTTAGAGTTAAATTTAGGAGTAAAAATTCAGAGTTAAATTTAGGAGTAAAAATTCAAAGTTAAATTTAGGAGTAAAAATTCAAAGTTAAATTTAGGAGTAAAAATCTAGAGTTATATTTAGAAGTTGGGAATTAGAGAAAAAAATTAAGCTTAGGATTAGCCGTAGGATTGAAACTTCTGAGAGAAGTGTCAAACCTCCAAAAATAGTCTTCAACACTCATGGAAGGAACGTAAAGGTTCCCCGCTCATGTAGTTAGGGACGTTAGAAATGACACCAACTACCCAGCCAACCCTATACATAGGATAGAAAATTAGGGAGTTAGGAATTACCAATTACTTTTGCTCATCACAGTGAGCTTGTTAGTTACCCATGCAATTCTAGTAGTATTCGCTGCCATCCACGACACTCAGAAAACGTTAGCATAAAAAGATCCATTGCTTGGAAGGCACAGTGGACCGCGCTCACAACACCCCCTATATTTAAAAAGGTGGATAAAGGCATAGAACCTGGTCGGTGTTCGCCCGATTACCAAGGGTGGGTAATCTTGCGCCCACACCAAACCCATCGACGGGCTTGCCTCATCCTCAACTTAAACCGTCTTCATTGAATTTTGCCAAACGGCAATGCAAAACACATGATGGATTGCCTCTTCTTCATTGTAGCCGTCATCCGTGGAGCGGAGGTCCTTGAAGAAACAAAGGCGGAAAACTGTGCACCAAAGATCTACTAGTAGTAGCGGATATAGTCAAGGGCCAGAGTTATTGAAGGCAATGGAGGTGTTGAAGAGTAGGTCGCACTCGTAGTACATACTAGCTTGAAGACCATCACCAAAAACTTTAGCCTCCCATAAGTACATTGGTGTAAAATTTTGATGAATCATTCAACTATTGATGAATGATTCCAAATTTTGGATTCTAGGTTCTTTGCTATTTTTCAAGCAAAGAATCAAAATTATATTGTGCATAGCACTACCGGCTTATAGATTGTTCCAAAACTTATTAACAAAGAATTATATCTTCCTTAGTTGTGGTAGATCAGTAACTGGAAGCTTAGGATGAATAAACAATGCTTCTGCAAACATGCATTTTGCAATGTAAATAACCTTTATATAGAAATTTGATGAATTTTTTTCATTAACTATATTGTATGTTTCATGTAGTGCATGCTATTTCATAATTCTTCATTTTCAAATATGTTTTAGGTGTCATTTCAGTACTTTTTATAGGATTGCAAACAAGATTTTTTTTTTTTTTAACACTTATGTATGTTTCGGGATTGACATGTCACTATACACAAGCTCCCATTTCATTGGAAAACTCCCAAAATAATGAATATGATGTTCTATTTCTTATTTTTGGATTCCATAAGAATTCTATGACATTTGGGATCTTAAAGGAAAAAAATATAGTAAATGACAAAATTGAATGTTATAAAGTAGTAAAATCCTCCACAGACTAGAACATTGGTTCAATCACTATAGGATCAACTACAACAGTCGTCAATTTTTAACTTGTATTAGTCTCAGCAATGTAGGACCTATCACCCACTCCATGACCTTTGTGAGTGTGATTCTTGAAAATACATTTTTTTTTTGTGAAGTGGAAAATTCAAATCAAAATACATGTCTAAATATTTTGTATGTCATTTGAATCTTCTTTAAATGTCTAAGACGTTCTATATTTTATATTTTATTTACTTTTGATTATATTGCCCACCACTTCCATGAGTAAGTTTGGGAACTATTATTTAGATGTCAATGATGCATTTTTTAATGGACTTTGCCATTTAGTAGCAATGCTTGCCATGCAGTAGCAACTGTCAAGCAATTTTTCAATCCAAAAGTCCAAATTTCTTTTAAGAGGTTTGAATTGTTCTTATACTAGACTTTTCAATCTTCAAAACTTTACAATACAATCATTCACACTTTGAAATTCATCTTTACGTAAGTTGAAAATTAAAAAAAATTGTAAACCAAAAAAATATATAAAAATAAATAAAAATAGAATCCTTCCAACAATTTTTAACTTGTTAGTACCATTTATTGCAAACACGTATTTTAGGACTTTGGAGTAATTATTGAGACTACTAAATTCATGAAGCAATCCTTCAGTTCCCAATTCATTCAATGACTCCTTATTTTTGCAACCTACAATGTATTAATAGGGCATATTCTTCAGTACTCTTTGAGAAATAATGTAGGCCCTCATGAATGAGATTTGTAAGGCAAAGGAAAAAAATGTGCATAGAAGTTATAAATTGTGTGAAGATTTTGAATTTTAAGACCAATGCCAATTCATGCTTTCTTTCCATTTCCCATTTAATTTCTATTCATGCATCTTATGTGTATCGTACTTTCTAAAAAACAATGAAGGCCGCCATGTCATAAAATTTGCTTAAGAAAGCAAAAAAATGGACGTACAATTTGAAAATGGTGTAAATATTTCAATTCCATGACCAATTCTTATTAATGTACTTTTCTTATTGTCTTTGAAAATCTCAATACTATTTTATTAGCCTTTTTAATTATATATTGTACTTTATGTAAATGAAGTCCCCCACGTCATGAGATATCTTATACCAAAGAGCAAAATTCCTACGTCGAAATTGTAATTTATATGAAGATTCATAATGCATAACCAAATTTAGTTTATAATATTTTTTTAATTATAATAAAAAATAAAAAGTTTGTCACGAGGTATTTCCAAACTGTATTATATGAAAATGAAGGCCTCTACATCATGAGATTTGTTATGCACAAAAAAAAAGTTGTAGGTAGAAGTTATAAATCGAATAAAGATTTAAAATCCATAATCAAATATAATTCATACTCTTTTTTTGGGTTCTTAGATACTATTTATTTTAATGAGTCTTGTAAAAATGCCACATTTAATTATTTTTGGACTTTTACATGAATTCTGGACAAAACATTAAAAAATCTCCAGATAATAACATCTGGAGATCTCCAGATGTTTGTATAGATCTTTAGATATTTTACATAGATCTCTTGATGTTTTGCATTATTTTCAAATGACCATTTTTTTTTCTACTATTAATTTTGGACCCTTTGAAAGTCCAGAAATAGTTAAATGTGGCATAAAAGTTGTACTTCATGAAAATCAATGCCTCCACGTTATGAGATTTGTTAGGCCAAAAGTTAGGCAAAGGAGAAAAAATTGTGTAAAGAAGTTATAATTTGTGTAAAGATTTAAAATCCATGACCAAATTTTAGTCCAAGGGACCCTTTATGGGAAGCCCAATTATTTTTTAATTACATTTGTACGTGCTGTACTCTAAGAAAATGAAGGACTGCACGTCATATTCAAAATTAGTTAGGCAATAAGAGAAAATATGGGAATACTTGTTCACTCTACTTCAATCTAGAACACGTGCAACAAAAAAATACAATTCTATGTGATAAGCATAAAAAAATAAATTCATGAAGTTCTATACTTCCTTAATTGAATTATAAATCCATAAGATTTACATTTGTTTCTTAAAGAATTGAATTTGAAAGGTGCAAAAAAGGATCATGGGAGTAATCATTCTATGTGCTGGACCAAATTTATAATTTAGTTCATGATTTTACTTAATACTTAATATAGTATACTACTACTTACCATTCATACACATAATTTCTTCACTAGAAGGAACTATTAAAAAATTAACTCTTCAAGTTAAAATATCTTTTCCTACCATTTTTTTGGTGGCTAGTGAATGAAAATGTTTACATTCTTTGCATGTATTATAGAAGTGCATTAATTGTAAATCTTAGCAATTTTGTGGAAAAAGAGCACAACGTCTACAATTTTTGTGACCTACGATGAACAAGTAGAAGAGTCCATAATAAAATAGTTTATGTCCCTCATTATCATGAAGGATGATTTGCATAGCTACTATTTATGTGTTTATTCTAAAGAGGTTGAATGTATTTTTGAATTTCTTAATCATATTTGATTCCATTGATTCCATTGATTCCAAAATATCAATAAATCCTCGATGATTTTTTGATTCATGTATTGTAGTAAGATTTTGTTTTTGATACTAAAATCAAAGGGTAAATACTTGAACTTCTACTGCTTAATCATAGATAGAAGGTTTTTTCATAAGAAGATAGAGATTGACTTATGAACTACAGTTATGTAGATTGCATTTATGAACAATTGATTTAATGAATGGAGACAGAAAAGCAACAATGGGGCTAGAACTTTAGAAAACCACATAATGAACAAGAATATTAAAAAATATAACTTGTAAGGGTCCAAACAATGATATGAAAACAACAAAACATCTTTATGGTCAAGATTGTAACAGGCTAAATTTGATTTATATTTTGAATGTTGCCGTCTAAGCCAAATTGGTTGTAGGAAAAGTCTAGAGTGTGGTCCCCTCATAGCCTATTTTTGCAAGTAATAACAAACATTCAAGATCGTCATTATTGGAGAATTTCTATGAACCACCATGAATATGTACAAGATTTATTTTAGGTCTTTTTTCCATGTTCCAAAAAAAAATGATTTTGTACAAAATTTTATGACCAAGAATAAGATTATTTTCTCTCGCAAGGAGTATGAAATAGCAATGTATGAATGATAGCTTTAATTACTTTGAAAATCAATAAAAAGGGCCTACATATTAAACATAACGCAATTGAAAGCCAACAATCTCAAAGGTACAGGTCTTTCACGGACTTATAGTAGCTGATCCATTTCCAATCCCCCCATCCTCGTGATATAGACTATTGTCTTTCTGATCAACATGAGATTAATAATGATTAATTACGACACAGCTCTCAACGCAGTTGTGGCGCATTATTTACTACTAGCTGCAAGACTCACAATATTAGAATCAACCCTTCGTTGATTTCGCAATCAAACTATGGACATAAATAGAAGGGTGTATATCACCATTAGAAATTGGAGAGAATCTTCCACTAAAATTTTTATTATAACTACGTTTTGTATAATAAAATTCCCTAAAATTACAAAATCATTCTAGACTCTATTTCTATACATGTGAAAAAATACAAATTCAAAAAACCTGCACTCCAAATACGCGTAATTGCTTAAGTGGTTAGAAATGAGTTCACTACCCTATACAAACTTTTACGAACTTACATGGATTCACATGGACTTCCATGGATTTACACGGACTTCTACGGACTTTTACAAACTTACATAAACTTCCACGGCTCTTATATGGGAAAAATCACAGTAGGGATATCAATCTACATATCAACAAAATCCGGGTAACGGATCCCAGCAGAATCTGGGTAGGTTATATGTGTTAGTCCGGGTATTGTTATCAGCAGCAATCTGAGGTATCAATTGGTGTACCAACAGAATCCGGTTCTGAGTCCGAGTACCGAGAATTACGGCGCGGGGTTTAGAGTTTGGCACGCAGCTTACCCACGCGTTTTGCTTTTTCCGTAAATTTCGTTTGATTCCTGTGTGCATCTTGTTTTACACACTCTGGATACGCTAGAAGAAAGCCAGGGTTTAGGTTTTGGCCCGCAAATTACCGCGCGCTTGGATTTTGCCGTCAATTTTGTGGAATTCCTGTGTGAGCATCTACTTTTTGTCTTTGTCGTGTTGTCTTCGTCGTCCATCTTGTTCTCGTCTTTGTTGTGTTGTGGATTGCGGGAGGGGATTCGGTGGAAGTACTTTCCATAGGCTGGACTCCTTGTCCTATCGTGCATTGCGGGAGGTAGCGGATTAGTTGGTGAGGTATCGGAGGTCAATTGTTGAGAGCTGGATTAGTTGGTGAGGTAGTTGAGAGGTAGCTGAGAGCTGGATTCTTTCGTGAGGTAGCACCTGATTTTGTTTAGGATGACGGCTTTTTTTTGTGAAGCGCACCTGATTTGTGCTTATCCTTGTCTTGCTGTCGGTGGAGTTCTGAGTGGGGGCATCAACTTTGCTTGCGGGCATCAGCATCGATATCAGGTATGCATTCATCTTATCATGTTAAAATTTTTTTATCGTTTGTCTTTTTAAAAAACAGAGCTTGCAGCATCTTTTGCTGGTTTCATGAGTGAATTGTTTGTCTTTCATTGATACAAAGCCTACAGCATCTTCTTTAGATTTGTATTTAGCAATCATTTGTACTCACTTCTAGTGAATTGCTAATGCTTTTTGTAGCTTTGTTGTTGCAGATTAGAGAGGAGAACTGCTTTTTGTGGGGGAAGCTGAGGTTTGGATAATCTGTGGGAAGCCATGGGTTGGAGAATGTGTGGGAAGCTGAGGGTTGGAGAATTTGTGGGAAGCTGAAGGTTGCAGATTTTGAAGCTAAGGGTTGGAGAGTCTGGGAAGGTGGAGTCGCAGATTTCCAGTGTCACTTTCGAGGTATGCACGCTTCTTTCTGTTTTTGTTGAATTGAGTCTCGTTTCACCTTTGTAGTAATTTTATTTGATGTGTATTAGCTTGTGTAAGTGTATTAGTGCACATTTGGAGTCAGGATGTTTGCAAGAGGATTGGTTTAGTGTATGATTGATTACGTTATTTATCACGTTTTCAGGAGGTAGTAGTTTGTTTGGGTTTGTTGCACTAAGGCTGACTGCGTATTTTGAGTCACATGCATATGAAATAGTGATCTGAAATTTGAGTCATGAAAGTTCCTTGTTCCTTCACTTAGGAAAACCCTGAATTCAAACTGTAGGCAATCTAGACATGCTTTAGGTGACAATAGAGGTGCATTATAGTTGTCATTGCGCACATTCAGAGTATTCTATTTACTCTATGCAAACTAGACTTTAGAAGCAAATAGTGCATTATTAAACGAAAAGTGAAAATTTGTATGGCAAACGATGTTGCCATATTGTAACCCTAAAAAAAATACTAAGGTCCCCAGCCATTGAATAGTACTACTAATCTAACAACCCATGACAGTGTAGCTCAATGCCCCAAACCCTAAAGAATAACCTAATCCACTACAACACTTTAGCGCGAGCCGTGCTAAACGCTCGCACTAAACGGCAGTAAAAGAACTTCTTGTAAATGTTACTACTGCAGTTTAGCCCGTCTCGTGCTCAACTGCAAGTACCAACCAACCATATCACAAGACCATTGCCAAATGTCAACATTCCCAAACTCTCTATCTACATTCCTTCCTAATATGCCGCTCTCAAGGTACTCTGAATCAGAGCACGCAGTTTAGCGCAAATTGATCCATCACA